>JAVGWX010000019.1:40710869-41310869 GCA_036924085.1 Ariolimax columbianus | reverse complement strand
GTTGAGATATACCAAGCAGATGGTCATGTGCTTTTTCAGGAACTGGCTACACTATTTCGCTGTATTTGGGATGTAGAGAAAATTTCACATGATATGAAAGATGCCACAACTGTACACGTGTATAAGCTAAAGGGCAACCTGGTATCCTGCATAAACCATATGCGCATCTCTTTGCTGTCAATGGCGGGAAAAATTATAGACTTAGTTCTGCTCAACCGACTAACTGGTCACATTGAGCCAGGCCTACTCCCAGAGACTCGGTGTGGTGTTCGGACGGGTTGTGGGATAGTAGACATGAAATATGCAGCACGTCAACTCCAGAAGAAATGCCAAGATCATCACTGCTCATGTGCACATTTTTTGTTTACCGACCAAGGCCTTGACCATTGTCAAAAGGGAAGTGTTTTGGCAGATCATGCGAAGTTTGGTTTAACTGACAGTGTCCGTTAATGTCATGCTGACTTGACGGCTAGAGTACTGTACGAAAGAGAATTATCTGTAGCTTTATCAGTCAACACTGGTGTCAATCATGGCTGTGTGCTGGTACCAACACCCCTTAGCATCGTATTTGCAGAAATGCTCCCTGATGTTGAATATGGTGATGTTACGGGCATGCACATCATTTACAGGATGCAAGATCAGCCGTTCATCTCGGGGCGCCTGAAGTCCTACACTAAGGTGAGTGAAGCGACCTCAAAAGCTGCCATAACAAGATATGCAGTCCACCATGACGGAGTTTCTGGCGGCATGCAATAACTTTAGTCTCACGATCAACACCCATATGGTGCTGTTGTCTAGTTGATAAGCCCACGAGATGGCTCCCAAGCGAGGCATATATTGTCTTACCTAGTTATCTATGACTTTTGTCAGACACCAAGTTTCACTTCTCTATCATAGCGCTGGTAGGACCACTGAGTCGAAGATATCAGCTTGCAGTCTGGTATCTCTTGTGGCGACTGGTAGAACCACTGAGTCGAAGATATCAGCTCGCAGTCTGGTGTCTCTTGTGGCGACTGGTAGAACCACTGAGTCGAAGATATCAGCTCGCAGTATTTTTTCTCTTGTGGCGACTGGTAGAACCACTGAGTCGAAGATATCAGCTCGCAGTATGGTATCTCTTGTGGCGACTGGTAGAACCACTGAGTCGAAGATATCAGCTCGCAGTATGGTGTCTCTTGTGGCGACTGGTAGAACCACTGAGTCGAAGATATCAGCTATCAGTATGGTGTCGCTTATGGCGACTGGTTCCGACTTTGCTCTTCTGCATCTGGCAGTCTCGGGCTTCATGTTATTTTCCACGCTGAGGAGGCTGCTGAGGTAGATGTTGGGGAGGCGGCCGAGATAGATGTTGGGGAGGCGGCCGAGGTAGATGTTGGGGAGGCGGCCGAGGTAGATGTTGGGTAGGCGGCCGAGGTAGATATATTCGTCGATATCCTGCACTGGTATATCGTTTAGGAGCACGTGCTGCTCACTGAAAAGCAGTTGCGCATAGCTTCGGTTTTTTTCTATATTTATGGGGAGGCCTGTTTTTTTTCCTCCGCTTCTATCGATGCTAGTCTCTGTGTCGCTTCGGCTGGTGTCTCTGTGATAAGAATGATATCGTCAGTAAATCTTAGGTGGTTGAGTAATCATCCATGTATGTCTATAACGTATTCACTCCAGTCACAATGTCTCATCGTCGACGCCAGATATTCAGAGAAAAGGTTGGGCAAGATTGGGTCGCAATGCCGTACATCTTTTTTTAAAGTGGAGATCGATCGTGTGAATGGACGAATGATGGTGGTGCTTCCATTAAAGCAACGTTTCAATATGTTTGTGTAGCCAGCTTCGACTCTCTGGTATGTGTAGCCAGCTTCGACTCCCTGGTATGTGTAGCCAGCTTCGACTCCCTGGTTTGTGTAGCCAGCATCGACTCCCTGGTATGTGTAGCCAGCTTCGACTCCCTGATCTTCCAGAACTTTCCGCACGTATTCTGGTTCGACCCAGTCAAACACCTTTTTTGTAGTCGATGAATGTCAACACTCGTGGTGTGTGGTGCTCTCTTGCTGCCTCAGTCATACGGCAAGACTTGGTTATGTGGTCCAGCGTGCAATAGCTGCGCCTAAACCCAGCCTGCTCTATAGGTTGGTCTTCCTCGAGAGTGTTGCTGATCATTGCCGGGATTTATTAACACTGGGCCCAATAACCACGTTGGCACCATGCTCTGTAACAACGAGCATGGGTGTGTTATTTGTCTATATGCTATCCATCCACAGACATTCGATGGCTTTCACTCAAATCGTCGAAGACGGCATCAACTGCAAGTCCTGCAACCATATATGTACGAAATATATTCCATTATTCGCCACCGTTCTGACATGAAATACGTCGGTAAGACCGGGTTGGAACTCCATGTGCGCTTCATGCAACTCCTTAATGACATCTCCCCGAACTCTGGTTCCAATACCGATTATTTCCATCGTGGGCTGCCTTATATAGCACGGTATCAACGTGTTTCACCCAAAAATGAAACCTTTGTCTAATATATATCCAATGTATCCATAATGGGTGCTTACGAAGCCAGGGTGTCATCTCTTTCGTTGTATGGAAGCTCAGCATAACCAAGAGAATAGATCCACACCGGCCATTTCACATGTGAAGCTTCTATAGTGGCCGACTATACACTAATGCCTTAGCCAGTCCTGTACCTTATTAGAAAGTATTGAAGCCTGACACGACGAGTGCCCATTTTTTTTAAAGAGATCTCATAAAGCCCTCCAAGAACTGAGATCTCTGCCTAAATCTCAACTCTCATACTGGAGGTTGTTGTCATGTATGCCCCCATTGTAAGCTTTAAGTCGTGACTCATAATGAGATATAACATTTCTCCCTAAGCAACTGTTGTATGCTCAGAACAGGATAGTGCTATCCAGCGGGACAAAAGAAACGATAGAAAGACATTCTACAC
Source organism: Ariolimax columbianus (assembly GCA_036924085.1). NCBI lineage: Eukaryota > Metazoa > Mollusca > Gastropoda > Stylommatophora > Arionidae > Ariolimax > Ariolimax columbianus. Next base: position 41,307,922 of record JAVGWX010000019.1, on the reverse strand, counting down.
TTCTGAAGGTAAAGTAAAATCTTTCTTTGTTTGAAATGAAGCTATAGAAAAATGATGCCATATGCTAAAGGGTAGGGTAAAAGATAGTTACCCAAGAAGCAGACGACGCTATTAGTAAAATGATAACATTAAGAGATAAACTGGAAATGCGCGTCAGATTGCATTATTACGGCAAGAGATAGAGTGCAGTGGAGATCACTTGCAGATGCCGTTCGATGCGGAGAAGGCCTTTGAACTGAACTGATGCTAGAATACGAAAGTGAATAACTTGTTTTCAGGCGATGTGGAGGATTGGTTGGGGCGTTGGAGTGTGATGGGGGAACAATGAGGGATCAGGAGAAGAGAAAGACACTTTTTTAAAAAAAAACAGGGTTGCACGTGTGAATGACAAGCTTATCATTTAAAACAAACTGATACGAACCGCAACGCTGAAACTGCACGAACATATAAGCTTTGGCGTAGGTTTCTTGCAAAAAGACCGATTGCAGTATTGACTGCTGTGAAACAGATCTTAGCCGTAGAGACAATATCCTACCAGAGTCGAGGAGAAGAGGCTCACCCTGGGGGCCACTCTTCCCCTACTCTCTCTTCTCTTACCTCACTCTGTTTCATTTGACTCTATCCTACAGTCACACCCTTGCACAACTTTCACACGTGCCCTCGTAGTAAAGCCCTTCCATTGCACTTTGGTTGGGCTAGCTTCTGAGGGCGCACAAACCTAGCATAGGTACATACAGATGCACACATGCATCCAAGCACTGGTTTATGCGTCCTGATATCGCCCAATTGACTACGGTCTGGGGTGGAAAATGGCGCGCCTCCGCCAGTAGAAACTAGTGAGGCAAACATCTAAGCAAAAAAAAAAAAAAAAGTCAAAGAGTGGTGAATGCTTGGAGTGCATTGCCACATGAAGTAGTGGAGGCAGGGACAAAAGTAGTGGAGGCAGGGACAATTAATGCATTTAAGAATAGATTGGATACGCATAGCATTTAGAGCAATGTAATGTAAATTAAACTGGTTGTATACAGACTCTGATGAGTCTTCTAAACCAGTATAAAGACGTTAATGCTACCTTTTGCGATAGAGCTTCATCAAATCGATCGGCTCTGGTACAGGTGTGCTCCTCATGAAGCGAAAAGGGCAGTTGACGAATGCCTCTATGAGTATATTTACTCTTTGTGCTCATGAAAAGGGCGTTGTCTCGCGGGATTCAGTAGCTTTCCTCACATCCCAAGCGTGCTAATGAAGGTTGAACGGGGTCCTTCAGGCTGCTGTGCTATGCTTGGCTTCATCTGCGTGCTGCTTCTAACTATGTGGATCACATCGATTCGCACATCGGTAACCAGACTGGCGTGAAATCAGAATGTTTACCTGACCATGACTAGCATAGTCTGATCAGTATGTTGTGCCTGGCCATGACTAGCATAGTCTGATCAGTGTGTTCTGCCTGACCATGACTAGCATAGTCTGATCAGTATGTTCTGCCTGACCATCACTAGCATAGTCTGATCAGTATGTTCTGCCGGACCAGACGTGTCTTCTTTCCCCAAAAGTGAATGTACATACTATTTAACTAGATAAATGAATGGTAGAAGACCTCTTCTGCGCTCGAGACATGTGACGTTTTACACATATGACGTCTTCTGGGGACCTAATTAGCATACTGACCAAACCAACATTGTGACGTCTTCAGATAATTGACTAGACATTTTGGAATGTGAATTAGCAAAACTAAATACTGCAATTTCAGCGACCAAACTGTAAAATGGTGTTCGAGTCAGTTGTGGTCGAAATGATCAATAGATATCTCGGAGCATTTGTGGAAAATTTGGACAAATCACAATTGAGTATTGGACTATGGCCTGGTAAGTTACATTTTGAATTTTAAAATGCGCGTTGTCAAACTTTGACTTCTGATCTGCCGATATACTCAGTGTGAGTCAGTTCTTATCAAACTGCCGGGTATTAATGCGAATAACAAAACGATTATAAAGTTGTGAAGTTTTATTTAAATTGGAGAAGTTAGAACACAATTATTGACAATAGGATAGGAAACCTCGCGTATATATAGTAATATAATTTAATTGTAATTCTTATGTTTGAAATAAGCAAAGATCGAAAGACAAGGTAGGCCCCTTTCAAAGACAGCACAGCTAAAATAAGAGAAAATAGGGAGGCAGCTAATCTACTCAATCAATTCATTGGCACAATCTTCACAAAAGAAGACTGCTCTAAAATCCTAGATGCTATAGATATTTTCAAATGTGAAAGGGATATAGTGGGATTAAAATCAATCTGTTTTACGGAGGAAATGGTTTTTAAAAAAATTGGAGGGAATAAATGTCCAGGTCAAGATGGTATCCATTCAAAATTGCTATTTGAAAATAGAGACCAACTAGCAAAACCATTTGCAATACTATGTTCTCAATCACTAGCAAAAGGTATTGTACCAAAGATTGCAAAAATGCAGTAGTGATCCCCTTATTCAATAAAGGGAAAGAAATCAGATCCAGCAAATTATAGACCGGGTACCGAGGCAAATTATCATTGATTGACTTTAGGTACAGGGTGTCCATGATGTGCAAATAATTGAGAACAACTATGACATTTGGTACTAACCATTATGTTATCATTATGGTCTAAGGTAGTAAGAGTCATCAACACTGCACACAGAGCATGTTCATAGGTGCTTAGTACCACCCAAAAAAATGTTGAATGATATGGAAACTGCATGTTCACATAGCTTGTCAGTTGTACACACTCAGTATATGTCCACTCAAGTGTGCCTCCTTGCTTGACCAATGCTTGAATTCAAATTCCTGAAGGCTGTTGATTACCCACTCACCGAATGTGGTGTCATCATCTAGGTGGTTGCTGATTAATTTAAGAGTGCCCCATCCCTGTATCCTGTCCTTTACCCCCACTCTGTGTGCTTTATTAGCCAGGAAGCCCAATCATTCATTGCAGCATGCAGTGAACCCCAGGATGTCTAGAAAAGTAGATCTCTGTATGTCTGATATCCACTCATGTGATAGAGTCATTCACATATAACATTTTGTAATTATGGTAATTATTTGCTTCTACTTTGTCACAAAAACCTAGACCCTTTCTTCCTCCATTCCCAAAATCAGTGAGACATCATGTCTTTAAGATTCCCCCTCACCACTTCTTAAATAAATTGTTTGGTAAATTGATGTAAAGTGAATTTGATGTAAATCAGTTAACTACACAGATAAAACAATAAACAAAGCAAAACAATTAGTAAATCTGACTTCTGTATGGACTGCTTGGCTAGTTAAAAGTTTATAAAATTATATTTTTCATTTTAATTGTTAAACACATCAATCAATCAATAGTACGATTAGGCGACCACGGCCCGTTATGTCAAATGACCATGTCCATGACCACATCTGATGTCGTGTCCCAGGTGGCCTGCAGTTCTGTTTGGGAGGTGATGGTCTGTTTTAGCCAGGTGTTGTGAGGGTGGCCCTGAGGACGTCTCCAGGATGGGCACAGCTTCTTCCCATAACTTGCCTCCATGGCCTGCTTGAGCAATTCGTGGGCTGTGACTTCATGGGAAAGGCGAACAACGTGACTGAAGAGGGAGAGACAATTGTTGAGACAATGCCTGCAAGTTGAGTACGTCGAACTACTTCACTATTGGAACTTGTCATGCCAGACGATCCTGAAGATGCGCTACGCCGATGGAAGGCCTCAAGAAGCTGCCGGTCCCGCTCTGGTAGTGTCCTGGACCTGGATCCAAACATGAGAATGGGGACATTGTGAGGGGAGTAAATACGAAGCCTGGTGTCCTGGAAGAGCCTTCGCTGGGACCAGACTCTGCGGAGCGAGTGCATGGATGAAGCCGCCAAGCCCATTCTATGGGTGATGTCGTGACTCCTGCATACGTCAGAGGACTGCCTTCTGCTGAGATAGACAAAGTCCTAGGTGGCTGCAACATGGTTGTCCTTCGCACTGATGCTTAGCTTAGAGCGGCCCCTGCTGACGTTTGGAATTTACGTCTTCGTCCAGGAGATGTGCAAGCCTAGGTGGGTAACCGATCTATCCAGTGTCTAGGGGGCCAACCAGGACCTGAGTATCGTGGCCCGGTATGACGACGTCATAAGCATAGATGAGATCGATTGCATGGGAGTCGCCGACAAGGACCCGGGGGTTGTGTGCAGAAGTCTGTGAGGATCCAGTTAATGGCGCAGCAGACAAGTGCAGGAGTGAGGACGCAGCCCTGGACACCGGATGACATGAGATCCCGCCCGAGTCAAATTTTGGCGCTGATGTGACTGTGTAGCTCCTCAATTAGGATCAGCAGGAATGGCGAGGGCTAGTCGTTAAGTGACATGGCTCACAACCCGAAGGTGCTTGGTTCGCTCTCATCACAGCACCGGCTGTTACCCCGGTGAAGCAAACCCTTACAAAATGCAGGAGAAAGCAGATCCTTACATAAAATCCATGCCAAAGTTGGATGCATTAAACTGATATGCAAAATGAAAACATAATGCAACGCACACCGCCTAGGGGAATATCAAAATAACGTGAACCATCCCATCCCCACCCTCGGCCCAAATAAATTTGGTTCAACGGAGTGCCGGGAATACCCACACATTGAAGGGCCTTCTGCAGGGCGTGTCTGTCCACAGAATCGAAGGCAGCCCATAGGTCAACGTAGGTGACGTGGAGAGGCGTTAGTTAAACTTGTGCAGTTCCATGAGGAGGTGGAGGGGGCGAGAATGGTATCAATGGTGGAGCGAGAAGCTGTCAACTTCGACTGCTAGGTGCGACAATGCATCGTTAACGGAAAGAAGGCAGAGAGTGGACATAAATAAGGAGTACTCTGAGTGGTGTGAAGTGAAAAGTGGTATGCCACAGGGCTCGGTTTTGGGACCAATTTTGTTCTTGATATATATAAATAATTTGGACATTGATATAGGATCCATGATTGCAAAATTTGCTGATGACACAAAACTATGCAGTAGTGTCTCATCTAAAGCGGAAGTGGATATATTGATGTCGGATTTAGATAAAATTCGAGAATGGTCTGTAAGCTGGCAAATGGAGTTTAATATAGATAAATGTACAGTCATCCACATGGGTAGATCCAATATGGAACATAATTACAGAATGGGAGAAAACAATATTAGAAAGATATATAAGGAAAGGGACCTAGGGGTTATAATAGATCATACAGGAAAGGTGAATGAGCAAGTTAAGGTAGCAATGAAAAAGGCAAATGCAATGTTAGGTATGATAAAAAGAAATATTAAACATAGGAGCAAGGAAGTGATCGTCAAACTGTATAAAGCTTTAGTTAGACCTAGATTGGAGTACTGTGTACAGGTGTGGAGTCCTTATCATAGAGGGGATATAAACATGCTGGAAAGAATACAAAAAAGAGCGACAAAGATGATAGTGGGATTCCAGAATTACAGTTATGAAGAACGACTCCGAAAAACCGGCCTACAGTGTCTCGAAGAGAGAAGAATTCGTGGTGACTTAATACAGGTTTATAAGATGATCAGAGGAAAGGATAAATTAGACTATAACAAGTTTTTAAAAATACAGCCGCCCACAATAACACGAGGGCATAGCTACAAGCTGACTAAATAGAGGTCCAGATTAGATATTAGGAAATATTTTTTTAGTCAGAGAGTGGTGTCTGCTTGGAATGCATTGCCAGGGGAAGTGGTGGAGGCAGGGACAGTTAATGCATTTAAGAATAAACTGGATGCGCATAGCTTTTAGAGCAAGGTGATGTAAATTTAACTGGTTGTATACAGACTCTGCAGGGTCTTCTAGACCAGTATAAAGACGTTAAGTTAAGTTAAGTCAACAGTGGCTGCAGTCTGGAGAGGAGCACATGTGCGAAGATCTTGCTAGGGACGGACAGTAGGGCAATAGACCTGTAATTGCCGCATTCCAGTCGGAAGCCCTTTCCCTTACGGGGAAATAATTATTCTGCCACGCCATGCCACAGACACTTGGCCAGTGTTCCACACCATTGCAAAGAGTTGATTCAGGGTGGTGGTCATCGGGTCCAAGGAGTTCTTTAATAGCTCAGGCGGAATATTGTCGGTACCTGCGACTGTGCCATCTTTCAGTTTTTCTATGGCTACCTTTACCTCAGATGTGGCGAGGGAGTGGTGAGAGGGTGGTTCAAGGCTGCGCTGTAATATTTGACCCACCTGCTAGGTATTTCTTCTCTTAAATCTCTCAGCTCCGATCCCTCCCATCCCCACGGGACACATGTTTTAATTTAAAATCTTGAGAACAAATCAGCAAAAACTGTAAGTGTTTAACGTGGAAAGTGTTTGTGATGTTTATTTTCTTATTATATCTACATGTGAAGTTCAAGACTTCCAATCAGCTTTTTGTGGAGATTCGTCTCCTTGGGCCAGTGCTCAGTACCCAATTGACTAAGCATATAATAGTCTTGCAGGATATGTAGAGATGTCTGTGCTGATTGCCTGCACATGAACATTAGCGACGGAAACAATTTGAGCCTATTAGTGGCTATTCAATCTGTCAAGTCCCGTCCTCATGTGAACCAGGATAACTTGCTCCTCTCAATCAAGGCAGTGATAGTTATCGCTCATTTCCTTATGACTTGTATAAGGGTATTCTTTTATTGGAAGGTGATTGTTTGTTAGTTTTGTTCTCATGTTGCTTCCTCCTTTGCCAACCTGTCTGCTATCTCATTTCCTGGTATGCCACAGTGTGATGGTATCCACTGTAGCACTACACTTGTCTTTTAGTTCGCCCAAGGCTTTCTTAAGCTCTGGCAGTTTATCATTCTTGAGGGCTTGCAGAACTAACATTGAATCTGTAAAGAATTCAGCCTGCTGACATTGGCTTGTTGTATTGCTAGTAATCTTTGCAGCAATAATTAGGGCCTGTACTTCAGCCATTTAGTTTTAACAGAGTTTTCCAATGGATGAACTAGTAGTTGTTTCATTTTCTGGGTAGACAACATAGAATCCTGTACCTCCATTCCTCTCCGCTCTTGTTGCTGATCCATCAGTATATACCTGATGCATTTATCTCTGGGATACAGTTCACCGATCATGTCGCATACTGCTGTCTTTTGAAGAGTATTTTGCTATCCATTGGAGCAGATGGGAGTTATGAATGTTTTTATGCTGTGGTTTTGGTGTAGTTTCCATGGGGTTGGAAGGGGTATTGGTGTCTGGTAATTCATACTTATATGTTTTGATTAATTTTTTGGATGGAAGTACAAAGCTACTTCTCTTCAATCTTCCACTGGCAAGATCTCCAAATCTGGTATTCATTGGATGCGCTGTTATGTTCTTGTAACATGGTCTTGGTCAAATGCTGGTCAAATGTCAGAGTATATTCATGACATACGATGACCAAAGAAATGAAGAGCCCTTCATAGTCTGGGAGATTTCACAATAATTAAAGTTGAAGTAGAAAACACTTTTAAACATTTGAAACAAGACAAAGTACCAGGTCCAGATGACATTACTTGTGAAATGTTGCAGGCTCTGTAACAATTTTGTGTAAATGCTTTAATTGACCTCCTAAACAATATTTATGAATCAGAAAAAAATTCAATCAGATAAGTTGAACCTAAATTTAACAGTCTGTTCTGCTGTGGAATAATAATAATAATGTTTGCTTAGGCGCCAAAGGCCCGTTGTGTTGATCAACCATTACCATGTCCAACTGCTGAGTCTGTGTTCATTCTGTTTGGTTTGATAAAAATTAGATAATATCAAGAATATAGTCCCCAGATTTCAGACCACCGTCATAATGCACACACTTTCATGCACATGCATATACACATACAGACACACATCTGTCCAAACCAAACATGCATGGAAAAAGGCATAAAGAGTCTGTGAAAGAACCAAGAATAATTATAAGGTTTGATATTGAATGTCACCAGGTGTAAAGGCTCAAACTATGTGAACAGATACTTATTAGTTTGGATATATAAATCCATCTGGAATTTATGATAACATTCATTATTCAAAATTTTATCCAAAGGAAAACATTAATCCTTGTATAATAATTCTGAATTTATTTTGCAGCTCAGCAAGGTAAGAATATTTAGAGCTGGTTGCTCATTTTTGTTTATTTAGCTGCAATTAGCTGCATTTGGCAATTATTAATTCCTGGGTTGTCTTTACTTCTGTTGAGATTCTAGTTGCGATGGCAGGGTAGAACAAACCATGGTAATTAAGGATTTCATATGCCAATCAGCATTGCACATGATAATTCTAGACAATAAGATGTCCAAGTTTTTGTATCTATCAGATTTGCTTTTTTAAAGACTTTAATATAAAGTTATAAAAGAGCCAGCCCTTTAACCTAACCATTTCTGCAGCTGAAACTGGTATCTACTAATGCACTACATAAAAAAAAAAGTAAGTTAAGTATCTGCATGTGGCTCAGCATCTGATCTTATACTTTTGTCTTTAATAACACCAACTACTCTAGTTTCTAGAATGTACATTGATTTTTTTTGTACAGCTATCAGACAAATTCAGCTGCCACAATTATTTTTACTTGAACATTTGCAACTATTATTTATAAACATTTTTGATCAGTTTTGCAGCTATTCCTATTGCTGTTACTATTACTAAAAACAATAAAAATAATTGTTCAGCACAAGCGCAATGACAACAGCGTCAGATATATGCAGTCAGATGGGACTGTTTATGACTGTGCCGTTCTATCTTAGTATGACGAATGTTATCACATGTGGGGCACTTGTGGACAGTACCAGTAGTTGTTGGGTTGGCTTGTGATCAGTCCTTCTGAGCACTTCACTTTATTTGTGCCCCAATGATGACCTCTGCTCACCTATGTGATTACCTTGTGTGATGGCAGTGGGTCAGGATGAGCAAGCATCTTCAGAATGTGGTATCAATGAGGAAACTGTTGAGAGATACTTTCTTTGTATTACTTCTTCTGTCCCCTCAATGAGAGCTTTCCTGTCCTAAGCTCACCCACCTTACAGTAACTGCTTAGGAAGGTGATGTCTGAGACCATGTGGAAATGGTTGTTTCCTGAGAAGCCTGCTATAGACTGTAGAAGGGTGGTTAGTACCACAGCATATACCCCTGCCATAGAAAAATATGTAGTTGCTATTACTATAGCTATCATAACTTGCAATAGCTACGATTATTATTACCAATATGTGACACTGCCATTACTTCAAACAATCCTTCTAAAAAAACAACACACACACACACTCACTCACTCATACTCTCCTCTCTCTCTCTCACTCTCACTCTCTCTTGATTTGATTTCTTCTTTCAGAGTTCCTTTGCAACATAAAGCAACAACAAATGCTCCCTACTGATTACTATTTGGCGCTGTCCTCTTGAACTTTACTCGTGAGAATCTAGTTGCACTGTCTTCCTCACCTACTGTTCATCAAGTGATTGTTTCCCCCTCCCTCTCCAGTGCGTACCAATCCAGGCCTGTCCATCTCATCTTTCCTTAATCTCCAGCAGTACCGGCCGTTATCATGTTTATTACCACTGATCTGTATTTGTTCACCTATCTAATATGAAGTATGTCACAGAGACATGTGCTAGTAAAGGTCTGCAGTCTGGATGTGGTACTCTTAGTTAGACTTGTAAAGGTACAGTAATAAAAATCTACAGCAGCAGATCTCCCTTAACCACATTTATTGACAATGCATAACAATAACTTGCATATTCTGACATTGTTATTCCTCATTTCATAGTCATTTGCTCTTTCTGGCTTCTCAGATGACAGTAAGTTGTGCTTTGTAAAAAAAGTGATGTAATTACAGTCCATGGCGATAACGATTGTGACTTGTAAGACCAATTCGAGCATAGAAGCGTCTTCCACAGTGTGTGCAAGGAAAATCAGAACTGTTTGCGGCATTGCTTGGGATGGCGTGTTTTCTTAAACACTGGGTCCTTAGTATATCCGCAATCAGTATCTCCCTTGTTTGTAATCCACGCCTAATCATACACCTTCATGCAGCACGATCCACGACGGCCTGTTCCCATGAATCCAAATTGATGCCCACATTATTGATATCCCGCTTGCATACATCCTTGTACCAAAGTAGTGGCCGGTCTCAAGACCTTTTCCTTAACTGTAATTCCTCATAGAAAAAATCCTTTGGTATTCTGTCATCCTTCGAGTGTCTCCCAGCCTTCAAAGACTAAGCATGGAAAAGACAGTGTAATTCCTCATAGAAAAAATCCTTTGGTATTCTGTCATCATTCGAGTGTCTCCCAGCCTTCAAAGACTAAGCATGGAAAAGACAGTGTAATTCCTCATAGAAAAAATCCTTTGGTATTCTGTCATCATTCGAGTGTCTCCCAGCCTTCAAAGACTAAGCATGGAAAAGACAGTGTAATTCCTCATAGAAAAAATCCTTTGGTATTCTGTCATCATTCGAGTGTCTCCCAGCCTTCAAAGACTAAGCATGGAAAAGACAGTGTAATTCCTCATAGAAAAAATCCTTTGGTATTCTGTCATCATTCGAGTGTCTCCCAGCCTTCAAAGACTAAGCATGGAAAAGACAGTGTAATTCCTCATAGAAAAAATCCTTTGGTATTCTGTCATCATTCGAGTGTCTCCCAGCCTTCAAAGACTAAGCATGGAAAAGACAGTGTAATTCCTCATAGAAAAAATCCTTTGGTATTCTGTCATCATTCGAGTGTCTCCCAGCCTTCAAAGACTAAGCATGGAAAAGACAGTGTAATTCCTCATAGAAAAAATCCTTTGGTATTCTGTCATCCTTCGAGTGTCTCCCAGCCTTCAAAGACTAAGCATGGAAAAGACAGTGACAGTTCCTGTTCACTCCATTACCTCCGTGTTGGTGAACATTATTTTTATTAAATTGAGATAAGTTTAGACATGGTATGTTATTTTGCAAGACACATGTTTTAGTAACATGAAAACAACATATTTGGTAAGCATAAGTCTATATTTTGCTCATTCATTCCAGAATATTTTTACTTCTGGACACATTTATATTTGAAATGTAAAACTCCTGCTAGGAAGTACATGGGATACATCTATAAATTCAGGAAAAGTTATTAGGAAACTTTCAAATATAAAATGACAGTAGTTCAAGCCAATATATCAGCTCTGAAGCAGGTAAGAAAGGCTGCAAACCACTACATCGACTCTACGGAGCGAACTAGTTAATGTAGCTGTCATACTGAGAGGGTGGAACAGTTCTTAAATAATAAGTCACTTATTACGCTCTCCTGGTCACCTAATCTGACCATTGTCCGTCAATTGGAGGCGAGCCGACGACCTGATAAGTAAGACGGAATATCAGATTACACTATTTTTTTCCTTATTTGTTTTCTCATAAATTTATTCATCCCTTCTTCTATGCTAGTTCAGCATTGTTGTTATTTGTTGTCCCTGATGAAGGCCTATTGGTTTTGTTTGTGTTTTCATCTCAAAGCGGTATCTGGCCAAACCCATTAAAAAACTTTGATTAAATTTAATTTTATTCAACTTTAACACATTCCGGACCAATGACCGATATAACGGACTGTTATTTAAACCCTAGAGGACCATTAACCGATAATACGGTTTTTGTTTTGTAGAGTCGTAATTCGGGTTTTGTGTTAACCAAACTACTTAAAAATTACAACCAGAACTAGAACAGCTTCCATTTGTAACATTTGAGTTGAAACAAGCGTGTTTAGTTACTGAATAAGTGATATATTTATGTTTTAAAGTAACTAAACTGTTTTGTTGATTCCTAAAAAATAATGGCAACGCCTACTGCTTCTACTAGACCAAAACGATATAGTGCAGAACAAGCTATAGCTGTGTTTCAAAGCTTATTAGTTAGTGATTCTGATACAGAATTAGACGATTCAGAGGATAGCGATTACAGTGATAGTACTAGTAGTACTAGTAGACCTAGTGCCAAGAAATCAAAACGGTCTGGCTTAGGGTTAGTTGGTGGTTGCTTCCAGTCAGGGACTATCAGTGCTCCTGAATCATCAAGCAGCAGCGATGAGACTGATTTAGAGGATATACCAGGTACGTCTAGAGTTGATGGTGATGGTGATAATGGCAATTCTGCAAGGAGAAAGGCAAATTCCATACCACAGAGAACTACTAGGCCTGGTGATGGGTGGCGTGATGCCTTAGATGGAGAGGCCATTGGAGCATCGAACTTCAGGCAAATAAATTCTGGCAGCAGACTAAATCTGGATGAAAATTGCACACCTCTTCAATGTTTTCTCTCCTTGCTGAAAGAACCAATTGTTGACAACCTCTTAAGAAATGTCAATGAGTATGCCCAGCAGAAACTTGACATGAATACACCAGCACGAAAACATTCAACGTTGAGCAAATGGACACCACTTGATAGGAATGTTTTTTTACAGTTTCTGGCCGTCCTGATTGCTATGGGGTTGAATGCAAAGCACTCAATAAAAGATTATTGGTCCACCAAACCCCACAGAAGTAGTCCCTGGTTTAGGTCAATGTTCAGCAGAACCAAATTGTTATTGATTTATCAATCAATGCTTCTAGCAGCTGTTCCAAATGCTCTAGGGAAATGCAAAATTGAGCCGTTTGTAAATGCACTCATTGCCAGTTTCCAAGAAGCCTTCTACCCATTTGAAAACATATGTATCGATGAGATGGTCATAGGTCACAAGGGGCGATTTAAGTACAAACAGTACAATCCTAGCAAGCCCAAAAAACACCACATCAAATCCTACGGACTCTGCGACTCCATCACCGGATATGTTTTAAATCTCTTGGTGTATTTTGGAGCTGATACAGCTTACAAACCTGAAACTGACCCATATTCTTCCCATGCTGTTAAAGTTTTTGACAGACTACTAGAAGGCATCACAGGACATCACCATTTGTTTGCTGACAGGTACTATTCTTCCCTGCCTCTTGTTCAGTTTTTGCGACAGAGAAACCACGACTACACTGGAACTCTGAATGTAAACAGACGAGGTTTTCCATCAGAAATAAAGAACAAGAAGATATCCCTGAATCAAGCAAAGTGGTTTATCAACGATGAGGAAAAGGTTATGTGTGTCAGCTGCAGAGATAAGAAATCTAAGAAGCCTTGCCAGCTGGTGACAACACGTGGAAGTGCCACATATGAGCAAAGGATGGAGGGTAGGAGTCAAGTTATGAAACCATCACCCATTCACAGCTACAACCTTTCAATGAATGGATGTGACAGAGTGGACCAGATGATATCATATTATGGAAACCACACAAGAAAAACAGTCAAGTGGTGGAAGAAAGTGTTTTATGTGGGTGATGGAAATTACTCAACTCAATGTCCACATTTTGTACACCCTGAGCCGCCCTCACACCGAGAAGCCTTTGCCCTTTGCGGACTTCAAAGATATCCTGATAGGGGAACTCTGTCAGTTAGTCGGAGCAGAGACACCTAGCAGCCTTCAGGCTGTTCTATTGTCCAAGCCAGGGAGAAAACCAATGAACATGGAGCTTGAGAGATACCAGGATGCAGCCCATCTCATTGACTATGATGGAAAAGACTCACTGTGCGTACATTGTGCTGCTCAGAAAATAAGAAAACGAAGCAGCTATTACTGCACAGGTTGTTCGCACAAGCCGCATCTGTGTGCTAAAACATGCTTTAGAGAATACCACACAAGATAAGCACAGCTGTGCTGAACAAAACAAAAAACTTTTGGAAATAATGGAACAAATAATGGAAGTTGTGAATTTTTAAATATATATTTTTATTGATTTTGGTCATTGAGGAAAAATGTACCTTTCAACATTTTTGGTGATAAATGCATCAAATAAACAGTATTTTGAGGGACTTTGGATACTATTCTGCAAAATTACCAGACAAATTGAAATCAACAATTCAGGCCAATGAAAAATGATGGTGAGTTACAATATTTTGACTTATAAATTATCTACCCTTTAAATTTTTTTTTTGTACAACATATTCATTTTTTCAAATAATGAAATATTAGCAATTTACAGATATTTTCATTTTCTGTACCCATTTTTCTTTACATTGATATATAATGAGTACTATATTTGTCTATGCTACGGTGTGTAATAGTCAGTTGTAAAAGGGATGCTGTGAAATTTTGCTACAGCTGAAAATTAATTTGATCCAAACCTAAAAAAGAATCAAGTCCTGAAAGAGTTAAACATTTGTTTTCATTTATTTTTTTAAATTAAATAATAAGTAATAAGCTTCTATTAATTTTGAAATTAAGGTGTAGTGGATTTCATGCTTGCACATCAACATAATTCTTAATATTCTGATTGTTGCTGGAAAGGCTGTCATATAATATAAATATTTAATCATCAAAGTATTACCATAGCAGACACTGTTGTCTAGGATAAAGTGTTAGAATATTCATTGTATGAGGTTACAGCTTGTTTATTAGATAGGGTACCCAGCTCCCTTCCTTCTTGCTCGCTGCCTTTACTTTCATAACAGTAAGCCAGGTGCCCATTTACAGATGGGTTGTGTAGTAACGAGCATTTAAACCTGTACATTTTGCAGAGAAAAACATATTCTTTACAACTGCACTTTTTAATATAAATAGTTATAAATATATATTTATATGTATCATTTTTCCCCAGGTGATGTTATCCTAAAAAATTTGAACATGAAAGAAAGTGCCCTGGTGTGTAATTTATTGATTATTTTGTTTCTGTACTAAAACATGAACTGCTGTTATCTTGTCACTTAATGTTTTAGATTTTTAAAAAAAACCATGTCACTTATATATACATATAAGAGCTTATTATATATATATATATAAATAATAGGTGGACCTATACTCACCAACCTCTGGTTTGCTGACAACATTACTGGTCTTGCTGAAACAAAACCTGAACTTGCAAGGTAAGTCACAAACCTGGACAATGCTGTCCAGAAATTTGGGGTGGAAATCAATGCAGAGAAGAGTAAGATCATGATCAACGCCCCAGATGGTATTTCTTCTTCTTCTTCATTATACGCTGGATACAGCGTTATACGTTGCACTGTTTTATTTTGTTAAGCCTGTGACTCAGTGCATCCGATTTCAACAGGCGTTTCTGTAGGGATGCCCTCCTTAGCCTTTGGCTGTCCCCAGCCTAACTGCAAGGCAGCAGTTGTTTTTGGTCAGAGTTGTCTCTCTTAGGGAAGTTGTCTTGCAGGACTATCGGCAGGACTATCGAGTCTTCCCCACTCGTGTCTATAGGGTTTGGCAATGATGATATGATAGACTATGTACTAGTTTGTACTATCCCGGAAGAGAGGTAGTCCAGTGTGACTTGTCTCAGGATCGTCACGTCCTGCCAGGAACGTAGCATGTGCATGTGAGTGAGGTATCTCTTTGCTTCCTTTATTTTCTCGGCTCATCTGCAGTGATGGCACGCCTAGCATTCCCCGCCACCTGGGAGGTTGTCACAATAGGGCAGGGGTGCAATGTTCGCTGGACTGCATCTCTTCTGCATCCATTGGGATAACTGATAGCAGGCAGAGGTAAAGAGCAAGGCAGGAGTGCATTTAACCAGGTGCATTTCTGCGGCTTCACCGGCCGGGCTGAGATGCGAGCCCCAGGTCCCAGCCATGTCGTAACCTCCCATTACAGCGGTGCTGAGATTTAGGGCTGGATTCGGGCTTAGAGGCGTTTGGCCGTAGTCCCTCAGATGGTAGCTTCGCACCATTGGCTTATCAGCCAAGCACGTGAACCAAATGTCAGCGACCTGTGATTTCTCTCGACAGAGTGCATTTGACCAGGGGACAAGCCTGGTCATGGCACGGAGATGTTGTTGGCTTATGAGCCTAGTACGTGGACAAATGTCTGCGACTCCTCTCGAATTGAGCAGGATTACCGTAGCAACGCCCTGTCATTAGTAGGGTAAGGCTGACCTGTCTTCAGAGGGTCTAATACTAGCACCCGTTCACGATTAGACCCAACAAATCAATAGAGGGCTTTTAGTCAGTCAATGATCAAGTGTCTGAAACCTGCGATTTCTCTAGGGCTGAGCAGGATTACCATAGCAACGCTCTTTCATTTAGAGGGTAAAACTGACTTGTTTTTCGTGGGTCTAATTCCAGCACACGTTCCCTATTAGACCCAACGAAAGTCAAATTAAGCCGCAGGTTCCACTCATGGTGGTGCCCTTCCGTCAATTCCTTTATCGAACACTGAATGCGGGCCAATTGAGCCACAGAAAGCTTAGCCCCAGATTTCCGTGGGTCTAATACCAGCACACGTTCCATATTAGACCCAATGAGAGTGCTCTCAACCTGTCAGTCATTTTACAGTGTTGGCGTGTAGAGTCAAATTAAGCCGCAGACTCCACTCATGGTGGTGCCCTTCCGTCAATTCCTTTATCGAATCGAACACTGAGTGCAGGCCAATCGAGCCACAGAGAGCTTAGCCCCCAGATTTCTGAGGGTCTAAATCCAGCACCCGTTCCATATTAGACCCAACGAAAGTGCTCTCGGCCTGTCAATAATTTCAGTGTTGGCCGTGTAGAGTCAAATTAAGCCGCAGGCTCCACTGATGGTGGTGCCCTTCCGTCAATTACTTTATCGAACACTGTATGCGGGCCAATCGAGCTACAGAGAGCTTAGCCCCAGATTTCCATGGGTCTAATACCAGCACACGTTCCCTATTAGACCCAATCAGAGTGCTCTCAACCTGTCAGTCATTTTACAGTGTTGGCGTGTAGAGTCAAATTAAGCCGCAGGCTCCACTCATGGTGGTGCCCTTCCGTCAATTCCTTTATCGAACACTGAGTGCAGGCCAATCGAGCCACAGAGAGCTTAGCACCAGATTTCCGAGGGTCTAAATCCAGCACTCGTTCCATATTAGACCCAACGAAAGTGCTCTCGGCCTGTCAATCATTTCAGTGTTGGCCGTGTAGAGTCAAATTAAGCCGCAGGCTCCACTCCTGGTGGTGACTTTCCGTCAATTCCTTTAAGTTTCAGCTTTGCAACCATACTTCCCCCGGAACCCAAACACTTTGGTTTCCCGGAAGCTGCCCGCAGAGTCATCGAAGCAACTCCTGCGGATCGCTAGTCGGCATCGTTTATGGTCAGAACTACGATGGTATCTGATCATCTTCGCGCATCTGACTTTCGTTCCTGATTAATGAAAACATTCTTGACAAATGCTTTCGCAGTAGCTCGTCTTGCGGCGATCCAAGAATTTCACCTCTAACGCCGCAATACGAATGCTTCCGTTTGTCCCTGTTAATCATTACCTCCAGTTCCGAAATCCAACAAAATAGAACCGAGATAATATTCCATTATTCTATGCACCATTATTCAGGCAGCCGTGGCCTGCTTTGAATACTCTAATTTTTTCAAAGTAAACGCGCCGGCCACCCGGGACGCTCAGCGAAGAGCACCCGCGGGAGAGAGCCGGCAGACGATAGAGTAGGAGACAACGGGCAGTGAACCGGCGCGAGCCGGACCGCCTGCCTGCGCCTGAGATCCAACTACGAGCTTTTTAACTGCAACAACTTTAATATACGCTATTAGAGCTGGAATTACCGCGGCTGCTGGCACCAGACTTGCCCTCCAATAGATCCTCGTTAAAGGGTTTAAAGTGTACTCATTTCAATTGCGGGGCCTCGAAAGAGTCCCGTATTGTTATTTTTCGTCACTACCTCCCCGTGCCAGGAGTGGGTAAGTTGCGATCCTGCTGCTTTCCATGGATGTGGTAGCCGTTTCTCATGCTCCCTCTCCGGAATCGAACCCTGATTCCCCGTTACCCGTTACAAACATGGTAGGCATGTCACGTAAATCGACATTTGATAGGGCAGACATTTGAAAGATGCGTCGCCGGCACATGAAGCCATGGGATCAGCACAAAGTTATCCAGAGTCACCAGTGGGGACGCCGCAACCCCGCGAAGGGAAACGACGATTGGTTTTGAACTAATAAAAGCGCTCTTTCCGCGAGGGTCGGAGCTTGGTAAGCATGTATTAGCTCTAGAATTGCCACAGTTATCCAAATAGGGTCGTGTCATCTAAGGAAGCTCGACTGATTTAATGAGCCATTTGCGGTTTCACCGTGAGACAGTGGGAACTTAGACCTGCATGGCTTAATCTTTGAGACAAGCATATGACTACTGGCAGGATCAACCAGATATCTGTCGGAGACGTACGAACCACACACACCGGTCGGCGGAGGACGGTTGTGTAAAAAGCCTCACTAGGACGGCCGCAGGGACCGACTGACGGACGGACGGTTGTTCCGTCCCTCACTCCGTCGACCTAGGACCGCCTGACAGGGGCTCGTTAACACACGACAGACGACCGACCGACCGGGCTCGCTCGGGGAGGGATGGCAGCGCTCTGTGCAGAACGGATCCGAACTGCCTCTGCAATGAATTTCACAGGGACTGGAGACGATTTTTGCCTGCCGGCCTGCCCTTCTCCCAAGGGTTGGTCGGGCGAGGACAGGGCCTTTAGGCACGATTCCTGCTTTCTATTTACCGGTCACAAGCTCTTTGCGAGAGCATGACCACCAGCGAGACGAACTGTCGAGGTCTGCTATAAGCGTTCGATTAACCACCACTGACTGTCAAAGTTTCTCGATACGAGCCACAGTAACGCACCGTTGCCAGCGGTACGACACCACAAATTTTGTCCCGCTACATGGCCGGGGAGAGGCGGGCGAGCATTTACTGCAAGCCCGCGCTATCGCTCCGTCTGGCGGGACTGAGATCGCTGTATGAATACCAGAGGGTATTTAAAACCCGATTATGGCCAAAGGTGAACCTCTGGAAAGTGTTGCGCAGTTCAAATATCTGGGAGTAGACGTTAATGCGGAGGGGTCTAGAGCGGAGATCCATTTAAGAACAGCGATGACCATGGTCGCCCTGGCTAGACTGCGAATAATCTGGAAACACAAGAACATTAGCCTTAAATCGAAGCTGACTTTAATGTATACAATGGTCACCTCGGTATACTTTTACGCATGTGCAACTTGGACTCGACTTGGACGGCTGCACTAGAATGTAAAATTTACGCAATGAAAATTAGATGCTTGCGAAGAATTCTTGACATTTCATATCTGGATCGCGTTGCAAACAAGAGTGTTCTTGAAATTGCTAGGTAGGAGTTAGGCCAGTATAAAAACCTATTTATAGTAAAACACCACAATTTACATGGTCTGGACATATATCATGATCGGTGGGGCTGACCAAGAGCGTCCTGCAAGGCACTGTGCCTGGGAAGTGTGAGAGACCAAAAAAGAGATGCGAGGACAAAATAAAAGAGTGGACGGTAAGGTCTATAGCTGAAACTTATACCCTGATGGAAAATCGAGACATTTGGCATGAACTGGTTCGACAAACAGCAATAATGGTGCCTCAATGACCTTCTATGTTACGGGACATGATGATATATATATATATATATATACACACACACACACACACATACAAAATGCATCCTTGCCAGAGTTCGACCAGTCTTGAAGAATTGCAACCAGTCGAACAGGCAGGCTTTCAGCGTTCGTACAGCACAATGGACCAAATTTCAACCTGTTGCTGCCTTATTGAGACAGCCGAGAGTTCCAGACCCCCTTGGTTGGAGTCACTCTCTGGAACCAACATATGCAAGGTCGCCACTATTTTGACATAAGACGATTGTCCCTGGTGAAGGATGCGGTACTCCATGCAGGCAAGGCAAAACTTAGATGGGCAGGTCACATGTTATGTCGAAATGATGGTCGATGGAGTACATCGACAGCAGTCTGGTACCCCTGAGGTAAGAAGAGACCGCGTGGAAGACCTCCAATGCGTTGGTCAGACTCCCTTGCTGTTTGCTGCAACATCCGAGATGCCTCTAGAGGAGCACTTACTACGCACTGGACTTCCACTGTCCAAGACAGGGTCCGCTGGAGACAAAGTTGGGACCTGCAGTTATGCTGAGGAACGGGTCATCAAGAAACCCCAGGGAAAGAAACCACAGAAGAGGCTAAATATCGCTCAGCTGAAATGCCAAGAGAAGTGGTTTCCAGGAAGAGCTTAAGGGCAGATTATCTGAGCTTCGGTTTGTAAAGAACGACATCGAACAGAACTGGGCATCCTTGAGAGACACCATCTAAAATACAGCAGTTAAATACACTGGCCCACTCACGCGCAAGCATAAGAACTCGTTTGATGAAAACGATGGGCCTTATCGACGCACAGAGAACACCAAAGGAACACACCATCTCTGACAGCAAAAACGGTCTTCAATGCTTTCGGCCTTCCAGACCAAGCTTAGAGATATGCAAGACTCCTGGCTCAGTAAAAGAGCTGATAAAATCGAGATGTTTGCTGAGTGTCATGATACCAAACAATTTTACGTGGAACAGACAGTTCTCTATGGCCCGCTGATAACTCCCCAGTTTGCAATGCGGATGGGGCTCTGCTAACAGATAAGGCTCAGATCATAGACAGATGGGCGGACCACTTCTGCAAAATACTAAACCACCTATCGTCCATAAATGAGGCCATCCAGCGAAAGTCGTATATGGAATTGAATATGGTGCTGGATGAACTTATCACTGAGGAGGAAGTCGACAGGACAATCAGTGCACAATCTATAGGAAAATCCCCAGGAGCTGATGCAATACCAGCAGAGGTATACCTGACAGCCGGCCCATCCCTCACCATAATGATCTCTGAACTCTTCTGCAACATGTGGGCTGAAGGATGCCTCAATAGTTCACATATACAAGAGAAAAGGCAACCGGCAGAAATGCGACAATCCTCGCGGAATATCGCTACTTTCTGTAACAGGCAAGATCCTAGAGTTCTTCTGCTCAACAAACACCTTGAACAAAGCCCTTACATCCCAGAAAGCCAATATGGATTCAGAGCCGGAAGAGGAACAGTGGACATGATCTTTGCTGCTCGCCAATTACAAGAAATGTGTCGGGAACAAAACCAGGCCCTATACACCACATGTATTGATTTAACAAAGGCATTTGATACAGTAAACAGAGGAGAGCTGTGAATATTTTGGTCTGACCATAAATGCCGAGAAACAGAGGTCGTGTACCAACCAGCACCAGGCATACCGTACACAAAACCAAAGACTACAGTCAGTGGGCAAACGCTGAATGTCTTAGATAAATTCACGTATCTGGGCAGCACGCTGTCGAAATCTGTCAGCCTCGAATATGAAGTGGCAAGTAGAATAGCAAGGGCTAGCATAGCCTTTGGTAGAATGCTCTCGATGGTGTGGGAATGTCATCGTATCAGCGTCAAGCCCAAAATGAAGTCTACCGTGCCACCATCATCCAAACCCTACTTTACACCTGCAAAAGCTGGACTGTATACTCTGGATATGCAAACCACTTCCACACAGTATGCCTGAAGCGAATATTCCACATTCAAAAGCAAGATCGTGCCTCTGACATCAAGGTTCTCTCGAGGACTGACATGCCCAACATCCATGCAGTGCTAGAAAAATCACAACTAGGATGGCATAGACACCTCGTTTGTATGTCAGAAGAACGGCTACCAAGGAAGCTACTCTACGGCAAGCTGATAGAGGGATGGCACAAGAAAAGCACCCAAAGAAACGTTTTAAAGACAGTCTGAGGGAATCACTGAAAGGTTGCCAGATAGATATCACCACCTCGGAATGTCTTACACAAAACAGATCTGACTGGAGAAGCGCAGTGAAGGCGGGTGTAGCTAACAGCAAAGATTGCCGTGTTGTGAAAACCTAGAGCAGACGTGAGACCCGAAAATCATGAACAGCGGGAGCATCATCACCTTCTACTGACCTCGTGTGCCTGTTATGCAGCAGATGTTTTCGTGCCCCCATTAACCTGTTCAGCCACATGCGCTCCCACACTCAACAGGGAAATCTGTGACAAGGATGATGTTGGAGGTCCTCTTTGACAACGATGGACAGATATTATTTATTATGTATACATATACATATTTATGTGAGGCAGTATGACCTAAGAGTGAAACGGGTTGGAATACCACCGTATCTAGTTTCGCAGACACAGGTGTTATTTCTTGGTGCGATCGCTCCTCCGAGTACAGAAAGTAATGCCAATCTACTGTACTTATTACAGCCAAGTAGGTTGGCAGTTGAAAGAAGCGACGTTATGCAAGGTACTTGCTATTTCCTTTATATATATCACGACGGTCCGTCTTTATGTGAATACGTATTTTAGCTGACCCCGCGAATCCGTTGTCAGTGTGGGGTAATTTATGCAAACAGGTCAAAAGCTGAAATGTGATATCCAAAACTTACCTATCTTTCGACCAAAATATCTAAGTTCACATTACTAGCAGCATGTAAATAACACACTTTGCCCATAAATTTATCATCTGCTTCGTTATTCTGTGGATTTTTCAGAATTTTTTGAATTTTTATAAGCCTACAATACTAGTGTAAAAAAGGTGACCAACTTTATATTAAAATTGTTGACATAGGTAATACTTTCTAATATAAAATTACAAAAAAATGTTGCACTAGTCTTGCAAGATATATATTAAAGCATAAAGAGATGATAATAAAGATTTATTTTCAATTTAGATAACATTGTATGCATTATGTTTAATGGAGTTATGAATTTTTCAAACATTTAAACCAGCTTTGTTTTTCTGGTGAATAGATTACACACCTTGTTGCATGTATCTAGACCTATGTACACCAATTCAGAATGTTGTAAACCGATGAAAGGGGAAACAATTCTAAACTGTGTTTAATATTATCATTATATACTTTTTTTGAACATACTTTAGACCACCACATGAAGTGTTTGGCCGCTCTGCGTAGAGTGTGGGGTAAACGATTCATAACTTTGAAGGAGAAACGAAAAAGTATCAAACTGCTACGTTCTCTTTCTCAAATGGAGGATTTGCTACTTATCTCTGGCATAAATGTGCACAAAGATTTACGAACACAACACTTCACCACTCTTTGTTGCAGAGGTGTCTTTAGGTTCACAGATATTAAAAGAAGACAGTGAAAAGTTAGTTGCACAGTCTAAACAAGAGGCAGATAGGAGTCAATATATTTGGACAGACTTTGATCCTGACTGTGATATAAATGATTGTAGTGTGTGTATGCATCATTTTCGAATATGTTTGGAAGTTGTAAGTAAATACATCACGAACACTAGCTCCAACGAAGTCCTAACTTAACGTCTTTATACTGGTTTAGAAGACCCTGCAGAGTCTGTATACAACCAGTTACATTTACATCACCTTGCTCTAAAATCTATGCGCATCCAGTTTATTCTTAAACGCATTAACTGTCCCTGCCTCCACCACCTCCCCTGGCAATGCATTCCAAGCAGACACCACTCTCTGACTAAAAAAATATTTCCTAATATCTAACCTGGACCTCTCTTTAATCAGCTTGTAGCTATGCCCTCGTGTTATTGTAGGTGGCTGTATTTTAAAAAACTTGTTATAGTCTAATTTATCGATTCCTCTGATCATCTTATAAACCTGTATTAAGTCACCACGAATTCTTCTCTCTTCGAGACACTGTAGGCCCGTTTTTCTGAGTCGTTCCTCATAACTGTAATTCTGGAATCCAACTATCATCTTTGTCGCTCTTTTTTGTATTCTTTCTAGCATGTTTATGTCCCCTCTATGATAAGGACTCCACACCTGTACACAGTACTCCAATCTAGGTCTAACTAAAGCTTTATACAGTTTGACGATCACTTCCTTGCTCCTATGTTTAATATTTCTTTTTATCATACCTAACATTGCATTTGCCTTTTTCACTGCTACCTTAACTTGCTCACTCACCTTTCCTGTATGATCTATTATAACCCCTAGGTCCCTTTCCTTATCTATCTTTCTAATATTGTTTTCTCCCATTCTGTATTTATGTTCCATATTGGATCTACCCATGTGGATGACTGTACATTTATCTACATTAAACTCCATTTGCCAGCTTACAGACCATTCTCGAATTTTATCTAGATCCGACATCAATATATCCACTTCCGCTTTAGATGAGACACTACTGCATAGTTTTGTGTCATCAGCAAATTTTGCAATCATGGATCTCATATCAATGTCCAAATCATTTATATATATCAAGAACAAAATTGGTCCCAAAACCGAGCCCTGTGGCACACCACTTTTCACTTCACTCCACTCAGAGTACTCCTTATTTATGCCCACCCTCTGCCTTCTTCCTGTTAACCAATTTTCAATCCATTTGGCAACTTCGCCACCTATTCCATGTGATTTTAACTTTCGAAATAATCTTTGATGAGGTACTCTATCAAAGGCCTTTGCAAAGTCTAGATAAATAACATCCACTGGCTCCCCTTTATCTATGATTTTAGTAACCTCCTCCATGAATTCTAATAGATTTGTTAAGCATGATCTCCCTCTAGTAAACCCATGCTGACTATTTCTAATTAGATTACATTTTTCTAAATGCATTACAATGTTTTCTTTGATTATTGACTCTAACAATTTACAGACTATGCTCGTTAAACTCACCGGTCTATAATTTGCCGGATCTGATTTTTTGCCTTTTTTGAATAAGGGGATCACTCCTGCATCTTTCCAATCCCGTGGAACAATCCCTTTTGTAAGTGATTGAGAACATAATATAGCCAATGGTTTTGCTAGTTGGTTTCTAATTTCATACAGCAATTTTGGGTGAATACCATCTTGACCTGGACATTTATTCACTTTCAACCCCTCCAATTTTTTAAAAACCATTTCCTCTGTAATACAGATTGATCTTAATCCCGCTGTATCCATGTCTCTTTGAAAAATATCTATAGGCTCTGGGATCTCGGAGCAGTCCTCCTTTGTGAAGACTGTGCCAAAGTACTGATTAAGCAGATTAGCAGCCTCCCTATTCTCACTTATTATTTTCCCTGTACTGTCTATGAGAGGGCCTACTTTGTCTTTCGTTCTTTGTTTATTTCTAACATAAGAAAAGAAGCTTTTACTGTCAGTCTTGATCCTCTGAGCAAGTTTTTTTTCAAAGTCTATTTTTGCTGTTTTATTCGCTTTCTGAGATATGTTCTGCTTGTCCAAATATTTTACATATGTTTCTTTTGATTTACCTGCCTCTATATATTTTTGCCATGCTTTATTTTTTGCTCTTCTACATTTCACTACAAATCTAGTTATCCACTTTTTACGCTTGGGGTTTACCTCCCTACATGGAACACATTCCTCTTTTAGCGTTTCTAGAACTGTTTTAAAACTTTCCCACTCCTGTTCAACATCTGTTCCTACAATAATATCTTTCCAGATTATGTGGTTCGCTGCCTCTTTCATCCTCTTAACATCTGTCTTAGAGTAGTCGTATGTTCGCGTGTTTATGTTTACTTCTTTCCCTGCAATAAGTTCCCAACGGATGATTTGATGGTCACTTGAGCCAAACAGTTCCCCAACGGTAACGTTTTCAATCATATTTTCCTCTGTGGTAAAAACTAGGTCGAGTATGTTTTTGCCTCTGGTGGCTGCTTCTACATGTTGAATTAAAAAATTGTCAGTTATGCACGTAACAAAAGGTTTTGACTCTACAAGTGCTTCTGCCATATCCCATTTTATTTCTGGATAGTTGAAATCTCCCATTAATAATAATTTCCCTTTACTTGCCTTTGCTATGCTACTAATCAGCTCCTCATCTTCCTCTTTTTGACTTGATGGACATCTATAGCACACTCCAATCACTGTTTTTTCACCCCCACTTTCTATTTCTCCCCATACACTTTCATTTTTGTTACCACATGATAAATAATCTTTGATCGTTATATTAACAGAATTTATACAGTATAATAAAACGCCACCTCCCTTAGTCTTGTCTCCAATTATCCTATCTTTCCTTAACATTGTATATCCCTCAATTTCAAGTTCACTATCTGTAATCTCCTCATATGTCCATGATTCTGTTAACCCTATTATATCTGGTTTTTCTTCTTCTACATACAGTTCCAATTCTTCTCTTTTATTTACTATGCTTCTCACATTTGCATAAAAACATTTTAGTTTGTAATTTTGTTGGTTTTCCTCTTTTTGCTTCTGCTTTATCATTTTAGTGTTTGCTTTTCTACTATGTATTTCACACTTCCCTGACACCAAATTACCCCTTTGACTACATCCTCTATAGCACCCTATTGTAGGCCTATCTTTAGTCTCATACTTCATAGGCCTAACTAGTTTAAATTTCTAACACAATGTTTTGCTCCTCCATGCCTAGCTAACATGTCAATGAGGATATAAGTATGCAAGATGAGCTCGATGTGCCTTCTAATTACCCCATCATTCCCTATGTTAAAATGTTGCACTACAGTACAAATCATAATGAATAAGCTGATTACACATCACTAACACAAGAGAAAGAGACATTGCTCACACATCTCATTAGAAGAAAGCTCATAACAGCACATAATAATATTATCAAATCCAAAACAAGAGGGCAACCAATTGTATTGCAAAGAATAATAAACAGAACAGAAACATCAAGAGCAAGAACTCTGACAAAGCAAAAACGATCCCACCTTCTCCACAATGTTAGAAAACATATTGCAGGCATATCCACTGATTCACTAGAGCTTCAACATGCACACGAACTGAGACGTGTTTCATACACATCTCGTAACAAAATTGGTAAGGCCGCTGGTGTTCAAAATAAAATTAAAATGTCCAAGCAGTTAGCACTAGCCATAAAATAAACGGTAGGTCTTACCTGGAGATAAGAACGAAAACATTGGCGATTATGATTTCTTAACTAAAATATACGACCTGTCAGGAGCCCAAGAAACATTCCCATGCCTTTGGTATCTCCAGTCACGTAATGAAATAAGACATCTAACCAGCCCAAGACTTGCAAACCAAGAAAACTGACCAATGTTAAAAACAGACCATAGGAGATTTGTGAAGTTTGGGAAAGGGAATAAAAAACAAGTGGCCATTTACCACAACTCTTTGTATAAGCCAATGCTAGAAATCAAATTCCAGATATCACAAGATGCACATGTTAACAATAGCACAGTTGATAATTTAAAGAAATTAGGAAATATTTGGAAAAAGTGAGAAGTTAGAGGCAAACATTGATTTTTGTCAAACTTGCATTGCTTTTTGTGAAGATAAAGAAGTGAAAATTAGTTTTCAAGTTAAGCTTGCACAAACACAACATACATTAGCACAACTTGGGTTTGAAGAATTGAGTGGTAGGCCTGGTCCAGTCTTCTCCTCCATGAGTAAAGTACGAGACAAACACAACACACATTAGCACAACTTGGGTTTGAAGAATTGAGTGGTAGGCCTGGTCCAGTCTTCTCCTCCATGAGTAAAGTACTAGACAAACACAACACACATTAGCACAACTTGGGTTTGAAGAATTGAGTGGTAGGCCTGGTCCAGTCTTCTCCTCCATGAGGAAAGTACTAGACAAACACAACATACATTAGCACAACTTGGGTTTGAAGAATTGAGTGGTAGGCCTGGTCCAGTCTTCTCCTCCATGAGGAAAGTACTAGACAAACACAACATACATTAGCACAACTTGGGTTTGAAGAATTGAGTGGTAGGCCTGGTCCAGTCTTCTCCTCCATGAGTAAAGTACTAGACAAACACAACACACATTAGCACAACTTGGGTTTGAAGAATTGAGTGGTAGGCCTGGTCCAGTCTTCTCCTCCATGAGTAAAGTACGAGACAAACACAACACACATTAGCACAACTTGGGTTTGAAGAATTGAGTGGTAGGCCTGGTCCAGTCTTCTCCTCCATGAGTAAAGTACTAGACAAACACAACATACATTAGCACAACTTGGGTTTGAAGAATTGAGTGGTAGGCCTGGTCCAGTCTTCTCCTCCATGAGTAAAGTACTAGACAAACACAACACACATTAGCACAACTTGGGTTTGAAGAATTGAGTGGTAGGTCTGGTCCAGTCTTCTCCTCCATGAGTAAAGTACGAGACAAACAACAAACATTGGCACAACGTGGGTTTGAAGGATTGAGTGTTAGGTCTGGTTCAGTCTTCTCCTCCATGAGTAAAGTACTAGACAAACACAACAAACATTGGCACAACTTGGGTTTGAAGGATTGAATGCTAGGTCTGGTACAGTCTGCTCCTCTGTGAGTAAAGTATGAGACACACACAAAATCACACCCCAATCATATTACAGCAGGTCATTTATATGGAGTCCCTGCCACAAATATTTTACATCTAAAGTTTATGAGCCCCCAACAAGAGAAGTCATTACACAAACATGCAGACTTAACACAAAACCAAGACGTCCTAGACATGGCATTTCTCACCAGGGAACATTTCAACACACTAAATGAAGCATATGAACAAGTCCACATTAACATTTCTCACAGTAAACCCATTTCTGAAAACTCTATCAATTCAATCATCAATACAGTCAAACATGAATTTATTTAGTAAGCTCTTTCCAAGACAAATAATTTCAAAACAACACATACTAGAAACACATTGCACAGAATGGATTAAAATGTGTGGGTTTGGATTTAGTATGCATGGAGAACAAGGGGGTGAATTTTTGCATTCAACAGTAGCTAGGGTTGAAAAATTGGCATGGGGCATTGAGAACAGCTTGTCACGATTAAAATTGGTAATGGAAACTCTTGTTACAAATATCACCATTTGTGAATGCACAAGTTAAAAGTGGGAGAAAGAGAAAGCACGAATGATACAATGTGTGTGAGAACAGTAGGAGCTAGTCAAGTTTAGATGTCTAAGAACCTATTTTAAAATATAGTGTACAGTATAAATGAACCACTATAATCATAGTAAAAGTAAAGCTCCCGTCACGCCATGCGAAGCATAGGAAATATGGTTTTAGGCCCATATTATTTTGTAACCAACGGCACATAGTGGATGGTGTGGTCAGCATCATGTCGGCCGCCTTTACTTCCCAAATTTTCTGGCACCCAATTTCTGTGACGCTGGGTCGACCATAGGGGCTGGTTTGTGATAGAAAAATATCCCCAATTCACGACTGCATAACTTGTGTTTTCATTGTAGTAGAATGTTAGTTTTCTCACAATAATTTAGAACAAGATCTTGTCTATTAACCTAGATCACCAATTACCTAATTAGTAGACGCATTCTTCATGCGCAAGTGTTTTTTTCTACCCCTCTGTAAAGTAAACATGGAAATGTTAAAAACTCACGCATCACAGCTGATTAGTAGACACGATCAACCCGCCATTTTGTCTAAGGAGTGGCAAAAACCTAAGATAGCGGTGATACATATATAAATATATATAAATAAACTGGATAGATATCAAAACAGGATGTATTTTTATCACCTCTACTATTTGGCATAGCTTATCTATTGAATTATGAAATACCATGTCCATGATAAGCATTTGGGCATAGAATTGGCAGATAACAATACCTTAGAAGATCTTGTTTTTGCAGATGACCTAGCTACTAAGTACCACTAATGAAAAAACTCAAGAAAATATAGATAGGCTATGCCAATTGCCAGAACAGATAGGACTTCAAGTAAATGCCTCAAAAGACGAAAGTTATGGCTTCTACAACCACAGCTGTTGATATCAAACTGCAGATGATATCTCTACAAAATATCCAACACTTCACATACCTGGGAAGCACAATGACACCAGCTGGAGATGCCACGAAAGAAATTTTCACTATAATCGGTTTGGCCTCTTGCACCTTTAATCAGCTCACCAACATCTGGAAATCAATGACACTGAGCAAACATACCAAGCTCAGACTTATCAACTCAATCATAATATCACACATAGATGTGAAAGCTGGAAGACAACAAAATCGCTAGAGAACAAACTAAATGTCTTTGAAATAAATGTCTAAGAAAATTATTGAATATGCGCTGGGACCAGTTCATAACTAATGACTCGATAAAAACAGATACAAACCAACTATATGTGTTGACCATGATCAGGAAAAAACTATGGATATACATCGGACATGCCCTTAGAATGAACAACAACCGTTTTCAATTGGAAGCACTAGGATGGACACCAAGGGACGTTCGGAAAAGAGGGAGACCCAAGGAAACACTCAGAAGAATAATCATCTGATAGGGCTCAACTATAGTCCTCAGCACCAAACAAGATCTAAAACCTGTGGCCTCATACCTTTTCAACTGGAGATCATTTGTTTCTACCTTATGCACCGTATTTGGCGTGCAAAGAACATAGATAGATATGTTTATGTGAATATATGAACTCTAAACAAGTTGTACTGATTAGCACAACTTATTTCAAGTCGCGATGTCAACTTGAAGTCACTACTGAATTGTATATATTAAAAAATTGTATTTCTTAGATGAAGCCGGGTGTTAATGTTTTAGCTATATATATGAATGCAAAGAAATAAGGGTAGACACAGTATTGTAGAGATGCAGGGTTGGGAGAAGAACTTACAAGAGTGTACTGGCATCGTACGACTTTATTCCCATTGCTGGGGCAGTCGAGGCGTTTTAAAGGCTGAGAACTACAGAGAAGACTAAAGTCTGGTCAACCAAATATACTGATTGGGACAATGTTGGTTAGGGTTAAGAAAACTATACTGACCAAGACCCCCACCTTACTCTGCACACTTGAAACAGGCTGCGTCATAGTAGTCTTGACTATCAAAGTGGGGAATCCACGTGATTGATCCCTGTACTAGTGAGCGACACGCAGATGAAGCAAATCATAGCACAACCACCTGGAAAACCCTGATCACCTTCTTCGGCACACTCTGGATATGGGAAAAGCTACTGTAACCCGCCACCTAATGCCCTTTTCAGGGTGCACAAAAGAGTCAACATACTCATTGTGGGCATTCAACATTAACAATAGTATAAAACATAATACTTTAACACAACTGTAGAGCTGTCTTGAAATCGTACCAGATATGTTTATTATAATGGCAGTATTGTTTTGTGAGTTGTGAATTAAATATTATTATATGTATAACTGTATATTGAATGTATAAATGAAGAGGATAATGAAACAAATCAGATTTATATAGCCATGTTTCAATATTCACGGTTAACAGGACTCCTTCAATCTACCAGTCAGGATAAAAGCTGGGCACTTGGGTAAGCTGATCATGGTGATTGAGTTTCTGTATATATGCGTGGGTATGTTTACTTGTTAGGTTTGTAGTTAGGAAGTCTCAAATCTGCATCCTTTATAGACATAAATCACAGAATAAAGTATAACACATGATTGGGTATCATTTAATCTAGTTAGGGTTGACTATAGCTGAGAGGTAAAGCAAAGAAACCATAGCATGAAATGGTAGGGTTTTGAATCTCACACATTTCAAGCATCCTTTGGTCTCAAGGGACTAGCATCTAGTCATATTGGAGATTGACAAAAATCACGGAGAACCTGCATACACGCTGTGCATATAATAGAACCCTTAGTAGTTGCGAATCGATAAGAGTAGACTGTTAGTTGTTGTCTGGGGCAAAATTCTAAAATAGTCATTAAATTCCTGCCAAAAATGCAAATCTACCTTTCCCCCAGGCTTAGTAAGTCAGAGGAAATAAACATTGCAAAAATAAAGAATGTACTACGGATAGCCTTTGACTACATAGCAGCAGGCATAACCTGCCTGCCTGTCTGTTCTACTTGAGGCTCCTTCGTGATTACATATAACGCCAACTTAACAAAGCTTGTGAATAAACATGGAATAAGTTTATTTTTATCCGTTATGGATATTTATGTCTGGTTGAAAAACAACTGAATGCTTTCACATTAAAATCATGCTTAATAATCTCCCTCTATCATTTCGATTTTCTTGTATGGTCTCTTTGCTTGCTGGTTTTATATCTCAGACAATTTGTTTTTAAAATTTTTGCGCAATCTTGCTAAATAGTTCTCTTTCCACTTATGACGTTGAGCGATGTGGGGAGCTTGATTTGTCTGTCCTGTGGTAAGTACATTGCTTCGTTCGTTGTGAGTCTGTGTTGTTGGACAATCACTCTGTCATCTATCTGCGTTGCAGTCATTCCCTTGCCTTGTAGCCAGATCTACAAGCGTTTTAAATCATCGGTGAAATATGATGAGGATGCATTCTCATGAGATGACCGAGCCAGATAATGTTTTGCCTGGAAATGTATTCTGCACAAGAAGTTGTACCAACCATGCTTCAAATAGCTTCGTTAACACTGATGGCCTTCCTCAAACAGTTCATTTTGCATGCCAAAATTCTTCTGTCACACGTATTGGACAGGGACCATGTTTGGCACTGGAAGCACAGAGTCGGCATACATATATTGTTTTTCAGCTGTTGCCCTGTTGTCAAACTAATGCTTTGGTGCCTAAGCAGTGGTGACAGCTGATAAGTCGCAGCAGATGTTTTCTGACACCTAGTCTCGATTTCCCTGTTAAGCCTACTGTCTGCCAAATAAAACTGCCCAAATACCTGAACATGCTAAATAGATGTCCATAAAAACATATATGTGATGACTCAGTGACTGCACCAGGACAAAAATAAAACAAAACCCACGTTACGGGTACAGTGCCTTTGTCAAGCACAAGGAACAAATGAAAACAACAAACCACAACAAAAAAACAAGACACATATAACTACAATGCAATACGGTTTTAATTGGTAGCTTTTCCAGGAGTGTGGGACAATGAAGCTAATATCTGGTCAGGCATAATACACTGATCAGAGAATGTTAGCCAGGGTCAGGAGAAATATACTGGCCAAGACCCTCACCTGACCTCCTTGTTGGTTGTCCTGGAAACGGGACAATTGGCTAACAAGGTGAGTTTTAATGTGATCTCCGTAGTAGTGAGCGACACGCAGACGAAGCCAAGCATAGCACAACCGCCTTGAGGACCGCGATCCACCTTAATCGGGATGTGAGGAAAGCTACTGCAACCCATCACTTAATGCCCTTTTCAGGGCACACATAAGAATAACCTACTCATTGTGGGAAATCGCAAACAACAACCAGGATGTGTCCAGGAACATGTGAGTCATGGTTTGCCACTTATGAAAAAGAGTAGACCAAACAAGAAATGGTCAATATGATTACATGTAGCTTAAATATAAATGAAAACATGTACATCTAAACACAGTCAATGACAATATGTATAGATAAAAGCTCAGTAGTGTCCACAACAAAGTAAAAAAGATCTAAAAAAAAAGAAAACAAACAAGTATTAAGAGACACCTTCAGTACCTCCCCAGTTTCAAATTATATACTTTTACTAAATAAATAAGAAACTACTGACTGCAGCATAGACCTTGTGCAAAAAAAGAAAGGATCGAGAACCGTTGTTGTGGAATATCTTCTTCTTCTTCATTGTTCACTCATGTAATCTGAAGATAACATAAGTTGTAGTATTGAGCAGTTGCTGTCAACATATGCAGATGATACTGAAGGCACAAACACTTCACATTGGAGAAACGTTTTTATTTGAAAATTGCGTGTGGGTATCTTGACCATTGTAAGATTTGTATATGGAAATTATGCACAAAATATAGCAGCTTCTCTCTAATCCTCAGGAACATACTAACAAGAAAATCTTTGGAAGACATAGAGATGGGATTTTACAGAAGAATGTTCAGATTCTCATGGACAGTTAAAAAGATTAATTTTAATGTCCAAATTAAAGCCAATGCACATGTGAGACTTATTGTGCACATCAGAAAGAAGCAGTGCATGTTTTTGGGGTGTGTCATGAAAGGAGAAAAGTTAGAACACTTTGTGACAACAGGATGCTTGCTGGACAAAGCACAGAAGATGATAGAAAGAGAAAATTTTGAATAGCTACAAATCTTGGTATGAAATAAAGCATTAGCAGTGAATTTAGGACACAGCAGTATAAGGCAGAGACAAGTGTATGACTGACCAATTAAGATACTAGTCTCCTAATCTAGAGGACATGGGTTTGAACCCCCAGTGAGGCCTAAGGCTTTTCTGTCTCTGTGAGATAAAAATCCAACCTGTGCACTTTTCTGTATCTACAGGGACAAATGGTCTTTGTTCCTCACTTTTATATATATTTCCAGTGGATCCCAGCAATACAAACACATACAGTTAGTTTTTGAATAGTTTTATTATAGAACAGGAAGTTGTGGAAAGACTTAACCATCTATACTAGTCAGCATGGCATGTGATGATGATTGGTAGTGTTTCCATGATAAAGTTTGTAAACATAAAGTTCAATGTGCTATGTGTGATGTTTAAAGGAAAGCTGACGTTAAAGATACCATGGAAGAAACTATATACTGAACCTGTGGTTGTACACATGGAAGACTTATATGTGCTGGCTCTTCCTGATATTGGTAGGAACTCATTCTAGAAAATTTATGGCTTCATTGAATGCTTGTTGTTTGTGATACTCCTGTTATTGTGTTAGTTGTGTTATTGTTTGGGATACTGTGCTTTGTTTTAGCTGTTTTGTTATGTGTGATACTACTGTTATTGTTTTAGTTATTGTGTTATTTGTGAAAAACTGTTGTTGTTTTAGTTGTTATTTATGATACTGCTGCTATTGTTTTAGTTGTTATTTGTGAAAACTTGTTTTAGTTGTTGTCATTTGTGAAAACTTGTTTTAGTTGTCATTTGTGAAAACTTGTTTTAGTTGTTGTCATTTGTGAAAACTTGTTTTAGTTGTCATTTGTGAAAACTTGTTTTAGTTGTTGTCATTTGTGAAAACTTGTTTTAGTTGTTGTCATTTGTGAAAACTTGTTTTAGTTGTCATTTGTGAAAACTTGTTTTAGTTGTCATTTGTGAAAACTTGTTTTAGTTGTTGTCATTTGTGAAAACTTGTTTTAGTTGTCATTTGTGAAAACTTGTTTTAGTTGTTGTCATTTGTGAAAACTGTTGTTTTAGTTGATGTTATTTGTGAAAACTATTGTTTTAGTTGTTATTTGTGAAAACTATTGTTTTAGATGTTATTTGTGAAAACTTGTTTTAGTTGTTATTTGTGAAAACTGTTGTTTTAGTTGATGTTATTTGTGAAAACTATTGTTTTAGTTGTTATTTGTGAAAACTGTTGTTTTAGATGTTATTTGTGAAAACTTGTTTTAGTTGTTATTTGTGAAAACTGTTGTTTTAGTTGATGTTATTTGTGAAAACTATTGTTTTAGTTGTTATTTGTGAAAACTTGTTTTAGTTGATGTTATTTGTGAAAACTATTGTTTTAGTTATTTGTGAAAACTGTTGTTTTAGTTGATGTTATTTGTGAAAACTGTTGTTTTAGTTGTTATTTGTGAAAACTGTTGTTTTAGTTGTTATTTGTGAAAACTATTGTTTTAGTTGTTATTTGTGAAAACTGTTGTTTTAGTTGTTATTTGTGAAAACTGTTGTTGTTTTAATTGTTATTTGTGATACTGTTGTTATTGCTTTAGTTGTTGTTATTTGTGATACTGAAGTTATTGCTTTAGTTGTTGCTATTTGTGATACTGCTGTTATTGTTTTAGTTGTTGTGCTAGATGTGATACTGCTTTTATTGTTTTAGTTGTTGTGCTAGATGTGATACTGCTTTTATTATTTAAGATGTTGTGTAAGTTGTGATACTGCTGTTGTTGTTGTAGTTGTGTTATTTGTGATACTGTTGTTGTTTAAGTTGTTATTTGTGATACTGTTGTTGTTTTAGTTGTTGTTGGTTATAATATTTTGCAGTATTGTGAAGTATATCTCCAATATTTTACCAAGTGTACAGATATATTTAGTTGTGTCCAAGAAAAGTAAGAAAAGACTGACATATTAGACGTGTAATAGTAAAGGTAGTACTGTAACATCTAAGGTCATTGGGAATGCATTGTTGAGATGTCATTGCGTGGTACATCAGCTTTTGTGGAACAGGAGGACCATTTCCCTTGTTCACTGCCCTGCCTTCCTAACTCTAGCAGTTAGATACCCATTTGCCTATGGGTAGACCAAGCTCAAGTCATGTAGGTTAGATACTCAATAGAGTTTAGTTATGAAGGGCTTTAACTATTATGCCACTGGGGATAATTTTACATGTACATATATTACATTTTTTTTTTGGTGTGCAATCGCCTTATTTCTCTAATCCCCAAGGTGGTGTGCGTTGCACTGTGGTTTTTATTTTGCGCCTGTCGGCCCAGTGCAACTGACTTCAGCATGCATTTTTATGCAAGGGCCTGCTTCCTCCTGCATTTTCTAAGAGTTTGCTTCCCCGGGGTAATGGCCGGCTCTGTGATGGAGATCGAACCCAGCACCTCCTGGTTGTGAGCCGTGTCACATAACCACTAGCCCACACCGTCCCCTATATTTAATTTAATTTTTGAAATAAAAAAATATTTAATTATATATTTTACTTTCTTGCTGAGGTGATTAATATCCAGTACAATATATTGTTATTTCATTGTTACTAGAGCTTTGTTCACTAACTCATGATTTCTGTTCTCATCATTATTCTTCCTCTTTTCGCTTTTCTCCTACTAATGCCTCTGTGTCAGGTTATGAAGAGGTTTATTGACCAAGCCCTAGTATGTGCTTTCATACATGGGGAGCTTCACTGCTTCTGTTATTTCTGCTGTTCATCTTTTGCATGGACGACCATTTGCTCTGTATCCATTGAATCTGTATAGCATTGCTTTTTGAGGGATACAATCTGGTGTTAGTCTGGTGGCTAAACCAATTGGTTTGATGTCTCTTGATGAAGTCTTAACACTGGTGTTGTGCCTAGCTGTCTCCTAATTTTTTAGTTTCTGATTCTATATATTCTTGTTTCTCCAAGCATTCGTCGCAGGCATTTCATTATTGGTTTCATTAAAAAAATTAAATCAATCACCATTATATACACAAAAAAGCATACCTGTTGGTTATTGATCCAGCGGCGTATGGGCTCCTGTCCTTTGACCCAATGCCATATAGTGGATCTGCAAATGTTTGAGAGCTGTTTAGTTCTGTACAAAGTGTTCCATTTGTACTCGGATGAAAATAACAGAAGCAAGCACCAGACATTTAAAAAAATGATGTTTAACAGTTTCAAAGGGATGTGTGCACAGCCAGCACTCTGGAGTATGTTCTGGTTGGATTCTGATTGTTAAGTTGTATGTGTTGAGTGCAAAGTCAGAAAATAATGCTTTGGTCTCTCCTTTTTATGAAGTTGATGTTGTCTTTGGGATTTGGGATGGCCAAATGTTTGTAGATTTCTTTCCCAGTATTCCCCATTTCACATCTATTCAGCCAGGCCTCTTTGTTTGCAGTTGTTTGACTGTCTGTAGGGTTGTTGGTGTGTATTGTTGTTCTTGACTTGATCCCTTTTAGCTAGTCTGTCTGCCTTGTCATTGCTAGGTGTATTTGAGTGCCCACAGATCACTACATAACTATTCTGACTTCATAGGGTGTGAGAAGTTGGTTGGCATCTAGGGATATTCGGTTAAGTTTAGGCCTACAGTGACCACCATCTTCCCGAGCTTGAAGGCAGATAATGAGTCTGTAAAGATTACAATGCTTTGAGCTTTTGATGGGAAATCAAATACAGTCTTCAGGTGGTACAGAACTACTTCCAATGGTGTTATTTCTGCATCATAGTTTGAACATATCTCCCCACAGACATCAAGCAGCTCATCAGATGTTTTGTCTGGATACTCTATGTAGACTCCATATCTCGCTTTAATGGTGGCCTTAAAAGCAGACCCATCACTGTAGATATGTATCCATTCCTGGGTAGGTGTCAACAGTTCTCAATAGTGCTCTCATTAGAGTTACTGGATCAGCACTTCTTGTCATATTATCTGTTAGTTTTGTTAGAATTTTTTACATTTTTAAACAGGTATGTGGTAGTAAATTTCTTGTTGCTCTCTGTGTTTCTTGTCTTTTGTCTGGGACGTGATATCTGTCTTTAATCTCACTGATGTGATGGAGGACTGACTTTTGTCTGGGACGTGATATCTGTCTTTAATCTCACTGATGTGATGAAGGACTGACTTTTGTTTTATTCTCTGCTTTCGTTGCCATTTTTCTGCAGACTTCTTTTGGGGTAGTCTTTGGTCATTCTTATGCTCCACTCATAGCCTTCTATAGCGGCCACATCTCTTTATTTCTCAAGGGTTTCCACATTCACATGAATTTCACATGCAACAGTGGGTGTTGGCTTCATTGCTCCACTAATAAAACGCAGAGCATTGTTCTGCACTCTGTCCATGGACTCTACATTAGTCCATGAGCATGTTGTCAGGAGTGCACTGCTGTATTCTAAAGCAGAACATACATATCCAAGATACAATCCTCTCAGATTGTTCTTGTCTGATCCCCATGCTGTACAAGCGAGCCTCTTGAATAGCTGTAGCCACCTCAATGCTTTATTTTTAAAATGTCGGACATTTTTCTTGAGGCTGAGCTGTTGGTTGAGAGTGATTTCAAGATATGTAGGCCTTTCCTCTCTAGGCAATTTCTGTTTCTCAGACTGATATTTATCTTATCTACTTTGTGGCTTTTTGTAAAGATAGTGTAAATAGTCTTTTCACAGTTTATTTTCAGTTTTCACATTTGGCAATACTCATGCAGTCTTCTCAAGTCTCCATTTAATTTTTGTGCACTTTCTACATCTTTGTGGCTCTGCCAAATTGCAAATCAATAGCATATATGGCCTTTTAAACTTTGATCTGCTTGGTCAGATCATATCATCTAAATGAGAAAAAGAGTCATCTGTCTACCCAAGCAGTGGGATGCGTGTATGAATGCCTATGGTGACTTTTCTAACTAACCCTGTGGCATCTTTGCTTCATAACAATTGTGATATTTAATTCTGTCACACCAGATGATGTAACTTTCATATGTTTGTAATAAAGCCACTGGGTCCGGTTTCATTTGAACACGCCTCATACAATAGATAAATAAATATGGAAATGTTTTTTTTTTTCCCTCAACTTGCACCCAATTTTTAATTGTAAATACTGAGAGTCTCTGTGTACTTTAAAACAAAAAAAAGCTTTCACAAGTGTCAGATCATTGTAAAGCACTAACGATATTAAGCTCATAGCCAGTGTAAATATTCCTACAAGTGACACCATAAGTTTTAATTTTAAGTTTGACTCTTTTTTGTGCATTCAACAATAATTTTCAATTTGTGATTTACAATTTTACTTTCTTTTCTTTTCTTTTCTTTGTATTTTTTTCATTTTTTGTTGTTGTTGAAAAATTGTAATTTGACAATAATTTAATAACAATTTTTGTGTTTTTTGTAAGTTTGTGTTGTTCGTAGTACAGTTTTTCATCTCAAAATGTTTTCACTTATGGACAAATTTATGTCTATAAACTCTTTCCACGCGCAATTGTTTTCTCAGCTGTACGCAGTCAAATTAAGAGAGGCAAAAAATACCAGTGGTTATGTTTTTTAAATCACAATAACAAGTTTAATAAATAAACATATCTGTATCTTATTTTACATCAATTTGAAGGCAAATGGTCAATCTACTAGATAAAGAAGATTGCACAGCAATGCATAAAGTACTTTAGAAGAAACAGAAAAAAATATTACAGGCAATGAAAAAAAATATTTAAATATTCAGTGACATATGGTACCCTTACTCTTCATTATCTCAGCATCTGCAATGCCCGTCCATTTTTTGCTTATACTAATTAGTTCACATTCCAATTAGTGAAGTCCAGGCCAAATTTGAAGGTAATACATCTGACAGAAGTGAAGATATGACACATTTACTAAAGATGATGTAGACGTTGAAAATATTGACGAACATATTCAAAAATGTAAAAACTATATGCACTGCACACTGTGAATGCTAACTTGCAGTAAAGGATGTTATGCTTTATGGAAGGCCTCAAAGCAATCCTTGGGGTGTAAGTGAGCCTGATTTGTACATCCCAAGCAGATGAAATGTGTACGCTTGCGTTCTGTGGGAGTGGCACAGACGACACAGTTTCTGTCTCTTTTCGAATACGAGATGATGTGTCACTTGTCTTGGAGGGGTTCCAAGGGCTTTGCAGCGGGTTGTCTGCCAGGCTTTCTTGGAGCATCACCTGCTTCAGGAACTGTTTCAGCAGCATGATGTGTGAGCTGAGCCACAAGTTCTCGCTTGAACTTCTTCAGGCTCAATCGCTTAGAGCCAGCTTCACGAGTCAAAGTGTGAAGAATGAAAGCGTTGACTTGAGTGACTCCAAGTAGCCAATAAAACACCTTCATCCACCATTTTATTGTTTTCCTTTCAAAGGTGACCTTCTGATTTAAAGTATCGCACCCATTCATGCAAATGTTGTACTTCTGAATCATTGATGGCTTGTCAACATCCTTCTTTGCCTTTTTGTCCCTAAATCCAACACACATTATGGTTTCATGCTGATTCTGAAACCAACCCATCTCACGGTACGGAAGGTTGAGGGTCTTCAACTCCAGAGCAACGCTAACACGATTGACATTGAGTGTGCCAGTATAATACTGACGACGCTCAAGAAGATATTCAATTAGAACACGAGTCGTGTAGAAGCGATCTGCAAAAATATTGTGTCCCATGCCAACGTAAGATAACAATGTGTCAAAAACTTTGACAGCATGACTTGATGTAGGGTCTGCATCAGGGTTATAAGATGTTTCAGTACCAAAATAAGTAAGTATGTTGTTCACATATCCCGTTGCCGAGTCGCAAAGGCCAAACGTTTTTATGTGGTACTTCTGGGGTTTTGCAGCATTATACTGCTTGAACTGCCATCTGCCTTTGAACCCTATCACCATCTCATCTATACTCAAATCCTGATAGGGGTAGAATGCTGCTCGGTACTTTCTCAGGAGTAGATTCATGAATGGCTCGATTTTATCTTTGCCTTCAGCACTTTCGTCACCTGCATGCATCATTGTATAGAATATATCCTGAAAACGGTTACGAGGAAACATTAAGTGGTACCATGGTGTGTACAATTCAGGTGTCAAAGACCAGTAGTCAGGAATCTCTGGTCGTCTATCAATGCCGATCATGATAATAACGGCAAGAAATTTATCAAGCTTATGGGGAGTAATGTCAACCCAACGGGAGTACACTGAGCGACGAAGAGATGGAGATAGTAATTTTCTTCCGAGCATATGCATTTATAGAAACAACAAGTAATGTCTTGACTTCTTGATCAAACAGTGCTGAAAAGCACTCAATTGCTGTTGACTGCCCTGTAAGACCTGACTCAGGAGACACACCTGTTTCTTGCTTAGGAATAAATCGAAAAGCATTTTTTGTGGAACCTTCTCTGACTTCATGCCACTTATCTCTTTCTACTGGGGCACTTCTGTGACTTCTAGATCTAGTTGCAGAGTTTACATTTCCTGCTCTACCTTTTCCAGTTACTAGATTTATATTAGATCTCGGACGTTTTGAGGCCGAGGGCTCAGTATCAAAATCATTTTGACGACTAGAACTAGCTGTGGGCGTGGCAGCAGGGTCTTGATGGTCGTGATAGTCATCATCTACCAATTCACTGTAACTGTTCTGATAATCAATGTCACTGTTCTGATAATCAATGTCAGCATCTACTTCTACATTACTACTGTCAGTATCATACATAGATTGTTCTATCAAAATCCTCGCATGATCGGCTGTCACGCGGGTGGGACGATGATTAGCTGAAGGAGCTAGTTCCATTCTCATTTGTTTACGTTTAGCAGCAAAAAAAAACACTTCAGAAATACAAGTTAAATCGATAATAGAAAGGTCCACGCTGGAATAATTTACTATCAAAACTGACGCTGTTATTGTAGTAAACCGGAAGGATAAAAATAGATACTGAAGGATGTAGTTGTAAAACTAGAAATACGAACATTAACGAAACAACTCACATGGCGCAGGGTACGGCGAATCGGCTGCAAAAGAATGCGCTGTGGCGCAGTGTGCGGCGTATGGCATGAAATGAGTTAAAC
This sequence comes from Ariolimax columbianus, assembly GCA_036924085.1. Taxonomy (NCBI): domain Eukaryota; kingdom Metazoa; phylum Mollusca; class Gastropoda; order Stylommatophora; family Arionidae; genus Ariolimax; species Ariolimax columbianus. Next base: position 41,266,120 of record JAVGWX010000019.1, on the reverse strand, counting down.
ATTGCAATGCTGAAATGTTTTCATGGAATATTTGTAAATGGCCGTAAGTGAATATACCTGAAGACCAACAAATGCTAACTGAGTATTCCATGTTAAATGATGTTGTGATGTTTATCAGGGTTTTCATTTGATTAAATGTTTCTGATTGTTCATATAGCTCTTTGAATTATCTATCCCAACTGTTATTATTTTCTCCCCTTGCCTCTTTCATCGTGCAGTCATCAAGTATGATGAAGAGATTGACAAACAAGCCAAAATAGATGAAAAACAAGCTAGACTTACTCAGATAGAGCTTCAGAAGAAGTGGGAGAAAGAGAGAGGTAAAGAATAGAGATATATTGTGTCCTTTCACGTTAATTCACTTCATTTTAAATTCTTTTCACTTTAATTTACTTTACTTAATTCACTTCCATACAAACAAAGAGCTGTGGAGGTCACAATCTCCAGATTTTCATATTTTGGTCTATCTTCGGCTCTGACTATGTGACTACAGTTGGTTTCATTTGTCTTTTACAGTTCTTCACCATATATTGTGAATTCTGTAAGGTATTTTCTAATGAATTATGTAAAGCATAATGCATAAAGGGGGCTCAGTGGTCTCGAGGTAAGGTGTCCACCTCGGGTGCCTGAGGTCATGGGTTCTAATCATCATGGAAACCAGGTTGTTTTCATGTGAAAATCTTCTGTTAAAAATGTCCCTGATCTCTAGGTAGTGAGATAGGACTCCGTGTTCAGTGTTGAACACGTTAAAAATCCTTTGGCAGTTAGAAATAGAAAAGAGTAGGCTTGAGCTCTGATAAAATTTCTAGTAAAAAATCTACCCAAATTACCTCTATCTTTCCCTCAGGGCTAGTAAGCCGCAGGAAGTTGTAAAATACCTACTATGAATAGCCGAAGCATTCTGGCGACCTGGCAACAGGCATTAACATGCCTGTTTGAATACCAGGATTCCAAGTATTTGAAGTATAATGTGTTATCATTTTGCTTGCTTCAAAATATAAAACACTTTTAAAGGAATACATTTTGGTTGCACATAATGAGATTTTAAAAATTGTTAATGCACGAAAAACGGACACTACAAGAAAATATAACAAATAAGAGAACACAGTTACTTATTTTTTACCCTTATCACCTTGGGGTGCATAGATAATGAACTCTGCAAGCAAACATGTCCTGTACTATTTTCTTCAATTTTTGTCCAGCTTTTAGTTTTTCTAGTATTGCCTTCTAGGTCTCTTTTCAATATGTTCTTTGACCTTCCTTTTCTTTTTTTTCCTGTGGGCTGCCTCACATTGATTGTCTGGTGATACTGATATGACACTTTTGCAACGTGTTGTCTATCCAACTCTACCTTCTTCCTATTATTTCTTTTTTCTCTTGTCTCTCTGTCTCCTGTTCTTCTCTTCTATTATAAAGACTAGATGTATTGAAATAATAATAAATAATCTTTGTGCATATTAATCAGTGTTGATAAAATTATATTTTTCTGTGAGAAATATATTTTTTTATAGTTTTAGATTATCTACAAATGATCATGTCAGATTACTAAGGGATAAACAATGTTAACTTGCAGACACAAAGCACACAAATAATTCATGAAGCCTTGAGCTGACATGACATGTGGGTGGTCATGTTAATCTGGTTTCTACTAACAATGACATTTTACTTTATTTACAGTCAATTGATATAATATTGTTTTTGATAACAACATTTCAATATATCGGTGTGTTAAAAAAGTATCAGACCATAATTTTTTGTGCGGAAACAAATGAAGCATGTGTGTTATCCTTTGACAGGGAAGTATAGGAGGCCGTCATGTGCATGGCTTGAATTTTTCCTCGCTCGGAGATTGCACCAGTCACTGGTAGTCAGCCTTTCGGTGTTGAGTGTAGTGAACACCTGTTGGCATTTCATTCACTACGAAATGATGGAAAGAATTGAGCAGCGTTGTTGCATCAAATTTTGGCAAATGCTAGGCGATATCAAAGTGGAAACCATTTGGAAGATGGTTTTCGGTTGTGATGTCATGAGCATCACACAAATTAAGGATAGGTACAATTGCTTCAAAGATGGCCGCACAGAGTGGATCACGTTCTGGTGGCCCTCAACAAGCTGAAATGAAAGTCATTGGCCAAGTACGGACCTTGGTCTTACAGACCATCATCCGAGAACTTACAGATGAGGTGTTTTGCACTGTTTTGGTACACTTCATTTTCTGCAATGATTTGGCTATGCGGAGAGTGTCAGCGAAATTTGTGCCAAAGCTGCTAACAATGGAGCAGAAGCAACTCTGTCTGGAAATCTCACAGGACATGCTGTACTGCGCAAACTGCAACCCCGACTTCCTGAACACTGATCACTGGTGATGAGTTGTGGGCTTATGGGTACAACTCGGAAACCAAGTTACAGTCGTCACAGTGGACACATTCATCATTCCCGAGGCCGAAAAGGCGAGGCAGGTGCGCAGCAATGTCAAAGTCATGTTGACTGTTTTCTTTGACTTTCATGGAGTTGTGCATTGAGTAAGGTCAAAACATTACCAAAGAGTACTACCTAGAGGTCATCCGTCGCCTTCGTGATACAAACGACCAGACCTGTGGACAACGGGAACTTGGCAGTTTTTTCATGACAACACACCCGCCCATTCTTCAGACTTTTTTGGCCAAACACAACATTCCTCTTTTTTGCGAGGCTCCCTTATGTCCCGGCATGGCTCCTTGTGATTTTTGGCTTTTCTCCAAGCTGAAAATTTAGATGAAAGGGACCTAATTTGAGTCACAAGAAGACATGCAAAATCCGACAACCCACCTATACTCCGTACTGAAAAATGACCTGCCTGAATTGCTTCCAACAATGGTGGGACCTCTGAGAGAAGTGTGTGGGGCCCCAAGGAGAATATTTTGAAGAGTAATAGTATTATTCCGGCCCAAAGTCAAATACTTTTTGAATATACCTTGCACATACATACACACATTACACACACACACACACCACCCCATGCCACACCGCATCACACACACCACTCACATGCACCACTCGCACACACTATGCCATGCCACACCACACATACACTCAAGCCATGCCATATCAGACACACCACACCTCCACCACACATACACCCATACTACAATTACACACACCACAATTACACACACACTACACACCCACACCACACATATACACACACCACATCATGCCACACCACATCAGACACACCACACGCACCACTCTCATACACACATAAACACCATCACACGCTACACACTACACACAAAAACACTGCCACGCCACACAACACACATAACCACTGAGACCATGCCACACCCCACAAACACCATGCCACGCCATGCAACACACACACACAAACAGCAGACCATGCTACACACACAAACAGCAGGCCACGCCACACAACACACACACAAACAGCAGGCCATGCCACACAATACACACACAAATAGGCCATGCCACACAATACACACAAACATCATGCCACGCCACACACCACACACAAACACCATGTCACACCATACAACATACACACACAAACAGCAGGCCATGCCACATAACACACAAACAGCAGGTCACACCATACAAAATACACACACAAACAGCAGGCCACACCATACAACATACACACACAAACAGCAGGCCACACCATACAACATACACACACAAACAGCAGGCCACACCATACAACATACACAAACAGCAGGCCACACCATACAACATACACACACAAACAGCAGGCCACACCATTCAACATACACACAAACAGCAGGCCACACCATACAACATACACAAACAGCAGGCCACACCATACAACATACACACACAAACAGCAGGCCACACCATACAACATACACACACAAATAGCAGGCCACACCATACACACACAAACAGCAGGCCACACCATACAACATACACAAACAGCAGGCCACACCATACAACATACACAAACAGCAGGCCACAACATACACACACAAACAGCAGGCCACACCATACAACATACACAAACAGCAGGCCACACCATACAACATACACACACAAACAGCAGGCCACACCATACAACACACAAACAGCAGGCCACACCATACAACACACAAACAGCAGGCTACAACATACACACAAACAGCAGGCCACACCATACAACACACACAAACAGCAGGCCACACCATACAACATACACACACAAACAGCAGGCCACACCATACAACATACACAAACAGCAGGCCACACCATACAACACACACAAACAGCAGGCCACACCATACAACACACACAAACAGCAGGCCACACCATACAACATACACAAACAGCAGGCCACACCATACAACATACACACACAAACAGCAGGCCATGCCACACAACACACACAAACAGCAGGTCATGCCACACAACATACACACACAAACAGCAGGCCATGCCACACAACACAAACACCATGCCACGCCATACAACACATACACACACAAACACCATGCCATGCCACACACCACATACACACACAAACACCACAACACCACGCCACACTGTACACATACCACACACTCACAAACATACACACCAAACACACACACACCACACGCACATCACATGTACACCACATGCACACAAACACATCACACCCATGTACCATGACACACCACACGCACATACACACACACCACTCATACACACCATGCCACACATTACACACACAAACACTGTGCCATACCACACAACACACACACAAACACCATGCGACACAACACACACACCACAAATGCCATGCCCACACAACACACATACCACAAACCCTATGCCACGCCATACAACACACACAAACACCATGCCACACAACACACACACACAAATGCCATGCCACGGCATACAACACACACACCACAAACGCCACGGCATACAACACACACACCACAAACGCCATGCCACACAACACACACACCACAAATGCCATGCCCACACAACACACACACACCACAAACGCCATGCCACACAACACACACACCACACATGCCATGCCCACACAACAGACACCACAAACGCCATGCCACACAACACATACACCACAAATGCCATGCCCACACAACACACACACCACAAACCATATGCCACGCCATACAACACACACACCACAAACCCTATGCCACACAACACACACACCACAAACCCTATGCCATGCCACACAACACACACAAACGCCATCCCACACAACACACACACCACAAACCCTATGCCATGCCACACAACACACACAAACGCCATGCCACACAACACACACACCACAAACCCTGTGCCATGCCACACAACACACACAAACGCCATGCCACACAACACACACAAACGCCATGCCACACAACACACACAAACGCCATGCCACACAACACACACAAACGCCATGCCACACAACACACACAAACGCCATGCCACACAACACACACACCACAAACCCTATGCCATGCCACACAACACACACAAACGCCATGCCACACAACACACACCACAAACCCTATGCCATGCCACACAACACACACAAACGCCATGCCACACACCACAAACCCTATGCCATGCCACACAACACACAAACGCCATGCCACACAAACGCCATGCCACACACACACACCACAAACCCTATGCCATGCCACACAACACACACACAAACAGCAGCCCATGCCACACAACACACACAAACACCATGCCACACTACACACACACTCACAAACATACACACCAAACACACACACCCCACGCACATCACATGCGCACACACACACACCACACACAAACACATCACACCTATGTACCATAACACACCACACACACATACACCACACACACACACACACTCTGTCTCTCTCTCCTTCTCGCTCTCTCTACATACTGCACAGATATATTTGTGCATAAGCCTGTAGGCGTAACAAAACTTGCTAAAAACATATGGAGCTACATCTTAACTGAACATTCTGTGGATGATTTATAGATCAGTCCAACTTATTTTATGATGCTATCCAATTTCCTTTAAGAGATATGAGCAAAATATTATGTATATTGTTTACCGCCATTTTTTCTGGACACGTGTAAGATGCCATCGTACCTATAAACTTTTGCTATTGCCAGTTTGCAGACACAATATAGACGAGAGCTCTGGCCAGAATATTTTGATGCCTGCCCACTGATAAGAGCCCTTGTCCTATGGCTTTAAAAAAAAATAAATATTGGCAGTCATTAGAATTTACTACCGAATTGTGTGTATTAAAATAGTATCTTATTGGAATGACAAAATTCTCCCATGGTGAAGGAATGGGCGATTTTGGTGTGGTAGAAATTTTCTGCATCGTGACAATTCCATAGGCAGCAATAAAGACTGACTAACAATGTATGTCAAAAATCAGGACAAGACAGTCATCCTTTTTCGGACACGTCGTGAGAAGAGGCGGGTTGGAATATGTGGTGACAATGGCAGAATCGCATGGAAGAATTACGGAGAAAAGTAGAGAGAGCAAATATTGGTCAGCTCGAAGAAATGACTTGGGAGATGATCAACGGTGGAACAGAAACTCACATATATATATGTAAAGATTTAGAAAAGATTTCGCTTGGACTATTCTACATCTTACATCTGATGTTATGTATGTGACCGGAGATTTAAATGTGTTAACTTGTCTCAAATAGACCCCTTTCACATTGACGCAGCATTTTGAAGAGTCCGTTTTTTTCGCCACTACCAGCACCTCTGATTTCTTTTTATTTAAACTGAGGCCTTTGTTTCTACTTAGCTGAACTACCGTGTTTATCATTTCTTGCAAGTTGGTTTCATTCTGAGCTATCAATACAATATCATCGGCATATCATAGATTATTTATGTTCTGTCCGTCAATTGATATTCTTTGCATTGTCTGTATATCTCTCAAGATGAACTAACTGTATAGAGAGAACAGGTCGGAGGGCAGAACACAACCTTGCCTCACTCTCCTTTTTATGTTTTTAATCTTTGAATGATCCTGAGGTCCTTGCCGTCAATATGTAAACACTTCAGGATATCGGCGAGCATAATAGTGAGCTCCATGTGTTTTACCCTGTTGAACGCTTTAACATAATCTATGAAACACAGATATACGTCAACTATCATCTCAATGGTTCTCTCAATTATCGCTCTTATAATGTATATGGCGTTGTTTGTGCCCTTGCCTTCCATGAACCCGCACTGCTTATCACCAATTTCTGGTTTTATTCTACTCCCCACTCTTCTCATGATGATTCGCAATAGTATCTTTGTCAAGTAACTGATAAGGCTGATAGTGAGATTTTCCTTGCATTCAATAGCTCGTGGTTTTTTTGGCAGCGCTATGAATGTTGACCTCATTAAATCATTCGGAATATATCCACAATTGTAAATTTCATTCAACAATTTTGTTATCACATTTATCCAGAAAACTCCCATGGCTATAATTTCTTCTATTGTTATGTTATTATATATGTAAGTGTATGTATATATATATGTATATTGTTTGCTTTTGGGTTTTTTTTTGGTAACTTTTAGACAAACCAAGCGATGCACAACAGGACAGTTTTGTTGAGAAACTTGCCACACAAATCATTAAGAACCTGCAGATCAAGGTCTCGAGCCTACATATCAGATATGAAGACACATTCACCAAACTAAACCATCCTATTTCTGTAGGCTTTACGCTGCAAGAGCTGGTATTTCAGGTTGGTCCAATTGTTTCAAACTCTGATAAATTACCCTTTCCACTTACAAATTGATGCCCTCGTGTTCGTAACTTTGAGGTGGTCAGGGAGCTTGCATATCTCAATGATCTCAAGAGCTCTGACAAGGGAGGCAAAAGCTTACAGCTCAAGGGGGAGAGATCAGACTAAAAATGGGCAAATTGGGAGTAAAGATACGTTAGATCAAGGCTGGCCATCTAGAGCCATTAAAAGATCTTTACTGAAACAGCATCCACACAAAAGCAAGGGGTTTGGTTAAAAGAAGGGCCTCAGAATATGATAAGTATGGTGCACTGTAGTCAAAGCCGCAAGGAAACTACATTACCGACTATTCTTTTGAGTACCAAGAAACAAATGAAAATTGCCACATGGAATGAAAAAGCTGTGTATAAAGCAGGAAAATGCTGAAGATAGCCAAGAAATGAGGAACTACAAGCTGTTAGTATTTGGTCTGAGCCAAGGAAATGAGGAACTACAAGCTGTTAGTATTTGGTCTGGGCCAAGGAAATGAAGAACTACAAGCTGTTAGTATTTGGTCTGGGCCAAGTAAATGAGGAACTACAAGCTGTTAGTATTTGGTCTGGGCCAAGTAAATGAGGAACTACAAGCTGTTAGTATTTGGTCTGGGCCAAGTAAATGAGGAACTACAAGCTGTTAGTATTTGGTCTGGGCCAAGGAAATGAGGAACTACAAGCTGTTAGTATTTGGTCTGGGCCAAGTAAATGAGGAACTACAAGCTGTTAGTATTTGGTCTGAGCCAAGTAAATGAGGAACTACAAGCTGTTAGTATTTAGTCTGAGCCAAGTAAATGAGGAACTACAAGCTGTTAGTATTTGGTCTGGGCCAAGTAAATGAGGAACTACAAGCTGTTAGTATTTGGTCTGGGCCAAGGAAATGAGGAACTACAAGCTGTTAGTATTTGGTCTGGGCCAAGGAAATGAGGAACTACAAGCTGTTAGTATTTAGTCTGAGCCAAGTAAATGAGGAACTACAAGCTGTTAGTATTTGGTCTGGGCCAAGTAAATGAGGAACTACAAGCTGTTAGTATTTGGTCTGAGCCAAGTAAATGAGGAACTACAAGCTGTTAGTATTTGGTCTGAGCCAAGTAAATGAGGAACTACAAACTGTTAGTATTTGGTCTGGGCCAAGAAATGAGGAACTACAAACTGTTAGTATTTGGTCTGAGCCAAGTAAATGAGGAACTACAAGCTGTTAGTATTTGGCCTGGTCCAAGTAAATGAGGAACTACAAGCTGTTAGTATTTGGTCTGAGCCAAGTAAATGAGGAACTACAAGCTGTTAGTATTTAGTCTGAGCCAAGTAAATGAGGAACTACAAGCTGTTAGTATTTGGTCTGGGCCAAGTAAATGAGGAACTACAAGCTGTTAGTATTTGGTCTGGGCCAAGGAAATGAGGAACTACAAGCTGTTAGTATTTGGTCTGGGCCAAGGAAATGAGGAACTACAAGCTGTTAGTATTTAGTCTGAGCCAAGTAAATGAGGAACTACAAGCTGTTAGTATTTGGTCTGGGCCAAGTAAATGAGGAACTACAAGCTGTTAGTATTTGGTCTGAGCCAAGTAAATGAGGAACTACAAGCTGTTAGTATTTGGTCTGAGCCAAGTAAATGAGGAACTACAAACTGTTAGTATTTGGTCTGGGCCAAGAAATGAGGAACTACAAACTGTTAGTATTTGGTCTGAGCCAAGTAAATGAGGAACTACAAGCTGTTAGTATTTGGCCTGGTCCAAGTAAATGAGGAACTACAAGCTGTTAGTATTTGGTCTGAGCCAAGTAAATGAGGAACTACAAGCTGTTAGTATTTAGTCTGAGCAAAGTAAATGAGGAACTACAAGCTGTTAGTATTTGGTCTGGGCCAAGGAAATGAGGAACTACAAGCTGTTAGTATTTAGTCTGAGCAAAGTAAATGAGGAACTACAAGCTGTTAGTATTTGGTCTGAGCCAAGGAAATGAGGAACTACAAGCTGTCAGTGTTGGGTCTGTGCGAGACAAGAAAAACCAAATCATGAAAAACGAGGTTGCCATCTATAGAAATGATTAACTCTGATGAAAATGGAGAGGATACACAACATGCAGAAGAATGGGCAGTGTTGGTGTCTAATGAGGTACAGAGGGCACTCATACAGTGGGAGACCATTAGCCACAGAATTATCACTGTAAGTATCAAAATACAAAATAACATAAACATGAACATCATCCAGTGCTAAGAACCTACAAATATATATTTTATAACAAACTACCGGAGGTCCTGGGTTCATAGACAAGAAGAGATTTCACAATTCTGATTGGGGAACTTTAATACAAAGATAGGAGCAAACAACCTGGAATATACACAAATAGTGAGAAGACCAAATGAATTAAAATGAAGAAATGTTTAGAGGTGTGCGCTTCAAACAAAATGGCCATTGGGGGCAGCGTTTTTCTATACAAAAGCATCCATAAAACCACATGGTGATCACCGGATCATAGAACAGAAAATTAGATTTAAGATATCTGTATTTACTCTTTCAGGACTTGATTCTTTTTAGGTTTGGACCAAATTAATTTTCAGCTGTAGCAAAATTTCACTACATACCTTTTACAACTGACTATTACACACCATAGCATAGACAAATATAGTACTCATTATATATCATTGTAAAGAAAAATGGGTACAGAAAATGAAAATATCTGTAAATTTGCTGATATTTTATTATTTGAAAGAATAAATATGTTGTACAAATAAAATAATTTAAGGGGTAGGTCATTTATAAGTCAAAATATTGTAACTCACCATAATTTTTCAATAGTCTGAATTGTTGATTTCAATTTGTCTGGTAATTTTGCAGAATAGTATAAAAAGTGTCCCCAAAACACTGTTTATTTGATGTATTTATCTCCAAAAATGTTGAAATTATGTACATTTTTCCTCAATGACCAAAATCAATAAAAAAATATTTAAAAATTCACAACTTCCATTATTTTTCCACTATTTCCATAAGTTTTTTGTTTTGTTCAGCACAGCTGTGCTTATCTTGTGTGGTATTCTCTAAAACATGATTTAGCACACATATGCGGCTTGTGCAAACAACCTGTGCAGTAATAGCTGCTTTGCTTTCTTTTTTTCTGAGCAGCACAATGTACGCATGGTCAGTCTTTTCCATCATAGTCAATGAGATGGGCTGCACCCTGGTATCTCTCAAGCTCCATGTTCATTGGTTTTCTCCCTGGCTTGGACAATAGAACAGCCTGAAGGCTGCTAGGTGTCTCTGCTCCAACTAACTGACAGAGTTCCCCTATCAGGATATCCTTGAAGTCCACAAAGGGCAAAGGCTTCTCGGTGTGAGGGCGGCTCAGGGTGTACAAAATGTGGGCATTGAGTTGAGTAATTTCCATCACCCACATAAACACTTTCTTCCACCACTTGACTGTTTTTCTTGTGTGGTTTCCATAATATGATATCATCTGGTCCACTCTGTCACATCCATTCATTGAAAGGTTGTAGCTGTGAATGGGTGATGGTTTCATAACTTGACTCCTACCCTCCATCCTTTGCTCATATGTGGCACTTCCACGTGTTGTCACCAGCTGGCAAGGCTTCTTAGATTTCTTATCTCTCCAGCTGACACACATAACCTTTTCCTCATCGTTGATAAAACACTTTGCTTGATTCAGGGATATCTTCTTGTTCTTTATTTCTGATGGAAAACCTCGTCTGTTTTACATTCAGAGTTCCAGTGTAGTGGTGGTTTCTCTGTCGCAAAAACTGAACAAGAGGCAGGGAAGAATAGTACCTGTCAGCAAACAAATGGGGATGTCCTGTGATGCCTTCCAGTAGTCTGTTAAAAACTTTAACAGCATGGGAAGAATGGGGGTCAGTTTCAGGTTTGTAAGCTGTATCAGCTCCAAAATACACCAAGAGATTGAAAACATATCCAGTGATGGAATCGCATAGCCTGTAGGATTTGATGTAGCATTTTTTGGGCTTGCTAGGATTGTACTGTTTGTACTTAAATCACCCCTTTTGACCTATGACTATCTCATCAATACATATGTTTTCAAATGGGTAGAAGGCTTCTTGAAAACTGGCAACGAGTGCATTTACAAACGGCTCAATCTTGCAAATCCCTAGAGCATCTGGAACAACTGCATGTAGAATTGATTGATAAATCAATACAAATTTGGTTCTGCTGAACATTGACCTAAACCAGGGACAACTTCTGTGGGGTTTGGTGGACCAATAATCTTTTATTGAGTGCTTTGCATTCAACCCCATGGCAATCAGGACAGCCAGAAACTGTTAAAAAAAATATTCCTATCAAGTGGTGTCCATTTGCTGAACGTTAAATGTTTTCGTGCTGGTGTATTCATGTCAAGTTTCTGCTGGGCATACTCATTGACATTTCTTATGAGGTTGTCAGCAATTGGTTCTTTCCGCAAGGAGAGAAAGCATTGAAGAGGTGAGCCATTTTCAGCCAGATTTAGTCTGCTGCCAGAATTATTTGTCTGAAGTTAGATGCCCCAATGGCTTCTCCATCTAAGGCATCACGCCACCCATCACCAGGCCTAGTAGTCCTCTGTGGTATGGAATTTGCCTTTCTCCTTGCAGAATTGCCATTATCACCATCACCATCAACTCTAGACGTACCTGGTATATCCTCTAAATCAGTCTCATCGCTGCTGCTTGATGATTCAGGAGCACTGATAGTCCCTGACTGGAAGCAACCCCCAACTAACCCTAAGCCAGACCGTTTTGATTTCTTGGCACTAGGCCTACTCTATCACTGTAATCGCTATCCTCTGAATCGTTAAGTTCTGTATCAGAATCACTAACTAATAAGCTTTCAAACACAGTTCTAGCTTGTTCTGCACTATATTATTTTGGTCTAGTACCTGAAGTAGAAACAGTGGGCTTCGCCATTATTTTTTATGAATCAACAAAACAGTTTAGCTACTTCAAAATGCAAATATATCACTTATTCAGTACCAAAACACATGTGGCTCGACTCAAATTTCACGAACGGAAGCTGTTCTAGTTCTGATTGTATTTTTTAAATAGTCTGGTTAACACAAAACTCGAATCACGACTCTACAAAACAAAAACCGATTTATCGGATAATGGTCCTCTGCTGTTTAAATCAGAGATCGATATATCGGTCCTGAAAGAGTTAACCAAACATTTTGAACCACGTTGGAAGATGGTAAGAAAGTGGTACTTAACAACTGTCAAATTATAGCAACCAAGACGATCTGGCTATGTGGACCTCTGAAAAAAATCTCACCGTAGCAAACAATCGGATGCAGCAGGCCCTAACATCGTTGGAGGAGTGTGTGAACTCATGGCTGGTCAAAATAAACGAGGAAAAAACAACATGTTTGATATTCTTGCTTTCAAATAAACCACAGAACACCAAAATAAGTCTTAATGGCAAATATCTGCGGCCAAACGACAACCCAAACTACTTGGGAGTCACATTTGATCGGCGCATGACATGGGAAAGTCAGATCGAGAGAAACCGAATGAGAGCCAGACAAAGAATGGCAATCATGAGGAAACTTGCTGGTACAAGCTGGGGAGCAGATGAAAGAATACTAAAGAAACTGTACACTGGAAGAGTGAGACCAGTTCTCGAGTATGGCATTGCGGCATGGACAACAGCAGCAAAGGCGAACTTCGATAAAATTAGCAAACTCCAAAACCAAGCCATGAGAGTTATAACAGGAGGCATGAAGTCAACGCCAATTGTAGAACTTGAAAAGATTACAACTCTGCAATCCATGACCGACAGAAGAGACTGCAGAGCCCAGCAGCAAGCAGAGAAACTCAGAAGACTGACAGACCATCCAATGCATCAGAGACTAAAGAGATTTGGAAATGGGAAACTAAAGCGGAGAAACTTTGCAGAAATAGCCAAAGCAAAAATGAGCGAAGACCCTATGAACACCGTAACGACACCAAAGCCCATCCCTACCTTACGTAAACACACATGGAAGCAGCATATCATTCCGGAGGTGGTAGAAAATATACCAGGTATTGGAAACAAGAACAGCCAGACTGATAAAGAAAGAAGAGACATAACCCTGAGGTACATAGCGGAAAACTACCCAAGCATGGACTGGACCCATGCATACATCGAGCAAGCAATCTCAGAGCGGAGACAGAGGCACTGAAGGCTGCAGTAGAAGCAATGCTGACAGGCGAAAGCAATGAAAGCCAGATAGTCCTGTTCATAGATGCCCTGGCTGTGGTCACAGCACTAAAAAGCCAGCAAAATACTGAACTTAACACAATAAGCCCCGGGCGCCGAATAGTCGGACATTTGTGCGGTCACTTTTTCTCTTTGGGCCGATTATTCGGCGCTTACATTTTGTTTCGTTTCTATCGCTATATTGTCACTTTTATACACACCAGACATCGTTTTTTACTTCCGTTTACTAGCTTTGAAACTAGCGAGGTAAGAAATTCACATTGCTGTTGAAAGTTTGGTAAATTTTACTGTTATTTATACAAATATTCAGTGTGTATTCGACAGTATTTAAAATGGCAACGCCCACCTCAGGTAATACTAGTAATAGGCCTCGTCGTTTTACAGCAGATCAAGCTATAAAGATGTTTGAAGAGATGAGAAGTCAACAATCTAATTCCGATATGGATGACAGTAGCTCTGACGATGGAGAATTGTCAGATTATCACTACGAGGAGTCTGAAAACGAACTGAACGACGATACAGAAAGTGATAGTTCGACTATGAGCACAGGACAACCAAGTCAGATTGCCACAACATCAGCGACTGTGTCTGAACCAAGAAGGAAGAAAATGAGGAAGGATCATAACGTTGTTAGAAACAATGATTACAATGTTACCCATGGACATGAGGGTAATAATCATATATCAGCTTGGCGATCAGTAGAAACTGGCGAGACCAACTCAAATTTTACTTTTCGCCAGACTAGAAATAATATAAATCCAGTTTTCTATCAAATGGAAACACCCTTGGATTTTTTTAAATTTTTTCTAGATAATGCTGTTGTTGGCATTTTAATAGCAAGCATAAATGCTTATGCTGCAAAGGTTATTGAAGCCAATAACCCACCAAGGAAGTACTCTACATTTGCTTCATGGACACCACTAACACATTATGAATGGCTCAAGTTTACAGCTGTGATGATCGCCATGGGCATTGATCCAAGACCCAAAATGAAAGACTACTGGCGTACTGTTGGAAATTATTATACACCATGGTTCCATCAAATGTTTTCAAGAAACCGCTTCCAGTGTATTTTTCACAGCATGCTACATGTTTGTGAACCAGAGTCACAAGATCAAGCCAAGATTGAGCCATTTGTGGATCTGTTACTGACAAGATTTCAAAGTGCTTTCTACCCTTTTGAGAATGTGTGCATTGATGAAATGGTTATTGGATGGAAAGGGAGATTCAAGTATAAGCAGTACAATGCCAGTAAGCCACACAAGTACCACATCAAGACATTTGGACTTTGTGATTCCGCCACGGGCTATGTATTCAATTTAAAAATTTATTTTGGTAAGAATACTGTCTATAATCCGGATGTTGATCCCAGCTCCGCACATGCTGTGAAAGTTTTCAGCACTCTTTTGAAGCCGTTGAGACCTGGACATCATATTTTTGCAGACAGATTTTATTCTTCCAAGGCTGTAATTGATTATCTGCTTTCGCACAATTACAATTATACAGGAACACTAAATGTCAACCGCGTCGGCTTTCCCCCGGAAATAAAGACATTGAAGCTTGGACACCAAGAGATGAAGTGGTTTTTGGACTCAGTGAACAAAACATTATGCGTTGCCTGGAAGAGTAAAAAGGCAAAGAAGCCCTGCATACTTGTTTCAACAAAAGCCACAGTATCAACTGTTGAGAAGGGAACCTGGAATAAAACAACAAAGCCGAAAGTGGTTGATGACTACAATATGAGCATGAATGGCTGTGATCGGATGGATCAAATGGTTGGCTATTATGGCATGCACAACCGTAAAAGCCGAAAGTGGTGGAAAAAAATTTACCATTGGGTTATTGAGATAACCCAGATCAATGCCCACATTATTTACAGTTTGTGCCAGGAAGGTAATGGAAAAAAGAAGCTCTCACTTCAAGAATTCAAACAGCGGCTAATTAATGATCTGGTCATTGAAGCTGCGAAGCTGACACCTGATGGACTGATAAATTGTCCATCAAAAAACTTCAAACATTCCATGAAAGGAACAGAAGTGGAGAGGACAGTTGGCGCTAGGCATCTTGTGGAATTTGTTGGGAAGGACAGAGATTGTGTTCACTGCAGCCAAGGCCGCGGTAAAGGGCGTCGAAGATCTAGCTATGTGTGTTCAGGCTGCACAGGCAGACCTCACCTTTGCCCTAAAAATTGCTTTCTGGCTTTCCATAAGCAAAACAGCTAGCTTGATCTGATTAGTTTAAATGAAATAGCATGTAGTATTGATAGCTAGTTGAGTTGTGGACTTTAGATTATTATTGTGTGCATCTTTTACTTGGATCATCATTGTATGCAGCTTTGTGATATTTGTTCTGGATATGGATATAGCAGTTCAACAACAAGGTAAGACACTTTGTACTATTGTCTCATCATCATCTTCTTTGAGTACCAATTTTATAATACATAAACATACATGAAAACATGTTTACACTGTCAATTTTATATGCCAAACAATTAATTTTTCACTGAAATCATTTTTAAATAATCAAGTTATGTAGCATAACTAACATTTTTTTAATTGAAAACATATATACATTATAAACAACAGCTATCTACACCCATTTGTCATCATTTTCATTTCTAACAAGATATGGATTTTTGCACACAAACATCACAAATATATGTTCCTTCTACTGTCTTGATATGTTATGAAATGTCATGGTTTTTTTTTTGCCTAATGACCTACTTTTGTATTCTGAGAAATTTATTATTTTCCATTGATTTTATAGCAACAAATTAATTATATGTTATGAGAATATAGTTGTTTGTGACATTTTTGCAGTTTTTACAAGAATATTGACATTGCAAGCAGTTTCAGAACAAAAAAAGTGTAATTTTATATAGCAAAATTTGATCACATCCTTCTTTCTGCCTACATTTGACTTGGCATAACTATATATTTTTTTATGAAATCATGTTTATATTATGCATACCTGTAATCTACAACCACATACCTTTATTTTCATATATAACAACACATGTCTTTATATACATGAGCATCACAAGCATTAATTTATAAAGGCTAACTATCAACACACTGAGTGGTAGCCCTTTTTGCTTGGGTCAAACCTGCTTTTTTGTTTGGGACTGAAAGTGTTAATGATTTAAGAGCAGTACTCTGTCAACTATGCCAGCAGTCCGCACCAAAAAGAGTAGTGGTACAGTGGGTTCCATCCCACTGTAACATCCAAGGCAACAAGGCAGCAGACAGACTGGCAAAAGAAGGTGCAAGACTACCACAACCAGATTCTAGTGTGACCTACGAAGAATCCAAAAGGCTTATTAGGGCCAGATACATGGCCAAATGGGAAACAGAACACACTCGCTACACAAAAAATGCCTACTACCAGCTGAACAGAAGAGAGCAGGTCGTGGTCTTCAGACTCTGCACAGGCCACAACAGACTGAGGTACCATCTTTTCAATAAATTGAAGATAGGTGGCACTGACGAATGCTTGTGTGGCACAGGGAAAATGACCGCTGAACATCTGCAGCAAAATGGCTCGACGTACGAGGACCAGAGAAAGCACCAGTGGCAACACTAGACAAGCTCTATGGCAGTGTCGACAGCCTCAGGATGACAGCTGCTTTCTTCGAACAAATACAAGTTGACGTCTGACAGCGTAAGAAGAAGAAGAAGAATTAGAGCAACCATAGCAGAAGCCCAGAAAAGCTACACTCTGACAGATAAAGAGGTCGAGAGGAAAGGGAGGTGGTGGGGAAAGTAGCTGAGGAAAGGAATTTAAAAGATCTTTATGCAATAACCAAGAAATTAACAAATAAATTTTAGCAAACAGATAAACCAATCAAAGATAAGCAAGTCAAAATACTGACATCAATGGAGGAGCAAAAGACAAGATGGATTGAAAACTTCCAAGAGAATCTCAACAGACCAATATCTCTATAAACACTACTATCCCACCAGCAGCAGAAATATTAGATTTGAATTTAACCCACCTAGTAAAACAAATTGAGAGGTAAAAGTCAGCCTAAACAAAGTAGCAACAGAAGCCATTTTAGCAGATACAAAGGCCATAAATGTGCTATACAAATTATTCAAGAGTGTTTGGGAAGAAGAGAAAGTGTCATTGATCTACTCAACAAACTGCTCAAGAAAGAAGGCCTGATAGACTGCAACAACTATAGAGGAATCACACTGCTATAAGAACCTAGCAGAATAGCATTATCTCTCAGATAGGCTGAAACGGGAAGTAAAGAATCTCTGAGAAGAACAAGCAGGTTTTCGTCATGAGAGATCATGTGCCACCTTGCATATCATAGTGGCATAAATAATTGAGAGGATTTCATCCCCCTATGCAAATGTAATAGACTATGGGAAGGCATATGATAGTATAAATTCAAGCATTTTATGGCTACTACCAAGACAGTACAAGATACTGGAGAAGTTAATATCACTCATGCAGAATATGTACAAAAAACAGAGTTTGTAGAGTGGTACACGAAGGAGTACTGATTGACTGTTTTGAAGTGCAAATGGAAGTGAGGGAGGGATGTCTATTGTCACCACACTTGTTCCTGATGACAATAGACTGGATTATGAAAATGTGAATGTCAGGGAAGAGAACTGGTATACAGTGGTCATTGTGGTCACAGATAGAGGATCTTGGTAATTGCAAGAAAAACTAAATAACGCAAGGGAACATTCAACCAAAATGAGACTAAATACTAACATGAAAAAAACCAAACTGTTTAAAAACACTTAAACAAAGAGCCAGTCGTGCTTGGAGGTGAGGCATTGGAACAGGGGGACACCTTCACATATTTGGACCTTCACATATTTGGACAACGCTTTTGATGCTTCAGGTAACATACAAAGGCAGATGTAAAGGGCTAGAATTGAATATGCAATACAGCATTTCTGTTACTGAATAAAATATGGAAAGCTAAGAAAATAAAGACTAATATCAAATTAAGAATGTTTAATTCCAATATTAAGTCTTTACTCTTGCACAAAACAGAAACTTGGAGAACAACAAAGGCAATACAAAGAAAACTCCAGTCGCTCATCAATAAATGTCTACGCAGGATAATTGATATAGGCCGGCAAGACATGAGGAATGAAAATCTATAGGATAGTCATCAACAACAACCAATGGAGCAATAGATCAAACATAGGAAATGGGGTTTGATAGGACACAAGCTACGGAAAGCACCATAAAATATGCCTGATAAGCCCTGACATGGAATCCACAGGAGAAGAGGGAGAGAGGTAGTCCAAGAAACATGTGGAGAAGAGATGACAACCAACCGTACTGCACACTTGCCCAGAAACTTATACATAGGTTGTCGGTCGTAAAAAGCAACGTTCTACAAAGGACACACTACTTACTTTTTTAAGGATATATGTGTATATATATAATATAAATATATACATTGAATATAGTCCTCGCACACAGCACACCTACTGGTTTGACATCGATGATAATGTTGTGTGAATATGATATGTGTGCACACACATGCGTTGGCACATGCTCACACTCATTCACTCTCTCTCTCTCTCCTCTCCTGAGACTTGAATTTTATAGAAGTGAAGAATATAGACCTTCTGCCCTGGTAGTCACCACGCAGTGTGTAGACATTGGTTTTTATTTTACCACTGGCACAAAAACTCTAGCTCCTAAATAGGATTCCAACCCGTTCAAGTCCTTCTGACTAAAAGACAAATATCTTAAACCGCTCAACAACTCACTTCTCACATACAAATGTAATATTGTATTTAATAAATCTGGTTACTCATTCTCAAGTTGCAGCATGTCATGTAACTTTAGCGAAGTTGGGTTTATTCAAATAAAATAATTTTGTATGTAACATTTAGTCCTGTTGGTAGGTTTGTAGGGCTGTGTAACAAAAGCCACTGAAACTGGTATACGATATGGAAACTGGGCTTTATTGCACTCCCGACAGAAACAAATTAAATGTGTATGTGTTACTGGGATTTTGAACACGTCACCTTCGTCAGAAACCACGATATCTAAATTACTCCTCTGGTTTTATAATACTGATAAAAATATAATTAAAAGGCAATAAACATTCATTACTTTCACATTCAACAAACTCCATAAATATGTTGGAGATAGACAAAGAATTTCTGAAATGGTTTCTTCCACAGACAACGGATTCCACCTGGAAGGCTACAGTTATCAAAGAAGCTGTCTCACAGATTTACAAAGTAAACCAACACTAGGACTATAATGTTTCCTGTATTGTATTTACGATTAGTTAATCGTTCTTGTTCTATCCTGGTGTGCAGAGGTCAGCCATAGAGAATCTCATCTTATCAGCTTGGGGAATTGTGATAAAAATAAATCAATAAATGGAAGCTATGGTGGTACTATTTACGTGTTATCATATTGACCATTTCATTATTGGTCTTTTTAGTAATAGCCCCTTTTCAGTCATGATTGACTATAGGACGATGCGACCTTGGAGTGGCAATTCTCTACTGAGTTTTGGTTTTACTTTTCCATTGTCTTTTCATCTCTCTGTGTAACAAGAGCTTTTTTTTTGCCAGCATAAGGTGGCTTTTCAGGCTGCATCTTCATTTGGATCGGTCACAGCTATTCCTCTTCTTCTATCAATGGATGGCTTAAAGCTCCATGAGGCTCGTGAAGGAGATTGCATTTCAGGTTCCCCCAGCTTTTCAAGCATGGTCGCCCATCTGGGCCACACTGCCTCGCTTCGTTCTGCATAAAGGAGGCAGTGCTGCATGAAATGCTCTGGTGTTTGCTTGGGTGGTCCGCAATCACAAGTGGTGGTGTCTCTAAGACCCATTCTGTGAAGGTGGGCCTTGAGTCTGCAATGTCCCATCCTTGTGTCTGAAGATCTTTATCTGCCCATCTTTGCCAAGTTTGTCCATGCTGTCATTTTCTGACTTGTATTCTTTGTGCTGGTTTCTCCATTCCATCCTCATAGGTCGTTTGATGACCTCCGAAGATGTCAGATCTATATCCAGTACCTTCATGTCCCAGTTACATGTGTTTTTGAACCTCAGCTGTAGTCGGCCAACTGTTCTTTTACCACATGCCAGTTGTCCGTAGAGTATATCTTTGAGGATTCTATCATCTTCCATGCGATGAACACGACCAAGCCATCACATTTGTTGCTGCTGAAGAAGAGTGTGCATACTTAGATGAGTGTGTGAATGGATCTCATGCGCTGCATGTGAAGGTGTTTTGTCTTTACTCTTGTTTGGCATATATTGCCCGCGTGTCATTACCATATAATAGCGTACTGATGAAACAGACATTGTAGACCATGGCCTTCGTCTTAGCTGTAATCTTGAATTTTTTCCAAGACGGGAATATATGGCACCAGCCTTGCCAATGTGATTGCCCATGTTGGGGTCTAGGGAGATGAGGGACTGCAAGTGAGTGAACTGGTTCACAGATGCCAATTCATAGTTGTGATTGGTAAGGGTTGGGGTGTTATCTACATCTTGTCCCAGCACATTTATTTTATTCAGGCTTATTGTGAACCCTAAATCTGTAATCTAGTATTTTTCATTTCTGGCATACTGTGACTCACATGTACCTTGCCCCTCACTTCCTGGTAATCATTGCCAACTCAAACTGTATTTATATTGTCATGTCGCACCATGTCTTGTTTTTCATTGTTTTTTGTTTTTATTTGTTCTTTATGCACAATGAAGACATCGCTGCAACATGGGTTTTGTTGTGTTTTTGTCCTGGTGTGATCACTGAGGCATTATTTATATATTTTTTTTATTGCTTATTCATTTTGATAGAATTCCAACCAAGTCATCTGCACTTAAGAGACTTATTTTGTCCTCCAATGAAACATTGGATTATCCTCGAGGTCTGAATTCCTCTCTCAATGCTTCCCATGTTGTCATCATCACGTAAGCTCCATTATGCAGACATGGGTAAAACATTGCCACTTGAACTTTTCCACTCTAGCCTGAAGGGGCTAGCTTTCAAGATTCAACTGTTGTTTGTCCATTGTTTTAGAAGAGAACCACATGTCATCTGTCAATCCTAGAGTGGGTTCGTAGATGGCTGTTCAAACCAATCTGAGCCCGAAAGTATCTGTCCCACTGAGGGCAGAGAAACACTGTCTGACCATCAGCTAGTTGCAGTGCATGGGGAACATGATGATGTCACAGTTCACGTAATATTCATTTCTCTCGCATGCATAGGATCTGCTGCAGATCGTTGGTCAGCGTAGTACCGAATCCGTTCAAGATGGATTAACGAGCAGTGATTCAGTTCCCAACAGCCAAAGGATGCTGACCAGTCAACATTCATTACAAAATGCAAGCAGTGTATAATGTGTGTCAAAGACCAACAGGGAAGGGACGGCGCAACTAATTAGAGTGGACCATCATCAGAGCTTATATTTCATGAAATAAAATTGGAAGAAGAATTAGACTTGTTCAGCATATGTTTGTGCCAGAATCAAGCAGAGCTGGATGTAAGTGATGGTGTTTTATTTTGATCATTTAATTATTATAGTGAAGGAATTTGCTGTGTCACTTGGGAATATTAAAATAAAATTTCTGATATCATGATACTGTTCAATATTCTAAAAAAAATTTAAGCTTTGATGATGGTCCACACAATTTGACTAAAACTCTAATTAGAATTGATTCCATTTTCTCTGAAATAATAATAAATATTTAACTCTTTCAGGACTTGATTCTTTTTAGGTTTGGACCAAATTAATTTTCAGCTGTAGCAAAATTTCACTGCATCATTTTTACAACTGACTATTACACACCATAGCATAGACAAAAATAGTACTCATTATATATCATTGTAAAGAAAAATGGGTACAGGAAATGAAAATATCTGTAAATTGCTGATATTTCATTATTTGAAAAAATAATTATGTTGTACAAAAAAAAATGTAAAGGGTAGATAATTTATAAGTCAAAATATTGTAACTCACCATCCTTTTCCATTGGACTGAATTGTTGATTTCAATTTGTCTGGTAATTTTTCAGAATAGTATCCAGTCCCTCAAAACACTGTTTATTTGATGAATTTATCTCCAAAAATGGTCTAGTAGACGCAGTGGGCATTGCCATTTGTTTTAGGAATCAACAACACAGTTTAGCTACTTCAAAACGCAAATATATCACTTATTCAGTACCAAAACACGTGTGGCTCGACTCAAATATCACGAACGGAAGCTGTTCTAGTTCTGGTTGTAATTTTTAAGCAGTTTGGTTAATACAAAACCCGAATCACGACTCTACAAAACAAAATCCGATTTATCGGTTAACGGTCCTCTGCTGTTTAAATCAGAGTCCGATATATCGGTCATCGGTCCTGAAAGAGTTAACAATAAGCTTTCATACATAACACAACAATAACATTCACGTGTGTGCCCACATAGAAAGACACAGACACACACCCAGCCACACATCAATTGGTCTATTGACCACCACCCTTATCATTCATGTGTGTTGCAGTCTTTATTTATCAAATGATCATATCAGATCTGATGTTATCAATGCTCCATTCTCACTAAACTTAATATTACTCTCTGTCATATTGTGTGACCTCTCATCCATTCTCACTAAACTTAATATTACTCTCTGTCTTACTGTCATATTGTGTGACCTCTCATCCATTCTCACTAAACTTAATATTACTCTCTGTCTTACTGTCATATTGTGTGACCTCTCATCCATTCTCACTAAACTTAATATTACTCTCTGTCTTACTGTCATATTGTGTGACCTCTCATCCATTCTCACTAAACTTAATATTACTCTCTGTCTTACTGTCATATTGTGTGACCTCTCATCCATTCTCACTAAACTTAATATTACTCTCTGTCTTACTGTCATATTGTGTGACCTCTCATCCATTCTCACTAAACTTAATATTACTCTCTGTCATATTGTGTGACCTCTCATCCATTCTCACTAAACTTAATATTACTCTCTGTCTTACTGTCATATTGTGTGACCTCTCATCCATTCTCACTAAACTTAATATTACTCTCTGTCTTACTGTCATATTGTGTGACCTCTCATCCATTCTCACTGCAGCTTGTGAAACTGGATTCTTTGTCTATATACTGGAACAGCAACAGCGAATTGATGCAGCCTAAAACTAATAAGCAGATCTTGGCAAGTCTTTGTGTCAGGCAATGATATTGTAGTTTTTATGGTGACAATTTGGTAGGTTGTGACATTTGCTTAGATTATTGGAAGGTCGCAAATGTTATTGTAGCCAGGAGTTGAGCCAAGAATGAGCTCTCAGGTCTAACTAAATATTCCTAAGGCATACACAATATAATGTCCCTATCATAAGAATTAACTTTCAAGTCTGCCTAAATTATCCAAAGACAAGCACAATATAATGTCTCCAACATGAGAATTAACTAAGACGACATGAGATAACAAAAAGTAGCAGCAATGGTGGTACAAATAAATATAAAATTAAAATAAGGTGATTCTGCGGCGGCTCTGTGGATGTATATAATGGAAAAAAATAAATGAAACAAAATGTAAAGTTAATTAAAGTTAAGTTTAATCAACATTTTTTAATGGGTATGGTCAGACACCGCACCGAGACGAGAACACAAACAAAACCTAAGTTACGACCAATAGGCCTTCATCAGGGACAATAAATAACAATACTGAACTAGCAAATCAACATATAAGGAAAAAATGGTCTACTTATCTGATGGTAGACCCAGTCTGTCTAAGCGACTATTTGGGTGGGAAGCTCGACTGAAAATGAAGGGGAGTGGTCCAATAAGGTGGCTAGGAGAGCGTAAGAAGTGAGGGGGGAATGGACCGGATAAGTCAGTGGTGGCAAAATATGAGAATCAACTCTCAGGTCTGCCTAAATGTTCAAAGACAAGCACAATATAATGTCCCTAATAGAATGAGCCAGCTGCTGATCTTCTAGCAGCTCAATGTTTTCAACCAATCAGAAGCAGGGACAAAGTCTCTGGCATTCTAAAACTAGAATGCTCTGAGCCGATAATGTCCCAAACTGATAGGTGGTAATACATCTAGGAGAAGTAAACTGCATGGCAAGGACACATTTATTTATTCCGTGGTCATGCCAGCCGTTATTTGCGGCTCTGAGGTGTGGAACGTGGACGCAGAAAAAACTTTTGGTTAGTCAGCAAGCAATATAAAGACATGTTCTCAAGATCTCAGTCAGATATCGAAACCTCAAAGTTGAAATTAGAGATTGCACCTTATTTCACAATGTTGTGGAGGCTGCGTTATCTTGCAAATATTATTAGTCTGGCCACGCTGTGCACATGCTGGACAACAGATGGACACTCAGAACGTTTTGGTGGCCATATGATTCTACACACCACCGCGGCCATCCACCCATGCAAGTGACGAGATGTTTTACTGCAAGACCTTGGTCTGAAATTGGACTGTACACAGGAGATTGTTGGCTACCTCACATATGACATACCTGCTGGATTGAAGCTGAGGATATTGTGGTAGAAAAACTCTTGACTTCGTAGAGCTGTTATATTGGCTCTCAAACTTTTCTAACGATACCATGAAGCTGATATATTGGCTCTCAAACTTTTCTTACAACACCATGAAGTTGATATATTGGCTCTCAAACTTTTCTTACAACACCATGAAGCTGATATATTGACTCTCAAACTTTTCTTACAACACCATGAAGTTGATACATTGGCTCTCAAACTTTTCTTACAACACCATGAAGTTGATATATTGGCTCTCAAACTTTTCTTACTTCTTCTTCTTCTTCTTCGTACGCAGTCAGACAGTAACCATTATTTTTTCGAAAAAAGCAGCCGTCATCCTGAGGCTGTCGACACTGCCATAGAGCTTGTCTAGTGTTGCCACTGGTGATGGCCACATCTGCTCTCTCTGATCCTCATATGTCGGGCAGTTTTGCAGCAAATGCTCAGCGGTCATTTTCCCAATACCACACGGGCATTCGTCGGTGCCACCTATCTTCAATTTGTTGAATAGGTGGTACCTCAGTCTATTGTGGCCAGTGCGAAGTCTGAAGACCACGACCTGCTCTTTTCTGTTCAACTGGTAATAGGCATCGTTTTTGGTGTAGCCAGTATGTTTGGTTTCCCATTTGGTCATGTATCTAGCTCTAATAAGCCGTTTTGACTCTTC
Organism: Ariolimax columbianus; assembly: GCA_036924085.1. Classification (NCBI taxonomy): domain Eukaryota; kingdom Metazoa; phylum Mollusca; class Gastropoda; order Stylommatophora; family Arionidae; genus Ariolimax; species Ariolimax columbianus. The sequence goes on along the minus strand of JAVGWX010000019.1, from coordinate 41,240,025 downwards.
GTATGTCATACTAGTATCAGGTTGTGGAAGTTTTGCACCTTCTTTTGCCAGTCTGTCTGCCTCCTCGTTGCCTTTAATGTTGCAGTGAGATGGGACCCACTGCACCACTACTCTTTTTGGTGCGGACTGCTGGCATAGTTGACAGAGTACTGCTCTTAAATCATTAAGTTCAGTATTTTTCAGGCTTTTTAGTGCTGTGACTACGGCCAGTGCATCTGTAAGCAGGACTATGTGGTTTTCATTCCTTTTACCTGTCACCATTTCTTCCACTGCCGCCTTCAGTGCCTCCGGTCTGAAATTGCTTGTGTATTTTCCAGTAGCGAATGACAGTGTTATTTTTCTGCCATTTGGTAGGCTCAGGAATGCTCCTGCCCCTCCGTACTGTGTTGTATTTGTTACGGAACCGTTGGTGTATGCATGGGTCCAGTCCATGCTTGGGTAGTTTTCCGTAATGTAACTCAGGGTAGTATCTCTTCTTTCTTTTTCAGACTGGCAGTTTTTGTTTCTAATACCTGGTATATTTTCTACCACCTCTGGAAATATGTGCTGCCTCCAGGTAGGTTTTCGTACAGTAGGGATGGGCTTTGGTGTTGTTAGTGCGTTCATGGGGTTTTTGTGCATCTTTGCTTTGGCTATTTCTGCAAAGTTTCTTCGCTTTAGTTTCCCACTTCCGAAATTGTTTAGTCTCTGGTGCATTGGGTGGTCAGTCAGTCTTCTGAGTTTGTCTGATTGCAGCTGGGCTCTGCAGTCTCTTCTGTCGGCCATGGATTTCAGTTTTGTAATCTTTTCAAGTTCTACAATTGGCGTTGACTTCAGGCCTCCTGTTATAACTCTCATGGCTTGGTTTTGGAGTTTGCTAACTTTATCGAAGTTCGCCTTTGCTGCTGTTGTCCATGACGCAATGCCATACTCAAGAACTGGTCTCACTCTTCCAGTGTACAGTTTCTTTAGTATACTTTCGTCTGCTCCCCAGCTTGTGCCAGCAAGTTTCCTCATGATTGCCATATTTGTCTGGCTCTCATTCGGTTTCTCTCAATCTGACTTTTCCATGTCATGTGCCGATCAAATGTGACTCCCAGATAAACTTTTCTTACAACACCATGAAGTTGATATATTGGCTCTCAAACTTTTCTTACAACACTATGAAGTTGATATATTGGCTCTCAAACTTTTCTTACAACACCATGAAGTTGATATATTGACTCTCAAACTTTTCTTACAACACCATGAAGTTGATATATTGGCTCTCAAACTTTTCTTACTTAACGTTTTTAAACTGGTTTAGAAGACTCATCAGTCTGTACACAACCAGTCACATTTGCATTACACTGCTTTAAAAGCTATGCACATTCAATCTATTCTTCCTCTACCACTTCCTGGGGTGTATGCATTCCAAGCATTTACCACTCTCTGACAAAAAATATTTCCTAATATCCAATCTGGACCTTTCTTTAGTTAATTTGTATCTGTGCCCTCTTGTTCTCGTTGGTGGTTGTATTTTGAAAAACTTGTTATAGTTTAATTGAATCTTTCCTGTGATTATCTAATAAACCTGTATTGTCACCTTGAACTCTTCTCTTTTCTAGACACTGAAGGCCGGTTTTTCTGAGTCTTTCCTCGTAACTGTAATTCTGGAATTCCACTATCAGTTTTGTTGCTCTTCTTTGTATCCTTTCCAAACTCAGAAGACTGACAGACCATCCAATGCATAAGAGACTAAATAATTTTGGAAATGGGAAACTAAAGCGGAGAAACTTTGCAGAAATAGCCAAAGCAAAGATGAGCGAAGACCCTATGAACGCATTAACAACACCTAAGCCCATCCCTACTGTACGCAAACCTACCTGGAGGCAGCATATATTTCCAGAGATGGTAGAAAATATACCAGGTATTGGAAACAAGAACAGCCAGACTGAAAAAGAAAGAAGAGACATAACCCTGAGGTACATAACAAAAAACTACCCAAGCATGGACTGGACCCATGCATACACCGACGGTTCTGTAACAAACACAACACACAATGGAGGGGCAGGGGTATTCCTGAGCCTACAAAATGGTAGAAAAACAACACTATCAGTGGCAACTGGAAAATACTCAAGCAATTTCAGAGCAGAGGCACTGAGGGCTGCAGTAGAAGAAATGGTGACATGCAAAAGAAATGAAAACCATATAGTCCTGTTTACACATGCCCTGGCCATAGTCACAGCACTAAAAATACTGAATTTAATGATTTAAGAGCAGTACTCTGTCAACTATGCCAGCAGTCCGCACCAAAAAGAGTAGTGGTACAGTGGGTTCCATCCCACTGTAACATCCAAGGCAACGAGGAGGCAGACAGACTGGCAAAAGAAGATGCAAGACTACTACAACCAGATACTAGTGTAACATACGAAGAGTCAAAAAGGTTTATTAGAGCTAGATACATGACAAAATGGGAAACAGAACATACTGGCTACACCAAAAATGATGCCTATTATCAGTTGAACAGAAGAGAGCAGGTCGTGGTCTTCAGACTTCGCACAGGCCACAATAGACTGAGGTACCACCTATTCAATAAATTGAAGATAGGTGGCACTGATGAATGCATGTGCGGTACTGGGAAAATGACCGCTGAACATCTGCTGTAAAACTGCCCGACATTAGAGGATGAGAGAAAGCAGATGTGGCCATCACCAGTGGCAACACTAGACAAGCTCTATGGCAGTGTCGACAGCCTCAGGATGACCGCTGCTTTTTTCGAAAAAATTAAGGTTGACGTCTGACAGCGTACGAAAAAGAAGTAGTATCCTTTCCAGCATGTTTATATCTCAATTACGATAATGAGTCCACACCTGTACAAATATTCCTATCTAGGTCTAACTAAAGCTTTATACAGTTTGATTATCACTTCCTTGCTACTATTGTTTAATGTTTCTTTTTAACATATCTAATATTTCATTTGATTTTTTTCACTCCTACCTGAACTTGCTCACTTACCTTACCTGTATGATCTATTATAACCCCTAGGTCCTTTTCCTTATTTATCTTTCTAATATTGTTCTCGCCCATTCTGTAATTATGTTCCATATTGGATCTACCCATCTGGATGACTGTACATTTATCTACTTCTTAGTGGCAGTTCTACAATGTAAGAATGAATGTCTCCAGTAGTCCAACATATTTCGCAGTAAATTAAACCACCTGTTGCTCTGCAGGTCATATGGTGACAGTCAAAGCGTATGTACCTAGCTGAAAAATACAGATATTGCACTCCAACTGCACAATGTGGTACAATTCAATTCTGCACTAAAAAACACAACGCACTTAATAGGAAAAGAATAAGGAGAATATGGTAAAATGCATGATTCTTGGAACCATAGTGGTGCATTTCAACTTATTCTTCTTCTTATGTCCATCTGATCTTGCCTTGCTTTATCACAGAGAGAATGCATTCATAGACTTCTGGTTTGTGCTAGGTAGAAGGATTGTGCTGCCTATATATTGAGTTTTTGAGTGTTCTTTGATCTCCTTTTTCCATAGTTGCCAGGGTCGACCTCTTGCTCGTGACCCTGGAACATCCATTAAATATGATTTTGCTGCAGGTCGATCAGACTACTTCCTAGTCATATGACCAAATCACTTTATCTTCTGTGTGTCGATATAGTAGTTAACCAATGTAGTCCCGAACATATTCCTCATTGTACTATTGCAAATTTGGTTGCAAATTGTCTTTCCTGCGCACTTTGTACACGTCTTGATCTTACATTTGTGCATATCTAATGGTGTCCATATTGACATTAATAACATATCGTTGGGATGATCACTGTAATTATCAGCATCTGTTTAGTGGACGTAATGTCACTTGGATGTTTCAGTATCAGTGCTAGTTGATAGTGCACAGTGTTTGGATTTTGTATTCTATTTTCTATTTCTCTGCCTAGTCTGTCATCGTCAGTGTAGACACTTCCCAGGTACATAAATTGCTGTACCTGATTTAGGATTTTGCCGCCAAAGTGGAAACTGCACAGTGTTGGTTGACATTTGATAATCATAGTATCTGTCTTATCACATTTGATCTTCATGTCATACTGTAGGCATGTTGAGTCGAGACAGGTGAGGAAACTGATAATGATTGTGTGTACTTGTATGTTCAATTCTCCTAGAACTTCTTTGCACATGTTTTAGTATTCTTCATAAAAAAGTTTGTATTACTGATTATTAATTGCTTCTTATATGACTTCCCTTGCCTCAAATCTGATTGTGTCAATTCATGGTGATTCTGAGCCTGTTTTTATTTGTGAGATTTTTTAATGTTGTATTTAAGATTTGTTTCTGAAAGTCATCAGTTGCATTTTCATCCATAATAAATGGTAATGATTTAATTATTAAACAGATGCTCATTGCATTTCATATTTACAAAGCAACATCTCCGTGCCTTGTCTGTAAGTCGGAGAGACGAGCAAGAAGACGAATATCAGACATGTAAACTAAATTCACATATAATCAGATCACTTTCAATCAGGTGATCTATACATTCACATACAATCGGTTCACGTATGATCAGGTGATCTGTGCATTCATATGTAAATAGATCACTTCACGTATTCATATGAATCTGTAAGCTCACATAATCAACAAACTCATCCTCACGATCAGATTACATAGATCACTTTGCATACTCCGATGAATCTGTACATTCATATGTAATTAGATCACGCAGCGTTCACTAGGTGTCCTGCATGTACAACACACATTCACATCTCTTACTATTCAGTGTCCAACATAAGGACCTATTTAGCGACTGACCAAAAATCGGGTGTATAAAGGTACAGTCACCCTGCAAACTCAGACTCCTGACAACCACTCTCCTAGCCAGTCTCTAGTTCATCCTTGCAGAGTGTTTTATAGTCTCAAGCACAACATGGCTGTCTAATGGACTTCTATTGGTTGTCCGACTTAGCCATCACTCTAATTTGGAACTATCCTCCTACTAATTGTTATTGGATGACTTTCCTCGAATCCCTGTCACTCTAAATGTCATAGCTGGTCGTGGCAGCATCTGACGTCACCACCCCCCATCTACGCTAATTACGAACGCCAGAGGGGTCAGCTCTGAACCCCCACCCCTGGGCCAGACAAAGTCTTCCACCTAAACCCCTTGTTTCATTTGCCGATCTAGTGTCAGACAGTGATTGACCTTGACATGCATTCAGACAAACTTTGTCCTTATAGTAGCCAGTTCAATCTCCCCTGCCCTAAACGCCCATGCTCCAGCTGGAACTGTCACACGTGTAGCCTAGTTTACAGTGAGCTGGCTTACTAGACTGGGATTACAGCATGCCAGAGTTCAAATTCACGGACGGACAGAAACAAATCTGGGCTATTGTTAGTGTCTGGGACGATTGCGCCTCCAGGCAACCCAGATGTAAATAAATACCTGATGTATGAATTGAGGAAGGTTAAAACAGCAAGGAAGGGAATGATGATCCCCACCTCACGGTTTAGTACATGAAAAAGCTATCTTCATCCCTGACAATTGTTGCCACGGGACTGACAATCACCATTTCAGTTCAGCTCATCCCGTAACCCATCAGGTCGTTGGGGCACACTTAAAGATACTCCCACAATCCCACGCCATCTCTCTGTCCGCTGCCACCAGTCATGCCTCACTGAGACAAAGGTTTGACCACTCAGTGATGTTGTCTGCCCTTCTCTTCCTTGGACGACCCCCGCCCTCTCTTTCCCGGTACGGACCCATGCAGTATCAAATTTGTATTTACAAATTGGGCCATTTACTAAAGATATATATTCTTCTCGCTCGCCATGTTGTTAAAAATGATGTCTGCATATGAACCCAGTTCTCTGGAAAAAGTTTGCTGGAATTTTGTGTGTATATACCTAAAAAGGCTGTGTAGGTTGCATGGCCACCTTACCTGGTACCTGTCTTCAGCACTTGTTCTATGATGGAGTGGGCTCTACCTCCCTTTCCAGCTGGGGGATTTGACTTATTCTTAACCTTGTTTACCATCCCATCTTGCCTCCCACTGCAGTTAAAACCCAACCTTTGGCAAGATTACTGGATATAAAAGCTACCTTGGGCCAGTGGTAAGACATAAGTGAAGTCGACTGGAGATAATTCAGAATGCAGGCACTCTGGTCCCACCTCCTTTGAGACCAGGGATTGCTTGAAACCTGAATGGCTCAAACCCACGCTGCTTTCCATTCATCGCTTTCAAAGGCAAGTGCCTTACTTCTCGACCACAATGAATCACTATAATTTCTTTCTTTTTTTTTTATCATTCTCTGAAGTTTTTATGATAGCCAAAATATCACTACTAATATCATTACTAACTTAGTCAGGTCATCCCGTAGCTAGTGAGGTCATTGGGGCACACATGAAGACATCCTCTCAACCCCATGCCACCCTTCTCTGTAAGCGACAGCTGCATGTGCTTATTCTGGTTGAAGATTGGTCCATTGTTTTATGTTGTCCTCCCACTTCTTTTTGGGACGACCTCTTCGTCGTCTGCCTTGCACCTTTCCGTGCAAGATCCTATTTGCAAGACCATTTGATCTCGATATGTGACCATACCAAGAGAGTTTCCTTCTTTTGACAGTTGTCAAGAGGTCTTCAAAAGGCCCTATTGCTGTTGTAATTCTTTCTCGTATTTCCTCATTTGTAACTCGATCTTTGTACGTGATGTTAAGAAGTCTTCGGAAACATCTGATCTCCAAGGTCTGTTTCCTTCGCTGCAGGTCAGCTGTAATTGTCCATGTCTCACAAGCATAGAGGAATATTGACAGGACCAATGTATGCATTAAAATTATTTTTGTGCATAGTGCTAACCGTTTATCTTGCCAAATTTTTGTTCAGTCGTGCAAGCATTGCTACTGTCTATACTATTTATTCTAACTACAAATGCTTTAATTCAAGGCATCTGTAATTTGTTTAGTATCCATGAATGAGAATTTAACTGTACCCTTTATTGACCACGATTTCCAAGTTAATGAAATAAACAAATATATGAATTACTTTACAAATAATACTTTGAATAAGTTTTGTATAAATTATATAATTTATCTTATCACTAGAGTGCATTGGCTGATAGCATCCCAAAACAAGGCAGCAAGTCAAATTTCCACTTCTGTGAGTAGTCAATAGAGAATAATGAGGAGATAATGTGAAAATGAGAGAGAAGAGTGAGAAATGACAATGTGGAAGAGACGCAATAGAATAGGACATTCATTTTATATCAATTACAACAGCTAGTCTTAGCTGGTTTGAATCTGGCAGGCAATCACAATGATCTATTAGTAGCTTGCACAATACCATCAAAAATTATGGTGCAGAATCACTTAGCTATGGTCAGCCTTGAATTATTTGTATTTCCATACATCGAAAAGCTATATAGCACAATCACTTAGCAGTGTCAGCCGTGGATTATTTGTATCTCCGTACATCAAATATTGTGCAGCAGGATCACTAAGCAGTGGTCAACCTTTGTATCTTTACACATAAAAAAACTAAGTAGCAGGACCACTTAGCAGTGGTCAGTCTGTGATTATTCCTTTCTCCATACAACAAAAACTATGTAGCAGGATCACTTAGCAGTGGTCAGTCTGTGATTATTCCTTTCTCCATACAACAAAAACTATGTAGCAGGATCACTTAGCTGTGGTCAGTCTGTGATTATTTCTTTCTCCATACAACAAAAACTATGTAGCAGGATCACTTAGCTGTGGTCAGTCTGTGATTATTTCTTTCTCCATAAAACAAAAACTATGTAGCAGGATCACTTAGCAGTAGTCAGTCTGTGATTATTTCTTTCTCCATACAACAAAAACTATGTAGCAGGATCACTTAGTTATTATTGGAGTATGCAATGATTTTTCTTCCAGTGATTCTGTCAGTATTGTTGAATTGATAAGTTTGTGGGACTATATGGAAATGGAAAATGGTTCAGCAAGTTCACAAACACTAGGCCATTAAATCTCTATATGGGAATACTGCATTGTGTGTTATAGCCATACTAATACATAAAAATATAATTAAGAAAGCAGATGAACAGCAAATATGTGATGCCTCAGTTAAACTCTTTCTCTGTTCATGTTCTTATTTGATAGTGCTTCTTTACCTTATAGAAGTTCTCCTTGTGCTTACAGCTACTTAACAAACCACACACTTCAGCTCTCTTTTTAAATTACAGGTAGTCTATAGCAGAAACTAATTTACAAGCTTGTTTATAAGGTAGGGTGACTGGTTCCCTTTCTCACTGCCTTTCCTTCCCTAACAGTAAGCCAAGTACTTATTTGAGCTGGGTCAATTGTAACATACAGATAATGTGAGTTGAACTTAATACCTTTGCACTGATAAACGAGTGCGCTACCACTTTGCTTATCAGACACTCATATTCTCTACTATCATTTAAAATGTTCCAGAAAAGCACTAAAAGTGAAACAAATATTGAGTTTTTACAAGAAATAGCATCACATTTTTTAATTTGTGTGTGCATTGAATAATCCATGAAAAATTGGTCACTGGTAATTAGATGAGCATACATTATTAATGATATTTTTAAAGAAATGTATGCATGGATCTATAGACATATTAGCCTCTTTCAGTCATGACTGATTATAGGATGAGGCAACGTTGGGGTGGTAACTGTCTAGAGTTTTTGGTTTTCTTTCTTATTGCGATGTTGTCATTTTACTTCTCCATTCTGCAAGAGCTTCTTTTCACCCAGCATGAGGTCTTTCTCAGGGTACATCTCCACTTGGATCCGTCTTCAGCTTTGTCTTCCCAGGATGTCAGACTCATGTCCATTCCTGTCTCACTTACACACATCTTTGAACCTCAGCTGTAGTCGGCCGACTGCTCTTTTGCCATCTGTCAACTGTCCATAGATAAAATATCGTTCAGGATGTGACCATATTCCATGAAACAAATATGATCAAGCCATCGTAGTCTTCACTGCATAAGGAAAGTGTACATGCTTGAGAGACCGGTCTGAGAATAGACCTCTGCATTTGTCACTCTCTCTCTCCATTCATTTCAAGGATGGATTGCAGGGGCCATAGATGGCAGGTTTTAAGCCTATGCTCTTGTTTGCCATAGGTTGTTCAAATTTTGCAACCATATAGGAACGTGCTGACGACAGATGCATTGTAAACGATGGCCTAGGTTTTAAGTGTAAATTTATGTTTTTCGCAAACATGCGATGTGAGACGAGCAAATGTTTCCTCTGCTTTGCCAATGCAGCTGTCAATTTCTGGGTATAGTGAAAGAGCTTGTCATTGATGAGAAACCTCCAGTTATGGGGATTATTGCACAGCTGGGAGTTCATAATTATCAATGTTAAAAGTTGGTGGGGCATCTACTTCCTGTCCCAGCACATTTGTTTTGTTGAGACTTATTGTGAGACCAAAATATTTCAAGCATTGACGTTCCTGCTGACAATTGCAGCAACAGCAGCGAAAAGCAAATCCTTTATGGTGACCTGCCTGACCTGATCTTCGTTTTGGCTTTGAACCTCGCAAGATTAAACAGCTGACCATCCAACCTAGTGTAAAGGCAGATTCCTTCATTTGCATTACCAAATATATGTTTCAGGAGCAAAGCAAAGAAGATTCTGAACAGTGTTGAAGTCAAGATGCAGCCTTGCTTACCACTGCAAATACCAAATGATTGTGATATATAACTATCAGATAGATGTGTTCCTTTCATGGCCTTTTATGGGTTTAGAAAGTAAGATGGCCACGCCTGACTGACTGCACTTTCAACTCGCTCCAATGTTTGTGTCGTTTTCCGCTATTTGCTAGTTCCTGTTCAGATTATAATTAACAACTCCTTTACCAGGTGGTATTAGTTGTTTTTATTCTGGACAATTTATGTGCTTTTGATCGGTTATCCTGTTTGTTATGCTGCATCTTGCTTCGGCTGTGCCTGGCTAAGCCGTAGGAAACTAGTCAATGATGGTGTTCAACGTTCTGCTTGACTGCATCCCAGAATTCAACCCGAGTTATCATCGCTCAATAACCTTCCTGCTTGAACTGAAGCCACCTTGATCCTGCTCCCTTGCAACGGAGGTTACACGATACCTCTTCCAACCCCGTTTCTCAACACAGCAAGGGTCACGCTGATCTGAAGGTAGACACAATCCAGGGGCGGGATGCAAAAAAAACAGTCAAACACAAACAAAGAAAGCCTGACAAAAACACTCCAACACACTCCTCGCTGCCCTCATCCCGAGGCAGCAGATTACTATGCTCCATTTGGGGAGTCTAGGGATTTTGCTCAACACACTACACATGAACAAGCCTCAGAAGTTGGACATGGCAGTGGTTGTTCGACGCAAAGGGCCTTAGATCCCTATGCGAACATTATTATTTCATGGCCTCATGAAATGATATTATTAGCTGTAGAAGTTTTCTCAGGTAGCCTATTTTTAAAATGATTTTAAAGAATCCATCACTGCCGACCAAATCAAATGCCTACAATCTTAATGCTTTAACCAAGAAATTCTAGGTCTCTGTCTATGCTCTGGTTACTTCAAAACATTTTTTTTGTCACTGACAGCTATCTTTGTGTATCATATTTTAGACTCATAAAGATGTCTCCTACCCCATCTGCTGTTTTGTTTGTTGCTAATCCATCTATATATATAAATATAAATTAAATGATTGGTTTGTCTACTTGATTCCCAGTGTTCCAGCCAATCTCAGCAGTGGCTCACCTGCGTCTGAACACCAAACCTGAACTGATGAACTTAGCAGTTCCAAAAATCCAGCTGACATTGGTGTTTGATGAAATTACCATAACTTTGTCCAAAGATCAGGTAGACACAAATCACATGTACACATTGATGTTTGATGAAATCATTTGATTGCCATTGCCAAACTGTTTCTGATTTCCTTTGAGCATTCACCATAGTTTGCAATTCTGAAACCCAGATAGTCAAAGTTTGTGAACTATTCTTTTTCCACACCCCCGAATTTGAATTTATGTTGACTTTCTTTGTTTTGTTTATGTTTACGAAGAGATTTTGATCTTCGCGGCATCTGATCCTGGCTGCAATTAACTGCTTTAACCCCTCGGCACCGTTTAATAGCGTCAGAGTATCATTTGTGTTTTTTAGCTCTGGTATCTTGTATCCGTCGATTGTAAAGGGATCGTAACTTTCACTATTCTCATCCTGTCTGTCCCTCATTAAGCACCCTGCATAAATGTTAAATAGGTATGAGGAGAGGATGCATCCCTGTCTTACTCCCATTTGTACTTCGAACAAATCTGATGTTTCAACAGATATTCTGACAGCAGCTTGTTGTTCCTGATATAATTATTTGATTAGATGGATTAGGTGTAGTGGAAACCCCATAACTATCATGATTTTCTACAATTTCTCATGTGTTATGCAATTGAAGGCCTTGGTATAATCAATAAAAGATGTAGACAGATATACGTTATACTCTACATTTTTTATAGTTGTTCCTCACATTAAATATGTGATCTCTGGTCCTTTGTATTTTCTGAAGCCTGCTTGCACGTCATGGGTTTCACATTCAAATTTGTTTTTATCCTCTTCAATATAATCCGCAAGAGGATCTTGCTAGCGTGGTTTAATAGCGCAATAGTGGGGTAATGTGTGCACAGCTTTAGGTTGTCTATTTTGAGAGAGGAATATAGATTGATCGCTTCCATGCTTTTGGCCACTCTGCACTGTGCCAGATCTCTTGCACAGTACATGACAAATGCGAGCACTGGTCTCCTCTCCTTACTGTATTAGTTCCATTGGGATGTCATTGCACCTCGGTGACATTCATTTTTTGTAGGCTTTTGATTGCTGTGCGTAGTTTGTCCAATGTGGGTTCAGGTTCTATCTCTTCATTCAATATTATTGTAACTGGGTGCTTTGAGGTATCTTCGTACATGGTTCCACAGTACTCCCTCCATCCTTTCTAAATATCTTTATTTTCTGTTAATATGTTGTTTTCTTTATCTTTGATGACATGGGGTACAGGATCGGAACTCTCTTGTCAGTATACTTATCTCTTTAACCCTTTGAACCCTGGTCACCTGACCTGTAAAACCCCACTCCCCTGGGCTCCTGAAGAAAAAAAGCCAAAAAATGGACACCTGAACAAAACTGGTTACAATGACAAAACTAAGTGATCTGTTTCAATTATTTTATCTCAAATAGACTGACCTGATCATCTCCAATATTCCTGCTTATTATGCCAGTCCTCCCAGCATGTAGATCCATCCTTTAGGCACAGATAAGTTTCACAATGTTTACACCAAAATTTTGTCTTGACTTGTTTGAATGGTCTGTCTTTGTAGGCCATGTTTGGGAAGTCCTTGACATGCTTGTTAAATTTAAATGAGCATACTACACAAACATTATTTCCTGTAGCTTTTGGAGACATTTGTGGATGATGGGAGCCAACATTTTGCAGTCTCTGTTGTGCCTCGACACGGTTGTGAAGTTTTGCAGTAGCTGTTCTATAATCCTCAATGAGGGATAAACAAACTTCATTCATGAACATCCCAAATGTCCTGTATCGTCTTCCTGTTGTATTGTGGTGACTATAATGATCCATAAGTATGTAGGCATTATTACATGCCCACATAAAGAATTTCACAATTAGCCTCCTAGGCCAGCGATAATGCCGTCGTGTCTTGTTGAGACGACAAATTTGATCGTTGACATCTGTGCCCATCATGAAAGCATTATAGTCAATACAAAGTTGAGGAGTTGGAACATCTACAGCTGTTCCATCCTTTCTTCTCCTTCTAACAGTTCCAATTTCTGTTGGCTTGTGGTAGTTGGATATAAAATTTAAAGGTCTTTGGTCCATCCAGACAAGGCATACAATGTTGTTATGACAAATAAATTCTGAATGACCCCGTCCATTTTCTTCTTTCCTGCCAGTACTTTTGGATTAAAATTTCCTATTTGTCATTGCTGTACCTACAGCAAGTGTACCATAATCAGTGTACAACTTGTCAAGGAGAGTTACACTGTTGTAGAATCTGTCTATAACAACATTATGGTTTTTGTTGACCAAATTCCTAGAAGTTAAAATTCTAATAACAACGCTACCAACAATATCAAGATCTGGAATAATATTGTCTGCTTTTCTAGTGTAGGTTTCCAGATTCAGAATATATCCAGAGCTTGCTTCACAAGCCATGTAAGCCTTTATTCCCCACTTTATGGGCTTTGTCTTGATATATTGTCTGAAGGCAAGTCTGCTCTTCGAGGGGATCATACCTTCGTCGAAGCTCATGTGCTGTGAAGGCAAATAATAGTGCCGAAATTTTGGTAGCAACACATCCAACATAGGCCTTACTTTGTAAAGTTTATCTGCTTTATCCAAAGCCGGGTCCTCCTCATCAACAAGATGAAGAAAAGTCCAGAGAGCAAGGAAGCGATCACGGTCCATTACAGTGCGGAAACCAGGAGTATGAGACACGAAGTTAGCAGACGAGCTAGACCAGTATTCCTCGTAATGTGGTTTACTTACACTGTGTTCCATTTGAAGACGCAGTCCAAAGAATGCTTTCATCTCTGGCACTACTACACTTTAAAATTTTTTGGCATAGTAGCTAGTTGGTTTCTTGCTTCTCACCTGCTCAGCGCGTCGAGTTGTCTGCTCACACAAATTGTGCCAGAAATCATTATCCAGGAAAAGTTGCAAAAATTCACTGGCTTTACTTTCTGGATTAATAGTTTCTGGAATGTTCTTAGGGCCTATCTGCTCCATAAATGTTGTGTCTACTGCAGACACAGGTCTGAATATATATATTGGAGACCAACCTGCATCAAATTTACTAGAGACACTACCTGGGAAACGCCCCCTTCCACGCCTCTGTAAAATAGCCTGGTCGTCAGAAACATCAGGAACAGGGTAAGATGTAGCTTCATCAGAGTCTAATGAACACGTGTTATCACTCAAATGATCATCTGATTCAACTTCTATATCAGTTTCAGAATAGTTGCTATCTAAATCTAACTCATCGTCCTCCGAATCATTGAGAACAATCTCGACACCTTGTTCCATTGTTAGCCTCTTAGAACGCTCATTTACTGGTTTTTCTGAATGCCTTTTCACCGTGAAAATATTGTAAAAATTTGTCGCAATGTGATCAATTCATGGGCGCCACCATTTTGAAGTAATATTCCGGAAGTGGTATGCAAATTCTCCCGTGTCTATCCATACTTACTACGATCGTTGTCATAAGATTCGTGTGCTCTACCGGCAAACCGGTGTCTTGGGGCGCGGGTTATGTACACACACACCGGTTCATCGGGATCATGGGTTCAAAGGGTTAAAGGCATCTCCCTCCCTGCTTTGTTGTTGTAGATCTTCAATATTTTTACAGATGTCAATTATGTACATTGTCTTTTCTTATTTCTCTTCTGACTATTCTTGCACAGTTCATATATCTTGTGCTGGTTCTCTCAAGTCCCTTTTGCTTTAATTTTCTCCTATTTTTTATAAGCTTCAGTGTTTTTTTCTATATGTATCTCTGTTTCCTGTGTGTAGCTCTGGGAGTCATGTTTTGTGTAACAGATTAAAATGTCACTTGCATTTGTGGAAACTCATCCAATATCATCTCTTCTTTGACCGCCATCAACGCTTCAACTTATTTTGTACTCTGATGCTATATCCAATTGGTATCACTTTTACATAGAAATTTAGCAGTCACATACTTTTGCTTGCAATTATCTCGAAAACTGCAACCAGTGTGGCAATCAGCTCCTGGAAGCGTTATAACTAACAGCACACTTAACCTCCATCTTTGTTGTACTAGGTTGTAATCTATCTGGTTCTTGCTGTTACCATCAGGAGAGGTCCATGTGTATTGTCTTCTCGATGTTGTTTGAATAATGTGTTTTTGCAATAAAGAGGTTATTTTTAATGCAGAATTTGAGTTTTCCTTTAATTTATGTATGCCAAACAAGAAGCTCTTCGCATACTTCTCTCATCCATTGTGCTTACCTTGCCAACTTTTGCATTGAATTATTTAGTGATAATCAAGTTTTCTCTTCTTTCTGCTACATGTACACCAGACCAATGAAAACCTCTACAGCAGACCACTATTTTCTTCCTTGTGTTATGACTGGGACATTTTTTTCTATAGCTTTCTTTTAAATACAGGAGTCCACTCCCCACCCAGCAGGCTTTTAGCTTGTAGAAAAAGGTAGGTATTAAAATACATGAGTTGGAGATCTTCTGCCCAATGGGTATTTTTTTTAAAAATCACTGTAGACCTGTTCAGACCAGTGTCTTGACAAACAATCCTTGTACATACAACTGTAGACCTGTTCAGACCAGCATCTTGTACATACAACTGTAGACCTGTTCAGACCAGTGTCTTGACAAACAATCCTTGTACATACAACTGTAGACCTGTTCAGACCAGCATCTTGTACATACAACTGTAGACCTGTTTAGCCCAGTGTTTTGTACATACAACTGTAGACCTGTCAGATCAGCATCTTGTACATACAACTGTAGACCTATTCAGACCAGCATCTTGTACATACAACTGTAGACCTGTTCAGACCAGTGTCTTGATAAACATGCCTTGTACATACAACTGTAGACCTGTTCAGACCAGTGTCTTGATAAACATGCCTTGTACATACAACTGTAGACCTGTTCAGACCAGCATCTTGTACATACAACTGTAGACCTGTTCAGACCAGCATTTTGTTTATACAACTGTAGACATGTTCAGACCAGCATCTTGTACATACAACTGTAGACCTGATCAGACCAGTGTCTTGATAAACATGCCTTGTACATACAACTGTAGACCTGTTCAGACCAGCATCTTGTACATACAACTGTAGACCTGTTCAGACCAGCATCTTGTACATACAACTGTAGACCTGTTTAGTCCAGTGTCTTGTACATACAATTGTAGACCTGTTTAGCCCAGTGTCTTGTACATACAACTGTAGACCTGTTCAGACAGGTTTCTTGATAAACAATCCTTGTACATACAACTGTAGACCTGTTCAGACCAGCATCTTGTACATACAACTGTAGACCTGTTCAGACCAGCATTTTGTTTATACAACTGTAGACATGTTCAGACTAGCATCTTGTACATACATCTGTAGACCTGATCAGACCAGTGTCTTGATGAACATGCCTTGTACATACAACTGTAGACCTGTTCAGACCAGCATCTTGTACATACAACTGTAGACCTGTTCAGACCAGCATCTTGTACATACAACTGTAGACCTGTTTAGTCCAGTGTCTTGTACATACAATTGTAGACCTGTTTAGCCCAGTGTCTTGTACATACAACTGTAGACCTGTTCAGACAAGTTTCTTGATAAACAATCCTTGTACATACAACTATAGACCTGTTTAGCCCAGTGTCTTGTACATACAACTGTAGACCTGTTTAGCCCAGTGTCTTGTACATACAACTGTAGACCTGTTTAGCCCAGCATCTTGTACATACAACTGTAGAGATGTTTAGACCAGTGTCTTGTACATACAACTGTAGACCTGTTTAGCCCAGCATCTTGTACATACAACTGTAGACCTGTTTAGCCCAGCATCTTGTACATGCAACTGTAGACCTGTTCAGACCAGCATCTTGTACATACAACTGTAGACCTGTTTAGACCAGCATCTTGTACATACAACTGTAGACCTGTTTAGCCCAGCATCTTGTACATGCAACTGTAGACCTGTTTAGACCAGCATCTTGTACATACAACTGTAGACCTGTCAGATCAGCATCTTGTACATACAACTGTAGACCTGTTTAGACCAGCATCTTGTACATACAACTGTAGACCTGTTCAGACCAGCATCTTGTACATACAACTGTAGACCTGTTTAGTCCAGTGTCTTGTACATACAATTGTAGACCTGTTTAGCCCAGTGTCTTGTACATACAACTGTAGACCTGTTCAGACAAGTTTCTTGATAAACAATCCTTGTACATACAACTATAGACCTGTTTAGCCCAGTGTCTTGTACATACAACTGTAGACCTGTTTAGCCCAGTGTCTTGTACATACAACTGTAGACCTGTTTAGCCCAGCATCTTGTACATACAACTGTAGAGATGTTTAGACCAGTGTCTTGTACATACAACTGTAGACCTGTTTAGCCCAGCATCTTGTACATACAACTGTAGACCTGTTTAGCCCAGCATCTTGTACATGCAACTGTAGACCTGTTCAGACCAGCATCTTGTACATACAACTGTAGACCTGTTTAGACCAGCATCTTGTACATACAACTGTAGACCTGTTTAGCCCAGCATCTTGTACATGCAACTGTAGACCTGTTTAGACCAGCATCTTGTACATACAACTGTGGACCTGTCAGATCAGCATCTTGTACATACAACTGTAGACCTGTTTAGACCAGCATCTTGTACATACAACTGTAGACCTGTTCAGACCAGTGTCCTGACAACATGTAATGATCTTGATCTCAATTAGTTAGGGTACAAGTCTTTTAGTCTAGTCACACAGGCCATAATCTTTTTTTTTTTCTTCTTTTTTTTTGCATTTGGAGGTTCAATAAAAACTTAGTCTGCACACTCCCCAACAACTACCTGGGAAGGCATTCTTTATTCCTCAGCCACTTAAATCACTCTGGCCTGGAGTCTAGCAATGGAAAGAGTGCAGCTAATGATATCTTCTTCTTCGTTCGTTCTCAATCTGCTGCTACCAAGCCCTGAAAAGTGCTTTGCAAGTAGCAGGATTTTGTTTGGAGAATGGAAAATGTGTTGTGTTGTAGTTTACAGATTGACTGCTTGACTTTGCTCCTTTCATTCCGATACATCCGACATTTTTGGGTACAGGGTTAGCCTTCCCTCTTCAATCAATTCTCCTTAGATAGACTGCTCTGTTGCAGCCTGTTATCAAGGATCACTACCTGGAGGTGTAGAAGGGTCTTGGCAGCTCTGGTTTGCTGACCCAGACGCGAGCAGTCAGCTATGGGTCGCTGACCACTGCAGCTCATGCACTGCTCATCATCTTGATCCCAGTTAATGATATGATTGTATGTTGAATGATTTTGTCTTGTTTCAGTTTGATGATATACTTGAAACACTGGAAGCATTTGAAAGGTTGAGCCTGGTCAATAAGTACAAGGCGTCCAGGCCAGGTGTACCATTTAAGAACAATGCTAAGTTATGGTAGGTAGCTGTACTGCCTGTAGTCATAATGTATGTGATGGATTATTTGAATATTAGCAAGTTAGTTAGCTGTAAGTCAGCTTGTGCGCTAATGGATGCCATGAGGATTCTAAGTTGCTTCTCCTGGAGCAGATGTATCATGTCTGACATGGTCAACCCATGTCGCTGGGAAATCGTCTGTACATTCCCCTTGACAACCCTCTCGCTTGGAAGCTGGACCATTGGGCATTGTAAGCTTGCAGAAAAGATCAGATTCTCATGAGATGACGGAACCATTACAGCTTCTGTCTGGACATATATTTGACACAGTGGATGGCACTTGACCTTTTCTCATTCTGTCTCTGCTGGAGATGCTATTGGCCTACTACAGATGTCTCATTTTGCAGGAAGAGATTTTGTTCCCTCATGCCTTAGACACGGCTCATATCTGACTATTTTCATCAGATTAATTCTCATCTGTCAGTTATGTAAGTGTACATGTGCACCCGAGTGGTCCGCCGGCGTTTTTGTGTATGACCAGGATAAGAATAGGACCACTGTCCCACAGAGAGCATGTCGTAAGAGGCGACTGTGTGACATGGCATAACATCGGTCATGTTTAGGTGGTTTATTTAGAGCAGCAGAGATGGCACCTAAGAGACTGCAGGTCAACTTTGCTATAGTTTTGAGTCTATTAACTTAAACCATGCTGCAGTTTTATTTTTGGCGACAGAAAACCCAAGTTTTACACACCTGAGGCTGAAAATTTACCAACGTTGACAAGTGGTGAAATTATCATATATAATAAAACGTTGCACTATAGAAATGTACAAATATGTGGCTGATTTTATAGTAAACTGCCATTGCTTCCATCTTTACCAATTGTAGCTGCAGAAGTGTAGATCGAATTTAATAAAACAGTTTTGAAAGGATATGTTCTTCTTTTTCAATCAGTGTGGACTCATGGGGAAGTAAGTTTTGTTGTAGAAGATCTTTGTGAGGTAGTTCAGTTTAGTTCATTCATAAAGATGTAATAAATATGTTTGAAGTGAAAACAAACAGGTAGGCATATCCTAAAAAGAAATATTTTGTTGTGATTTCAATGGATTGTATGAGGAGCAACGTTCCCCAATCGGTGAATCTAAATGTTGTACTTCATTTGATAAATGTTACCCTTCAACTTCTTGTATCTCAGAAACTAACACACATACATCAAAAACAATAACACCAATACATTCTTTATTCATTTATGTCTTTACACACAACAAAATCATATCTATTGACTATATTGACCAACTAATAAAAAGGTTACGTTCTCTAAAGTCAACAACCATAGTAAAATATGACGTGCTGAAAATTAGTGCAGCTGTAGGTAAAATTACATCCAGTTTTGAGTGCAGCCTGGTGAAGGTTAATGTTGGACTCACATCGGTTAATCACCCACTGCGGCATTTGTCCCAATGCTGTGGAGTAATATTCTGATCGAGCATAGCCCACTAAGCAGGAAATTCTCCTCCCGGCTTCATTAGCTCACGCCAGAGCTGTGGCCTGCACAGGGGCATATGCCACTTCATTAGCTCACGCCAGAGCTGTGGCCTGCACAGGGGCATACGCCACTTCATTAGCTCACGCCAGAGCTGTGGCCTGCACAGGGGCATACGCCACTTCATTAGCTCACGCCAGAGCTGTGGCCTGCACAGGGGCATACACCACTTCATTAGCACACGCCAGAGCTGTGGCCTGCACAGGGGCATACACCACTGTGGTAGTACAGATCAATTAAGACTAAGATAGATGCACTATCTTTTATCCATCATCATCATTTCATCTATTCACTTGTGTTGATGGAGACCATTGGGAGGTAATTTTGTTGTTATATGTCATTTGTGTGACCCTTTGTTGTTTTCAGTCCACTCCTCTGTAGTGTTTCCTTAACACTGTTAACGCATCTTTTAAATTTGAACTTATTTGACTTACCAGAACTGCAACCATATTTCACTGTCAAATTCTCTTTGCCATATAGGTGGAACCACGCTTATGTTGTTGTACTGAAGTATACTGTACAACGCAGGCGGAACATGTGGAAATGGAACAACATTAAGAAGCACAGAGGGAATATGAAAGTCTACAGAGATCTTTACACCAATAGGCTGGATGGAAAGAAACTTGGCAAAACAGAACTAGACATGATTACAGTAAAGTTTCCATTTCTATCTTCAGTATCTCAGTGCAATGTTCAGAAAAATTGAATTCGTCATAGCGATTTGTATTATTTTTCCGTCATTATTTTTCTACATTGTATGTATTTTGCTTCTTTTTCTTTTTCTAAATAGTATAGTATGAATAATTTGGTTGTTTTATCCTGCTGCAGACCATGGTCTAGACTGTCTGGACAAACTCGGTCTACAAAATCGGAATTTAAAAAAAATGCTGAATACGTTACCATCTACACACGATATTTTGCTGGTAAAAGTATCGTATGTTTGATTACAAATGGATTGTGATAAATTTTTCTTCTAATACGCCGTTTGGAGCAAGCCGACTTTTTGCGAAAGGTGAAGTAGGTTGTCGGGAAAGATCTTTATAGAGTAGATCTGTTTATTTTGTTTGTTTAGATGAAAGAACTGCGTTTTAATTGGAAACTAACAGTTGTGTCGATATTGTAAACACAGTATCGTTACGCTGTTGTGGTTTCCATGGATTTCTACCGGAGCGACTAAGGCCTAGCGGTCAAGTCCAAATTTTTTCCGGTTTTTCCAAACATTTTCAACTTCATCTGTTTTGAATCTCAGAAACTAACACACAACAAAAACAATAACACCCACAGGTTCTTTATTCAATTGTGTCTTTACACACAAGAAAATCATATTTATTAACAAAGAAGCAGAAAAGTTACAAATTTTGAAAGTCGACTACGATAGCGAGATGCAAATTTTCGTAAAAAATTATGTGGAGTGCTAAAGGTTAATCCCAAAAATTTAATAGTTTGAATATTTTGATTATTTTATTTTAAGGGGCCATGCGAATTGTAAATTATTTTTTTGGTGAAAAATATCGATTTTTCAAATTGTTAATTTTTATTAAGTTCGACATTAATAGAATCGTTTACATATAAAATAATGTTATTTTGCAAGCATATTGACATTTAAAAATTAATAATAAACACCCGACCCCCTGTTCTAAAGTTGACCTACTTTAAAAAGATACAGAAAACTGATGATAAAACACAATGTTTGACACATAGCAACAGCTTTTTCAAAAAAGTATAATCGGTCATATTATATATCATAATGACCGGGATCCAAAGTTCTCTTCAGAATTTTTCATTCGAAAGCAAATGCTAGCTTTGTCTAAACGATACGGTACTTCAAATATAATGACTGATGCGATATTTCATTGGTTTTATTATTTTGCTATTTCTGATTGGTTGAAACAGGTATCGTCCATGGGAACAATTTAGTCGCGCATGCGCAAATGAGGTGTTTTCCAAACCATTATCGGTCCGTCATTTTTAATTGTGTTTAGAAACTGTTCGTATCATTTAGAAACAGCAAAGTCATTACAAGTAGAGCGACAAGCGTGCTCCCCAAAAACCTAGAGGAATTTACGCTCGAAACTAAGAGAACCTTTAAATTCAAGGTAAGTTTACTGAATTATGTTTATTGTTCACGACCACGTTCTACATTGCCTTGCAGCCTTGCTTCAATATTTAATTCAAAAAGAGCTCTACCCTGTTCAAGAAATATTATTTTGTGTAGATTGTGTACGTACTTATTCAGTAAGTTACTCACTGTAAGTATTAATTTAATATCTGTTATATTACTAGAGTTACGAGTGCACATTTATTACTAGACATTAATAGTTAAAATTTATGAATACATCGTGAAAGTATAGAAAGATAGTTATTAGTTTAGTCTTAGATAAGACAGAATGTTACATGTGAGAAAGTCAAACTGTCATTTATTTTGAAAATAAATTGGGCTGTTTGTGCCATGCATATGTGTGCTTTGTTAATGTGAGTTTATTTGTCATCGTATTTGATATTAATGGGTCATTTTCTGTATTCCAGTTCAACTGTGGATGCTGAAGTTAGTGAGCCTACAGGTGCTGCTGAAACTATAGAACCCCCAAAGTGGCAGCGGAGAAGTGTACAAGAATCTTACTGAAGGGATACTGAACAGTGATCAGTATACTTTAATCCATCAAAGTTTTCTACATTCTCTTGCTTCCACAGTTGGATGTAGAAATTGCAGAAGCAATAATCTACAGTTGATTACAAAATAACCACATGGTCTTGCTGTTCTTATACAGATTCTCTGTCCAGATTGTGAGTCAGAGTGGTCAGACTGGTCAGAATAAACAGCATGACATCAACTGTAGGACAGTAATTGGTTGTCATGACAATGGTATTGGCTATGCAAAGTTGCAGTCATTGCTGTCCACCATGAACATAAAGAACCAGATGCACCACAAATCATTTTACAAAGTATCCAAAACTGTTAGTATCGCAGCAGAAGAAGCAATGTGTCAAGCAGCTCGTGTAGTTGCAGAAAAAGCAGCAGCTACAGGTCCCCTCCTAGGCCGTGTCAAAAGTAACACAGGGCGTCCTATCATCGTTGTGTCTTAATATGGTACATGGCAAAAACGTGGCCTTTCATTGCACAATGGAGTTGGTGTTGCCATTGACGTTGACAGTCGCCTAGTTTTGGATACTCAGGTCATCAGCAATTATTGCAAAATATGTGCAGTTGGTCCAAAGTCAGGTTCTCCTGAGTTTATGAATTGGATACAAATGCACAAACCTCAATGCCAGCAGAATGCAGATTGTTCTTCAAATGCAATGGGGACTGGCAGCAAGGATTATTTATTCAAGGTCAGTTGAAGAAATATCTCTGATTTATGGGACTATGCTTTGCGACGATGATGCAAAGGCATTCAATGAAGTCCAAAATTCTAAATGCTTTGACATTGAGATAAAAAGAGGATTGCATCAACCGCAAAAAGGATGTTTAATGCTCTGAGCAATTTGAAGAAAACAAATGAGTCACTAAATCTAACTGACCACATCGCCCATCGAACAAATTACAAACACATATGCCAACAATTTAATAGACAATGCCCCTGATGTTACAACAATTAAGCGAGGAGTGTTAGTTGGGTTTTTTCACATGATGAGCACTGACAATGCACCCAACCATAGACTTTGTCCAGAGTGTGAAAATTCCTGGTGTCGCTTCCAGAGAACTCTGAAGACATGGTTGCGCGAACAATATCGGCCTACATTTTTGGCAGAAGTTGGCAGACTCATCTACTTAATTGTGACAAGGCTGAAAGATACAAATCTCCTCCTGCAAAAATGGGTACGCAGAATGCCAATGAAAGTTTCAACTCATTGATTTGGCAGCGCTGCCCCAAAACAACATTTGCTTCACTGTCAGCGGTAGAGACAGCAACTTCCTTTGCCACTCTATCTTTCAACTGTGGTCCTGTAGGGCTAAAAATGGTAAAAGACAGAGTTGGACTGGAATGGAGTGTTGTAAATCACACACATGCTACTCGAATGCTGAACAAAAAATACTATGATTCAAGAAGATGAACATTGGGTGTATCAAAGTGGAAAAGGAAAAACCTTTAAAAAAAAGGCGTATTGGACGAGAACACCAGCACGAGTTAGCAGAAGGTGAAACATATGTTGCTGGTGCATTTAACAATTAATTGTATTTGCAAATGACTATGTATATGTTGTTTAATTTTAAAAAAACAATGTAAGAATACTTTTTATTATTAAACTTATTTTGATTTGCTTTCAAAGTTTAAAATTGAATTATCTCAAAATCTTTTTTCCCCATTTGTTATGTATCTGAAACCTTACAATCTCAGCTAATATAGATGTTGGAAACATGCAATTTGGTGTGTACATTTCTCATACACTCTTGTTGGTAATCTTTTAAAGAAAAGCTAATTTGGTCAAAGATATTTGATTAAAATACATTTTTTGTGCCAAATGTTGATGTATTTTGTCGACTTTTCGTGCTCAAATAGAAAAAAATATTTTTGAACCTTATTCATAAAATAAATATGCCCTTTCCCTAGAACTATGCTTAACATTCATGGATCATTCATATTATTTTTAATACATATGTTTGTTTTTTTAAATTGAAGGTATTTGCAAGCAAGCATTTTTTCAAGGTCACCGCAGTTATCATGGCAACCGAGTGTTTTTTTTTTTTTAAACCTGCAAATAAATCTACATTCATAGCCTAAAATTACCATTATAAAATATTTGGTCTGATTTAATTAATAAATGACCCCTTAATCACAGAAATAATAAAGGATGAATAGTTTGGTTATTTTAATCACAAAAATAATATAGTATGAATAGTTTGGTTATTTTAATCACAAAGTAATAAAGTATGAATAGTTTGATTATTTTAATCACAAAGATAATATAGTATGAATAGTTTGGTTATTTTATTTTAATCACAAAAATAATATAGAATGAATAGTTTGGTTATTTTAATCATAACAATAATGTAATATGAATAGTTTGATTATTTCAATCATAATAAGTCATTTACTTAGATTGTGTGTCTACAGGACAATGGGACTAAATAAGTATAAGAGAATAAAGGAGACATCTGAGATAATAATATGGCTTGTAAAACTGAGTTTCTCTTATTCAGGAATACTCTAAATACAGACAGTTGTAGAAGGAGTTGAACATCAATGGCACTAAGCATTACATATGACCATGTTTGCATCATAGGATCCACATATTTGGGAGAACTGAATAGGACCACAAGCAAGAGTTCAACATAGAGGAGAACTGGTTTATCAATTCCATTTTGACCAGAAAATGTAAATACTTTGGTCACATCAAGAGACACAATGGTCTTGAGAGAACGGTGATGGAAGGTATGGTATCAGGCAAAAGAGGCAGGGGTAGACCAAGAAGACGATGGGACCAAGATATCCAGGAATGCCTGAGTATGACTGTGGTAGAGGCTGGAGTTTTGGTAAGGGAAATAGTTTCTTTCAGACAGACTGGTATGAATGAATAAGACCACATCACTTGACGATAATGTAAATAGTAAAAGTCATGAAGGACAGTTGTGCTCGGACTGACAACCTTGTCATGTCAAAAAACAGTACTTGAGAAATCATCACTGCAAGAGTGTAAACAAACTTTGTCACAGGCTTAATGCATGGAGGCCTGACGATGTGGTTTCACCCATGCTCCTGCTGAAGCCAAACAGTAAGGACAAAGATGATATTCCTGTTGACGGTCAGTGTTTGAAAATTCCACATGTTTGTTGTTTAGCAACATTTCATTTCCATTTAGCAAGCTTAGTATTTTTGAGAATGTTGAACAGTATAATGATATCAGTTTGATTTTCATTTTGATCATTTAATTGTCTTCCTTCTGTTTCTGCCAGAAATTGGAAGAGGAATTAGACGTGTTCAGCATCTGTTTGTGCAGGAATCAAGCAGAGTTGGATGTAAGTGATGGTGTTTTAGTCAAAATTTCAACAGCCAAGGCACAGTGGGATATCATTCTCCTGTCTGTAGACACTAATTTAAATTCCTTAGCTTCCTTGTGGAGTGTCTCAAGCCTATTGGCTTCAAAATTCTATTCCTTTCCCCGAGGTTTTCCTATTGCTCTTACTCCCTGATGAAAACCTTTTGGTCGTAATGTAGGTTATTGTTTTTGACTGTGTTCCCATGTAAAACTGACATACCTAACTTTGTCAATGTTCTTTTTCTTCCTCGTTCGATCTCAAATAATCAGATGTATTTCCTTCATAAACTTGACTCATCACCATACAGTTTATCCCTCAGTTGGATTGGGGAGGACAGGGCAGTGCTGTCAATCTGGTCCTCTCATTAAGCCGACAGACAGGGAAAACAAGTTCTATGTTACTGATTGTTCATTTATTGAATAGATGATTTTTCAGTCTGTAGGGACCTGTTCGTAGTCTGAATATTGTCATGATCTTTTCTTGGAAACTAGTAGTATGTTTATGTTATATCATATTTTTGGTTTTTTCTGTGTCATTTGTCATTCAAGTTTATTTTTATCATTGTCTTTTACTTCTTCATCTCTAGCACTGTCTTCAGATTGGGTTTTTGTTTCCTCCCTCGTTTGACTAGTCTATCTGCCTTCTTATTTCCATATATCTTACAGTGTGTATGAATCCACTGTATTTCACTCTGTTGAAATTGAAGCTATTATTTGTGAGTCCTCGGACGGGCAGTTCTTATTGGTTTCTGAGGGCTATTAGAATTGAAATCTGTTAAGGATGAAGCATGCCATGAAATGATGAGAGTTTCTGAGACACTGATTAGAGAAACTGTGGAAAAAAAACAGAAGTGGAACTTCTTTAAAACATCATTGACAGCTACACTCAATGTTAAATGTGGAATACAAATCTTAGGATGTGGCAGAGGCAAGAAATAAACAGCATAGTGGAATGCTGAAGTTAAAGTATTTATTTAGACACAAAAGAAGTTCTACAACTGACGTCCAAGATGATGTATTATACCAAATAGTAAAGCAAAACACCAAACCTATAATACAAAATAACAAGAAGAACCTTGGCAAAAATATGTCGAGAGCTTCAGTTTTATGTCAATTATTGATGATAAAAATAGATCTCCAGTATTTAACTCTTTCAGGATCGATGACCGATATATCGGTCTCTGATTTAAACCCCACAGTACCATTAACCAATAAATTGAATTTTGTTTTGTAGAGTCGTGATTCGGGTTTTGTGTTAACCAGACTACTTAAAAATTACAACCAGAACTAGAACAGCTTCTGTTTGTGACATTTGAGTCGAGCCACATGTTTTGATATTGAATAAGAGATACATTTACGTTTTGAAGTAGGTAAACTGTTTTGTTGATTCCTAAAAAATAAGGGCGAAGCCCACTGCTTCAACTTCAGGTACTAGACCAAAACGATACAGTGCAGAACAAGCTAGAGCTGTGTTTGAAAGCTTATTAGTTAGTGATTCGGATACAGAACTTAACGATTCAGAGGATAGCGGTTACAGTGATAGTACTAGTAGGCCTAGAAGTGCTAAGAAATCAAAATGGTCTGGCTTAGAGTTAGTTGGTAGTTGCTTCCAGTCAGGGACTATCAGGGCTCCTGAATCATCAAGCAGCAGCGATGAGACTGATTCAGAGGATATACCAGGTACGTCTAGAGTTGATGGTGATGGTGATAATGTCAATTATGCAAGGAGAAAGGCAAATTCCATACCACAGGACTACTAGGCCTGGTGATGGGTGGCGTGATGCCTTAGATGGAGAGGCCATTGGAGCATCTAACTTCAGGCAAATAAATTCTGGTAGCAGACTAAATCTGGATGAAAATGGCTCACCTCTTAAATGCTTTCTCTCCTTGCTGAAAGAACCAATTGCTGACAACCTCATAACAAATGTCAATGAATATGCCCAGCAGAAACTTGACACGAATACACCAGCACGAAAACATTCAACGTTCAGCAAATGGACACCACTTGATAGGAATGTTTTTTTTACAGTTTCTGGCTATCCTGATTGCCATGGGGTTGAATGCAAAGCACTCAATAAAAGATTATTGGTCCACCAAACCCCACAAAAGTAGTCACTGGCTTAGGTCAATGTTCAGCAGAACCAAATTTGTATTGATTTATCAATCAATGCTTCATGCAGCTGTTCCAGATGCTCTAGGGTAATGCAAGATTGAGCTATTTGTAAATTCACTCGTTGGCAATTTCCAAGAAGCCTTCTACCCATTTGAAAACATGTGTATCGATGAGATGGTCATAGGTCACAAGGGGTAATTTAAGTACAAACAGTACAATCCTAGCAACAAGAAGATATCCTTGAATCAAGCAAAGTGGTTTATCAACGATGAGGAACAGGTTATGTGTGTCAGCTGGAGAGATAAGAAATCTAAGAAGCCTTGCCAGCTGGTGACAACACGTGGAAGTGCCACATATGAGCAAAGGATGGAGGGTAGGAGTCAAGTTATGAAACCATCACCCATTCACAGCTACAACCTCTCAATGAATGGATGTGACAGAGTGGACCAGATGATATTATATTATGGAAACCATACAAGAAAAACAGTCAAGTGGTGGAAGAAAGTGTTTATGTGGGTGATGGAAATTACTCAACTCAATGCCCACATTTTGTACACCCTGAGCCGCCCTCACACCGAGAAGCCTTTGCCCTTTGCGGACTTCAAAGATATCCTGATAGGGAAACTCTGTCAGTTAGTTGGAGCAGAGACACCTAGCAGCCTTCAGGCTGTTCTATTGTCCAAGCCAGGGAGAAAACCAATGAACATGGAGCTTGAGAGATACCAGGGTGCAGCCCATATCATTGACTATGATGGAAAAGACTGACCGTGTACATTGTGCTGCTCAGAAAAAAAGAAAATGAAGCAGCTATTACTGCACAGGTTGTTTGCACAAGCTGCATCTGTGTGCTAAATCATGTTTTAGAGAATACCACACAAGATAAGCACAGCTGTGCTGAACAAAACAAAAAACTTATGGAAATAATGGAAAAATTATGGAAGTTGTAAATTTTTAAATATTTTTATTGATTTTGTTTATTGAGGAAAAATGTACATAATTTCAACATTTTTGGAGATAAATGCATCAAATAAACAGTATTTTGAGGGACTTTGGATACATTTCTGCAAAATTACTAGACATATTGAAATCAACAATTCAGACCATTGAAAAATGATAGTTAGTTACAATATTTTGACTTATAAATTATCTACCCGTGAAATTTTTTTTTATGTACAAAATATTACTACTGTCATACAACATTTTTCCCTTTGCTGGGGTAGTCGAGGGGTTTTGAAGGCTGAGGACTACAGACCGCTTCGCTACTGCTGTCGCCACGTCGTGTGCTGGCTATGTTTGTTTATTTTACCCCCAACAGAAAAACAACATATGCCATACCGGGGATTCGAACTGCTGCCCTCCTTGTCGGCAGGCAGGACTCGAAACCATTCGGCCACACGCTCCATATTAATTTTTTTAAATTATAAAATATCAGCAATTTAGTGATATTTTCTGTACCCATTTTTCTTTACAATGATATATAATGAGTACTATATTTGTCTATGCTATGGTGTGTAATAGTCAGTTTTAAAACGGATGCAGTGAAATTTTACTACAGCTGAAAATTAATTTGGGTGTTGATTTTTATTTTCATGGATTTTGGTCAGCTCAATTACCTCACTTTGTACTCTGGCAATTTTAAGCTGGATTATATTTTGCCTACCTGGCATCAGACAACCATACCTTATTGAATACAAGGATTCAAGTAAGTTAGTTAAGGCTTCCCATTCACTGACTTCTGACACAGAGCAGAGGAGTTCTGTTGTTGTGCCGGCCTTGATAACTGAGGCAACGCTTAAGCTCATACAAAAAATGTTTTTGGTTTCCTGCATTGCAGATGTTGAGTTCTATTGCTGCAGACATCTTCCCCCCAAAGAGCGCATTGGTTGAGTTTATCTCTGTGGGTGGTAGATTTATTTGGATTAACCCCTTTCCTTATTGACCATCAAGAAGTTCGCTGCCCTCATGGGGGGGGGAGGTCAAGTAAGGTTGAGGTTCACAGACTGCATTCCCTGCTAGCCACAGGTGCTCTCATTGCAGATGTGTTTGGGCTATTCCTCGTGGCCGTGTTATGTCCTGCCCACTATGTCTTCACGGTTTCCCCCACAACCGCAGCTGCTCCCTCTTTCCACAGGGATTGAATGGCATCACCTCACTTCCCAATCCCTAGAGTTAGAGTGTAGTCCAGTAGTATGTGCAATGTCAAATCACCTAGTTCTCTTGCTGTAGTTGGAACTTTGCCTGGGCCCGGATCCTCTCTAGCTACCTCTACCTTTATGAGATCCTTGGTAGGGTTTTCAATCATTAGTCCAAGAAAATTCAATGAACAAGTAGATGGCAGATGGGTAAACCCATGGATGGGGTTTGGGTTGGTAACAGCTGGAGCATAATCCACTCAGTGGGTGCTGTGCTGTCACTTTACAAGGGCCCCAAACTGCTCCCTGCCTTGTTGTACTGCCAGATATTTGGTCGCAGCCATAGCAAACTCAGTAAACTACAGGGTCATAAATGAGAAGGTGTTGCTATGGCTATTGACACGCTTATGCAGGAGAGGCTATATGCTAGAGGCTTACTGTCTCTGTCTGCAGGACAGCAGCTTCTGCAGCAATCACTGCACCTTGAATGCGAGAGGCTATATTTTTGCATAAACATCCATTTGATGTAGGCGGGATGTTGAGCCCAGAGTCTACATTGACCCTGCTTTGAAGGCTACAGCAGTCCTTCTCTTCCTCCTCATCACAAATGGTAGCGTCAACAAATAAGTGTACATTTTTTCACATGATAAGTTACAACTTTTGGGAAGGACTTCAAATTACAGCAATGTCTGCATATTTTAAATTACGAGCAATAGAGTGCTCATCAGTGCTTTAGATGCAGGTTACTTGTAAGGGGGCCAGTAGTAATGGTCACCCTATATAAGGAGCTAAGAGGAAACAGAAAGAAGATAATAGCCAGATTTTGTAGTCACTGATGCCACTACATTTTGTACCAAATACAAATGCAAGAAAATTGAGTTGTTTCTTTTTTCTGCTTAATAAGGTTGCTAGGTATGAGAAACAACGGCTTTCAGACAAAAACCTATGGTCACTTTGGTCTAACGGTTGGTTCGTCGCTGATCAGAAACCTAGGACAGGAAGTTTAATAGATAGAAGATCATCGACATACATTAGTTTGGAGATCAGTAAGTTCATTTGCTAGTTTGTTAGAGAAAAAGAGGGAAAGGAGCATATTGGAGAGAAAATCTTAATTCTCTGGTTTGGAGACCAGTTAGTTGATTGAGGGAAGGCTAATCTTATAGGGAAAACAGGGAACAGGAAGCATATTAGAGAGATCATAATTTGCTGGCTTGGAGATCAGTTAGTTGATTGCTGGAGGTCTAGTTTATTAGGGAAAACAGGGGGTAGATAGCATATTGCATCATTTGCTGGCTTGGGGATCAGTTAGTTGATTCAGGGAAGGCTAGTCTTTAAGGTAAAATGGAGGAAAGGAAGCATATTAGAGAGATCATCATTTGCTGGCTTAGAGATCAGTTAGTTCATTTTCTGGATTAATAATCAATGTTCATTAAAGGAATATGTAATTTTGGCTGCTGATTTTGATGATAGGAGCCAAGTGTTTAGTTGCTTCCACTGCTGAATTAGCCAAGTGTTTAGTTGCTTCCACTGTTGAATTAGCCAAGTGTTTAGTTGCTTCCACTCTTGATATTAGCCAAGTGTTTAG
Organism: Ariolimax columbianus; assembly: GCA_036924085.1. Taxonomy (NCBI): domain Eukaryota; kingdom Metazoa; phylum Mollusca; class Gastropoda; order Stylommatophora; family Arionidae; genus Ariolimax; species Ariolimax columbianus. The sequence goes on along the minus strand of JAVGWX010000019.1, from coordinate 41,208,534 downwards.
TTGCTTCCACTGCTGATAGGAGCCAAGTGTTTAGTTGCTTCCACTGCTGATAGGAGCCAAGTGTTTAGTTGCTTCCACTGTTATTAGCCAAGTGTTTAGTTGCTTCCACTGCTGATAGGAGCCAAGTGTTTAGTTGCTTCCACTGTTTTTAGCCAAGTGTTTAGTTGCTTCCACTCTTGATATTAGCCAAGTGTTTAGTTGCTTCCACTGTTGATAGGTGCCAAGTGTTTAGTCGCTTCCACTGTTGAATTAGCCAAGTGTTTAGTCGCTTCCACTGCTGATAGGAGCCAAGTGTTTAGTTGCTTAAACTGTTGAATTAGCCAAGTGTTTAGTTGCTTCCACTGCTGAATTAGCCAAGTGTTTAGTTGCTTCCACTGTTGAATTAGCCAAGTGTTTAGTTGCTTCCACTGTTGATAGGTGCAAAGTGTTTAGTTGCTTCCACTGTTGAATTAGCCAAGTGTTTAGTCGCTTCCACTGCTGATAGGAGCCAAGTGTTTAGTTGCTTCCACTGTTGATAGGTGCAAAGTGTTTAGTTGCTTCCACTGTTGAATTAGCCAAGTGTTTAGTTGCTTCCACTGCTGATAGGAGCCAAGTGTTTAGTTGCTTCCACTGTTGAATTAGCCAAGTGTTTAGTCGCTTCCACTGCTGATAGGAGCCAAGTGTTTAGTTGCTTCCACTGTTGAATTAGCCAAGTGTTTAGTTGCTTCCACTGCTGAATTAGCCAAGTGTTTAGTTGCTTCCACTGCTGATAGGAGCCAAGTGTTTAGTTGCTTCCACTGCTGATAGGAGCCAAGTGTTTAGTTGCTTCCACTGTTGAATTAGCCAAGTGTTTAGTTGCTTCCACTGCTGAATTAGCCAAGTTTTTAGTTGCTTCCACTGCTGATAGGAGCCAAGTGTTTAGTTGCTTCTACTGTTATTAGCCAAGTGTTTAGTTGCTTCCACTGCTGATAGGAGCCAAGTGTTTAGTTGCTTCCACTGTTGAATTAGCCAAGTGTTTAGTTGCTTCCACTGCTGATAGGAGCCAAGTGTTTAGTTGCTTCCACTGTTGAATTAGCCAAGTGTTTAGTTGCTTCCACTGTTGAATTAGCCAAGTGTTTAGTTGCTTCCACTGCTGAATTAGCCAAGTGTTTAGTTGCTTCCACTGCTGATAGGAGCCAAGTGTTTAGTTGCTTCCACTGTTATTAGCCAGGTGTTTAGTTGCTTCCACTCTTGATATTAGCCAAGTGTTTAGTCGCTTCCACTGCTGATAGGAGCCAAGTGTTTAGTTGCTTAAACTGTTGAATTAGCCAAGTGTTTAGTTGCTTCCACTGCTGAATTAGCAGAGTGTTTAGTTGCTTCCACTGCTGATAGGAGCCAAGTGTTTAGTTGCTTCCACTGTTGAATTAGCCAAGTGTTTAGTTGCTTCCACTGCTGATAGGAGCCAAGGGTTTAGTCGCTTCTACTGCTGAAAGGATAGATGGCTACAGTACAACACTTTGCTTAAAGATATGTTGTATTATTCAGAATTGACATAATTGTACTTCAAGCAGATCCATAGGTTGCTGGTACCTCAGAAAATCATGAAGGGTATTTACTGCAAGTGGTTCGTGTGTCTATCTGGTTGTATACATTTCATCCTTTCAGGCAGTTCTCCCTGCTTGACCCATGATGTATGTGATACTCCTGGAATCTGGGATTTGCCAAGTTTTCCATTGATTTCAATATGTCCCCTTGCTACACCAGCCTTTCTCAACTTGTGCATCCTGGAGGAATCCCTGAAATAATTTCAGGTTTCAGGGAACCCCTGCACACATGAGACATATCAGGACACAAAAGACATTGACTGGGCACAGTAGAAAAGATTGGGCATCTCACCTTGTATACACCCTACATTGGGCTCATCTCCTGGAAATAAAAGAAAGCAAATAAGGAAGTCTTTACAAAATTAGGGTTAAAAAGAGAATTGATGAATTAAATCAAGTCCGACAGTTCAAGTATTTTGGTCACATAAAAAGACATAACACTTTGTTGAAAACAATGCTGGAAGGAAAAGTGGAGAACAAATGTGCCAGAGGTAAGCAAATGATATAAGAGGGAAGATAAAATACAAAAATGAACACGAAAAGCATGACAGAACCTGGACAAACCATCAGCTCTGACCATTACATCGCAATGCTGACTAAACTGAAGGCTCGAATTTCCAGGGTCAGGCAAGACAAAAAGACAACTTTTTTTTTTGCAACACGATAACACCAGGCCCCCATACCAGCTTGAAGATTGTTAGCACATTGTCAGCCTTTGCTGGATTGTCATACCACACCCACAGTATAGTTCAGATTTGGCACCTTCTGTTCGGGCCAATGAAAAATGGACTGTGTGGACAGGGATGCCGTCATAGCAACTGAAACAGTGGGCACTTGTATCCTATTACTTCTAAGTGGTCTACCGGGACTTTTTGTTCTAGTTCTGCTTGATTGGTTTATAGCATGCTGAAGCTACTATCATTAGTTAGGGGCACTTGTATCCTTTTACTTCTAGATGATCCATGGGCCAGTCACGTGACATAAAAAATAAAATTAAACAGACAACACTGTTAGTACATGCATGGAACAGAGTGTTGTGATGAAGTCTCTTGTGGAAAAAGGCGTGACACCTGTGGAAATTTACAGAAGACTGCAATCTCAATATGCTGATGAGAAACTCAGTCGCAGTAAGACATATGAATGGTGTAAACGTTTTAGAGAAGGCAGTACATCCGTGAGTGATGATCCCAGCCATTCCTGTGAATATCCAGATTGTGGAGCGCCTTATCCTGGAAAATCTATGCATGACCTGTCACTAAGTTGCACAAGAACATTTACATTTTAGGTTTGATCACAATGGGTGTCCTGCTCCTGCAAGATAATGCTCGACCTCACACGGATCACCGCGCTATGTGACATCTGCAGTAACTTGACTGGGAAGTATTTCCACATTCACCTTACAGCCCAGGCCTGGCTCCAAGTGATTTCCATCTGTTTGGACCCATAAAAGAATTCCTGAGAGGTCAACATTTCAACACTGATGACAAAGATGTCCTTGATTGGTTCAGGCAAATCATTCTACGCTGAAACGTTTCAAGCATTACTTAAATGCTGGGATAAGTGCATAAATGTTGCAGGAGATTTTATCAAAATATAAATGGCACATTTACAATTACAAAAAAAATCTCGGTTTAATTTGAGCGCCCCTTGTATATATGTGTGTGCGTGTTTAAAAAAAAAAAATGTATATATATAAATATATATATACACACACATATACACATATATATATATATACACACACACACACATATATATATATATATATATATATATATATATATATATATATGTAAAGTGCAATAAAGCAAGGTATGCCAGTATACATGAACTTCCACTTTCCTAATTACATGCACTGATACCACATTCCTAATTACAGGCACTGATATCATATTCTTATACACATACACTGATTTCACATTCCTATATGCATGCACTGATATCACGTTCTTAATTACATGCATTGATGTCGTTGTTGTTCTTAGTTATTTTTTGCCTTATTTGAACAGACATGTAAGTTACATAATTGATTTTGTCTAAGCAGATGAAAAACTGAATCAGGAGTTTACAGATGAAGAAAAGGGTAAACTATACAATGCTATCGGCTATGATGAGAATGCTAATGATCCAACGTTTCCCTATGAGGTAAGATATATTTAAACATGTTGTCATTTTTAAGACCATGAAATGGGTGAATAATTCAGATTGAATCCTTAAAACATAATTGAAAATGAATCATAGCACGAACTTCATTGCACCTGGCCACCCACAAATGTGTTCAGTTCCTTTCATTGTTAAAAGTACTGATGACAAGAAACTTCTGCGTGGCTCAAAAATGATCCCCTGACTTTATCACAGCTGAATCAACTAGAAGATGTCATAGCATGAAAATATCCATGTCACTCACAGTGTGTCAAAGTGTGACACAAATTGAACCTGTTATAATGGGTTTGACATGTTTTCTTTGTTTTTAGGACTACACGAGTGCCATTTTTATTTGGGTATTTTATTTTTTGTGAAATGGTGTTTTGGCATTTAACATTTTTTGTTGCATTCGAGGATACGTCAAAATGTTACTGATTAACAGGTCGCATTAATAGAAGCTGTGTACACAATTTCAGCCATCTAGGTTATGGGAAAGTTGGTTAACCTTTTGAGAACTGACCACAAAGTCCGTAAAATTCCATTCCCCTGTGTGGAATATATTAATCAAATTTACTTGATACATTATGTGGGATACTGCCCAGGACCGTAGTCTGATCCTCCAAGGAACAGATCTAGCCTATTCAATGGACAAAAGGTAATCTGAATCACACACAAGAAACATGTTGTCGTTCAAATAACGACTGATCTTTTTCAGAATGATAACCATCTAAATCCAATTTATTAGCCGCAAAATCTCTCAAATTACTTTCAACTACTTTTTCTGTTGTTAGCCTAAAAGGCTAATTACCATTTCCTGAATTTTCAAAACTCATTCACTCCCAAATATTTTGGACCTCTGGACACAATTTTTTTCTTATCTAAAACTGAAACACAGCATCGCTTAGTTGCGATCTATTTGTCTTCAATAAACGTTCACTGAAATAACACATATTATATACCAAACTGTTCACAATTGAGGCTAGAATATAATGGAATACACATATTTTACAAATGGAAGTGTAAATTTGTGTTTGATGGATTAAAGTTCCCAAATTGTTTGTTATTTTTAAAAATTATGAACAGAAATGTTACATACATCAATACATTAATCAGCTCTAAACCAATATACAAATAACATAATGAATTTCTATTGACGGTAATCCTCAAGGGACGATGTTCCGAAAGTTGTACCTAAATTGGTGCAGCTGTTTTCTCAGTATTTATATTTTACTGAAGGCACGTGAAGTTGAAAATGTGCTAAAAAATAAAACCCCCGATCAACATCAGTGTCAGTGTTTACAATTTCCGCGCACACGGAAAAAAAATGTTCCTGCTGAATTCAAAATATATACACACACATTTATATTATACACACTAGAATTATTGTGCAGGATCTTGAACCTTTACTGAATTTGTGAACTGTTATTACCATTGCTTTAGACAAAAGAGGGCACCGCACCTTTGTCAGTAGATTTAGTTTTACTTTCATCGCTCGACTTAGAACTAAGACTAGATAAATAAATTGAAACAGCGCTATCATAACGATCGATATCTTCATCATCACTACCATTAGCAATAATATAATATATCTATTCCCGAGCTTGTACCGAAAAAACTCTATTTGATGTGTCTGAAGGTGGATGGGATAGCTTCAAAGTTGCGCTCGGAAAAAAAATTATATTTTCCAAGTTACGAAACTAAACATTTTTTCAACGAAATTCAGGCTAACTCTTCCGGAATAAAAAAAGGTAAAAATCTGGACTTCCGCCAAAAACCAAAATAAAACATTTAAAAGAACTAGGAATGGGAAAATATGTGATTTTGTAAACACAATAGCAAAAGCCAATACATCAGCTTCTGGGTTTTCTAGAAAAAACCGGAAGCCAATGTATCAGCTCGGAATGAATGGGTTAAATCCCAAATTAACCAAAATTATCAGGACGATATGCTTCGATCTTTACACCGCCATATTTGTTATTTCCTTAAATGTGTGTACTGTGTAGATGCAATTATATTATGGTCAAAATCCAAGCACTGCCGCCAAAAATACGCCTCAATATAATGGACCACCAGAAAATTTGTGTTTTGGGTGAATGGGGTATTTACACACACCCTGTTATATGGGTATCACGAGTTAAAATAGGAGATAGAAGTCCATGCAAATTAGCAACGATCATGTCACGTAAAATAAACTATTTGCAGGTTTATGTTATAGATTGGCTACATTTCGTTAATCATGACACTGGAAGAGCTTTAATCAAACTGGCCATTTGTACAATTGGTTTTCAGTTTGTGTCAATGCGGTTAATAGTCAAACTGAACAAACTGTCTCTGGTACTCTTAGATGACAAGAACACTAAGTAAGTTTTCATGTACAGAACAGTTATCATCTCTTAAAGTGATTTCATATAAATACACTAAAGTATTCTTTTTTTTCTTCTCCTTCTTCTTCTTCTCTTCCTTCTCCTCCTCATCCTCTTGCTTTTTATTATGATTATTTGTTATCTTCTTTTTATTATTCATTCTTTTCTTTCCATTATTCGTTCACTTCTTCTTCTAATTTTTTCTCTTCTTCTCCTCCTTTGGTATCTCCTCGTTTTTCTCTTCCTCTTCTTTTCTCCTTTGCTTTCTCCTCCTCCTTCTAGTCCTTCTTTTCTTGTTCATTAGCACTGTTAGTGATGGTGTCATTGTACAAGGCTACACCTTGTTTATGAGGTAAGACAGCGAGTTCCCTTCATGACAGCCTTTCCTTACCTGGCAGTAAGCCAGACTCAAGTAATCACATTTATTTCCCTAATAAACTTGGTGGTCTCTCTTAGGTGTTTCTCACCACAATACAGTATATCCGTTCACAGGGCTAGAAAAGGGCAGTGCTATCACTGTGCTCCAGAAGAACACATTCTGCTAGTTGACTAATCCTCCTTACATAGGCACATGTCTGTGGGTTTGCTTTTTTATTTGTTAAACATATGGTGTCTGAGTCTGCAGTATCAGCCTCTCCATGGTGGGCATACATAAACAAATAAAATAATCTTTTTAAAGTTCCTTTAAAAACATTGGGGATTAATAATTGTTTCCTGGCAAAATGTGGCTGCTTAAGAAAAAAGCTACCCACTGGTGCAATGGGACAAACAATTAAATATCAACCTTTATTTGATTTGAAGATGTCAGTTAGTTCAAAATTAAGGAAACTTAAAAAAAATGATCACGATTTGAATTACAGAAAGTTGGGAAGGAAGACTAACATCTGGTCAGACAAAATATACTGATCAGACATGTTTGTCAGGGTCAGGCAAAACATATTGACCAAGACCCTCACCTTTGCTTCCTCTTAGCTCTTCCTGGAAACGGGCTGTTTTCATGGCAGCCTGGCTAACATGGTGAGGAATCGATATCATCCCTATAGTAATGAGCGACACAAGCAGATGAAGCCAAGCATCAAGCCTGGAGGACCCCGATCCATCTTCAGCAGCATGCTCAAGATGTGAAGAAAGCTACTGTAACCCACCAATTAGCTTCCTTTTTCAGGGCGCACAAAAGACAAAAACCTACTCATTGTGGGCATTCGAAACAACAACAATTACAGAAAGTTGGATAGATGGATTAGGGAACCGATTATGTCTTGTTCCTTAGTATACCACACTATGATTCTTAGGGGACACAATATTGTATCCTGATTCTGGATCAAGATGCTGAGCAGCACATGAGCTGCAGTGGTCAGCGACCCATAGCTGACTGCTAGCGTCAGGGCAAGCGAACCATAGCTGCCAAGACCCTTCTACACCTCCACGCGGTGATCCTGGATAACAGGCTGCAGCAGGGCAGACTGGCTAAGGAGAAGGGATCGAAGAGGGAATGCTAACCCGGTGCTAAAAAAATGTTTGCTGAAGTCGGATGTGTTGGACCAAAAGGTGCAAATATTGCAGTCAAGCTGTAAACTACGACACAACGCATTCCATTATCTGGACTACATTCTGCTACTTATCCTTTCAGGGTTTGGTAGTGGGAGATTGAGAACGAACGAAGAAGAAGAAGAAGTATCCTGATTCATACTAAGGATAATAATTTGCTAATCATTATATAATGAGGTTGTTAAATTGTTGCTGTAGATCCTATACTGATGTTGCTAATCTGTCGCTGAAAATTGTCTATTTAGACCACGGGTTCCCAACCCATGAGTTGTGACCGCAGATGGGGTTCAAAAGGTTTTCTGTGGAGTCGCCGGCAGTAAACTAAACTAAACAAAATATTGATTTTAAAACAATTTTAACTTTTAATCAGTCTTAGTGTTTGGATAATATCATAATTTTGAAATATCAGATATAACCCATAAAACCTTATCCTAGATGGATTGAGAGTGTCTCTAACACACTCAAGAAGTTACACCTAATGACAGCACAAGCCTCTCACCTGGCGATAACTAGAAATCCATGAATCCCACCTTTTTGCGATGCCTCATGACAAGAGCAGCAGGACAAAAGAAGAAAAATAAGAACATACCAACCCAATTGTTCTTTCAACAAACTAAAAAAATGTGTAAATGCAGAAACAATTACATACTAGATAGTTATGAATCAGATTTAGCCCCATTTGTTTTCTTTGCGCCATTGCTCTATGGTGAACTGCAAAATGGCAAGAGAACGTGATGGGCAGCGGAAAAGTACAAGGACACACCTAAGAGATCACTGATCAAGTACGGTATTAACCACGATGACTGGGAAAGAGTCGCCACCAATCGCACAGACTGGCGCAGCACTATTGGGGAAGGTGTTTAGAAACATGATATAGAAAGAATAAAAGGCTATCCAACAATTGGTGGATACGAGATTCTAGATTTACGATACGCAGACGACACAGTGATACTACTAAGAAGTGCAGAAGGTCTAGAGCAGCTAATTTCAGCTGTAAATGGACATAGTAAAGATCAAAACCTGTTTATAAACATAAATAGAACAAGATAATGACCACCAACAAAACACAATGTCAGCATAAATTTACAATGGGTGGTGGGTAAATAGATCAGGTTACACATTTGGAATATTTGGGCTCCAGAATTGACAAAAATGGCGACTGCTCGAAAGAAATCAGAAGAAGACTAGCCATGGCAATGCAGAGAATGAACAGCCTGAAAAAAGTATGGCAGAGTACCAACAAAATGATAAAAGTAAAAGTCTTGAGAGCCCGTGTTTTTTCCTCTGGCAGCTTATGGCTGCGAATCATGGACGATTACCAGAACTTCCGGGCAAAGAATCGAATCCTTCGAGTCAAAATGTTACAGAAAGATCCTCAGAATACCCTGGACAGAGAAAAAGACAAATGCAGACATTTGGCAAGAGTTGAGCAGAGAGAAGAACTGGTTTATCAATTCCATTTTGGCTAGAAAATGCAAATACTTTGGTCACATCAAGAGACACAACAGTCTTGAGAGAACAGTGATGGAAGGTATGGTGCCAGGCAAAAGAGGAAGGGGTAGACCAAGAAGAAGATGACACCAAGATATCCAGGAATGCCTGAGTATGACTGGCGGAGGCTGGAGTTCTGGCACGGGAACGAGTTTCTTTCAGACAGACTGTGATGGGAGCGACGTTCTATAAAGGACATGCTACATGATGATGATGATCCAGAGATGATTGCTTTACAAGTCAGATCAGATCAAGTTAACCCTTCTTCAACCTCAGTGCTAGGAGTATCATATTTTCTTGTACTAAGTACAACAGATAATTCAGATTTCAGATTGGCTTATTTAATCACCTTTGAACTCATGCGAACAGGAAAGCTGACAAAGTGGTCCTCATCAATTATGATGTGCGAACCACACACACAGTGGCAGTTTAAGATTTAACATTTGGAAACTTTCTTTTACTGAAAGAGGTGACAAATTAAAAATATTATGTTTCTTAAGCACTGCAGCACTACTACAATAACACAAGAAACAACATATGGTTACATAATTCATTAAGTAATAGGATTAATCTCTGTTAGCTTTGTATTTATTCATTTTTTAGATATATTTGAGATTAAAAGTCTAAACATGATTCAGTTAAAACTTACCAGAGAATTATAAATATACAAAGGCTATCAACTATGTAAGCTATGAAATGATTGCTCTCTCCACAGAGAAGAGAGTTTGTTGACATTTATTCTCACAGAGATATGTGCTAGCTTTGGGCAAAGACCTGCAGCCAATGCCATCAGGTCAGTTTAAAAAATAACACAGATAAGCATAGTAAAATGTTAATATCATAGCAGGAAAGAAGTGGAACCGGTAACTTATGATTATACATGCTGTCAGTATATACTTCCGTTATAGTACAGGAAACCCCCATCCAAATGACCTAATTGATTCATGATATTATACTCAAGCTGTTTTAAGTAGAACCCTTCTTTTCCACTGGTTCAATATTAATCATTGATGTCTCTCTCCTAGAATCACATCTCAAAATATCCAAACTGACAAATAAAATAATACAAAATAAACTATACCCTAAATTCAAGACAAATGATATTGTTGTCAAACCCTTTTTTACATGTTGAAATTGGGTCTCATTCTAGAATTATATTCCACGTCACAAAATACTATTTCACACCAAAAGCTCATGAGCAATTCATTTTGCAGCTTCAGTCTTCTTGAATACTATGACACAACCTCATACCAGTCACTTTGATGTTGATAGACTACATGGCACACCATTATACCAGTCACTTTGATGTTGATAGACCACATGGCACACCATCATACCAGACACTTTGATGTTCATAGGCCACATGACATGCCCACATACCAGTCACTTTGATGTTGATAGACTACATGGCACACCATTATACCAGTCACTTTGATGTTGATAGACCACATGGCACACCATCATACCAGACACTTTGATGTTCATAGGCCACATGACATGCCCACATACCAGTCACTTTGATGTTCATAGGTCTAATGGCTTGCTCTCATACCAGACACGTTGATATTGATAAACCACATATCGGGCTGGTCTCTCGGTGGCTCGATTGACTCGCATCCAGTGTTCGTACAGCGATCTCAGTCCCGCCAGGTGGAGTGAGAGCGCAGGCTTGGTCAAAAAGTTCGCCCGCCTCTCCCCAGCACTGTAGCAGGACCAATTTGGTGAAGTCGTACTGCTGGTAAGGGTGTGTTACTGTAGTCCGTATCGAGAAGCTTTGTCAGTCAGTGTGGTTTGTCGAAGGCTAGCGCGTATAGCCAATCTCGACAGTTTGTCTCGCTTGTGGTCCTTCTCTCGCAATGAGCTTTCGATCGGCAAATGGAAAGCAGGAATCGTGCCTAATGGCCCTGTCCTCGCCCGACCAACCGGTCGGAGAAGGGCAGGCAAAAATCGTCTCCAGTCCGAGTGAAAATCATCGCCAGGGCCGTTAGGATCCGTTCTGCACAGAGCGCTGCCATCCCTCCCCGAGCGAGCCCGGTCGGTTGATGTGTGTACGGGCCCCTGCCAGGCGGTCCTAGGTCGACGGAGTGAGGGGCGGAACAACCTTCGCCGACCGGTGTGTGTGGTTCGTCCGTCTCCGACAGATATCTGGTTGATCCTGCCAGTAATCATATGCTTGTCTCAAAGATTAAGCCATACATGTCTAAGTTCACACTGTCTCACGGTGAAACCGCGAATGGATCATTAAATCAGTCGAGGTTCCTTAGATGACACGATCCTACTTGGATAACTGGCAATTCTAGAGCTAAAAGATGCTTACCAAGCTCCTATCCTCGCGGAAAGAGTGCTTTTATTAGTTCAAAACCAATCGTCGTTTCCCCTCGCGGGGTTGCGGTGTCCCCACTGGTGACTCTGGATAACTTTGTACTGATCGCATGGCCTCATGTGCCGGCGACGGATCTTTCAAATGTCTGCGTTATCAAATATCGATGGTACGTGACATGCCTACCATGTTTGTAACATGTAACAGGGAATCAGGGTTCGATTCCGGAGAGGGAGCATGAGAAACGGCTACCACATCCAAGGAAGGTAGCAGGCACGCTACTTACCCACTCCCGGCACGGGGAGGTAGTGACGAAAAATAACAATATGGGACTCTTTCGAGGCCCCGTAATTGGAATGAGTACACTTTAAACCCTTTAACGAGGATCTATTGGAGGGCAAGTCTGGTGCCAGCAGCCGCGGAAATTCCAGCTCCAATAGCGTATATTAAAGTTGTTGCAGTTAAAAAGCTCGCAGTTGGATCTCAGGCGGACGGTCCGGCTTGTGCCGGTTCACTGCCCGTTGTCTCCTGCCCTACCGTCTGCCGGCTCTTTCCCGCGGGTGCACTTCACTGAGCGTCCCGGGTGGCCAGCGCGTTTACTTTGAAAAGAATTAGAGTGTTCAAAGAATGCCTCAGCTGCCTGAATGGAATAATGGAATAGGACCTCGGTTCTATTTTGTTGGTTTTCGGAACTGGAGGTAATGATTAACAGGGACAAACGGGGGCATTCGTATTGCGGCGTTAGAGGTGAAATTCTTGGATCGCCGCAAGACGAGCTACTGCAAAAGCATTTGTCAAGAATGTTTTCATTAATCAAGAACGAAAGTCAGAGGCGCGAAGACGATCAGAACCCGTCGTAGTTCTGACCATAAACGATGCCGACTAGCGATCCGCAGAAGTTGCTTCGATGACTCTGCGGGCAGCTTCCGGGAAAGCAAAGTGTTTGGGTTCCTGGGGAAGTATGGTTGCAAAGCTGAAACTTAAAGGAATTGACCACCAGGAGTGGAGCCTGCGGCTTAATTTGACTCAACACGCCAATACTGAAATGATTGACAGGCCGAGAGCACTCTCGTTGGGTCTAATAGGGAACATGTGCTGGAATTAGACCCTCACAAATCTGGGGCTAGTCTCTCGGTTGTCTCGCATGCAGTGTTCGTTAAAGGAATTGACGGAAGCAGGACTGACAGGCTGAGAGCATTTTCGTTGGTTCTAATAGAGAACATGTGCTGGAATTAGACCCTCGAAAGACAGGTCAGTCCACCCTACAAACAACAGGGCGTTGCTACGGTAATCCTGCTCAATCCGAGATGAATCGCAGGTTTTAGACACTTGGTCATTGACTTACTAAAAGCCCTCTCTTGATTTGTTGGGTCTAATAGGGAATGGGTGCTGGTATTCGACCCTCGGAAGACAGGTCAGTTTTACCCTACTAAGGACAGGGCGTTGCTACGGAAATCCTGCTCAATTCGAGAGGAGTCGCCGGTCTCCACGTGCCTGGCTGATAAGCCAATAGTGCGAAGCTACCATCTGAGGGATTACGGCCGAACGCCTCTAAGCCGGAATCCCGCCCTGAATCTCAGCACCACTGGAACGGGAGGCATGGCATGGTTGGGATCTGGCGCTAGCATCTCTACCCGGCCCGGTCGAGTCACAGGAAAAGGTCTCTGCCGATCAAAGGGGGCGGGGAGCTGCTCGATATTCAGCCCATACGGCGTTGAGGTGTGAAACCACTAGTAAAAGACTAAGTTCCCGGTCGGAGTGTCGCAAGCAGTAGAGCAGCCACCTCACTGCGGATTGTTGAGACTCGGCCCTTGATCATGAGATATGTCCGCACACCAGGCGAACAACATCTCCGTGCCATGACCAGGCTTGTCCCCTGGGACACAGACACACTGGACTACCTCTCTTCCGGGATAGTACAAACTAGTACATGGTCCATCATATCATATCATATCATCACCACACCCTATAGACACGAGTGGGAAAGACGCGATAGTCCTGCAAGACAACTTCCCTAAGAGAGACAACTCTGACCAAAAACAACTGCTGCCTTGCAGATAGGCTGGGGACAGCCAAAGGCTAAGGAGGGCATCCCTACAGAAATGCCTGATGAAATTGGATGCACTGGTCTACAGGATTAACAAAGTAACACAGTGCAACGTATATCGCTGTAACCAGCGTAAGAAGAAGAAGATAGACCACATGGCACACCCTCATACCAGACACTTTGATGTTATTAGGCCACATGTCACACATCATATCAGTCTCTATGATGTTTATAGGCCACAACCTTATAGTATACATATTGATACACTCATTTTGATGTTGATAGACCATGTGATACACTCTCATACTATGCATTTTGATGTTGATAGACCATGGGATACACTCTTATACTATGCATTTTGATGTTGATAGACCATGTGATACACTCATTTTGATGTTGATAGACCATGTGATACACTCTCATACTATGCATTTTGATGTTGATAGACCATGGGATACACTCTTATACTATGCATTTTGATGTTGATAGACCATGTGATACACTCATTTTGATGTTGATAGACCATGGGATACACTCTCATACTATGCATTTTGATGTTGATAGACCATGGGATACACTCTTATACTATGCATTTTGATGTTGATAGACCATGTGATACACTCATTTTGATGTTGATAGACCATGTGATACACTCTAATACTATGCATTTTGATGTTGATAGACCATGTGATACACTCATTTTGATGTTGATAGACCATGGGATACACTCTCATACTATGCATTTTAACGTTGATAGACCATGTGATAATTAACTTAAGTTAACGTCTTTATACTGGTTTAGAAGACCCCGCAGAGTCTGTATACAACCAGTTTCATTTTCATAATTTTACTCTAAAAGCTATGTGTATTCAATTTATTCTTAAATGCATAAACTGTCCCTGCCTCCTGTGGCAATGCATTCCAAGCATTCACCACTCTCTGACTAAAAAAATATTTCTTAATATCTAACCTGGACCTCTCTTTAGTCAGCTTGTAGCTATGCCCTCGTGTTATTGTAGGTGGCTGTATTTAAAAAAAACTTGTTATACTCTAATTTATCCATTCCTTTGATCATCTTATAAACCTGTATTAAGTCACCACGAATTCTTCTCTCTTCTAGACACTGTAGGCCAGTTTTTCTTTCCTCATAACTGTAATTTTGGAATCCCACTATCAGCTTTGTCGCTTATTTTTGTATTCTTTCCAGCATGTTTATATCCCCTCTATGATAAGGACTCCACACCTGTACACAGTTTTCCAATTTAGGTCTAACTAATGCTTTATACAGTTTGACTATCACTTCCTTGCTCATATGTTTAATATTTCTTGTTATCATATCTAACATTGTATTTGCCCTTTTCACTGCTACCTGAACTTGCTCACTCACCTTACCTGTATGATCTATTATAACACCTAGGTCCCTTTCCTTATCTATCTTTCTAATATTGTTCTCTCCCATTCTGTAATTATGTTCCATATTGGATCTGCCCATGTGGATGACTACATTTATCTACATTAAACTCCATTTGCCAGTTTATAGACCATTCTCGAATTTTATCTAAATCCGATCTCAATATATCCACTTCCGCTTTAGATGAGACACTACTGCATAGTTTTGTGTCATCAGCAAATTTTATCAATGTCCAAATCATTTATATATATCAAGAACAAAATTGGTCCCAAAACCAAGCCCTGTGGCACTCCACTTTTCACTTCACACCACTCAGAGTACTCGTTATTTATGCCCACCCTCTGCCTTCTTCCTGTTAACAAATTTTCAATTCATTTGGCAACTTCTCCACCTATTCCACATGATTTTAACTTTCTAAATAATCTTTTTTGAGGTACTCTATCAAAGGCATTTGCAAAATCTAGATAAATAACGTCTACTGGCTCCCATTTATCTATCATTTTGGTAACCTCCTCCATGAATTCTAATAGATTTGTTAAGCATGATCTCCCTCTAGTAAATCCATGCTGACTATTTATTATTTGATTAAATTTGTCTAAATGCATTACAATGTTTTCTTTGATTATTGACTTTAACAATTTACAGATTATGCTCGTTAAACTCACCGGTCTATAATTCGCTGAATCTGATTTTTTGCCATTTTTTAATAAGGGGATCACTCCTGCATCTTTCCAATCCCGTGGAACAATCCCTTTTGCAAGTGATTGAGAACATAATATAGCCAATGGTTTTCCTAGTTGGTCTCTAATTTCATACAGCAATTTTGGATGAATACCATCTTGACCTGGACATTTATCCACTTTCAACCCCTCCAATTTAAAAAAAAACAATTTTCTGTCATACAGATTGATCTTAATCCCACACTCTCTTACTATGCATTTTGATGTTGATAGACCATGTGATACACCCTTATACTATGTATTTTGATGTTGATAGACCATGTGATAACCCTCAAAATACTACAGTGGAATGCGGAGGGAGTCATTAACAAAAAACTTTCCCTAACACATCACTTGCATAAAGGTAAGATTGACGTGGCATGTATCCAGGAAACGCATCTCAACAATAATCACAAATTCTCAATCAGAGGATACCAGACCTTCCGTCTCGATAGAGAAGGCCACAAAGGAGGGGTCCTGATACTGACCAGAAACTGCATACCGAGTAGCGCGGTATCTGTCAATCACACCGGACAAGCAGAAATTGTAGCAATCGACATAATGACACAAGTAACGAAGATCCGCATCTTCAACCTGTATACAGGCCCACCAAGCAAAGACCTGTCGCTCTTGAGTATGGAAATGAAGGACTCCAGCTGCCTAGTAGTTGGAGACTTCAACAGCCACTCGGAGAGATGGGGATATTCGGACACAGACAACAGAGGTGATGAAGTGGAAGATTGGGAGATAGATGCAAATCTCTCCCTAATCAATAGGCCGGAGGATAGCCCTAGCTTCTATTCAAGAACATGGCATACCACCTCGACTCCAGATTTGGCCTTCTCCACACAGGACATAAAATAGACCGCCAGGTGCTAAACCAACTGGCAGGTAGCGACCACAGGCCGATCAGGCTAACCATTGACAAACTATGTGATACACTCTCATATTATGTATTTTGATGTTGATAGACAATGTGATACACTCTCATTTTGATGTTGATAGACCATGTGATACACCCTTATACTATGTATTTTGATGTTGATAGACCATGTGATACACCCTTATACTATGTATTTTGATGTTGATAGACCATGTGATACACTCTCATATTATGCATTTTGATGTTGATAGACCATGTGATACACTCTCATACTATGTATTTTGATGTTGATAGACCATGTGATACACTCTCATACTATGTATTTTGATGTTGATAGACCATGTGATACACTCATTTTGATGTTGATAGACCATGTGATACACTCTCATACTATGCATTTTGATGTTGATAGACCATGTGATACACTCATTTTGATGTTGATAGACCATGTGATACACTCTCATACTATGTATTTTGATGTTGATAGACCATGTGATACACTCTCGTACTATGTATTTTGATGTTGATAGACCATGTGATACACTCTCATACTATGTATTTTGATGTTGATAGGCCATGTGATACACTCATTTTGATGTTGATAGACCATGTGATACACTCTCATACTATGTATTTTGATGTTGATAGACCATGTGATACACTCATTTTGATGTTGATAGACCATGTGATACACTCTCATACTATGCATTTTGATGTTGATAGACCATGTGATACACTCATTTTGATGTTGATAGACCATGTGATACACTCTCATACTATGCATTTTGATGTTGATAGACCATGTGATACATGTTTCTCATTTATCTCTTCTGTTGACATAAATAACATATTTTTTTACATTTAATTTCACATGTAATTTTCCTCTTTTTTATCTTTAATAATGACCAAGCGATAAAAGAGAAGGGAAGGGCTACCGAGAAAATGAGGCACACGCTAACACCATACTGTCTGCATCCGAACCCTTCACTAGAAGTCTTGACAATGTCTTGCCTCTAGAACATGTTGAGTCCGGACAAGAGAGTGAGAAAGATCCTGCGCACATCTCCCTCACTATAAACACATTGCGCAACTCACGACATCACCCTACAGTTACAGATCACACCCTGACTAGCAACTCGCAGAGCCCCCAAACTACAGCGGCGGAACAGGCAGAAAACGATCACGAAAACTACCCATCACGCTTGCAACATGGAATATCCGCACGCTACTGGACAACACCAAAGCAAACAGACCCGAACGACGGACAGCACTGATCGCCAGGGAACTGGCTAGATACAACATCTACATAGCTGCCCTGAGCGAGACACGACTGGCAGAGGAAGGACAGATCACAGAAGAAGGCGCTGGTTATACTTTCTTCTGGAGCGGCCGCGGCAAAGAAGAACGCCGTGAAGCTGGAGTTGGCTTTGCCATCAAGACCAACATGGTCGCAAAGCTCACAAGCATGCCCAGAGGAATTAATGACCGCCTGATTACACTGCGTCTCCCCGTAATAGGAGGGCGCCATGCAACACTTATCAGTGCATACACACCCACAATGACAAATCCTCAGGAAACAAAAGATAAGTTTTATGAGGACCTTGAGGCGCTCATCGCTGCAGTCTCCAAATCTGACAAATTGGTCATCCTCTGTGATTTTAACGCTAGGGAGGGGGCCATTGGCAGACATGGTATCGGAAAATGCAATAGTAACGGACTGCTCCTTCTGAGGACATGTGCCGCAAATGAACTACTCATTACAAACACAGCTTTCCGACTTCCGGTCCGAAATAGAACCACATGGATGCACCCAAGGTCCCACCACTGGCACCTCATTGACTACATTATCATCAGACGTAGGGATCGAGCGGATGCTATGGTAACGAAGAGCATGTGTGGTGCAAATAAGTTTGACCGACCATCGACTTGTCATTGCCAAACTAAACTTCAAGATCCAGCCCAAAATGCGCCCCCAGGGAAAGAAACCACAGAGGAGGCTAAATATCTCAGCTGAAATACGAACCTACGAGAGGAGGCTTCCAGGAAGAGCTTGAGGGCAGACTATCTGAGCTCCGTTTTGAAAAGAACGACATCGAAGAGAACTGGGCATCATTGAGAAACACACTCTACGATACAGCTGTTAAACACATTGGCCCACTCAAGCGCAAGCATAAGGACTGGTTTGATGAAAATGATCTGGAAATATAGGGCCTTCTCGATGCAAAACATGAAGCGCACAGGGAATACCAGAGGGACACACCATCTCCGACAGCAAAAGCTGCCTTCAATACTGCTCGCAAAGGTGTCCAGACCAGGCTTAGAGAGATGCAAGAATCCTGGCTCAGCAAAAGAGCTGACGAAATTGAGATGTTCGCCAAGCGTCATGACACCAAACGGTTTTACAAGGCACTGAAAGCTCTCTACGGCCCGCAGCCCTCTAGTAATACTCCAGTTCGCAGTGCGGATGGAGCACTGCTAACAGATAAGGTTCAGATTCTAGACAGATGGGCAGACCACTTCTGCAAAATACTAAACCACCCATCGTCCATAAATGAGGAGGCCATCCGGCGAATGCCGCAGGTGGAACTGAACCTGGTGTTGGATGAAGTCATCACTGAGGAGGAAGTCGACAGGGCAATCAGTTCACTATCTATAGGAAAAGCTCCAGGAGCGGATGCAATACCAGCAGAGGTATATAAGACAGCTGGCCCATCCCTCACCAGAAGGATCACTGAACTCTTCTGCCACATATGGGGTGAAGGAAACAATTCTGCAGGAGCTAAAGGACGCCTCAATTGTTCACCTGTACAAAAGAAAAGGCAACCGTCAGGAATGCGACAGTCATCGTGGAATATTACTACTCTCCGTAGCAGGCAATATCCTAGCTGTAAAACAAGGATGTGTACTCGCCCCGACCTTGTTCAGCATAATGTTCGTGGCCACAATGACAGACGCCTTCAGATCACTGGAGCTTGGAATACCCATAAAGTACCGCACAGATGGCAAGTTACTCAATTCCAGAAGAATGAAGGCCAAAACCAAAGTGGCTGGCGACATAATCAGGGAACTTCTATTTGCTGATGACTGCTCTAATGAGCAACTCAGAACTGAACATGCAGGTCGGAATGGACCGGTTCTCTGCCGCATGCGACAATTTTGGCCTGACCATAAATGCAAAAAAAAACAGAGGTCATGTACAAACAAGCACCAGGCATGCCGTACACAAAACCAGAGACTACAGTCAGTGGGCAGACGCTAAATGTCGTAGACAAATTCACATATCTGGGCAGCACGCTGTCGAGATCTGTCAGCCTAGACGATGAGGTGGCAAGCAGAATAGCAAAGGCCAGCACAGCCTTTGGTAGAATACGCTCGATGGTCTGGGCACGTCGTGGCATCAGCGTCAAGACCAAACTCAAAGTCTACCGTGCAACCATCATTCCAACCCTACTATACGCTTGCGAAAGCTGGACTGTATACTCTGGACATGTAAGGAGGTTAAACCACTTCCACACAGGTTGCCTGAGGCGAATATTTCACATCTGATGGCAAGATCGTGTCACTGACATCGAGGTTCTCTCGAGGGCTAACATGCCCAGCATCCATGCACTGCTAGAAAAATGCCAGATAGACATCGACACCTGGGAATGTCTTGCGCAAGACAGATCTGACTGGAGAAGCACAGTCAAATCGGGTGTAGCCTACTGGCGAAGACGACCGTGTTTTGAAAGCCCAGAGCAGACGCGAGACCCGGAAATCCCGAACAGCGGGAACACCATCACCTTCTACAAACCTTGTGTGCCCAATATGTAGCAGATGTTTTCATACTCGCATTGGCCTATTCAGCCACATGCGCACCCACACTCAACAGGGACATCTGTGATAAGGATGATGTTGGCGGTCCTCATCGTCAACGTTATGTTTAGTTGATCTGGTGTTTGATATTGTTTACATTTATGTTTAGTGGAAGAGAGATAGTGGTCTTGGTCAGTATATTGTGCCTGACCCTAATGCGACATCGTGGTCAGAATGGTGTGCCTAACCAGACCAGTGTCTCAGTTCCCATATATTTTAAGATAGTTTTCTGTAAATCATTATATAGCCCTCAAACCAAGAAAATAGGTCTGTGTGTTGGTTAGTTGCCCTTCACAAGCGATAATGGGGACATCATCAGACGGTTTTATCTTGATGATGTAACTTGTGCTATATTTGGATTGTAGTGAGGAAGAAACTGTGCTGGTCATCATTCTCACTCTCTGGTCTAGAGCTACCTTGGACCAGTGGCAAGACATAGGTTGAGAGGACTGGAGATAACACGGACACTCTTATTCCACCTCCCTTGAGACCAGGGGTTGCCTGAAACCTGCACACTCGATCGCCCACTGTTTCTGTTCATTGTTTTGAGATGCAAGATCCTAACATCTTGACCACAGCGACCCCATTGTGCGACTCAGGGGAGTTAAGCATGGGACTGGATTACATCACCCTGTAGAATCTATAATTCCCAATAGAAATAAAGATGACTTCTAAGCCTCATGGTAGAAGAGAAATAGCTAAGTCAGGTCAGTCAGTCAGTCACTTTCCTCACAGGAAATTTATAATGTGTATACTGACCACGTGTTGGGTTATGTGGTACCCAGACCATATTTTACAAGCATTGTGCTAGAAATTCCTTTGAATGAGAGATCTGCTATTATAGGGTTAGGTTCCTAAACCCTCCCTGTCTGGCCTTGTCAGGTATTAATTTTAAACTGGGTAGACTGAAGCATGCTATTTTGCCTTTGAGGCAAGCATTGTGCTGCACCTTAGGGGCTCCATAATTGTGTAACTTGGTTGAACCTTAATCTAATCACTACTCGTCTCGCAGATTGGATCTCAAGGTGGACCAGCTGCGGGCTGTAGGCGTGAAACGCTATGACTATTTACCAAAGCTAATCAACTCTGTTGGTGTGTCCAAGCAAGCAAACATATCTCTACTGAATCTGACACTTGAAACCAATCCTTTGGGTGGCATGTGTGACACCAGGATCAAATTCCAGTCCAGACCTTTGGAAATCATTTATGATGCTGTAAGATTTGTTTTCATTTCAGCTGTTTGCTTCTCATTAGACACCGTGGACAAATTGAATCTTCTTTTATGTGGCTGTTGGTATTTTCAATCCATGCATTGGCACTGTTTCTTTGACGCAGTCAATTAATATTTTTCTTGAGATCTCTCTGACGCCCTGCTATCTGGTGTTTCAGGCTTGTGCAGCAGGTTAAGTGGCATTCATGTCATCGTATGTCTATCATTATATCTATGTATCATTGAATTCTCTGTATGTATAAGCCATACATGATGGTTCTCCTGTATTCTGTCTATCTGATTTCATTGTCTCTCATTCTGACTCTTCTAGTGACATCTTTTCTCAAGCTTTTCATTTCACATATTGTGGTCTTTCATTCTTGTACCTTGGTCAGGATCCATGTCTGACACAGATAACCTCTTTTATCTTGTTGTCTCCACTGGAATGTTTGGGTGTCTTAGTAACAGTAATTACTATTGTGTCACCACATTTGTTATTTTAGTTCTTGTTTCTATCTGCCTGTTCCTTCTGCCATCATCTGTAAATATACTTCCCATATATCTCATCATCATCAGGTTAGTCAGTCCAGATAATGGTGTTGAAGTCGTCTGATCATGTCATGCAACTGTTCTCAGCAGATCACTTCAAGTCAGAATAAGTCTGATCGCTGATGTTCTTGGGTGCCTGTGTGTTGTACTTATTTCTTAGACAACCGTCTTCCTTTCCCTAGAATTTTGCCTCCTAGCATTTTCAATAGTTTTGCCTCTATGTTTCATATTGTGACCAAGACAATCCATCTTTTTATATATTTTTCATTAGTTCTCTACAGACCCCTTTATTGTTAAATTGCTCATTTGATCTTCTGCATTCTCCGATAGCACCACATCTCAAACGCTTCTAAAGTCTTTTAATCCTTTTTGTTTAGAGTGCATTTTTGGGAGCCTTACAGTGCTACTGGCCAGATATATGTGGCGATTATTTTTTTTTGCGGCTACAGATGTTACTTGATGCTAGAACGTTTTGTTTCTCGTGGAATGCTTTTTTGCCCTTGCAATCCTAGTTCTGATTTCAACATCACAGTGAGGATCCTCTATAATAGGCTGTCCCACATATTCAAATCTCTGCACTTGCTCTATGATCTGTCCCTCTATGCTGATACTTATTCTTTTGATTTGTTTGGCTATTACCATCAATTTTGTCTTTACTAGCATTATCTTCATACCAAAGGCCTTGGCTCTATCATTGATCTTGGTGAGTAGCTTCTGTAATGGAATCTCTGTTCCTTCAATTATGGCCATCTGCAAATCTGATGGTATATAATCTTTCTCCGTTGACCTTAACACCCATATTGCATTTTCTAATAACTTAGCGGCCGCTGCTCTGGCAAAATTCAAGTTAAAAATCTACTAAAATTATTCTTTGGATTCTCGCTCTATAGAGAATATGTTATCAAAAAATGGACTGTGTGGCTATAACATGAGGTCTTGGTTATGTTAACGGGGTGACATAGATGGCGCCTGAAAGGCTATGGGTCTACCTTACTCTAATTTACGCTTCCACTACCACCAGTCTAAAGAATAGACGATCATATATTCCAGGGGCTACCACCTAATGGTTGGTAACAGATACTGGGGTTGACCTGTCAAGTCACCAGCTCATTTTTGCCTGCCAAAAAGTATGAAACAAAGGAAGTCACACCTCCCCACGACGTCTAACGACACGAGTGTATTGAAAATAGATAGATCAAGTAAGTACATGTTGAGCATCCCTTATCTGAAAACCTCAAAAAGTCTATTCTTTATTTGAGCAATGTCACTATAACACAAATCTTGTATTCCAACAATGAAGTATTCTAAATGGTTGTAATAGTCACTATAACACAAATCTTGTATTCCAACAATGAAGTATTCTAAATGGTTTTGATAGTCACTATAACACAAATCTTGTATTCCAACAATGAAGTATTCTAAATGGTTGTGATAGTTACTATAACACAAATCTTGTATTCCAACAGTGAAGTATTCTAAATGGTTGTAATAGTCACTATAACACAAATCTTGTATTCCAACAATGAAGTATTCTAAATGGTTTTGATAGTCACTATAACACAAATCTTGTATTCCAACAATGAAGTATTCTAAATGGTTGTGATAGTTACTATAACACAAATCTTGTATTCCAACAGTGAAGTATTCTAAATGGTTGTAATAGTCACTATAACACAAATCTTGTATTCCAACAGTGAAGTATCCTAAAGGGTTGTAATAGTCACTATAACACAAATCTTGTATTCCAACAATGAAGTATTCTAAATGGTTGTGAATCAAGATGATAGTAATAGGGAAGATAAAGATTGCACATTGTCAACTCAGCATAACAAATTTCCAAAGATGACGTGAAAATGGATGATGAGCTTATTGAATGACAAGAACAAGTGTAAATTCATAACACAAGGAGACACTTTAACAACTTCTAAAATCAAGATGTGATGGTTGGGACTAAAACAACAACCAACTTTGTTAATGTGTCAGATGACAATAAAAGAAATATTTAAATATACCATCCAGCCTCTTTATCTGAGTAGCAGTGGGAGAAAACAATATTAGAAAAATAAAAAAGGAAAGGAACCTAGAAGTTATAATAGATCATACAGGTAAGGTTATTGAGCAAGTCCAAGTAGTGAAAAAGGCAAATACAATATTAGGTGTGATAAAAAGAAATATTAAACATAGCAGCAAGGAAGTGGTAGTCAAACTGTATGAAGCATTAGTTAGACCTAGATTGGAGTACTGTGTACAGGCATGGAGTCCTTATTGTAAAGGAATGGATACAAAGAAGAGTGACAACACTGATAGTTTTGATTCTGAAATGATAGTTATGAGGAAAGACTCAGAAAAACTGGCTCACAGTGTCTAGAAAAGAGAAGAATTCGAGGTGATTTAATACAGGCTTATAAGATAATCAAGGGAAGGGATAAATAAGATAGACTACAACACGTTTTTTAAAGAACAGCTTTGCCTGCAAGAACAAGAGGTCACAGCAACAAATGAAGAAAAGGAAGGTTCAGATTAGATACTAGGAAATACTTTTAAAGAGAGAGTGCTGAATGCTTGGATTGCATTGCCATAGGAAATATAGTGGAGGCAGGATCAATTAAGGCATTCAAGAATAGATTGGGTGCGCATAGTTCTTAGGTCAAGTGAAATAAAATAAACTGGCTGTATGCAGACTCTAGTGGGTCTTCTAAACTAGTATAAATACGTTAAGTAAAGTTAAGTAGCAGTCGAGAGATAACAAAGCTGGTACTTTAGGGATAAAGAGGCTGGATGATATATTTAAACATTTGTTTCTAATATCTGCCACATTAGAATAGGAAACTGCGAACGTCTTCCCTGCTCTATGATACAGTTGATGTCTGGTGGTTGTGTAGGACAGGAGTCTTGGTGGGTTATCATCCAGATTGAAGACCATTGCATTGTATGATGTCTTACCTTCTCTATGATACAGTTGATGTCTGGTGGTTGTGTAGGACAGGAGTCTTGGTGGGTTATCATCCAGATTGAAGACCATTGCATTGTATGATGTCTTACCTTCTCCTTGATACAGTTGTTGGTTGGGTAGGACAGGAGTCTTGGTGGGTTATCATCCAGATTGAAGACCATTGCATTGTATGATGTCTTACCTTCTCTATGATACAGTTGATGTCTGGTGGTTGTGTAGGACAGGAGTCTTGGTGGGTTATCATCCAGATTGAAGACCATTGCATTGTATGATGTCTTCCCTGCTCTATGATACAGTTGATGTCTGGTGGTTGTGTAGGACAGGAGTCTCAAAACCCGACACGTAGGGCACTTGTGGCCCACTGATCCACAAAGTGTATGACATCATTAAATGGGATAAGAGGGAACACAAGTTTGAGAAAGATGGCATTACTAAAGATCAATATTTTTAGAAGTAAAGCAGTGATTATCAATCGATCAATTAATACATTTTCAGCTCCCTCTGAAGCATATGTCTTCAAATAAATACATGAAAAAAATCATAAAATCCTGACTTGTCTATATCTGTTTGTGTGGCTTAAAAATTGTACAGGATGGGGTAGCTAGTCCCATGCACACTCCTCTTAAGGCACCTCTTATGATAGGCCTGGCAGGTTGCAGGACATGCTACATGATGATGAATCGCTAGATAAAATAGTCATCATAAGTATCTCAGAATATTTGTCCACCTTCAGCATTATGATATTATTGATTTCCTTCTCCAGATAACCTCATGGTTGGCCACTATGTTTACTTGTAACTGTAATGTCCTATATTTTTCCAGGTCACAGTCAACTCACTAGCTGAATTTTTCACCACTCCAGAGTCAGTGAGACTGAAGCAGTAAGTCCTGAATATGTTCTAGGCTTAAAGGTGCTCATATTAACAGTGTTTGTAATGTCCCTAAGACAAGTCAATGAAGTATCACAATCACAGGTCTGTTATTGAGTTGTAGGAAAATCATGTGTTTTTACTGATTTTAGTTTAGTTACACGCAGAAAATGAGCGGAGAAAGCACAATGGTTAATGCACTGGCTTCCCAGTCGAGCTATCAGGTTTTTGACCCCCACTAGGTACAGGATTTTTTCCAATCGCAAAATTGCTCCCTGGTTCAATCCAACCTCAAGAATTGGGTTGACCACATCACACTTGTGCCGATTGTCAAGAAAAATATGGGCCGAACACCAAAATCTCAATACGCCACCCTGTATTAAATCAGAATCTTTACTTTACTTTTTATACACAGATATGAGAATGAAAATAGTTCATAGAACCGACTTCATTGCACCAGGGCCCCCTGACCCCATTAATGTTTAGTCTCTTCCATTGCTGAAAGTGTGAACAAAAGAGCAGGAACTCCTCAGCTCTTGTAATGGCTCAGAAATTTGTCCATGACTTAAAATCAGGTACCCATTTACAACTGGGTCAGCTGTGGCAAGGGGGTCAAAACATGAATGTACCCACCAAATGTCTGTTAAATCAAGCAGGATGTGATTTGAACCTGGTTTATTGTACATTCGGTTTGTAGACCAAGCTCACAAACCCCAGGCCACACATCCCCCAAATGGGCACATACACAGATTAACTATGAACCATCATCATGACATTTATTCTCATTGTATGGATCCATCAGGATGATTTATAGGGCTGAAAAATAGAGGCTGCTTTACCACGCTGGCGTCACATGTTGAACAGGGCTAGGTTTTTTTTGTTTTTTTTTCACTATGAGTATGCGTCTGACAGTATAGATCGGAGCATTTTAGCTACTACTGAGACACTATGGAATACTGAAAAATTTAATTTCACATATGTACAAAAACAGTTTATAGAGTGGTACATGAACAACTTGGTACTGCTGTCACACAGTCATAGTCAAATGCAAGAAATACTAAATAAGGTAACATCAGTAATATGTTTTCCTGTGCATTCCCTCCTTTTTCTACACCCCAACCTTTCAGGTTGTGACCCAAGAATACAAGGACTGATAAAAAAGTATCTGACTTTAGGTTGGAAAAAAAACACAACTAACAACCTATTTAGTTCAAAACCTAGTCCCCCTTGAAATAGGCCTCTTGTGAGTGGACATGCTTCTCCCAGCAGGGTTCCCTCTGATGTAATTCAATTTTGGAGATCTCCATTTGTTTTAATATCTTCCTGAAATCTCATCCCTTAGACTGTCACCTTGAGTATTGAAAAGAGTCAAAAGTTAAAGGGAGCCAAGTCTGAGAGTAGGTGGTGTGATGAACCTGTGTTTCAGCAAAATATCCTGGCTGAGGTTTGATGCATGGGCCTGATAATCTATTAAACATTGTTGCCTGTCAACTGGGGCATCTTAAGGAATTTAATGCTTATATGGTGTTATGTAGGTGAGGTCCGAACTAATGCGGTTCTACTATACAACTTCTGAGTTTTATCCTGCTTGTTTATAGTACTTAATGTTTTAATGCTATACCATGTGGAGCTCTGAATCCTTTTATTTGGAACAAAGAATAGGATATCTGTTGGGCAGTATAAGCTGTCATCCAACCATCTGTTTTTCTTGTATCTGCCTCTAAGTCTCTTCTCTGTTTTTGTTTTTTTAACCTTCCTTTTACCTCTTTTCCCATGTGGGTTGCAGGATAGAAATAAAAAATACCTATTACCACATTTATTCCCATTTACTTAGGTTTGGGGGAATTTATAAGGCTGAGATATAAAGTCTCCTTGCCCCTGCAGTTGCTGCACAGTGTGCAGGCTATGTTTCTATTTTACTTCCAACAAATGAAAGCTGATGCCTTATCAGTGTATTAAACTCGTGTTCGAGTCCTAAGATGCAGAGGTAAAGAAGAAGAACTCATGTCCTGTAGGTCAAGAGATAATTATTACATCGACTCTGCCACCCTACATTAGATGTCATAAAATGGGATTAAATTAAGTTGAGTACATGAGGCTAGCAACCTCCTCATGTCAAACACAGTGTCACAGAAGGCACGACCTTTACAACTGCACATCAATGCTTTGGTACAAACTTCCAGTACCGAGGTCAATTGCAATGGGGGCCCCATGTTTCTATTTGAGCATAACATGAAGGATGATCAAGATGATAGTGGATGTCATATAGCTGGATACAGCTGTAGATATCTCCGTTGTTGTTGTGTTTATTGTAATGTTGATGCTGTTGCTCATGTCACTTTTACTTGAGTTAGGTACTTTTAATGACTTTCTATGGTGGTGGGTTACAGGGGCTCTCCTCACACCTGGCTGCAGTGCAATTTAATGCTCCTCAGTAAGCTCACTACTGTTGGCCAGACTACCATGAAATAGCCCATTTTCAGGAAAACTGCTTGAAAGTTAAGGAAGTATCAAGATAGGTATGTTTCCCCTGAACATGACTAACATGGTCTAATCAGTATGTTTTAACTTAACTTCTGTATACTGGTTCAGTAGACTCTGCAGATATTCTATGGAACCAGTTTCTTATACTCAATTTTATCTAAAAATAACAAAATGCATCCAATTATTATTGAATGCATAAACTGCCCCCGCTATTTCCTGTTGCAAACTGTTTGTATTCCAAGCATTCACCACTCTCTGACTGCAAAAATATTTCCTAATAACAAATCTGGACATTTCTTTAATAAATTTATAGCTGTGCCCTCTTGTTCTAGTAGGCACCTGTACTTCTAAAAACTTGTTATAGTCTAATTTATCCTCTCCTTTAATTATCTTATAAACCTGTATTAAATTGCCTCAAATTCTTCTTTCTTCATAGCTATGATTCCGAAATCCCATTATCAATTTTTTTGCTTTTCTTTGTACCCTTTCCAGCATGTTTATATCCCCTCTTTGATAAGGACTGCACACAGTTTTGCCTGACCTTGACTAGCATGGGTTGATCAGTATGCTTCTCCTGACCATGATTAACAGAGTCTGATCAGTATGTTTCTCCTGATTAACACAGTCTGATCAGTATGTTTCCCCTGACCATGATTAACACAGTCTGATCAGTATGTTTCCCCTGACCATGATTAACACAGTCTGATCAGTATGTTTCTCCTGATTAACATAGTCTGATCAGTATGTTTCCCCTAACCAGAAGTTAGTCTTCTTTCCCGTCCGGATGGTGCTGAAAGATGTCACAAACCACATGATATGAGGCTGTCAGTATAACAAGGGTGAGCCTCCCATGAGTCCAAGGACTTGTATTTGAAGTATTCTAATAGTGAAGTTCCTCTTTAATCATACAAACAAATGGAAGCTGTGGTGGTAATGGAAGTCAAACGTTGACAACAACATAAGCAAGTATGGTTCAGATAGCACACAGGAACACAAACAAAACAAAGCATTTGTTACAACGAAAAGGTTTTCATTGCCATACTCAATTTTGCTGTTATCAACTCCTTCTTCTTCAGCGTTCAGCCTTGAAAGGACATTGTGTTGTAGTTCACAGCAAGGCTGTGATATCTGCACCTTTTAAGGGGACACATTCAATTTCAATTGGCTTTTTTGGGTACTTGGTTTGCCTTCCCACTGCAATCTCTATTCTCTTAGCCAAACTACTCTAACTCAGCCTGTTTCTAGGCTGCCACTTCAAGGTGGAATAGAGTCTTGTCAGCTTTTGTTCATTGACCCTGATTCAAGCAGCCAGCTAAGAGTCGCTGGCTGCTGCCAGCTATTTACTGTCCTGCATCTTCAGCCCAAACTCCTTATTGATAAAAGCTAGTTGTTTTGAGGCTGGTTCACCCATATATTTTGTACAATATCAACCTGGCCTATTTTCTAATGAAAGATTCATATCAAACTTGAAAACTGCAATGTCTTTTATATCAGGAAAGTCCCTGTCATACTGCAGGTTCCATATACTGGGGGACTGGAAGGTTCTGCTCTTGAAAAAAGTTTCTTCTTCTTCTTCGATCAACTGAAACAATGTTTCTAGCTGGTGTCTCTAATACCAATTCTGTGGAAGTTGGCCTTTAGTCGCTTGCAATGCCTGTTCTGAGTCTGAAGATCTTTCTTTATCCATCTTTCTTTGTCTGTCAATCTCTACCAAGCTTGCCAATGCTGTCAATTTCTGACTTGTATTATTTGTGCTGGTCTTTCTATTCTGACCTCATGGATTATTTTATGAGTATCTTTAAATGTATATAGATCTCTGGATGACAATTCTGTGTGCCGCCACTTCCATCTTTCAATGAGCTCATCAGCCTTCTCGTTTCCAAAGATTCTACAGTTTGTTGGAATTCACTGTAGGACTAGATCTGTTTTTTATGAGAGCAACCCAATGTTATTTTTGATCACATATTCACAGGCTGTCATATGCTGCAATGGCCAGGTATGATGAAATCATTTCACAGACTGCAGCTGGTGTGGTATATATGATGTCAGAGAGAAAGTATGCTGATGTAGACGTTCACCTTATGCCCTCGTATATCATTTTGCCAGAAACAGGGGAACTGAAAAAGTAGGTTGCCTCATGCATTGGCTTTGGATTGATGCGAAGTTTTTTTTATTTGTGGTGCTTTTAACTTATTTAACTTAACTTAACATCTTTATACTGGTTTAGAAGACTTTACAGAGTCTGTATACAACCAGTTTCTTTGAGGCTGGTTTAAACAATGTGCTAGTCCATTTTAATAGACTCAAACACTAGAGCTAAGTAGACCCGCAGCTAGTTAGACGCCATCTATAGCTGCTCTTAACAAACCATCTGGGGAAGATACAAATAACTTGGGTAGATTTTTAATTTAAATTTTGTCTGGGCAGTGGCTGCTAACCCTACTCTTTTCAAGGAATTTTTAACGTGCTCGACACTGAACATGGAAGTCCAATCTCACTACCCAGAGATCAGGGGAATTTTTACCAGAAGATCCATGTGAACAAAATCCAGGTCTCCACTGTGATTTGAACACGCGACCTCCGGCACCAGAGGCAAACACCTTACCTCGATATCACTGTCCCTCTTTTTTAAATTTATGTATGCAAACATTGATCCCAATAATTTTTAAAAAACATTAAGGTTTCATAGCAGACACTATTGTTGGAGATGAAGTGTTGGAGACTTCATTGTACTAGGCCACAGCTTGTTTATGAGTTGGGGTGGCTAGTCATGTTCCTTCGCTGTCTTTCTTTCCCTAACAGGAAATTGGGTACACATTTACAGCTGGGGTGTGCCTGTTAAGGGAGTTGAACCTCTATACCATATCCAGTGAAAAGCGAGTGCTATACCACTATGCTAATGAGACGCTAATTAAATACAGATTTATGAATTAAATTAATCAATAATGAAGCACATAATGAGATTAATGACAAATGATAGAGCATAGCAAAAGATTGAAATGAAAATCATGAACTAGAACTATGACACCATACAGATGATGGCCACAGACTGAACACAGGAAGTGTGTTTCTGTCTTAAGAGATTCCATCTGGCTTGATGATTGTTGACTGTTTTGGCAGTTTTTAGCAAGCATTCATGATGAGGACAAAGACATAAGATATGATTTAATAATGAAGTTATCAATCATCAAGTATGTAACGGGATAAGAGCAAATAATCAAGAAACGGGCAAGTAATAAGATATACATTCATAGTGAATGATGGACCATAGACCAAGATATTCTGTAATAACTATTTCATGAATTATAGGGCAAGTAATTGGATATGAATGAATGACTGAATCTAATGTTCTACAGTAAATATTTGTGGCCTGAGAAATAACAAGCTTGAGCTTGCCACGGTTTTGGACATCCACAGGGTACATGTGGCTCTACTGCAAGAAACTTTACACAAGGACATCAACCTGAACTTGACAGGATACACTAGCTATGCCTGTAAGTGCACTAACTGCCGGGGTATAGTTACCTACATCTGAAATTACATTCAGGGGGATGTCACACATATAACAGTCCATTCCACAGACATACAGAAAACTGCTATCTGGGGAAACTGGATCAAAATACAACATATACAGGGCCGCCGCCACCACCACCCCCCACCCCCAGATGACCTGCAACCTGCCTGATCTGCAGGAAACACAATATCATAAAACACTCCTTGCAGGTGACTTCAATAGACACTTGCCTTGTTGGGGTTACATTGACCACAACAGTACAGGAAAATTTATCGAGGAGCTCTGCGAATGCAACCAACTTGTCTGCATTGCAGACTCTACCCAAACGCTGCTGCACAGGGCTCATCTCTCTCTCAGTCGACCTGACTTGATGATCTGTTCATCTGATTTGATAAACTCCTGCAACCTGCAAGTTCTTGATGACATTGGAAGTGATCACAAACCACTACTTACAACCATCAGAATTCCCTCAAGAGAATATTTCAAACAGAAAACATGCTGGAACTTTAGAAAAGCGAATTGGCAGTTATTTAAAGAAACATCAGACCGTATCCTTATAAACACAACCAACCGTGTTGAAATGCTCAATGAAGAGATTATAAAGGCAATCTTGAAAGCAGCATCACAGTGCATCCCAAGGGGCTGTCGTAAATCATATAGACCATTCTAGAATAGAGAAAAACAGAGTACTATACATGATAGAAAGAATGTAAGAACAAACCCTTGAAACCATGCCATCACTAGAAGCAAAGATGTGGTACAACAAAGCGTGAGCAAAAGTAAAGCTGACAGTCAAGAATAAACCTTGAAACAATGCCATCACTAGAAGCAAAGATGTGGTACAACAAAGTGTGTGCCAAAGTAAAGCTGACAGTCAAGAAAAAACCTTGAAACAATCCCATCACTAGAAGCAAAGATGTGGTACAACAAAGTGTGTGCCAAAGTAAAGCTGACAGTCAAGAACAAACCCTTGAAACCATGCCATCACTAGAAGCAAAGATACAGTACAACAAAGTGTGTGCCAAAGTAAAGCTGACAGTCAAGAACAAACCCTTGAAACCATGCCATCACTAGAAGCAAAGATATAGTACAACAAAGTGTGTGCCAAAGTAAAGCTGACAGTCAAGAACAAACCCTTGAAACCATGCCATCACTAGAAGCAAAGATGCAGTACAACAAAGTGTGTGCCAAAGTAAAGCTGACAGTCAAGAAAGCAAAAAGTTAAAGATGTGCTGAGACATGCTCCAAATTAGATCTCAGGCATAATGGAAATAGAACCTGGTCATCGGTCGACAGTCTGTCAGGGGAATACATGAGAGTGAACCCAAAGTCAGTGATAGATGAAGAGAGAACAATTACTGAAGACCAAAAGAAAGCAGAGCACTTTAATTGCTACTTCGCAGAGCAGGAAAACTTACAGAACAGGATAGGAAGCATTTGCACTACCTGAAGTTCCAAGAGAAAGCTCCACAAGCCAATGACTCCATATTTGAAAAAGATTTCAACATGCAAGAGCTCCAGCAGGTCCTGAAGAAACTCAAACCTAGAAAGGCTCAAGGACCAGACAAGATCCACAATGAAATGTTTCTTCATCTGTAGACTCAAGGTAAAGAAGCTGTCCTCAGATTGATCAACATGACATGGGGAAATGGCAAGCTCCACAAAACATGGAGGAATGCACATACAGTGCCAATATTAAAAAGCAAAACACCTCAGAATGAACCAAACAGCTATCGGCCCATCTCCCTAACATTGTGCCTGGGCAAATTAGCAGAGAGAATGATAAACACATGTCTCTATTAGTTCCTGGAGAAATTCAACACCTTATGCCAGGAACAAACAGGTTTCAGAATTGGTAGCTGCACAGAAGACCAGCTCTTTAGGCTAACACAAAGAATAAATGATGACTTGCTGAACAACAAACCTTAAGTGATCATCTTTTTTGACCTACAACAGGCTTACGATTGTGTTTGGAGAAAAGGTCTTCTGATAAAGATGTTTAACATGAGAATTCATGGCAAGTTCTACAATTGGATAAAGTGCTGCCTGACGGACGAACGATCCAGAAAGAAGTCTTAAAAGAAGGATTATCACAAGACTCATCCATAAGTTGTACTCTTTTTCTGATCTATATCAATGACTTGGCTGACCAGATCAAATTTGAAAAAGCTTTGTCTGACAATATGGCTGAGTCATGAAGACATTGATAGTGGGACAAGAAGGCTAACTAGAGACCTGAGGAGACTGCATGATTACTGCCAAACATGGAAACTAAAAATCTACTGTGAAAAGACAGTGAATACCATCTTTACCAAGAGCCACAAAGTTGCCAAACAAAATGTAATTTTTAGATTTGAGGAACACCATTTGATTAGAGAAGAACACCCCACATATCTTGGAGTCACACTTAACCGACAACTCAACCTCAAGCATCACATCCAGAATGTGAAGAATAAAGCTGTGAGACATCTACAGCTCTTAAAGAGGCTTGCTAGTACATCATGGGTATCAGACAAGGATACTTTGAGAGGCTTATACCTTGGTTATGTGCGCTCATCAATAGAATATAATAGTGCGCTCCTTACAACTTGTTCAAAATCTAACCTAGAATCCCTGGACAGGGTGCAAAATAGTGCTTTACGCTTCATTAGTGGAACAATGAGGACAACACCAACTGCAGCTTGCGAAATTCACACGCAAGTGGAGCCGCTTGAGATGCGGGATAAAGCAGTTATGGAAGTTTATGAGCGAAGTAGCAGAATGAAACGGGATCATCCCAACAGACACCTTGTGGAAAACTGGCAGCTAAAAACTAGAATTAAATAAAAATCTGTACTTCACCATGTTCATGAAATCAAAGACAGATACCATCTACCAGAAAGAAAATAAGAGTTACAGAGAGTAGTAAAAAACATACTTCCACAAGCATTCCTTAAAACACAAAAAATACAGGCAAAATTAATAGATGATAGAACCAAAAGTTCACATCCAAGTACTCTCATTCGAGCAGTTCAAAGAACTATTGATGCTTATCCTGATGAAGGGATACATGTATATACTGACAGATCTGCTTGTAAAGCCACCATCAAAGCAGGTTATGGCGTTTATATAAAATACCCGGATGGAGCCTCTGATGAACTGTCTGATGCTTGCAGGGAGGTTTGCTCCAATTATGAAGCTGAGATCACTGCACTTGAAGCCTCTTTATACCATCTGAGGATAGTTTTTTATGCCTTTCCTTCAAAGGCCCATAACACTTATTTTTACAGATTCAATGTCAGCCCTTCAAGCATTAGAAGTTGCTGGTCATTGTAGACCTGACCTTATACAAATATCTCTAGACAATGACCATATTATCACTTCCAGTGCTGTCAAAATAGTTCTGCAGTGGATCCTTGGACACTCAAGCATACCTGGCAATGGAAAGGCAGACAGCTAGCAAAGGAGGGATCAAGACAAGAACAGCCACACACAGCAACAACTTTACAAACATCTCATAAGATCAGCAAACAAAGAAATTTGGCTGAACAGATGGGCCATAGGAAACACAGGAAGGGAGGTCTACAGACATATGGCAAGCCCCAGTTCACATGACAGTGTAAATCAACTCAGAATGAAAGATCAGAGCACCATTTTCTGACTGAGAACCCAACACATCCCACTAAACAAACACCTCTACAGAATCCAGCTACAACATACACACGAGTGCCAGTTGAAATAGTTGATCATCATCTATTTGAGTGTTTACACCTCAATGATTTTAGGTAAATGCTTCTTCCTCCGTGGCCAGATACATGGAACACTTTGTATGGCACTAGACAACAGCTGATAGACACGTGCAGATACCATTACCTGGCATTGGGCCAAAGGGCAAGAGCCCAGAAGCTGCTGGATCCGTAACAACAACTGAACCACTGAATGAATGACTGAACCAATGAATAAATGAAGGAACTGATGAAGAATTACTGAGCCATTAATCAGACACTTTATTAGGATAACATAAACAATCAGCAATTAGCAGTCACCTTTGTTATCCACCATTTCGTTATTCGTCACATCTTTAATGAGCCAATTAATGGGTGTTAACCAACAATCTACTGCATATTAAACAAAAGAAAAGAAATTAAAACACATGAGAAATGAAGCCACTCCATCATGTAAGAATGATACGAGTGAGGATTTGACTAAATCAACCCCCCACCCCACCCCCAATGCATGTGCCATTTATTTAGCATTTCTTTCTGAATGTGTTTTTTTTTGGTCCTTATAAAAGTACTTGTCAAGATAACTGATCAGACAATGTTAGGCAGGGTCAAGCATAATATACTGACCAAGATACCACCTCACTTCCACGCAGTCCTCCCAGAAAACAGGCTGCTTTATGGTAGTCTGCTAATGAGGTAAGGGATCGATATGATCCTTACAGAAGCGAGTGACACACAGATGAAGTCAAGTATTGAACAGCCGCATGGAGGACCCCAGTCCAGCTTAATCAGCATGCTCCGGATGTGAGGAAAGCTACTGTAACCCACCAACCAATGCCCTTTTAAACATGCACAAAAAACTAAAGTGCTCATCATGGACATTCAACAACAACAACAACTATGTCTTCCCTCAGTACTTCCGTCTTTCCTCAACACCTCCAGTTGATTCCATGTCTGACCAGCTTCAGCCATGTTTGTAGCTATTTCCCTTCTCCTTGTGTGCCTGGGCTGCCCTCCACTCCACTTGCCCTTTGGGATCCAGAAAAGAGGCTGACATATAACGATGTTTGGTGTTCTCCATCTCCTCCTCATTATATCCTGACACACAGAGGATTGACCTATTTGTTCCAGAAGGTCTTCATTAGTAGCCTTGTCATACCAGTGCTGTCTGAGTATTCTAAGCAAACACATATTAATGAATGACTATTTTTTCTGGATCTAGCCCTTGCCGTACATATACGCTAACTAGTGTCATAGTTTCCCATAATATCTTAACCTTTTGTGACAATATGCAGTAGATTGTGATGATGCAAATAGACATTTCCTGGCAATATGCAGTAGATTGTGATAATGCTCATAATAATCGTTAGAGCAGCAGTCTTTGTTGTTGCTGTGTTAGCTGGCCACCACCCCATTATGTATCTCAGGGCTTTTTGTTGTTGCTATGTTAGCTGGCCACCACCCCCTTATGTATCTCAGGGCTCTTTGTTGTTGCTGTGTTAGCTGGCCACCACCCCCTTATGTATCTCAGGGCTCTTTGTTGTTGCTGTGTTAGCTGGCCACCACCCCATTATGTATCTCAGGGCTTTTTGTTGTTGCTATGTTAGCTGGCCACCACCCCCTTATGTATCTCAGGGCTCTTTGTTGTTGCTGTGTTAGCTGGCCACCACCCCCTTATGTATCTCAGGGCTTTTTGTTGTTGCTATGTTAGCTGGCCACCACCCCCTTATGTATCTCAGGGCTCTTTGTTGTTGCTGTTAGCTGGCCACCACCCCCTTATGTATCTCAGGGCTCTTTGTTGCTGATAGGTTAGCAGGCCCCTCCCCCCTTATGTATCTCAGGGCTCTTTGTTGTTGCTATGTTAGCTGGCCACCACCCCTTATGTATCTCAGGGCTTTTTGTTGTTGCTATGTTAGCTGGCCACCACCCCTTATGTATCTCAGGGCTTTTTGTTGCTGATATGTTAGCAGGCCCCTCCCCCCTTATGTATCTCAGGGCTCTTTGTTGCTGCTATGTTAGCAGTCCCCCACCCCTTATGTATCTCAGGGCTTTTTGTTGCTGATATGTTAGTAGGCCCCTACCCCCTTATGTATCTCAGGGCTCTTTGTTGCTGCTATATTAGCAGGGTTCCCCCCTTATGTATCTCAGGGCTCTTTGTTGCTGATATGTTAGCAGGGTTCCCCCCTTATGTATCTCAGGGCTCTTTGTTGCTGATATGTTAGCAGGGTTCCCCTCTTATGTATCTCAGGGCTCTTTGTTGCTGATATGTTAGTAGGCCCCTCCCCCCTTATGTATCTCAGGGCTCTTTGTTGCTGATATGTTAGTAGGGTTCCCCCCTTATGTAACTCAGGGCTCTTTGTTGCTGAAATGTTAGCAGGGTTCCCCCCTTATGTATCTCAGGGCTCTTTGTTGCTGATATGTTAGTAGGGTCTCTCCCCTCCCCCCCTATGTATCTCAGGGCGCTTTGTTGGGGATGAAAGGATGTCCACTACATACTACTTTGTTTGTCATAAAAGACAGCTAAGGAGGGTTGTGCATATTGTTGGCTACCAACTGCCTCATATTATAAATAGAAACTACCAATGCTTAGTCTTTTTCCGCTTATGCCATTGAGCGTCGTGGGGAGCTCAAATCCTGCACCAGTGCATTGCTTTGTTCATTGTGAACCCTTGTCAATCATACTAATGTCATCTATCCACCTGCCTTGCTGTGCCCTGTAGCCAGATCTACCAGTGTTGTAAATCATCAGTGGAATTCATTGAGGGTGTGGTCTCATGCGATGACTGGATGAACCAATGTATTTTTTGCCTGGTAGTGTCTACCATACTTTAAATTTCCTTATTTTGCACTCTGTAACACTGATGACCTTTCTCAAAAACTTAATTTCACCCATTGAAACTCTGCTCTTACCCACCTTGGACAGGGACAATTTTTGACACAGGTAGCACAAAGGCAACATAAATATACTGTTTATCACCTGTTTGCTAGGATATACAAATACCTGATCTCTGGCTTCCTTCATTGAAGCCAATATGCAGTGGTAACTATACTCTCCTACCAGTATGACAAAGGCAAGAAGACTATGAATTGACAACAATCCTTAGACTCATCCCGTGGAATCACTTATGTGTCTTTATAAAACTCAACTTTCTGTCTTGGGCGATTGCTCCTCCACATTACGGAAAGTAATGGCAAACTATCGTACTGCACACTTGTCAAGAAACTTATAACAGCCAAATAAGTGGCGGTTGTAAGAGCTGATGTTCTTTACAGGACATGCTACTTACTTTACTAGTTATGCAGTGAATATTGTTAGCTTTCAGCTTTTGTTAATTTTCTATTTTACCTACTATACCAACCCCAGGTTGATTACCATCTTGTCTAGATCTATCAATGAATACATTTAGGCAACTACTTGTGTATCGTTGGATGTTTTAGAAGCTGTTTTTGACAGGTTTTGTTTTTTATTGAAATTTTTCTACTTCTTCTTTGTTCCTTCTCAAACTCCTACTACCAAGCCTGGAAAAAGGCTTTGCAAGTAGCAGGATGTAGTCCGGGGAACAAAATGCATTGGGCGTAGTTTACAGCTTCACTGCAAAATTTGCCCCTTTCAGTCCAACACATCCGACTTCAGCATGGCATTTTTGGGTACCAGGTTAACCTTCCCTCTTTGATGCCTTCTCCTAAGCCATTCTGCTGTACCAGGTTAACCTTCCCTCTATGATTCCTTCTCCTAAGCCAGTCTGCTGTACCAGGTTAACCTTCCCTCTTTGATTCCTTCTCCTATCCAGTCTGCCATGTTGCAGCCTGTTATCCAGAATCACCACCTGGAGATGGAGAAGGGTCTTGGCAGCTCTGGTTCGCTGGCTCTGGCGCTAGCAGTCAGCTTTTAACCGCCGACTGCTACAGCACATGCACTGCTCAGCATCCTGATTCCCGTTCTTGGACTGATAAGTTAAAGATACCCTGTAATTTGGTTCAAATGTAGAATATAGACATTTTATTTATCTGCAAAGGGATGTGAAGATGCTACTATTAAACCTGGGCTCACTAAAAATCACCAGCGAGAAGACTTCAGAGATACCAACTGGCATGCAGGTATGATATCACCTGAAGCAATTGTAACCACTTCTGTTTAGTGTTGCTGCTGCATGGAGAAGTATTTGTAACATGTAAAATGTAGTTGACTTTTACTTTCCCTTTAAAAACAACATGTGATGTGTATGGTGAAGAGATTAATGAGTTTTGTACTGATGTGATTGTGAGCCTGAGATAATAGCGTACTAGGTTTTACATATTTTATTCAATGAATGAATTTGTTTATTTATTTTTCACTTTACTTACAAAATAAGAAAATTATTACTTTATTACCCAATATGCAATCTACCTTCCCCAGCCATATACCTGCCTGTTTGGATACCATAATTCTAATTATTTCAAGTATCAAATTGTTAGTATTAACTCATTCAGTCCGCTGAGTTGATATGTTGACTTGGAAACTTTCTCAAAATATGAAGCAGAGCCAATGTGCCGGCTTTTGAAAATTTTGTTCAAATATCCAAAACTTTCATCTTTATAAGTTTTCCAAAAGTTATAAATGTGTTTCCTACCGCATGTCTAGTTTGCTTTCTCTAAAGAAACAGCATGGTTTCTTAATGAAAAAGTGTCACAATTTCATATGTAACTCTTTCAGGACCGATGACCGAAATATTGGTCTCTGATTTAAACCCCAGAGAACCATTAACCAATAAATCGGGTTTTGTGTTAACCAGACTAGTTAAAAATTTCAACCAGGACTAGAACAGCTTCTGTTTGTGACATTTGAGTCGAGCCACATGTTTTGATACTGAATAAGAGATACATTTACGTTTTGAAGTAGGTAAACTGTTTTGTTGATTCCTAAAAAATAACGGCGAAGCCTACTGCTTCAACTTCAGGTACTAGACCAAAACGATACAGTGCAGAACAAGCTAGAGCTGTGTTTGAAAGCTTATTAGTTAGTGATTCTGATACAGAACTTAACGATTCAGAGGATAGCGATTACAGTGATAGTACTAGTAGGCCTAGAAGTGCTAAGAAATCAAAACGGTCTGGCTTAGGGTTATTTTGTTGTTGCTTCCAGTCAGGGACTATCAGTGCTCCTGAATCATCAAGCAGCAGCGATGAGACTGATTTAGAGGATATACCAGGTACGTCTAGAGTTGATGGTGATGGTGATAATGGCAATTCTGCAAGGAGAAAGGCAAATTCCACACCACAGAGAACTACTAGGCCTGGTGAGGGGTGGCGTGATGCCTTAGATGGAGAGGCCATTGGAGCATCGAACTTCAGGCAAATAAATTCTGGCAGCAGACTAAATCTGGCTGAAAATTGCTCACCTCTTCAATGCTTTCTCTCCTTGCTGAAAGAACCAATTGTTGACAACCTCATAACAAATGCCAATGAGTATGCCCAGCAGAAACTTGACATGAATACACCAGCACGAAAACATTCAACGTTCAGCAAATGGACACCACTTGATAGGAATGTTTTTTTACAGTTTCTGGCTGTCCTGATTGCTATGGGGTTGAATCCAAAGCACTCAATAAAAGATTATTGGTCCACCAAACCCACAGAAGTAGTCCCTGGCTTAGGGCAATGTTCAGCAGAACCAAATTTTGTATTGATTTATCAATCAATGCTACATGCAGCTTATTCCAGATGCTCTAGGAAAATGCAAGATTGAGCCATTTGTAAATGCACTCGTTGCCAATTTCCAAGAAGCCTTCTACCCATTTGAAAACATATGTATCGATGAGATGGTCATAGGTCACAAAGGGTGATTTAAGTACAAACAGCACAATCCTAGCAAGCCCAAGAGATACCACATCAAATCCTACGGACTCCTATGGAGTCACATCTATCAGCGGATATGTTTTCAATCTCTTGGTGTATTTTGGAGCTGATACATCTTACAAACCTGGAACGGACCTAAATTCTTCCCATGCTGTTAAAGTTTTTGACAGACTACTGGAAGGCGTCACAGGACATCACCATTTGTTTGCTGACAGGTACTATTCTTCCCTGCCTCTTGTTCAGTTTTTGCGACAGAGAAACCACCACTACACTGGAACTCTGAATGTAAACAGACGAGGTTTTCCATCAGAAATAAAGAACAAGAAGATATCCCTGAATCAAACAAAGTGGTTTATCAACGATGAGGAAAAGGTTATGTGTGTCAGCTGGAAAGATAAGAAATCTAACAAGTCTTGCCAGCTGGTGACAACACGTGGAAGTGCCACATATGAGCAAAGGATGGAGGGTAGGAGTCAAGTTATGAAACCATTGCCCATTCACAGCTACAACCTTTCAATGAATGGATTTGACAGAGTGGACCAGATGATATTATATTATGGAAACCTCCCCAGAAAGCTATCACCTTGTGGGGGGGGGGGCTTGCTTGTCTCAGTGACACAGTGAGCTATGTCGGCAGGAACATGTTCCTGGCAGGGCCACCCATGCCAAACAGGTCACTGGAGAGGTGCCAGACTAAGAATGGTAGCAGGCGGGTGGTGTTCAAAAGTCCATGAAGCCACAACACCTGGGAGAGGAAGCTCGAGCGGATGGAGCTCGCAAACCAGTAGGGCAAGACAATCAAGGACTATCATCTAGCTAGCACAAACACAAAAAAGTCCAAAACAAAAGCCATTCCTAGACTTTAATATCTGACCAAAAATGGCCCCAGTCATGGGAATAATGACCTCCACTGTGTATCAATATGCTAATAGACTGCGTGGCTGCTGAGAGAGCAGTTATGAACGTGGGAGTCTGGTGGGCGAGTGGGGCAGCGCCAGGCTCATGGACTCCAAATAGGACATCCCCTGCCTCTTCCCTGACAAGGGGCAACTGTCAGGGTGACCGTATAACAACCCTATCAAACCATATATAAACATGGTATTAAAGAATAACCCACCAGGTCGGTTGGGGACAACCAAAAGCTAAGGATACGAACCTGAAGCAAATGCTTGCTGAAAACGGAAGTGTTGGACCGAAAGGTGTGAATAAAACAGCTCGCTGCTGCAAACCACAACACTACGTATCTCATCCAAGGATTATCAAGGACCCAGACTATACAGAGAGACACCATAAGGTACCCGCACAGACAAAGACATGTTTCTCCCACCATGGACACACTGATACATCTGCCACTCAAACCCTGCAGGTGTTGCAATGGAACGCTGAAGGCATATACAACAAAAAGGAAGCGTTGTCCAGAAGACTATTTGAGGAAGAAATACATGTTGCCTGCATCCAGGAAGCACACCTTAATCCAAACCATAGATTTTGCATAAGAGGATATGAAACCCACAGACTGGATAGGGATGGGCATAAGGGGGGTGTGCTTATCCTCTCCAAAATATCAATCCCATCAAAGATGATCTCGGTGGAAACAAATGGAGAAGCCGAAACAATAGGGGTGGACATAACCTTACCAAATCAAACATTTAGAATTTATAATACATACTGCCCGTGAACAAAAAATCTGGCCCTAGAAGCCAGGAATATTATGGACCAGGCAACTATAGTGGTAGGAGACTTTAACAGCCAGTCTGAGAGGTGGGGTTATACACAGACCAACGCAAGGGGACACGAACTAGAGGAATGGAAGATTGACAACAACCTCTTCTTCTTCTGCGTTAATTCTCAATCTCCCGCTACCAAGATCTGAACAGGGCTTTGCAAGTAGTAGGATGTAGTCCAGAGAACGTTGTGTCGCTAGTTTAAGCTTGACTGCGATATTTGCACCTTTCGGTCCGACACATCCGTTTTCGACAGCGACAATAACCTCCATCTGAGCAACCTCCCAGATGACCCTCCCACTTTCTATTCAAGGCGATAGACCTCAACATCATCCCCAGACCTTGCATTTACCGCCTGCGACCTAAGCCAAAAATCCAAAAGAAAAGTACTTGCACCTCTTGCAGAAAGCGACCATAGACCCATCAAACTGTTAACAATAAACCTGGGAAACATTTCATCAGACCACAAGCTATTGCCCAGATGGAACTATAAGAGAGCAGACTGGCAGAAGTTTGCCATAAGTACAAATTTTTACTACAAGAGGGTGGAAAACTTTAACCA
Organism: Ariolimax columbianus; assembly: GCA_036924085.1. NCBI lineage: Eukaryota > Metazoa > Mollusca > Gastropoda > Stylommatophora > Arionidae > Ariolimax > Ariolimax columbianus. Next base: position 41,164,786 of record JAVGWX010000019.1, on the reverse strand, counting down.
GTGTCTTCTAAAGGCAGCAATGGAGAACATCCCAAGAGGCGCCAGAAGAAATTACAAACCGTATTGGTTACGTGAAGTGCAACAGATGGAACTTCAACTAAAAGAGGTAAGAGAACGAGCGGAAACTGACCAAAATCAAGAAAGCAACATCGCACTCAAGGCAGCTGCTGTAAGATAGAGGAAAACAGTCAACCAAGCATGCAGGAAAAGCTGGCAAGAGCATACGGAAACCCTCAACTTTGATAGAGAGAACAAGAAACTCTGGAAGCTAGCAAAGGCCTTGAGTGACGAAAACAGCTACAAGCCAACAATTGCGATTGAAAATGAAGAAAAGGTACTATCTGAAGAAAAAAAACAGCGGATGCTCTAATCCAAAATTATGCAAAAACAAGTAGAAACAAAATCCCAGCAGATATGAAAAGGTATATTATGAAAGAAATAAACCACATAGAGCACTCAATGTGAGTACCTCAGGAACATCTGATAGTAAATATCACCAAGAAGGATTGGAGTCAGCCCCCAGGAAAGGGTGGTATCACTAATGAAATGCTCTCTAACATGGGAGAAGTTGCAAAGAACAAACTGCTACACATCTTTAACACAAGCTGGAAATAAGGAACTGTCCCCACAGTGTGGAAGGTGGCAAGGACTATCCCCATCCTTAAACATTTGAAAGACAACATGAAGCCATCAGTTACAGACCTATTAGTCTACTCAGCTGTGTGAGGAAACTAATGGAACGAATAGTTAATACTAGAATAACCTGGCATATGGAATCAAAGAATTTACTTATCCCCCAGCAAGCAGATTTTCGTAGAAACAGATCGACCGAAGATCAGGTGACATATATCTCGCAGGAGATAGAAGATGCATTTCAAGAAAAAAAGAAAACACTGGCAGTCTGGATAGACCTAGAAAAAGCCTTTGATAAAATATGGAAGAGCTGGTTAAAACTGAAACTACTGCAAATGGATGTAACCAACAACATGTACAAGTGGATCAGTGATTATCTAGATAACAGGACAGCAAAAGTGTAACTCCAAGGACACCTCAGCAAAAAGATGAAAATGGAACGAGGAGTTCTGCAAGATGGAATACTCTCACCCATGCTGTTCCTCGTATATATCAATGATATAATCACAGAAATTCCTAAAAGAGTACACAGTGCACTATGTGCAAATGACTTGACACTACGGACATCCAAAGAGTCTACACCTGTAGCTTGAAATCGAATGCAGGAGGCCCTAAATAAAATAGACATGAAAAGAAAATGGCATATCGCTATAAACGAATCCAAAACCACGTACAAAATCTTCTCTCTATCTCCCAAGCCCCAAGAAGTAATCCTGAAAGTAAATGGCCAGACTCTTCCCATCTCTTCCCATTGACATAAGTCCAACTTATCTGGGAATAACAATGGACCCAAGGTTGACATAGAAAAACCAGATTAAAAAGCCACCAACACAGCTAAGAACAGAATGGCGATAATGAGGAAGATATCAGGCTCAACATAGGGATTGGACACGGCACACTAAAGAAACTGTATACAGGTTATGTGAGACCAGTGCTAGAATACGGGATAACAGCATGGTCCACAGCAACAAAGAATAACTTTCACAAAATAAATACAACCCAAAATCAAGGTATACATATCATCACTGGAGCTAAGAGAACAACACCAATAAATGCAATAGAGAACATCACACGAATCGAAAGTATGGAGACGCGCAGAGACCAAAAACACTCCAGCAGGGGGAGAAGCTCAAACGAATGCCTGATCACCCAACATATGACAGGATAAATTGCATGGGAAGATAGAGATTAAAGAGAAACCACTTCATATAAAAAACAAAAGAACTTGCAAGAGCAGACCAAATCATAAGCCAGGCAGTGGTTAGAGATCTAAAACAAACATCCCAAATCCCACCATGGAAAAAAGCCAAATCCCCTGAGATGGTAGAAACCATAGAGGGAATAGGAAAAAAGGAAACTCAGATTCAGAAAGGAAATTTATCACAGAAGAATATCTTAGGACACACGTATATACAGATGGCTCATCTAACAAAGCCACATCTAATGGAGGTGGAGGGGTCTTTTGCAGACTAAGGAATGGAGAAGACAAAACTCGAGTATTAACAACGGGAACATATTCCAATAATTTCCGTGCAGAAGCTGAGGCACTGAAGGCTGCAGCTGAACTTGTAATCCAAGATAAAGATATCCACCAAGAAAACATAGTATTCCTGACTGATGCCGCGTCAGTATTAGCAGCGCTAAAATAATACAATGATGAAGATCTCGAGCAATGGATGTTCTCCCTGACACAGCTCTCAGTAGAACACCCAAGGTTGGTCATACAGTGAATCCCATCCCTAGCGTGGGATAACCCTAGTGGTTAATTGAGACGGCTCATAATCCGAAGGTGCTGGGTTCGTTTCCCATCACAGCACCGGCCATTACCCCGTGGAAGCAAATCCTTAGAAAATTACAGGAGGAAGCAGAACCTGACAAAAAATGCATGCCGAAGTCGGATGCACTGGACTGACAGGCGCAGAATATAAAACATAGTACAACACACACCACCTTGGGGAATAGTGAAATAAGGCGAACGAAAAAATAAATAAATAAATAGGTTATATGTACATGACATTGTGCAGAAGTTTTGCAGCGAAAAAATAAATGCACAAAGGTGGCCAACATTTGTCACACTGAACATGTTAATAGTCAGTTATTACTGAAATAATACAATAATGAAAAAAAAAAGATAAGTTTTAGGGATCCATTTTTTTAATTGTTACCAAATACATTAAAATGAATAAAATACAAGACCTATCAGTCTTTTGCATAGAATGAAACTTGATGACTAAAAATGATTGTTACACTAATGTTGTTAGGCTAAAGCAACTATCTGCATCAATAAGGGTCCATACACACCCACATCTCGAGTCCTAGCTTCATAAAATTTGGCCTTGGTTCCTTTCAGGTTTTAGTCAGTGTAGAACTAAAAAGAGAAAATGAAAAATTGTACATGATATTTTGAAACATTAAAAAAAACAGCATAGAAAAAAAAAATGTACTTTGACACCATGACCTCATCTATGGTGTGGTACGCAAGATATATGCACATGATGCTTGTCAATGAAATAATATTTACGAAATTATAGTCTAGACTTAGTCATAAGATCTATTGCTTTTTAACAACCAAAATTGAAAATAAAATAATTTATTCATTGAAATTTTATTAGAAAGACGAATTGTTACACCCTGACTGAATTTGCACATATTGTCCTCAAAATTAGCCAATTGGGATGCTTGAAGTTCTGTAAGATTTGTGTGTCCGTGCGTGCGTGTGTGTAGGGGAGGGGAGAGGATGCATACTTGTGTGTTTTTCAGAAAATAAATTTTCTCAAAATGTCCCATCTTTCATGTCTGCAACTTGTCGTGGAGACAGATTTGTATGTCCTAATAATCCCAGGAGCTAAGTTGGTGATATCTTATCAACCAACATGTTCTCCCATGTTAGACATGTCAATGTGAGACCGCTGTTGTCCTGCAGACAGACTGGGGATAATCATAGGCTGTCTAAAATGACAGTTGATCTTGTATGCAGTCTGCCACAACAGGCCTATCAAAAGAGTACAACATCATTGATTGAAAACACAAGAAGAAAAAGATATCCAAATTGTTAATGTCATTACATATCTTGATCATGATATGTTTATGTGGAGATCCCCCATGCTGATGTCAGTGGTTACGCTATTGTGAAGCACAGAAAGGGCCCACTGAACCAGCCATGTAAGTTATTAAAGGAATAATAATAATAGTTGCCTATCACAAGCGAAGATGATGAAAGCGTCAGACATGTGTGACAGCATGTGACTACAGTCCGATACGAGCGCGACATTCTATCACACATGGGACACATGTAGAAAGAAATTGGACTGTCTTGCGTTCTTTCCTTTTGAATGACTCGCTTTTTCTGTTCCTCAGCAATGGTTCTCTTCTCAAAATTCCGGGCATGATGCTAGGGCGTCAGGCGTAGCAGTTCCCAGGAGGTGACATTAATGGAGAAACTGTTCAAAGAGACTTTCAGAGAGTCTTTGTTTCATTTCTTCCCTCACACGATGAGCGATTGCCTGTCCTGAGCTCATCGTACAACGACAGCTTAGATAGCCATCATCAAGCATGTGAACAACATGCTCAGTCCATCTGATCTGGCCCTCTGCAGCAGCCAAAGAGTCTCATACTGCTGAGGACTACAGAGTTGGGCACTCTATCCTGCCAACCCATTCTGAAAGGGATATTGTTGCTAGCAGTATCATCTTGTAAAATAAAGTGCTTCAGAAAACATCCAAGCAAAGCAAGTAAAGTGCTGTAGGACAGTCTATGTACGAGTACAATTAATAATAATAAAAATAATGTTGGCTTAGGGTCAGTTGTATCGATCAACCATGGCCATGTGCTGCAGTTTGTTACCAGACCTTGTCTGAAGTTGAAGAGGTCTGCCAACTGTCAGAGCTATAAGTTTAATGAGTGACCCCTCATTTGCCTCTAGCTGGCCGGTGGTTGATCCTTGGCACAGGGGAATTGGACTAGACTTTCCAATATGATGGGGAAGATTTGTGTGCGCTGTGACCTCAGCATTGCGAGTAAAGTTGTGTTATCGAATTCCAAGATTGCGTCACTAGTTGCGCATATGAAAGACTTGGAAGTCTTAATATGAGACGTTTAAACAGTGTCCAGGTCTCAGAGCCATACGGGAGTATGGGGATCATACATGTCTGGTAGATGCGTAATTTGAATTGTAGAATTGTAAGGAAAGCCTGCTGTTACTCCACATTCGACGTAGATCGTTCATTGTGGAGGTGGCGAGTCTGATCCGCCTTGACATGTCTGAGCCACTGCAGCTGTCAGATGTGATCATACTGCCCAGGTATATAAATTCATTGGTGTCCTCCACAGACTGCTACACCCTTGGATCCTGTGCTAGAGCCGAGATTCTAGACTTTTTGTCTTGGCCAAGATATAAAAATTGATGGTCCTTAACCTTTAGCAGTCGCGAGGCTAGTTATTACACCCAAAACAATTATCACTCCAACAGTAATGGCTAGAATTAACTCTGGGCAATAAAAAAATTATTCTAGAGCATTGTCGTGTATTTACACCGGTTGAAACACCCAGGTATTTGAATCTAAAAATAGGCAATGCCGTCATTGTAGATGTAAATAAGAAATATGGTCGCTTTAGTTTAAAAGATAATTTTTAAATGATTCTCTTTGTGTGGACGACTGCAGGATTATCCCATTATTGCGGATGATGAAGGTAAGTTGTTGCTAAATATTTTTCAGAGATAGATCTGTTTAATTTGTTTATTTATTAGTATTAAAAATGTTTGTAAGGGAAAATAACAGATATGATGATCTTGTAAGAAACTCTATCGATGTTCTGTGACGATTTTCAAATTCCAAAGTTCCCGATTCTCCCAGAAATGTATAAATCTAAATGGTGCTGCCGTTTTTTATTTTCACCTCCATCTATTTGTATCACAGAAAGTTAATGGAATAGGACCTCGGTTCTATTTTGTTGGTTTTCGGAACTGGAGGTAATGATTAACAGGGACATTCGTATTGCGGCATTACAGGTGAAATTCTTGGATCGCCGCAAGACGAGCTACTGCGAAAGCATTTGTCAAGAATGTTTTCATTAATCAAGAATGAAAGTCAGAGGCGCGAAGATGATCAGATACCGTCGTAGTTCTGACCATAAACGATGCCGACTAGCGATCCGCAGGAGTTGCTTCGATGACTCTGCGGGCAGCTTCCGGGAAACCAAAGTGTTTGGGTTCCGGGAGAAGTATGGCTGCAAAGCTGAAACTTAAAGGAATTGACGGAAGGGCACCACCAGGAGTGGATCCTGCGGCTTAATTTGACTCAACACGCCAACACTGAAATGATTGACAGGCCGAGAGCACTTTCGTTGGTTCTAATAGGAAACGTGTGCTGGAATTAGACCCACGGAAGACAGATCAGTTTTACCCTACTAATGACAGGGCGTTGCTATGGTAATCCTGCTTAATTTGAGAGGAATCGCAGGTCGCAGACATTTGGTCCACGTGCTTGGCTGATAAGCCAATGGTGCGAGGCTACCATCTGAGGCATTACGGCCGAACGCCTCTAAGCCGGAATCTTGCCCTAAATCTCAGCACCACTGCGATGGGAGGCTACGATATGGTTGGGACCTGGTGCTCGCGTTTCAGGCCGACCCGGTCGAGCCGCAGAAAGAGGTCTCTGCCGTCCGCCGATCAAAGCGGGCGGGAAGCTGCTCGATATTCACCCCATACGGCGATGAGGTGTGAAACCACTAGTAGAAGACTTAATTCTTGGTTGGGGTGTCGTAAGCAGTAGAGCAGCCACCTCACTGCGAACTGTTGAGACTCAACCCTTGATCATGAGATATGTCCGCACACCAGGCGAACAACATCTCCGTGCCATGGCCAGGCTTGTCCCCTGGTTAAATACACTCCTGCCTCGCTCTTTACCTATGTCTGCTATCAGTCATCCCAATGGACGCAGAAGAGATGCAGGCCAGCGGACATTGCACCTCTGCCCTATTGTGACAACCTCCCAGGCGGCGGGAAATTCTAGGCGTATCATCACTGCAGAGAAGCCGAGAAAATAAAGGGAGTAAAGAGATACCCCACTCACATGCATATGCTACGTTTCTGGCAGGACGTTACGATCCTGGGATACAGACACACTGGACTGCCTCTCTTCCGGGATAGTACAAACTAGTACATAGTCCTTCATATCAACGCCACACCCTATAGACACGAGTGGTGAAGACTCGATAGTCCTGCAAGACAACTTCCCTAAGAGAGACAACTCTGACCACAAACAACTGCTGCCTTGCAGATAGGCTGGGGACAGCCAAAGGCTAAGGAGGGCATCCCTACAGAAACGCCTGTTGAAATCGGATGCACTGGGCCACAGGCTTAACGAAACAGTGCAACATATATCGCTGTATGATGACGGTACAACCTATCAGAAAAAAGTGTGACGCTCATCCTGTGGAGTCTCGCCAGGCAGCGAGAGTGCCGGGCCTCACGCCTCGAAGGGGCCCACCCAATGCTACTGGTGGTCACCCCCCCCATGTGCTGTGGAGTCAAGGCACAAGGTGATGGGGCAAAAACTATTGACCAAAAACACAAGACCCTCAGATTACTACAGTGAAATGCGGAGGGAGTCATTAACAAAAAGCTTTCCCTAACACATCACCTGCATGAAGGTAAGATTGACGTGGCATGTATCCAAGAAACGCACCTCAACAACAACCACAAATTATCAATCAGAGGATACCAGACCTTCCGTCTTGATAGAGAAGGTCACAAAGGAGGGGTTCTGATACTGACACGTAACTGCATACCGAGTAGCACGGTAGCTGTCAATCACACCGGATAAGCAGAAATTGTAGCAATCGACATAATGACACAAGTAACGAAGATCCGCATCTTCAACCTGTATACAGGCCCACCAAGCAAAGACCTGTCACTCTTGAGTATGGAAATGAAGGACTCCAGCTGCCTAGTAGTTGGAGACTTCAACAGCCACTCGGAGAGATGGGGATATTCGGACACAGACAACAGAGGTGATGAAGTGGAAGATTGAGAGATAGACACAAATCTCTATCTTATCAATAGGCGGGAGGATAGCCCTAGCTTCTAAATTCTAGAACATGGCATACCACCTCTACTCCAGACTTGGCCTTTTCCACGGTTGATATTCACCACAAAATAGACCGCCAGGTACTAAACCAATTGGCAGGTAGCGACAACAGGCCAATTAAGCTAGAAGTTGATATGGAAGTCCCACAGGAAATAAAACTGCTCCCACGTTGGAATTATAAACGAGCCGACTGGGACAAATTTGCAATGCTGACAGATGGGCTGTGTGAAACCATCAACACACGTAATAACAATATGAAATCCATGGTGGAAAGCCTAAGCAAAGCAATAATGCAAGCAGCCACTGAAACCATCCCAAGAGGGGCAAGGAAAAACTACAAGCCTTATTGGAATGATGAATTGCAGAAAGCAGAAGACAAAGTCTCAAATGCTAGGAACATGGTAGAGAGAGAACAATCTATGGAGGCAAATATCGCCCTCAAAGCCATCACAGCGAAATACAAATACACTCTAAACCAAATAACAAGAGAAAGTTGGAAAAACAAAACAGAAAACCTTAATTTAGATAAAGAAGGGAACAAACTATGGAAGTTAGTCAGAGCCATGAATGACGAAACTCCATCAAACAAACAAATTACCATCAAGCAGGGCGACAACATGCTCACTGGAAAAAAAGCAGCAAACGCCTTTATAGAACATTATGCCAGAGCAAACCACATTGATGTCCCTACAAATAGGCATACAGAAATTAATGAATAACAAAAGAGGCACGACAACATCAATATGGCACCAGAGGAGCACATGATAGCAAAACTAACAATGAATGAAATGGAAGAGGCCATGAGAACTTTAAAGAAAAAGAAATCGCCCGGAAAAGATGGTGTAACAAACGAAATTCTGATGGAGTTGGGCCAAATAGCAAAGAGAAAGTTACTGTCAGTCCTGAACTAAAGCTGGAAAAGGGGAATTGTACCGCAGGCATGGAAAGACGCTGTACTCATACCAGTACCAAAGAAATAAAAAGAAAGAACAGACCCAAATGGATACAGGCCTATTAGTCTACTGAGCTGTGTAGGAAAACTGATGGAGCGTATGATAAACACCAGACTGATGTGGCATCTGGAAGAAAAACACATACTAATTCCACAGCAAGCAGGCTTTAGATAGCACAGATCCACTGAGGATCAGATCACTCTCAAGGCCAGAGCAAACCACATCGAGGTCCCTGCAGATAAGCATACAGACATTAGCGAAGAGCTAAAGGGACACGAAAACATGAATACGGCTCCTGAAGAGCACATGATGGCCAAACTAACAATGCGCGAAATGGAAGAGGCTATGAGAACACTAAAGAAAAGGAAATCTCCCGGAAAAGACGGGATAACAAACGAAATGCAGATGGGGCTGGGCCAAACAGCTAAGAAGAAACTGCTATCGGTCCTGAACCAAAGCTGGAAAAGGGGAATTGTACCACAGGCATGGAAAGATGCAATACTGGTACCAGTACCAAAAACAGGAAAGGACAAAACAGATCCAAATGGATACAGGCCCATAAGCCTACTGAGCTGTGTCGGCAAGCTGATGGAACGGATAATAAACACCAGACTGATGTGGCATCTGGAAGAAAAACGAATACTAATTCCACAGCAAGCCGGCTTTAGACAGCACAGATCCACTGAGGACCAGGTCATCCTCATAGCCCAGGAGATAGAAGATGCCTACCAGGCACAGAAACACACAGTAGCTGTTTGGGTGGATCTGGAAAAGGCATTTGACAAAGTCTGGAAAGATGGACTTAGAGTCAAGCTAAGAAGAAGTGACATCTGTGGGAAGATGTACAAGTGGATCAACCACTACCTCAAACAAAGAACGGCCAGAGTCCAAGTACAAGGGCAGATGAGCAAAAAGGTGACACTCGAGCAGGGAGTACCCCAAGGGGGAGTATTGTCACCCACACTCTTCCTGGTATATATATACGATATTACAGAGAATATACCAAGAAGAGTCCATAGCTAAATGTTTGCAGACGATCTGGCTATGTGGACCTGTGAAAAGAATCTCACCATAGCAAGAAATCGGATGCAGACGGCCCTAATATCGCTGGAAGAGTGGGCGAACTCATGGCTGGTCAAAATAAACGAGGAGAAAACCACATGCACAATATTCTCGCTTTCATTAAAACCCCAAAGTACCAAATTAAGTCTAAATGGCAAAATCCTGCAGCCAAACGACAACCCAACCTATCTGGGAGTCACATTTGATCGGCGCATGACATGGAAAAGTCAGATTGAGAGAAACCGAATGAAAGCCAGAGAAAGAATGGCAATCATGAGGAAACTTGCTGGCACAAGCTGGAGAGCAGACGAAGGCATACTAAAGAAACTGTATACTGGAAGAGTGAGACCAGTTCTCGAGTATGGCATTGCGGCATGGACAACAGCAGCGAAGGCGAACTTCGATAAAGTTAACAAACTTCAAAACCAAGCCATGAGAATTATAACAGGTGGCATGAAGTCAACGCCAATTGTAGAACTTGAAAAGATTACAAAACTGCAATCCATGACCGATAGAAGAGACTGCAGAGCCCAGCTGCAGTCAGAGAAACTCCGAAGACTGACCGACCATCCAATGCACCAGAGACTAAACAATTTGGGAAATGGGAAACTAAAGCGGAGAAACTTTGCAGAAATAGCCAAAGCAAAGATGCACGAAGATCCCATAAACGCACTAACAACACCAAAACCCATCACTACTGTACGAAAACCTACCTGGAGGCAGGATATATTTCCAGAGGTGGTAGAAAATATACCAGGTATTGCAAACAAAAACTGCCAGACTGAAAAAGAAAGGAGAGATACTACCCTAAGCTTCATAACGAAAAGCTACCCAAGCATGGACTGGACCCATGCATACACCGACGGTTCTGTAACAAAAACTACACAGAACGGAGGGGCAGGAGCATTCCTGAACCTACCAAATGGCAGAAAAATAACACTGTCATTCGCTACTGGTAAGTACACAAGCAATTTCAGAGCGGAGGCAGAGGCACTGAGGGCGGCAGTGGAAGAAATGGTGACACACAGTGAAAATGAGAGCCATATAGTCCTGCTGACAGATGCTCTCGCCGTAGTCACAGCGCTAAAAAGCCAGAAAAACACTGAGCTTAATGACTTAAGAGCAGCACTCTGCAAACTGTGCCAGCAGTCCGCACCAAAAAGGGTAGTGGTACAGTGGGTTCCGTCACACTGCAACATCCAAGGCAACGAGGAGGCAGACAGACTGGCAAAAGAAGGTGCAAGACTACCACAAACAGATATCAGTATGACGTACGAAGAGTCAAAACGGCTTATCAAAGCCAGATACATGACCAAATGGGAAACCGAACATACTGGTTACACCAAAAACGATGCCTATTACCAGTTGAACCGAAGAGAAAAGTGAGACCAGTTCTCGAGTATGGCATTGCGGCATGGACAACAGCAGCAAAGGCGAACTTTGACAAAATTAGCAAACTTCAAAACCAAGCCATGAGAGTTATAACAGGAGGCATGAAGTCAACGCCAATTGTAGAACTTGAAAAGATTACAAATCTGCAATCCATGACTGACAGAAGAGACTGCAGAGCCCAGCAGCAAGCAGAGAAACTCAGAAGACTGACAGACATCCAATACATCAGAGACTAAATAATTTTGGAAATGGGAAACTAAAGTGGAGAATTTTTGCAGAAATAGCCAAAGCAAAGATGAGCAAAGACCCTACGAACGCATTAACAACACCAAAGCCCATCCCTACTGTACGCAAACCTACCTGGAGGCAGCATATATTTCCAGAGGTGGTAGAAAATATACCAGGTATTAGAAACAAGAACAGCCAGACTGAAAAAGAAAGAAGAGACAAAACCCTGAGGTACATAACGAAAAACTACCCAAGCATGGACTGGACCCATGCATACACTGACGGTTCTGTAACAAACACGGAACGGAAAGGCAGGGGTATTCCTGAGCCTACCAAATGGTAGAAAAATAATACTGTCAGTGGCAACTGGAAAATACTCAAGCAATTTCAGAGCGTAGGCAGAGGCACTGAGGGCTGCAGTAGAAGAAATGGTGACAGGCAAAAGAAATGAAAGCCAGATAGTCCTGTTTACAGATGCCCTGGCCGTAGTCACAGCACTAAAAAGCCAGAAAAATACTGAACTTAATGATTTAAGAGCAGTACTCTGTCAACTATGCCAGCAGTCCGCACCAAAAAGAGTAGTAGTACAGTGGGTACTGTAACATCCCACTGTAACATCTAAGGCAACGAAGAGGTAGACAGATTGGCAAAAGAAGGTGCAAGACTACCACAACCAGATTCTAGTGTGACCTACAAAGAGTCCAAAAGGTTTATTAGGGCCAGATACATGACCAAATAGGAAACAGAACATACTGGCTACACAAAAAAACGATGCCTATTACCAGTTGAACAGAAGAGAGTAGGTCGTGGTCTTCAGACTTCACACAGGCCACAATAGACTGAGGTACCACCTATTCAATAAATTGAAGATAGGTGGCACTGACGAATTTCGTGTGGTACCGGGAAAATGACCGCTGAATATTTGCTGCAAAACTGCCAGACATACGAGGATCAGTGAAAGCAGATGTGGCCATCACCAGTGGCAACACTAGACAAGCTCTATGGCAGTGTCGACAACCGCAGGATGACCGCTGCTTTTTTCGAAGAAATACAGGTTGACGTCCGACAGCGTACGAAGAAGAAGAAGAAGAAGTATCACAGAAAGTAACACACATACAACAAAAACAATAACACCAACCAGGTCCTTATTAATTGATGTCTCTACAAATGATATTTATACAACAACAAACAAAAAAAGATACTTGCTCTTAAAATCAACAACCTAGAAAAATGTGAGGTGCCCAAAAATAATTCAGGTGCTGAGGAACTATCTTTTTCATTCAAAGTGGTAAAGGTAGCAACCAAAGTAAGAAATAGAAGCTATATTTGTATGAATGCCCTTTTATAGATTTCTGAACTTTTCAGTTGTCACCCAAGGACTTGGCAAGTTATGCTTATGACAAGTTTAATGTCAGTATTGACAATGTACAGTTACTGTTTGTACAGCCAGGTGAGCTTACTGTCCGTTATTTATATTTGGGTTGCCCCTTTTATTTTTACCAAAAGCAGAGTGAAACAAATTCTTATTGCTTTTAATCAAATCAGTTTAGAAGAAGTTTAGAATCTTGTTTGTGTATATAAAAGTTGTAATTTGTACTTTGGAGACCAGCAGTACTCATAAACATGGGACTCTTGGATGTTAAGAATTGTTTGTTGTTGTTCTGTACAGTTGAATTTTCATTTTTGTAAAGTTACAGCACTTTTACTCATAGATAGAGTCTATATGGTTGTATCAGGTAGTGTGAAGGACTATAACGAAGGAGCTAGTGACACAGCTCATAATTAAAACAAGTATGTATTCAGATTCAGTTAAATACTACCCCTATGGGAAATGAACCCATTTAAAGAATGTCTGCTGAAGTCAGATGCACTGGGCCATAAAATACAAAACACACTACAATGCATTTTGCCTTGGAGTATAAAGGGGGGGGTTCAGGTAGTGGCCATTCTGGCTTTCATGGTTGTAGAGTGCTAACAGGTGCTATGTTGTAACATGGCTGCACTCCTAGTAAACCTTAGGACTGTCAAGCATAGGAGAATTATGTGGTGAAGGAGCACAGTCACAGTCAACGTTGTCTTATATCCATTGTTTGGGACCGAAGATGCAGCAGTGGATGAGTTGACAGCAGTCAGTGATTCACAGCTGGCTGCATGCATCAGGGTTTAGGGATCTATGTCTAACCGAGACTCTATTCTGCCTAAAAGTGACAGCCCTGGAAACAGACTGCAATCATACAGTCTTGTAAGAGATTAAGGAACAAAGAGGGAAGCCATACCCAGTCCCAAAAATGGCGCACTGAAATTGGATGTGTTGGGCCGAAGGAGAAGATATTGCAGCCTCACTGTAAACTACTGTAAACTCTCTAAGAGAGAAGAATTCGTGGTGACTTAATACAGGTTTATAAGATGTTCAGGGGAATCAATAAATTAGACTATAACAAGTTTTTTAAAATACAGCCACTTACAATAACACGAGGGCATAGCTACAAGCTGACTAAAGAGAGGTTCAGGTTAGATATTAGGAAATATTTTTTTAGTCAGAGAGTGGTGTCTGCTTGGAATGCATTGCCAGGGGAGGTAGTGGAGGCAGGGACAGTTAATGCATTTAAGAATAAACTGGATGCGCATAGCTTTTAGAGCAAGGTGATGTAAATATAACTGGTTGTATACAGACTCTGCAGGGTCTTCTAAACCAGAATAAAGACGTTAAGTTAAGTTACAACACAACATCACACGTGTCCTTTTAACGATGAATGCCAAATTTGCAGAAGAAGATAGCCATGCAGGAGTGGGCTCCTTCATTTACCTATTGCTTGGACATTTTCTTACTTTTACTCAGGGAGAGTAGATGTCCCTGCTCTGTGTAGAACTTGAAGCATAAGAGTCCTAGTGCTGATGAATTATGACAACAACAACAACATATTTGTAATTTCCAATAGCAGTTGATAGTGATGATATAATCCCTTTAGCTGTGAGCTAGTAGCTCTTGACAGCCCAATGCCTCACAGACAAAAGCAAATGTCTTCCTCATTTGTCTGAAGGATCCGTAATACTTGTATCTATTGTTATAGAGACATGATTAAGGAGGAGAGGAATGGGCACATCGTTCAAGCATCATCAAAGGGAGGCATTCCAGTATCTTAGTTTTTCTGGGATCGTCATGTCCTGCCAGGGATGCAGCGCACACATCTGGGTCAGCTATCTCATGATTCCTCAGTTGGCCTAGCCAGACCGTCTTTAGTGATGTCACATCGGACCTTACATGCCACCTGGGGGGGGATCATCATGAAGGGACAGAGGTGCAATGTCCTTTGATCTGCACCTCTTTGTCATTCATGAGGATAACTGATAGAGAACAAACAGTAACAAACGAGGCAAGAATCTATTTGACCCATGAGGTGGAGGTGGATTTGTACAGCCCAGAGTATATACCACTCACCGGTGGGTTCTGCAGCTCCACCTGCTCCACAAGTTTTTGGACATCCCAGGATCTGTTTGACTTTTTTCACCATACCAGTAATAACATTCCAGCCTGCATAACATTAAGGCATGCAAGCTCTCCAACCTCAGTAAGATAAGCTTACATATGGAGAGGAAACCTTTTGTATGACTTTATTCTCATTGTTGGGGTGGTAGAGGGATTTTAAAGGCTGAGGATTACAGGCCACATTGCCACTGCTGCCCATCGTGTGTTGGCTGTTTGTTTTTTTCACTGCCAACAGAAAAACCTCCTTGTCAGCAGACAGGCATCGAAACAATTCAGTTATGTGCACCTCTGGCAGAGAACAGGACAATAACCAACACAGCTGGCTAGTGTTTATAGAAGGAAAGTGCAGATGGATAGGATCGTATGGTTGAAAAAAAATGTAACAATACAGCCAGACAGGTGCTGAATTGGAAATGTCCACGAGAAGATAAGATTTGAGTGACCAAAGAACATGTAAATAATGCTGGAAATGGACAGTAGGACAGCTGGAGTCTCCTCATATGCCAAGCTTAACAAGATGGCCAAAAATAGCGCCCATGGTACAGGAGAACCAGAAGAGGTTTTAGTTTGCCAACTTGTCCAAGATAAGGTTTTAATAAAGTGTATATTTGAAATACAGCCTTAATTATGACTTTATCATCCCTTTCGCTACCATCACTTTCTCTATAATTTCTTTCTTTATCATCACTTTCTTTATCATCATTATTTATCATTGATTTATCATGACTTTCTTATCATCTACTTCTTTATATCATGCCTTTTTTATCATTATTATTTATCATCACTTTATCATAACTTTCTTGACCATCACTTTCTTTATCATCATTATTTATCTTGACTTTCTTTATCATCATTTTCTTAACCATTAATGTATGTATATTCACTTTCTATATAATCACTTATGTTATCATAACTTTCTTGACAATCACTTTCTTTATCATCATTATTTATCTTGACTTTCTTTATCATCATTTTCTTAACCATTAATGTATGTATATTCACTTTCTATATAATCACTTATGTTATCATAACTTTCTTGACCATCACTTTCTTTATCATCATTATTTATCTTGACTTTCTTTATCATCATTTTCTTAACCATTAATGTATGTATATTCACTTTCTATATAATCACTTATGTTATCATAACTTTCTTGACCATGACTTTCTTTATCATCATTATTTATCTTGACTTTCTTTATCATCATTTTCTTAACCATTAATGTATGTATATTCACTTTCTATATAATCACTTATGTTATCATAACTTTCTTGACCATGACTTTCTTTATCATCATTATTTATCTTGACTTTCTTTATCATCATTTTCTTAACCATTAATGTATGTATATTCACTTTCTATATAATCACTTATGTTATCATAACTTTCTTGACAATCACTTTCTTTATCATCATTATTTATCTTGACTTTCTTTATCATCATTTTCTTAACCATTAATGTATGTATATTCACTTTCTATATAATCACTTATGTTATCATAACTTTCTTGACCATCACTTTCTTTATCATCATTATTTATCTTGACTTTCTTTATCATCATTTTCTTAACCATTAATGTATGTATATTCACTTTCTATATAATCACTTATGTTATCATTACTTTCTTGACAATCACTTTCTTTATCATCATTATTTATCTTGACTTTCTTTATCATCATTTTCTTAACCATTAATGTATGTATATTCACTTTCTATATAATCACTTATGTTATCATTACTTTCTTGACCATGACTTCCTTTATCATCATTATCATATTATAATCATCATCATAGAAACAGCATAATGAACATCATTGTTGATATATGTATAATTATTGATAATCTGCTCACCTGTAGGTGACACCTGGAAGGATGAGGATGGATCTGTTAGCTCACCTCTGTACATTTTGCGACCTATGTCCATACAGCTTTTACTTGAGAAATGCCTATTTACCAGTGACCCAAACCTGCCTCAGTGAGTACTAGTTACTGTGTTTTGTCTACATGTTCACTGATCATAGTTTCAAAATTGCGTCCCTCTGTAATCAGACATGTTTTATATTATGTAAATAGTTCTGAAATTTAGAATGTATCCCAGTACATGAGTGTATAATTGGCTAGCTAGTTAGAACACGTGTTTCCAGTCACAATATGTTTAAGTTCACTCAGCTGTAAAATACTGGCATCTCATTCTTGTCTGAGCTGTCCAAGGCAAGAGAGTAAGGCGTGTAACTAGACATAACAACTTAGTATCATAAAGTATCTAAAATTATGTCCCCTTGACTACTCATTATCCGAGAAATAACATCACTTTTAACTCTTTCAGGACCTTTAACCAATGTATTGATACGCGAACGAATCCCTACAGGGTTTAATTTTTGTTTCATGGAGCAGCGAATTTTGGTTTTTATGTTGACCAATACTTTACTGTTAAGACTAGAATATGTTGTAGTTCTAAACTTCAAGTGTGTGTTTTTTTAAAAGCGATTTATTTTCCAGTCTAAAGTTTGTTGTTTATTTCTCTGATTAATGTACATAGATTCATTATTTATGGACATAAATGCATCAAATAAACTGTGTTTTTAACTGGATACTTGTGTGTAAAATTGCCAGAAAAACGGATAGTAACAATTCAAACCATGGGAAAAATGTAGGTGAGTTAAAATATTTTGAATTTTAAATTGTCTGTCCTTGATACTTTTAAAAAATGTTTACAACATATTCCTTCAAATTATCCGATAAAAGCAATTTACTGATATTTTAATTTTGTGTAACTATTGTCCTTCACAATGATATATAATATGTACTATATTTAACTGTACTATTGTGTGAAACAGTAAAATCAAAACGGCATACGGTGAAATATTTCTCAAACTGAAAATTAATTTGGTCCAAACCTATAAAATAAAAACCTTCCTGAAAGCGTTAATACACACAATTTGATAGTGACCTAGCGACTTGAAATATGCTGCGTGGATTGCTACGACTTCACATTTTTTAGCATTTGATAATTTGATGGCATTATAACAATCACTGTATGAAGTGTTCACTTAACACAGAAAATTCCATCAGAACAACACTGCATTCAAGTGAGAGAACGAAAGTTACAAAACTGAAAGCTCATGGACAGAGCACATTGCCAATACCTCCCAACTCGTTTGTTGTCTGCGGTGCAGAACAACACTGCATTCAAGTGAGAGAACGAAAGTTACAAAACTGAAAGCTCATGGACAGAGCACATTGCCAATACCTCCCAACTCGTTTGTTGTCTGCGGTGCAGAACAACACTGCATTCAAGTGAGAGAACGAAAGTTACAAAACTGAAAGCTCATGGACAGAGCACATTGCCAATACCTCCCAACTCGCTTGTTGTCTGCGGTGGTCAAAGGACTAACCTCCTCTTATACTGATCAGTTCCAAACATGGACTGGTCCTGGGGCTTCAAGTATCTTCCCTTTTTTTTGGATTTTGCCTTATTTCTCAAATCCCCAAGGCGGTGTGCGTTGCACTGTGGTTTTTATTTTGCGCCTGTCGGCCCAGTGCATCCGACTTCAGCATGCATTTTATGTAAGGGCCTGCTTCCTCCTGCATTTACTAAGGGTTTGCTTCCCCGGGGTAATGGTCGGTGCTGTGAGGGGGATCGAACCCAGCACCTTCTGGTTGTGAGCCGTGTCACTTAACCACTAGCCCACGCCGTTCCCCCTTCAAGTATCTGACCTTGAGCAACCATACTAAAAGCTGCAGAAGACGGATTTGTCGAACCGAAAGGTGCAAATATCGCAGCCAAGCTGTAAACTAGCGACACAACGCATTCTGTTCTCCGGACTACATCCTGCTACATGCGAAGACCTGTACAGGGCTTGATAGTGGGAGATTGAGAACAAACGCAGAAGAAGAAGAACCATGCTAAAAGAAATAGCGCTGTACGGTATACCAAAATAAAACATACATAACTACACGCACACACACATATATATGTATATTTATATATATATATATATATATCCTTTCCAAAATCGGAGCCAAATCATCGTAATCTCACGCCGCTGAAACAGATATGATTAAACTGCTTGTCAACATCAAATCATATTTTGCAAAAGTGATACAATTACAAGAAGACTAGCTCGCAAGGTTGTTTGAGCGTTGGCCACAAGGCCATGCACTCAAAACCTCATAAGGTATTGGATTGTCCTCTATCAGAAGTAAAATAAAAACCAAGTCTGTACAATGCATCGCAGCTTCAGGGGCAAGCTGTCTTTATACCTCAGCCCTATAAATTTTCCAGGTGGACCTCAGCAATGAGAATTAACAAGATGATGATAAATAGATACAATTAGCTTAGAAACAGATGCCAGATAATTGTAGATTTCAAGATAATTGTGTCTTATGTGTGTAATATTTTAACATAATTTGGGGAGGATTTACCCTAACACTGTAATGCCCGAGTGGTCAGCCGAGGTCTTTGTGTATGACAAGGACAAGAATAGCACCACTGCTTCACAGAGAGCATGTCGAAAGAAGCGACTAGCTGTGTGACAGGGCATAACACCGGCCATGGTTAGGTGGTTTGTTTGGAGCAGCATAGATGGCGCCTAGCAGGCTGGGGGGTCTACTTTGCTCTAGTGATTGAGTCTATTGAGATGAACTCGGACATTGGTTAACCACCCTCCGTAAGTGATTGTCCCAACACAGCGGAGTATTAAGCTGCTCGAGCCTAGCCCGCTAAGCAGGAAACCCTTCTCCCGGCTACATCCAGCTCATACCAGAGCTGGGACCTGTACAGGGGCATCTGCCCCTGTAGAAGTACAGGTCGACTAAGAACGAAATATATATATAAGAAGATTATGAATACACAGATGTTGTTGTTTGCGAATGCCCACAATGAGTTGATAACTATTATGTGTACCCTGAAAAGGGCATTAAGTGACGGGTTGCAGTAGCTTTCCTCCAGGCGGTTGTGCTATGCTTGGCTTCATCTGCGTGTCGATCACTACTACGGAGATCATGTCGAACCTCACCTTATTAGCCAGAGTCTTGGCCAGTATATTTCTCCTGACCCTGACTAACATTCTCTGATCATTATTATTTGCCTGACCAGATGTTAGCCTCATTGTCCCGAATACATAGATGGCATTGCATTATTTGCACACTCATATCAAAACATTAAAGAAAAAACAGAAAGATTGAGTGTGTATAGTCAATAAATTGGACTGAATATTGATATAAAAAAGACAAAAGTCAGGGTATTAAATATTTTGAATCCCTTGCCAATTAAAATAGGAAATAAAGAATTAGTGAAGATTTAAACATTTGCGTACCTTGGAAGCATAGTTACACCAGACGACGGAACAGGGACATCAAAAGCAGAATGAACAAAGCCAGAATAGCCTTTGCTGGCTTAGACAGTATTTGGAAGTCATCGCAGTACAGCGAAAACATCAAAATAAGAATGTACCAGAAATGTGTGCTTTCTGTGCTTCTATGATGTGGAGTGTTGAACAGTAATGGAAAACAAACATCAAAATCTTCATCTTTTCACAAAACCTGTCTAAGAAAGATTCATAGAGTTGTCTGACCAAACACCATCACCAACCGAGCATTGCTTGCCTGGAGCAATCAAGAAGACGTGAACACCATCATAATCAGTCAACTCTGGTATTTGATTGGCTATGTTATAAGAAAAGAACCAGACACCATCACTAGAACTGACTTGATATGGATCCTAGAAGAAGGAGAAAGAGATGTTGACTTAAGACAATTTGGTGAAGAACAGGGGCAAAATGAAAATCATGGATCAGAGTTGGGGCACTGTGCAAGCATAGCTGCAGACTGGTTGAAGTGAAGAGAGTTTGTTGTTGCCCTAAAGATGGCCACTGTCTGCTTTGTTAGTCACTGACCCACAAATAAGATATATATATATATATAACCATTTTCTGTCCTGAAATATTATTTTTTTGTTGTATATACTCTTTCATCATTATAATAAAATTGCATTTACTTATTGACTGTCCCTTGTGTGTGTACGTGCGTGCCTATATATATATATATATATATATATATATATGCGCGTATATATATATATATATATATATATATTAATATATAAATATATATATATATTAATATATAAATATATATATATATATGTATATATATATGTGTGTGTGTGTCAATGTTCAACCATTTCAGGTTTCAGGTGAGTGGAGAGCTACCCTTAGTTGCAGTGACTGTGTCAGACAACAAGCTCATGGCCATCATGAACTTAATCCAGAGTATCCCTGTTCCAGGACCAGGACAGGAGGTAACTAACTTGTTGTCCTAGATTAATCCAAAGTTTGTACCAATTATTTCTTATGTTAGCTGCATTTTGCCAACCTAGTCATGTCGGCCAGATCAGGCTAGTTTTCAGAAGTCTGATTTTTTTAAACTGCTTTGGCGGATAGCCAAGAATATAAGTATTTAATAAACACTTTGGCTGGGCACAAATTCATTTTAGGGCCAAATTAAGATTTGATCATTGATAAATTATTTCTAACAATATAAAAGCTACTTAGATGGTGTGACAGATTTAGTCTGGGCAGACAAATCTTGTCTCCCTACTGACAAATTTTGTTGTCTAAGGTAACGTGCAAGCGCAGTTGTATACTTCTATTAATTTAGAGATGGGCCTTCCATCTGACCGGATCACTCACGTCGGCAAGTACCATGGCGGAGTAATAGCGATGCCATTTTGAAAAGTAGCGCCCACTATAAAAATAGTCTGGGGTTATAAAAAGCCTGACGGGCCGGGAGCTAAGGACAGACTACACGATTTTGCAGAGAGACGAACCTTACACGATTTGAAGAGCATAGACTACGCGATTTGCAGAGCGCTAGAGAAGAGACGGACTACACGATTTGCAGAGCACAAGAGAAGAGAGGCGTTACACGATTTAGAGAGACGCACCTTAACACAATTTGAAGAGGACAGATTTTACATGATTTGCAGAGCGCATGAGAAGAGAGACGTTACACGATTTGGAGAGACACACCGTAACACGATTTGAAGAAGATAGACTTTAAACGATTTGCAGAGCACAAGAGAAGAGAGGCGTTACACAATATTGCAGAGAAACGAACCTTAACATGATTTGTAAAAGAGAGAGACTTTACACGATTTGCGTAAATATTCTACGCGATTTGCAGAGCGATACAGATTTGAAGAGCAGAGACTGCGCGACTTGCAGAGGGCGAGGTCCCACCATTTGCAGAGAGGTTACACGATTTTTGAAGAGCGATTCATTGAAGAGGGAGACAGTTGAGCGCCGCACACTAAGAGATCGTCAGCACAAGTTGCATGTTTTTCCAGGTACAACACAGTTACGAGGTTTTCAAGCGTCCGAATCCTTGAATGAGTTGGCCACTTTACTTTGAACTGGACGTTACCTCGTCTGAGGTCCAGTTCAAGGTATTCAAAGTTTACAGCTGTGAGTATCATTTCATTTAGGCTGGGTGTGACCAGCACCAGCCACGTGGGCGATCCTCTGCGTTGTTAGCCATAATTGACCGCTGTGGGAGTGAACGTTGCCATCTCAAACGTGTGTTGACCCGCGACACGTTATCACGTGGTCAGCTGGCCCTTGTTCAACACACGTCAATTCAAGCCTGCGGCTGCTGATTTAGTTTTTCCTGACATCCTCAACGCAATTCAACAAGCGGCACGAAGGAACAGGACCAAGGGCGATCTACCTGGGTTTGGGGTCACAGCACGAAGTACTCATTGGCGTCATTCCGGCCATAATTCGGACTTGCGTTACGTCACGGCAGGCCAAGCCAGGGAAAAGGGACTGTTGACAATAGTTTTGGTGTAGGAGTAGAGATTATTAGGTTAGGTAAACCCTGGATAGGAGTGAGTGAGTTGTGAATAGAAGAGTGCCAGCGTAGTAAGGAATAAAGAATTTGTTCATCTAAGTTTATTGTGTTAGATTCTTTAGATTAAGGTGTTTAGACGAAGTGCTGCCTTAAAGAGCAAGATCCTGTTCTCTCTGCTACAATGGCAACACCATTTAAACAGTATTAAGCATTTGCGTAACAAATCTGGCTCAGTTTTTCTACCTCAGACCACAGTCAACACATATAACCAGGGCTTGACAAAAGCGCTTGTGTGCTCATCTTTGACAAGTAAAAATGTTTGCTTGATGAATACCAAAAATGTATGTCTTTAATTGTTATTAACTTTTTTAATCGTTACTACATAGTGACTCTCGCATGATCATTAATTATATTACGGTTGAAATAGATTGTACATAAGCTAGATTATAATGGCGAATCTAAATGGACCTCCACTGCCACAATTTAAACCTACTAATAATAATGTTCGCCTATGCATCTAAGGCCCGTTGCGTCGATCAACCACTACCATGTCCAACGGCTGAGGCTTGCAGCCAAACCTCGTTCAGTGGTGAAGGAGTGAATGCTATCTGTCAGAGCCATGTAGAACGTTGACGGTCCCTCCCATCCCTCTTGCCGGCCGATGGGAGACCGTTGTTGCACATAGCAGACTTGGACATTATCTGGTGAGCCGGAACTTCCTGGTCCAGTCGAACCATGTGACCAAACAGAGACAGGCGGCAGCAAGCCAGAGTTTCCAAGATGGAGGGAAGACTCTTCTTTGCAGACACCTTGACATTACGGACGAGATCGAACCGCTGGATGCCGAAGATGCGTCGCTGGTTGTGCATATGAAAGGCATTGAGTCTTGATATGTTCTGTTTAAGTGAAGTCCAAGTTTCTGAACCATACAGGAGGACAGGAATCACACACGTCTGATAAATACAAATTTTGGATCTGAGAGAGAGTCTGCCATTATTCCACACCCAGCGAAGGTCATATATAGCAGAAGCAGCAGCCAGATCCACCTTAACACGTCAGGCGCAATGCATCAATCGGATGAAACAAGAACTCCCCAGGTATGTGAATTCATTGGTGCACTCCACCGTGTGACCATGAACAACTATGCTGGGAGGACCAGTGTCGGAGCAAAGGTTCTGAATTTTTGTCTTGGCCCAGGATGTTGATAGACCCAGGTTTGATGTTTTGAGATCCAGTTTCTTGAGCGACTGTTGCAGAGCCGCATTGTCTGGGTCGACTAGGACTATGTCATCAACGTAGGCGTGGTCTGTGATGCGCATTTGGTCCATGACAATCCCCGGATGGTGGGAGTCAAGGTGGTATAGAATCCAGTCGGTAGCTCTGCAGAAAAGGTCAGGGGCAAGGGCGCAACCCTGACTAACCCCCGAAGATGTTGGGAACCTGTCCGAGAGAGTGCCACCTAGGCGGACTAGGCAAATACTGTGTATGTAATACAATGTATGTTGGTTTGGTACGTATTGTTATTTAGAAATAAAGTTGAATTAGTGCCTAGTTTAAATTTGTTAACATAAATTGCATGACTGTAGTCCGATCATGCTGACTGGTGAAATTTTTGACTGCCTTTCGAGCCACACTAACATTATATTCAAGCATTGCACATAACAATTGCTTTTTTTAAAACCAAATTGTACAAACATGCCTTTTCTTCAGTTTGTTTGCTCAGAAAATGTGTTAGGCTTTTTGGTGGATTGTTTAGAGTTAGACATTTTGTTTGATCGTTTTTTGGCTTTTATGAAGGATAATTGGTAAAAAAAACAACATTTGTTTAGCTCTTACTGTCTTAAAAAACAAAAACATGCACGCGCACACACACCACCACCACACCATCTCACCCTCCCCACCCCAAATGTACAAATTACCTTCTCAGAAAAAAGGTAGCAGTGTATTGTTTTATATATATTTTAAAGGGGACGGTGTGGTCTAGTGGTTAAGTGACACAATTCACAATCCGAAGGTGCTGGAGTAGCGTCCCAATCACAGCATCGGCCATTACAATTACCTCAGGGAAGCAAAACCTTAGAAAATGCAGATGGTAACAGACCTTTACATAAAATGCATGCTGAAGTTGGATGCACTGGGCCGACAGACGCAAAATAAAAACATAGTGCAATGCCTTGGGAAATAGAGAAATAAGACAAATGCCAAAACAATAATAGGCCGATCGAGAAGTAACAGTCTCAGCCAGAGATCGTACAACCATGCTGAGGAGGCTGGCTTGCCTGGCTGCTCCTTGATCTCTTCAGTCTTTCTCTTTTCTCTGCAGCTAGAAGTAAAAAATAGCATGAATGAAAATGGTGATGAATGGACCTTTTCTAGAAATCAATGTTGTGGGCCGTCCCAATGTAGTGTGTTGTGAGCCATCCCAATGTAGTGTGTTGTGGGCCATCCCAATGTAGTGTGTTGTGGGCCATCCCAATGTAGTATGTTGTGGGCCATCCCAATGTAGTGTGTTGTGGGCCATCCCAATGTAGTGTGTTGTGGGCCATCCCAATGTAGTGTGTTGTGGGCCGTCCCAATGTAGTGTGTTGTGGGCCGTCCCAATGTAGTGTGTTGTGGGCCATCCCAATGTAGTGTGTTGTGGGCCATCCCAATGTAGTGTGTTGTGGGCCGTCCCAATGTAGTGTGTTGTGGGTCGTCCCAATGTAGTGTGTTGTGGGCCATCCCAATGTAGTGTGTTGTGGGCCGTCCCAATGTAGTGTGTTGTGGGCGCTCCTCCTTTATATGCACCTTGGGACCACTTATTGGGAAGGAGAGAATAACCACTGCATTATATTGTCATAATTCTCGCTGTTTGTTCGTTTGACAGTCAGTGCACCAAAACAAAAACCAAATGTCAGTCTTAGTAACAAAACAGAAGCCAAATATGTGTCAGTCAATGTGTTAAAAGCTGAAACCAAACTTTGATTTTACACATGACTTTTAAATATGACAATTGACGTCACTGGTGTGATAAACAAAAATCCACGCTTTCAAAATACACCCTAAACATATAAATACAGTAAATGCATAACTACAAGGCATGTTCAAATAAAACTTGCCCCAGTGAATTTGTTACAAACATATGAAAGGAACATCAGCAGATGTTGCAGAATTAAACAAAGCAATTGTGAAGCAAATATGGACCTAGGTTCATTAGAAAAAGTCGCCATAGGCATTTAGACAAGCATTCCACTGCTTCAGAGGCCGTTCGAGAAAAATGACTTTGCTCGCTCATTGAACTATTTGATCATCGAGGCCATGACATCTGCATCAAATTCAAATTGTTGACCCCTTAGAAATTTGTTTAAGGGTCCAAACAAATGAAAGTCACGTGGTGACAGATCAGGGCTATCGGCTGGATGTGGCAGAACTTCCCATCTGTTACGTGCTAACACTTTCTGCACAAATTCTCACCCTCCAATTCATAATGCAGCAAGTGGTTCAAACTCCACCCCATGCGCTCTTTCTTATGGTGGCTGGTCAGCTCAGTTTCTTCCTAATCACCATTCGAACTGTCCCAAGCGGCACAGTGAATTTCATTGCTAGCGAATGTAAGCTCTGGCGACGGCCCATCCATGTTGCTGCATCAATATCGATGATGGCTTCTTCTGTCGCAACAAAATCCTGACCTGGTCGTGGAAGATCTTTTGTTAACTCACATCCTTCCCAAAACAATTGTGCAGAGTCCTTCACTGTATTCTTTGACACACTTTTATCATCATACACTGCTTGTTTTCTGCGATGAATGTTAACTGGTCGGCATCCTTCAGTTGCTAGGAACTGAATCACCACTCACTGATCAACCCTGGACGGATTTCGTATAACACCTGCCATTTTTTCAATGGCCTATGAATGCGAGCATAATGAACACATGCTCACTTGTACATTAGTATGTACTAATTAAGTCAGATGTGATGTCATCATTCTCCTCGCGCGAATGTTTACGTTGTGCAGCACGGGCGGATTTAATTTGAACACCTCATATTTGTATGACGTGCGATAGTTGGTAGTTAACAGTTTTTGAATGCTAAGGTCCTTGATTCCATCCGGACTACTGCACTTTTTTTTTTCTAACTTATATGATACAAACCTTTCCATGAAAAAAAATGATTTTGATTGACATCTAAAACTGTCCACCATTACTGATGGTTTAAATACCAGAACAGTCATATAAAGTCACTAAGGCACACGATAGATAAAGAATCTCATCCCTTTAGACAAAGGTCTACAGATATGACAGGAGGAAATACATAAATGATTCTACACAGGTTTTCTACGGAAAGGCCAACTGCAGTAGAAGTCCTAATGCTTCTTCTGGAGCTAAGATATTTTATTTATTGTTTATTTAGTGAATTTTTACAAAAATGTCTTCTGTGTTCGCCTTATTTCTCTATTCTCAAAGGCTGTGTGCGTTGTACTGTTTTTATTTTGCACCTGTCGGCATAGTGCATCTGACTTCGGCATGCATTTTATGTAAGGGTCTGCTTCCTTCTGCATTTTCAAAGGGTTTTCTTCCCTGGGGCAACGGTCGGTGCTTTGATGGAGAGCGAACCCAACACCTTCGGGTTGTGAGTCGTGTCACTTAGGCCTAACCACTAGCTCACACCATCCCCGTATTATGTGTATAAATTATACTGATCTGCTCACAGACAAAGCTGGAAGAAGATGAGATTTTTGATGATGTCAGGATGACAACTCTGGACATCACTAGACTCCAAAGGGTAATGTCTCTAAATCTTATGTTTCCAAATCAGGATGGCTGTGTCTGTGTATCTGATGGAGCTTTTGTATCGCTCATCATGTTGTTCTATCTTTACACTAACTCTTTTATGTTGAAGAGGGATGTGCGAGAGCTGATAAAGTGTTGATGTATGAGTATAGAAGTTACTAAAAAATACTTGATAACATTTTGTGTTTGCCTAAATATTTGATGACTTCTTCTTCTTCTTCTATCTATTATTATTATTGATGTTGTTCCTTATGGAGCATAGGAGAACAAATGTACATGGCTCTTTACAGGCAGCCTTTACCAAAGCCCTATGTGGGCTCTCTTGCAGTGGCGATTGCTGTAGCTACCTGTTTCACATGGTGAGGTTGCTAGCTCTATGCACAACTCTCTTTAGTCACCTTTATGATAGGTTACAGGTGCAATGGGCCTATTATTTCCTACCCAAGTTAGTGGTCTTAGGGTCTTGACACAGGGATATGGCATGAGTAGATATCAGATGTACGTGCCTCAAACCTTTAGAGACTTGTGTAAATATGTTGCCATGTCCTTTTCAATAGAATCAGGTTAGTATTTTGGGTTTGTTTTTTTAAATGAAAATTCTTTATTGCACATAATAATTTATAACAATTTTCAAATTTAAACATAACAAATTTCAAACAAAATTTGTGTATGATGTGAACTGAAAGGAAGTGAAAATTTCTCATGAGATGGTGGGAGTTACATTTTGTGAAGTGAATGGTGACATCAATTTAAAATGATTTAATTTCTCAAAAATTTTGTAATGTTCTTTGTTTTGTTTGTTTGAGGTATTTGCGAAGGCAATAAGCTTACACATGTGTACATATTCACTTATACACCAATACATGTTTATTTATCTACACACATACATATTCATTTATACACACACAAGCATATTCATTAATACACACACATAAAAAATGTTCGTACATATACATATACTTCCATACACATACATATAAGTACACACCCAGTACATATACACATATCTGCATACAGTCATGATAAAACAATTTTCAAATGCAGAGGTCTAAAGTCAGATGGAGAAATAAGGGAGATGGTGGCTTTCGTAACAGGAAAACAAGGAGATATCAATTTATATTCTAATTTAAAGAGGTGGAATTCCCTTCTATAAGGGCTTAGAATTTTGTCAAATATTTGATCAAGGTCAAATGTTAAATTTGGCCTACAGGTGGACCATTTTCTTCCCTAAGGACCTTTTACTTTGACTTCTGGTATTTATATTGGCAGTCCGCTGCCATAAAAACACACCATGTTTCCTGTCTATTGTTCCTTAGAAGCAGAGTAGTCTAAAACTGACCAGCCATAAAAACAAAGTGAATAGAAGGGAAATAAAAAAAAATTGACCACTGAGGCACTGGAAGACTGGTAGGACTTGCTCCTATGAGCAAATTTGTCCAGCTGGGAACAAAATCCTCAGTTGGGTGGGGCAAGTAATTGATACTTTTTCACTTGCTCTGGGTACCATTTAACATGTTTTAAGTTCAGGGACAACTTTTATGGCCCAGGTGTTCCTATTGTGTTCTAATCTTCTTTACAATCACAACCTTGATGGACTAAAAGTGTACTTTAGAAACATGGTGCTTTAAAGGCCTGAGTAGTTTCATGATGGCCCAACTTTTTGGACTTCACATTTAAAACTTTAAAAATCTTTGAAATACATTTACTTGTATATTTACACCCATATATATATGTATACATATATACATGCACACATACATACTTATATGTATGCATACACACATACATATTTATACCACATATATACACACCCATGCATATATATAAAAATTCACATCTAGGTCTATAGATAATACACATATGTATATACACACTAACTCACACTCACATGCATACATATATATATATATATTTACCTCCACATGTTCATAATAAATATAAAATATACACACATGCTAGCATACATATGCATATACTCTTTCATTGTGTGTAGCATTTGTAAATATACTTGTGTGAGCACATGCAAAGTATTAGTGCATATACCTGGAAACACACATCTCCATGTACACACACATCCATACGTACATGCATATCTATTTATGTGAATTAAAAAGCGTGAGGATTTTTACTAAAACCTGTGCACCGGACAACACCTGTGATCTTCTTTTTCTCGTACATTTGTCTTGCATAGATGGTACTTGGGTTTGTAGCCTCCTAATGTCCTTATTGGGGTCAAGTTAAAAATGAGTCTGTACGTGATCTCTCTTTCCTTTGGGGGCCATGTAGATTTGTGAAAGTGTCTGTGTAGTCGGCTATGAAATAATTGTATCCTCTCTTAATTCTGAGGTTTAGTGATGGAGCCTGTAGTTTGACTAGTTGTTTGAATATTTTGTTTGTTTCTTGGTGAATTAAGTTATGCTGTCCACATATGGCCTGTATACATGTCATAAAAGGAGGGTAAGCTGCCAAAGTGGTGTAGTGTTGTCTCAGCATAGATATTCTTAGAACAATGTAGTAGTGTGCTAGGAAATGTTGTTTGATTGGTTTGACGATCTGTCCCACATGACCCATTCTGGGTGCTTGTATTTTTGTTTGTATGTCCTTTATGTGTAAGAGAGATGGAGTCTTTGTTAGGGGACTCCTCTGAAGACCCCAACAAAGACTCCATATAATCAGATTAGACTGGAGTATGAGATATGACAAGGTTATGTACCCTGATAGAATCAGGTTAGACTGGAGTGTGAGATGACAAGATTATGTACCATGATAGAATCAGGTTAGACTGGAGTGTGAGATGGCAAGGTTATGTACCCTGATAGAATCAGGTTAGACTGGAGTGTGAGATGACAAGATTATGTACCATGATAGAACAAGAGTAGACTGGGGTGTAGAATAACACACATAGTTATGTACTGGATCAGTTCTGTAGTAATGGAGAAGCACTCAAACTACTTCACCCCTTGGATGATTGTTTCTGTATATTAAAGTTGATGTATGTGATCTTACTGACATAGTCTCTGGATATTGCAGGTAAATTTGGAGTCTAAGCTGACATCTGAGTTCAAAAACCTGACCCAGTTATCTATGACATTTATTATTAAAGAGGTACATGAAAATGTCATATCTAAGTTATTTGGACATTACTGCTGTCATCTAACTTGACGTGCAGTTGCTGTTGTTGTTCTTGTTTTCTTTCTTATCTCACTGCTTCTGCTCACTTCATCATGGCAGAATCATGCATGTTTGCTTGTCCTGGATGAAGACCTGTACATTAGACCAACTTGAACTGTCATGGGGGGAAACAAGAAAGTTCCTTATATTGTGTGTGTATGGGAAAAAATGGGATAATGGCTATATAACAAGAAATATATTGGTGTTAATGGTGAGAAATATATTGGTGCTTAAACTCTTTCCATGCGCAATTGTTTTCTCAGCTGTACACAGTCAAATTAAAGGAGGCAAAAAGAACCAGGGGTTATGTTTTTTAAATCACAATAGCAAGTTTAATAAATAAACATATCTGTATCTTTTTATACATCAATTTGAAGGCAAATGGACAATCTATTAGATAAAGAAGGTTACACAGCAATACATAAAGTACTTTAGAAGAAACATTAAAAAATATTACAGGCAACGAAAAAATATTTAAATATTCAGTGACATATGGTACCCTTACTCATCATTATCTCAGCATCTGCAATGCCCGTCCATTTTTTCCATTTTGAAATTGAGTTTTCCCTGTACAGTTGGTCAGCATCGTGCACATGGACATTCTGTGAGCGACTTGACATTTGGAATTACAGATTTCAAGTTGTCTTAAATTAATTTTTTGCACAATGTATTTCTCGTTTTCACGTCAACTTCCTTTAAGCTATGAGTTTTATTTCTTTTTGTTGTTGTTGAAGACATGGGCTAGGTTTCAACAGCTTCCAGATATTTTGTGGTCTCCCTCTGCTGCCTACCTATCAGCTGGGTTTAATCTATAGTTTAATGTTGTCCTTGTTTAACACATCTTGAAAGCTCTTTTCAATGGCTAAAATTTAGTTCCTTTTTCAATTATTTTATGATTGAATTCTAACTAATAATCAATGTTAACTGTGTGACATGGCATAGGCCATGGTTAGGTTGTTTGTTTAGAGCAGCATAAATGGTGTCTAACAGGCTGCGGTCTACTTTGCTCTAGTGTTTGAGTCTTTTAAGATGGACTCGCACGTCGGTTAACCACCCTGTGTAAGCGCTTGTCCCAACGCAGTGGAGTATTAAGCTGCTCGAGCTTGGCCCGCTCAGCAGGAAACTCTTCTTCCAGCTACATCCAGCTTAGAGCTAGGACTTGCACATAGGTATATGCCCATGTAGAAGTACAGGTCGACTAAGAACTAAGAATGAATGTTAATTAGATGGTGATAAATTCACTAAGGGGCCCACTGTTCCCATGCATTAGGGCAGTACTACACTGTCTCTCATGCTCTTTATATGTCTCTCTCATTCACTCATTCTTTACATCTCACTCTCTGTATCTCACTCTCTATTTGTTTCTCTCAATACATTCCCATTCTCTCTCTCTCTTTTCTTGTCTCTCACTGTCTATTTCTCTCTCACTGTCTCTGTCTCTCTCTGTGCCATTCTCCTTTTCTCTTCTTCACACTCTCTCTTAAGTGACATAAATGTCTTCATCATCATCCTTCATGTATCGATACAATATAAGCATGCCTCCACCATTACATTGGCCGCAGGAAGCCTGCATGAAAGCATTTATGTCCTTGCACTAGGTACTCATTTTGCTTGAGAGGATTGCTAGCCACATAATCAACCCTCCTTAGTTGCTCTTAATGAAATAATATGTAGTAGGATACAGAAGTAAATTTCATAATACTGATCATCATTACCATCAGCAATATCATCAATTATAATCTTTAAAATAAATGAGTTCGTCTTCTCTTGTCAGGTTTCGCTGGAGATCAGAGAAACTATCGGCCAGACAGAGTCCCCTTTTCTACAACTTATAATTACTCGTATTGGAGCCAATATAAAAGCTCGGAGTTTTGATCTTTCCGTTGAAGTTTATTTGGGAGGCATCTATCTCAAGCACCTACAATTTAAAAGTAATGTTTTTATTAAACGAAAATGGCAAAAGTGAATAGAAATAATTGCCAGAAAGCAATTGATAGGCATGTGCTTATGCCATTTACTGGTTGTTATGTTCCAAGCATGTCAGGATTCATTGGTTCAGTTGTTGCTTTGTTTGTTGTTGTTTTGTTTGTTATTGTTTGATGCTACTTGGACTGAGTTCTTCACTCATGATGGCATTTCTTTGGTAGCTTTGGTTACAGTGGCTCTTAGAGACTGAGTGGTCTCAAGGCAAGACATCAGCCTCAGGTGCTGGAGTTTGTGGGTTCAAATCACGGTGACCGTGATTTTTTCACATGGACTTTCTGAAATATCCCTGGATCTCCGGGTAGTAGAGATCAGACGCACGTGTGCAGTGTCACACTCGTTTAAAATTCCTTGACAGTTAGAAATCGAAAAGAGAAGGCTTAGCGGCCGCTGCCCAGGAAAAATTCCAAATGATGTTAAAAATCTAGCCAATCTATTATGGGATCCTCACCGGTCTATGGAGTTTGTGCATTCTGCTGAGATTCTCCAATAAATATGGAGAAGAACAGAGCACATGGGTTAAACCATGTTCAAGGACATTGATCCTTCGACTATACTAAACAGTGGCTCTTCTTACATCACAAAGCTTACTTGAGAAGGTAGATCTGGGTCCTCCTGACTCTAGAGAAATGTGAGGCTCCTCAATAAACTCACCACTATTGAGATTACAGTGTCGATCCCCACCTCGTTACCCAGAATGCTAGGGCACAGCCTGTTTCAAGGAGCATTACGAGGATGAGACGTGGAATCTTGGCCAGTATGTATCACCTGACCCTGATGTTACTCTTGGTGACCTCATTCATTCAGTATACAGGCATAACCCGTTAATTGATGCCTCACTGTTACCTATGCTTCGCTAAACCAACTCTTATCAATAAAAAATGTGCCCTGTACAATCTACTGTATATCTAGTTTAACCTACCCATTTTGTCATGTTTTGATGACTGACCACTCACTTCTTCTCTCAATCCTTGCCATCCTAACTTATTCAGTCTTTATATAGAATTGTTCATGATGTGCTTCTGATATTTATTGGCCATAGTGTCAGTGCAGTATGCAAGGTATAAGTATAGGATTGGCATTATAATTCCGAAACCGTGGAATACAGCAGGAAGTTACTAGGCACAGGTTGACATGTGAATGTAATGTGCATGTAGGCTGAATTATGTCTGCCCTGTTCATCTGGTTTGTTTGTAAAAGTAGGGCTTTGCCACATTGTCGTGGTGGAAAAATAGATAAGCAAATTGACATTAGATTTTGTCAAAAACTTTGCGAAATATGTTCACTCACCTTCACACTTGTAAGGACAAAGCACTACTGTAAACATACACGACGAGCAGGTCAGATGCGTCCTGGCTACATTCACATTAGGGCTCAGAGGTCAACCTGTGTCTAATATCTGAATGTATCCCGCTGTTCTGAAATTATGATGCCAATCCCAATAATTTACAAAAATCTCAGGTCCCTTTAATAGTTGTCCTTCACAAACAATTTGATGACAGCACCAGAAGTATATTCAGATGTGGGGCCTGCGTGGGCAGCATCAGAAATTGGGCCATCTTGTATTCTGTAATTTTGTGCATTTATTTTTCTGCATCGCAGCAATGGCTATGTCCTCGTCGATGCAGACACCATTTGTGATACCAGCGCTAGGCTGAGCGGTTTGGAGCAAGCAGCTCCCAGAAGGTGACATTAATGAGGAAACTGTTTAGAGGTACTTTCAAACAGTCATTAGGGATCAAGGCGCTGAGACGCGCATAAGCTGCAAGCAATGATCAGCAACCCATAGCTGACTGCTAGCATCAGGGCCAGCGAACCAGAACTGCCAAGACCCTTGTACACCTCCACGATGTGATCCTGGATAACAGGCTGCAACAGAGCAGACTGGCTAATGAGAAGGATCGAAGAGGGAAGGATAACTTGGTACTCAAAAAATGCCTGCTGAAGTCAGATGTGTCGGACCGAAAGGTGCAAATATCGCAGTTAAGCTGTAAGCTACAACACAACCCATTCTGTTCTTCGGACTACATTCTGTTACTTGCAAAGCCCTTTTCAGGGCTTGGTAATGGAAGATTGAGAATGAACAAAGAAGAAAAAACACAATCTTTGTATCGGTTCTTCTGTCCCCCCATCGAGCGTTTACCTGTCCTGAACTCAAAATGCAACAGCTGCTCATTGTGCATACAAACAATATGCCCAGTCCATCTGGCCTGTACTCTCAGTAGAAGTGTATGGATGCCTCCTGACAGCTTTGCCCTGAGGACTTAAAGAGTTTGGCACTCTATCCTGCCCACCAATCCTGAGCAGCCTGCGAAGTCAGTTCACATGAAAATGGTTGAGTTTCCTCACATCTCTGATACACATTGTCCATGTTTGACAATTGTGTAGAAGGGTGGTTAGCACCACAGCACGATAGACCCCAATCTTGGTGGCAGAACTTATTCCCTGCCGGTCCCAAAACATTTACTCGCAGCGTTTTAAAAGTAGTGTTTGCCTTAGAAATAGTGTTATGGACCTCAGAATCGATATTTGCCTCTCTGGTGAGGGTACTGTTAAGGTAGGTAAAGTTATCAACTGCTTGTAGATGCTGACCTTGTACAGTGATGTTGGTTTGTGTTATGACTTCCCAGGAGCAGGTATAAATATTACTTCCATTTTCTCTGTGTTAATGGTGAGACAAAGTTAGTGCAAGCAGCTGGAAATTCATTCATAGTGGTCTGAATGTCCTCTTCTGAGTCATCAGCAAAAAAGAGATCTAAGATGGTTGATTCTTTCACTTTTGTGATGGACCTTAGATGCCTGAGCAGTTGTACATATTTAAAGCGAACTGAGTGAAGGAGAACGATCACAAGGACGTCCAAAAAAGTGTTTCAAGGACAATCTGAAGGAGTCCCTTAAATGCTGTCAAATAGACATTAACACCTGGGAGTACCTGGCTCACAATCGCTCAACTTGAAAGAGCATGGTCACAGATGGCGTTGAACTCAGCAAGGGTCTCCGTATTAGGTAGCACAGGATAGACGTGCAATCAGAAAATCAAGAGCAGAGAAAATACCAGAGACAACTGATGACTACGTTTGCCAGTCGTGACACAGACTTTTCCAGGCTTGAATTGGCTTAATCAGTCATAAGCGCACAAATGGCTATGAAGGATACTGGGTATAAAGTGACAGGACATGGTGAGGAATGAAGACTTGTGGGAAAGGAGCCAACACCTGCCATTTGAACAACAAATTAAGCGAAGAAAATGGGGCTGGATAGAATATATACTTCAGAAGGCACAGTCTAACATAGCCAGACAGACTCTTACATGGAATCCTCAGGGGAAAAGAGGGAGAGGTAGACCCAAAATATGTGGAGAAGAGGAGGAGCTAAAATTAAATAATTACACCTGGAGAGAGGCAGAAAAACAGCAACCGAGATGTTGTCGATGGCCTATGCACAGAGAGGAGCGACATGCTTTGATTGGTCCCTAACCTGTTGGATAAAAGATTATGTCTGTACAATATTTCATTTGGTCAAATTGACATGAATGGGATTGCAAGATAATGCTCTGGGGCTGTTGCAAAAAAAGAATTTGATAACTTCATCTTCCATATTTCTATGTATAATATTTGGTTTGATATAATTGTCAGAGTAATTCTTCTAATGTCTAACTTTATTTGAGTTGTACACATAGAAATAATTTCATCATTATTTGATCAGACCATTAACCAATATGCTGTCTTTCTTATAACCGCTTGTGACACCTAACATGCTTGTTTGGGTAAAATTTTGTTAAGAGAAGTATTTTAGTCTTGGCAGTAAAGTATCCATGGCATAAAAACCTGAATCGCCTTTCTGTCAAACAAAGAAACTTGTTGTCCACTATAGGTGCTAAAGGTTCTGTAGGGTTTTATTAAAGATCCACTTTAGTGGCTATATGTCCGGAAAAAGTTAAATAATTAATTTCAAGATTTTTTCTGCTTGTCTTAATGCAGTCAGTGAAAACATACGTCAACAGTTAAAGAAGTGTCAAGGTTTGTAGTTGATCTTCACATTATTACCTCTTCTTCCATTCTGTTTGACTTTTGCTTTTGCTTGACTGTCTCTTAATTTGACTTTTTCCTCTACTGATCTTTTTGACTTTCTGTCTTCTTGATGTACTAGACTTTTTATTTTCTAAACTTACATGGCTTTTTCTTGTCTTTATTTACATACATTTTCTTTTATTGATGTACTATACATCTTTTCTTGATCTACTTTACATTTTCTCTGATTTATTTACTATGTATTTTCTCTCATTGATTTGCTTAACATCTTCTCATATTGATTTACTTTACATTTTCTCTTTTTGATTTACTTGACTATCTCTTCTTGATTTACTTTACATGTTTCTCTTATTGATTTACTTAACTCTTCCTCTTCTTGATTTACTATACTTTTTCCTTCTAGACTCACCAGACATTCATTTTCTCTTATTGTGTCATTTTACATTTTCTATTATTGATTTACTTAACATCTTTTCTTATTGATTTACTTTACATTTTTTTTATTTGACTTTCTTTTCTTGATTTACTATACTTTTTGTCTTGTAGGCTCACTTGACATTTTGTCTTGTTGTTTTATTGTAAATTTTAACTTATTAATTAATTTTAAATCTTCTCTTCTTGTTTTACTTTACATCCTCTCTTCTTGAATTACTTTATATCCTCTCTTCTTGACTTACTTTTTATTTTATTTTAATTAATTTACTTTATATTTTCTATAATTGTTCATTTTAAATCCTCTATTGATTTAATTTGTATCTTCTCTTATCGGTTTACCATTCATCTGCTCTTATTGATTTACTTCTCATCTTCTCTTCTTGAATTGCTTGATATTTTTTGATTGAATTATTATAAATATTTTTCTCTTATTGATTTATTTTGCTTGTTTTTCTTGATTTACTTTACTCTTTTCTTTTTATGATTTACTATACATCTTGTTTGCTAGATTTTATTGAATTTTTCTCTTATTTGTATTACATTTTTTCTTCCTGATTTTTCTTCTTGATATACTTTA
This sequence comes from Ariolimax columbianus, assembly GCA_036924085.1. Lineage (NCBI taxonomy): Eukaryota > Metazoa > Mollusca > Gastropoda > Stylommatophora > Arionidae > Ariolimax > Ariolimax columbianus. Next base: position 41,127,126 of record JAVGWX010000019.1, on the reverse strand, counting down.
ATTTATGTCTTGTAGTCTTACTTGACCTTTTATGATCTTGATTTACAGTTTTTTTATTGTCTCAATGTACAAGCTGAAAAAGTTGGGTGAATGGTTCCACACATCCATCAGCGTAAGACAATGATGTATACTCTTCCCGGCACTCTTCATCATATTTCTAGAAAGAATTATGAGTGATGCCCTTGAAAATCATGTTGGCACACTAAGTTTAGGGGATAGAATGATTACCAACTTACACTTTGCGGATGACATCGATGGACGGGTGGGGACTGAGATAGAACTTTGGGAATTGATCAGAAGACTGGATGTAACAGCACAGTGTTATGGCATAGAGATCAACACAGAAAAGACAAAGTTGATGACCAACAACACCAAAGGAATCAACGCTGTTATCAAAGCAAATGTAAAGTAGCTTGATATAGTCAACCGCCTCGAGTATAAGGGCTCAACAATCGATGATGAGGTATCAAAACCATAAGTCCTGGCCAAAATAGCACAGACAATGACAGCGTTTGCCCGACTGAAACTGATATGGAAAGATAAATGACTTTCCCTTGTCATAAAGGTCAGACTAATGCGTTTACTGGTTCTTTTGATATTCTTCTACACCTGGGAAACATGGATCGTTACAGCAGACCTCCAGAGAAGAATCCAGGCCATGGAGATATGTTTTAGAAGACTCCTAAATATCATCTACAAAGGCAAAGGCCGCCATCAATTGTAGACGATGATGGCATAATGTATTTGCTGGCGCTATTTTTAGTAAGGATTAACTGCGCTACTTTTTATCCTCACTCTCTTGTCTCGACCTGCTCGACCCCAGTGGCAAGTCAAGGACAAGACGACTAAGGGGCGACTACGAGATGCAGGGGACTCCGCATCAAGCACCCATGAAAGGACGGCGGAGTCTGGAGTTGAACCCACACCACCTGATGTTAAGGCCAACAGCTTCGCCACGGAATCCCCATGCAAAGACCGTATCACAAATGACAAAGCACGTCAAAGAATCTAAAATGCAATTGGACTCTACGATGATCTCCTCACAACAATCAAAAGACAAAAGCTGATTTGGTATGACCAAGCTTCAAGGTCCCAGAACCTTGCAAATACCATACTACAGAGCACAGTACAAGCAAAGGCAGGGATGTCCGGGAAGACAACATACATGAATGGACGAACCTGCAACTCAAGGAAGCACAACAAGCAACCTCAGACAGAGAGGGGAGGTGCAGGATTGTGGAGGTATCAGCAGGGGTGCACCAACCATCTCAAGGAGCCACACAATGAACTGAACTGATTTGTGCAGTTTCAGAGCTGAATTTAGTTCAGCCTAAACTAACTGATGACTTCATCCAGATTAGAGTAAACTCATGAAATAATACGCCATTGTTTTTACATGTTCAGTTGTTACTGGAGAGAATGTCAACATCATCAACTCTCCATTTGTGGACAGTAATGAGCCCCTACTCAGCATTCGCTTCATCCAGGTGAGCTTATATATATGTGCGTGTGTGTGTGTGTGTGAGCGTGCGCGTGTGTCAGAAGCAGTAATAATCCGCAGGTTAGCTTCTGTGTGTGGGTGTTTATTATTTTTTTTCGTACATCCACCCTCACTTCCATTCATCCTCCCATCCATCTATCAACCAGCACATCCATCCATATACGTATCTGTTCATCCGCTAATTCATCCATTCACCCCTCCATTCACACCAAACTACCCATCCTTTCTTCTTCGTACTGTCAGACGTCAACCTGTATTTTTTTGAAAAAAGCAGCGGTCATCCTGAGGCTGTCGACACTGCCATAGAGCTTGTCTAGTGTTGCACTGGTGATGGCCACATGTACTTTCTCTGATCCTCGTATGTCGGGCAGTTTTGCAGCAAATATTCAGCGGTCATTTTCCCGGTACCACACGTGCATTCGTCAGTGCCACATATCTTCAATTTATTGAATAGGTGGTACCTCAGTCTATTGTGGCCTGTGCAAAGTCTGAAGACCACGACCTGCTCTCTTCGGTTCAACTGGTAATAGGCATCGTTTTTTGTGTAGCCAGTATGTTCTGTTTCCCATTTGGTCACGTATCTAGCCCTAATAAGCCTTTTGGACTCTTCGTAGGTCACACTAGAATCTGGTTGTGGTAGTCTTGCACCTTCTTTTGCCAATCTGTCTGCCTCTTCGTTGCCTTGGATGTTACAGTGGGATGGAACTCACTGTACCACTACTCTTTTTGGTGCGGACTGCTGGCATAGTTGACAGAGTCATCATGTAGCATGTCCTTTGTAGAACGTTGCTCCCATCACAGTCTGTCTGAAAGAAACTCGTTCCCTTGCCAAAACTCCAGCTTCCGCCACTGTCATACTCAGGCACTCCTGGATATCTTGGTGCCATCGTCTTCTTGGTCTACCCCTTCCTCTTTTGCCTGGCACCATACCTTCCATCACCGTCCTCTCAAGACCGTTGTGTCTCTTGATGTGACCAAAGTATTTGCATTTTCTAGCCAAAATGGAATTGATAAACCAGTTCTCCTCTATGCTCAACTCTTGCCGAATGTCTACATTTGTTCTTTTCTCTGTCCAGGGTATTCTGAGGATCTTTCTGTAACATTTTGACTCGAAGGATTCGATTCTTTGTCTAGAAGTTTTGGTAATCGTCCATGCTTCACAGCCATAAGCTGCCACAGGAAAAACACAGGCTCTCAAGACTTTTACTTTTATCATTTTGTTGGTGCCCTGCCATAATTTCTTCAGGCTGTTCAGTCTCTGCATTGCGTTGACAGAGTACTGCTCTTAAATCATTAAGTTCGGTATTTTTCTGGCTTAAGTGCTGTGACTACGGCCAGGGCATCTGTAAACAGGACTATCTGGCTTTCATTGCTTTCGCCTGTCAGCATTGCTTCTACTGCAGCCTTTAGTGCCTCTGCCTCCGCTCTGAAATTGCTTGAGTATTTTCCAGTTGCCACTGACAGTGTTATTTTTCTACCATTTGTTAGGCTCAGGAATACCCCTGCCCCTCCGTTCTGTGTTGTGTTTATTACAGAACCGTCGGTGTATGCATGGGTCCAGTCCATGCTTGGGTAGTTTTTCGTTATGTACCTCAGGGTTATGTCTCTTCTTTCTTTTTCAGTCTGGCTGTTCTTGTTTCCAATACCTGGCATATTTTCTACCACCTCTGGAAATATATGCTGCCTCCAGGTAGGTTTGCGTACAGTAGGGATGGGCTTTGGTGTTGTTAATGCGTTCGTAGGGTCTTTGCTCATCTTTGCTTTGGCTATTTCTGCAAAGTTTCTCCGCTTTAGTTTCCCATTTCCAAAATTATTTAGTCTCTGATGCATTGGATGGTCTGTCAGTCTTCTGAGTTTCTCTGCTTGCTGCTGGGCTCTGCAGTCTCTTCTGTCGGTCATGGATTGCAGATTTGTAATCTTTTCAAGTTCTACAATTGGCGTTGACTTCATGCTTCCTGTTATAACTCTCATGGCTTGGTTTTGAAGTTTGCTAATTTTATCAAAGTTCGCCTTTGCTGCTGTTGTCCATGCCGCAATGCCATACTCGAGAACTGGTCTCACTTTTCCAGTGTACAGTTTCTTTAGTATACTTTCGTCTGCTCCCCAGCTTGTGCCAGCAAGTTTCCTCATGATTGCCATTCTTTGTCTGGCTCTCATTCGGTTTCTCTCGATCTGACTTTTTCATGTCATGCGCCGATCAAATGTGACTCTCAGGTAGTTTGGGTTGTCGTTTGGCCGCAGGTATTTGCTGTTAAGACTTATTTTGGGGTTTGTTTGAAAGCGAGAATATCGTACATGTTGTTATTTCCTCATTTATTTTGACCAGCCATGATTTCGCCCACTCCTCCAACGATGTTAGGGCCTGCTGCATCCGATTACTTGCTATGTTGAGATTCTTTTCAGAGGTCCACATAGCCAGATCGTCTGCAAACATGGAGCTGTGGAATCTTCTTGGTATATTCTCTGTGATGTTATTTATATACACCAGGAAGAGTGTGGGTGACAGTACTCCACCTTGGGGTACTCCCTGCTCAAGTGTCAGCTTTTTGCTCATCTGCCCTTGTACTTGAACTCTGGCTGTTCTGTTTTTGAGGTAGTGGCTGATCTATCTGTACATTTTCCCACAAACTTCACTTCTTCGTAGCTTGACTTTAAGTCCCTCCTTCCAAACCTTGTCAAATGTCTTTTCTAAATCCACCCAAACTGCTACTGTGTGTTTTTTCTCCTGGTAAGCATCTTCTATTTCTTGGGCTATGAGATTGATCTGATCCTCAGTGGATCTGTGCTGTCTAAAGCCTGCTTGCTGTGGAATTAGTATGTGTTTTTCTTCCAGATGCCACATCAGTCTGGTGTTTATCATACGCTCCATCAGTTTTCCTACACAGCTCAGTAGACTGATAGGCCTGTATCGATTTGGTTCTGTTCTATCTTTTTCTTTCTTTGATACTGGTATGAGTACAGCGTCTTTCCATGCCTGCGGTACAATTCCCCTTTTCCAGCTTTGGTTCAGGACTGACAGTAACTTTCTCTTTGCTGTTTGGCCCAACCCCATCAGCATTTCGTTTGTTACACCATCTTTTCCGGGCGATTTCTTTTTCTTTAAAGTTCTCATGGCCTCTTCCATTTCACTCATGGTTAGTTTTGCCATCATATGCTCCTCTGGTGCCATATTGATGTTGTCGTGCCTCTTTTGTTCTTCATTAATTTCTGTATGCCTATTTGTAGGGACATCAATGTGGTTTGCTCTGGCATAATGTTCTTTAAAGGTGTTTGCTGCTTTTTTTCCAGTGAGCATATTGTCGCCCTGCTTGATGGTAATTTGTTTGTTTGATGGAGTTTCGTCATTCATGGCTCTGACTAACTTCCATAGTTTGTTCCCTTCTTTGTCTAAATTGAGGCTTTCTGTTTTGTTTTTCCAACTTTCTCTTGTTATTTGGTTTAGAGTGTATTTGTATTTCGCCGTGATGGTTTTGAGGGCGATATTTACCTCCATAGATTGTTCTCTATCTGCCATATTCCTAGCATTTGAGACTTCGTCCTCCGCTTTCTGCAATTCATCATTCCAATAAGGCTTGTAGCTTTTCCTTGCCCCTCTTGGGATGGTTTCAGTGGCTGCTTGCAATATTGCTTTGCTTATTCTTTCCACCATGGTCTTCATATTGTTATTCCGTGTGTTGATGGTTTCGCACAGCCCATCTGTCAGGATTGCAAATCTGTCCCAGTCGGCTCGTTTATAATTCCAACGTGGGAGGGGTTTTATTTCCTGTGGGACTACTTCCATATCAACTTCTAGCCTAATTGGCCTGTGGTCGCTACCTGCCAATTGGTTTAGCACCTGGCGGTCTATTTTGTGGTGAATATCAACCGTGGAAAAGGCCAAGTCTGGAGTAGAGGTGGTATGCCATGTTCTAGAATAGAAGCTAGGGCTATCCTCCGGCCTATTGATAAGATAGAGATTAAGTCTGTCTCCCAATCTTCCACTTCATCACCTCTGTTGTCTGTGTCCGAATATCCCCATCTCTCCGAGTGGCTGTTGAAGTCTCCAACTACTAGGCAGCTGGAGTCCTTGATTTCCATACTCGAGAGCGACAGGTCTTTGCTTGGTGGGCCATACAGGTTGAAGTTGCGGATCTTCGTTTCTTGTGTCATGTCAACTTCTACAATTTCTGCTTGTCCGGTGTGATTGACATCTACCGCGCTACTCTGTATGCAGTTACGTGTCAGTATCAGAACCCCTCCTTTGTGACCTTCTCTATCAAGACGGAAGGTCTGGTATCCTCTGATTGAGAATTTGTGGTTGTTGTTGAGGTGCGTTTCTTGGATACATGCCACGTCAATCTTACCTTCATACAGGTGATGTGTTAGGGAAAGCTTTTTGTTAATGACTCACTCCGCATTCCACTGTAGTATTCTGATGGTCTTGTATTTTTGGTCAATAGTTTTTGCCTCATCACCTTGTGCCTTGACTCCACAGCACATGGGTGGGTGACCACCAGTAGCATTGGGTGGGCCCCTTCGAGGCGTGAGGCCCGGCATTCTCGCTGCTTGGCGAGACTCCACAGGATGAGCGCCACACTTTTTTCTGATAGGTTGTACCGTCATCATACAGCGATATACGTTGCACTGTTTCGTTAAGCCTGTGGCCCAGTGCATCCGATTTCAACAGGCGTTTCTGTAGGGATGCCCTCCTTAGCCTTTGGCTGTCCCCAGCCTATCTGCAAGGCAGCAGTTGTTTGTGGTCAGAGTTGTCTCTCTTAGGGAAGTTGTCTTGCAGGACTATCGAGTCTTCACCACTCGTGTCTATAGGGTGGGGTGATGATATGATATGATGGACTATGTACTAGTTTGTACTATCCCGGAAGAGAGGCAGTCCAGTGTGTCTGTATCCCAGGATCGTCACGTCCTGTCAGAAACGTAACAAATGCATGTGAGTGGGGTATCTCTTTGCTCCCTTTATTTTCTCGGCTTCTCTGCAGTGATGGTACGCCTAGCATTCCCCGTCACCTGGGAGGTTGTCACAATAGGGCAGAGGTGCAATGTCCGCTGGCCTGCATCTCTTCTATGTCCATTGGGATGACTGATAGCAGACAGAGGTAAAGAGCGAGGCAGAAGTGCATTTAACCAGGGGACAAGCCTGGTCATGGCACGGAGATGTTGTTCGCCTGGTGTGCGGACATATCACATGATCAAGGGTTGAGTCTCAACAGTTCGAAATGAGGTGGCTGCTCTACTGCTTACGACACCCCGACCGAGAACTAAGTCTTCTACTAGTGGTTTCACACCTCATCGCCGTATGGGGTGAATATCGGGCAGCTTCCCGCCCACTTTGATCGGCGGACGGCAGAGACCTCTTTCTGCGGCTCGACCGGGTCGGGCTGAGACGCGAGCCCCAGGTTATAACCATATCATAGCCTCCCATCACAGTGGTGCTGAGATTTAGGGTGGGATTCCGGCTTAGAGGCGTTCGGCCGAAATCCCTCAGCCAAGCACGTGGGCCAAATGTCTGCGATATGCGATTCCTCTCGAATTAAGCAGGATTACCGTAGCAACGCCCTGTCATTAGTAGGGTAAAACTGACCTGTCTTCCGAGGGTCTAATTCCAGCACACGTTCCCTATTAGACCCAACGAAAGTGCTGTCAGTCATTTCAGTGTTGGCGTGTTAAGTCAGACTAAGCCGCAGGCTCCACTCCTGGTGGTGCCCTTCCGTCAATTCCTTTATCGAACACTGGATGCGAGCCACAGAGAGACTAGCCCCAGATTTCCGAGGGTCTAATTCCAGCACACGTTCCCTATTAGACTCAACGAAAGTGCTCTCGGCCTGTCAATCCTTAAAGTGATGGTGTGTTGAGTCAAATTAAGCAGCAGGCTCCACTCCTGGTGGTGCCCTTCCGTCAATTCTTTTAAGTTTCAGCATTGCAACCAAACTTCCCCCGGAACCCAAACACTTTGGTTTCCCGGAAGCTGCCCGCAGAGTCATCGAGGCAACTCCTGCAGATCGCTAGTTGGCATCGTTTATGGTCAGAACTACGACTGTATCTGATTGTCTTCGCGCCTCTGACTTTCGTTCTTGATTAATGAAAACATTCTTGACAAATGCTTTCGCAGTAGCTCGTCTTGCGGTGATCCAAGAATTTCACCTCTAACGCCGCAATACGAATGTCCCCGTTTGTCCCTGTTAATCATTACCTCCAGTTCCGAAAACCAACAAAATAGAACCGAGGTCCTATTCCATTATTCCATGCACCATTATTCAGGCAGCCGAGACCTGCTTTGAACACTCTAATTTTTTCAAAGTAAACGCGCCGGCCACCCGGGACACTCAGCGAAGAGCACCCGCGGGAGAGAACCGGCAGACGGTAGGGCAGGAGACAACGGGCAGTGAACCGGCGCGAGCCGGACCACCCGCCCGCACCTAAGATCCAACCACGAGCTTTTTAACTGAAACAACTTTAATATGCGCTATTGGATTTGGAATTACCGCGGCTGCTGGCACCAGACTTGCCCTCCAATAGATCCTCGAAAGAGTCCCGTATTGTTATTTTTCGTCACTACCTCCCGATGCCGGGAGTGGAAAGTTGCGCGCCTGCTGCCTTCCATGGATATGGTAGCCGTTTCTCATGCTCCCTCTCCGGAATCGAAGCCTGATTCCCCGTTACAAACATGCTAGGCATGTCACGTACCATCGACATTTGATAGGGCAGACATTTGAAAGATGCGTGGCCGGCACATGAGGCCATGCGATCAGCACAAAGTTATCCAGAGTCACCAGTTGGGACGCCGCAACCCCGCGAGGGGAAACGACGATTTGTTTTGAACTAATAAAAGCGCTCTTTCCGCGAGGGTCGGAGCTTGGTAAGCTTGGTAAGCTCTTGAATTGCCACAGTTATCCAAGTAGGATTGTGTCATCTAAGGAACCTCGACTGATTTAATGAGCCATTCGCGGTTTCACCGTGAGACAGTGTGAACTTAGACATGCATGGCTTAATCTTTGAGACAAGCATATGACTACTGGCAGGATCAATCAGATATCTGTCGGAGACGGACGAACCACACACACCGGTCGGCGATGGATGGATGTGTAAAAATCCTCACCAGGACGGCTGCAGGGACCGACTGACGGACGGACGGTTGTTCCGTCCCTCACTCCGTCTCCCTAGGATCGCCTGGCAGGGGCCCGTACACACACCAACCGGCCGACCGGGCTCCCTCGGGGAGGGATGGCAGCGCTCTCAAAACGGATCCCAACGACCCCGGCGATGATTTTCACTCAGACTGGAGATGATTTTTGCCTGTCGGCCTGCCCTTCTCCGGTTGGTCGGGCGAGGACAGGGCCTTTAGGCACGATTACTGCTTTCCATTTGCCGATTCAAAGCTCATTGCGAGAGAAGGACCAGAAGCGAGACGAACTGTCGAGATTGGCGATACGCGATAGTCTTTGACGAACCACCCAGACTATAAAAGCTTCTCGATACGGAATACAGTAACGCACCGTTACCAGCGGCATGACTCCACAAAAATTGGTCCTGCTACAGTGCCGGGGAGAGGCGGGCGAACTTGTTGGGCAAGCCTGCGCTCTCACTCTGCCTGGCGGGACTGAGATCGCTGAACGAACACTGGATGCGATTCAATCGAGCCACCGAGAGACCAGCCCCAGATACCCATCCTTCCATAATCCACCATTCACCCATCCTTCAGTTTTCTGTCCATCCATACATCTATTCTTCAATTGGTCTGTCTATCCATTTACTCATCTAACCATGTTTACATCTATCCATTTTCAATTGGTCTGTCCACCCATCTATCCATCCACCCACCCATACATCCATCTAATTACCAATCTACCCATTCATCCATTTACTCATCTTCCCATCCATCTATCTTTCCATCCATCCAATCATACATCCATCCATCTATTCTTCCATTTACTCATCTAACCATTAATCTATTTTTCCATACATCCATCCATCTATTTTTTATTAGTCTGTCCACGCACCCATAATCCATTCACTCATCCATCCATCCTTCCATCCATCTTGCCTAGGCTAACAAGAAAGGACCAGAATTCAAGACAACCTATAACAACACTACCCAGTCTGTCACTGTTGAGTTCTCAACATTGGATGTGGTACTTCACCAAGGGGTCATCCTTAGGTATTGTTTGCATGTTAAGCTAATCAAAAGTTGAGATGATTAAATCCAACAAACCATTAGGAAGCTGTATTGTGGTAGAACAGTGGTATTTTAATGTTACTAGTGATGAAAGTCTATACACATAGATGTCAGCTTGTATGGATTACTCATAATCTGTACTGGTTGTTTGATTTTCCTGCAGTCAATACACCAGATCGTGGTCGCTTCCTATATCTGCTCCAGGGAAACTTCTTGTTTTGTCAGTGTTGATGCTAGATCTAACAACGTCGAGGGCTTCAACAGCAGGATAAAAGCTAATGGCCAGGAACTCCAAGTGGTTGACGGTTTTAAATATCTGAGTTTGATTGTCAGTGATGAAAGATCAAAATGTGAGGTGTTGGCCAGAATAGCACAGACATTAGCGGCGCTTACACAGCTTAACAAAATCTGGCAAAATAAACTATGCACGAAAATCAGATTAATGCTTACACTGGTCCTGTCTATATTCCTCTATGCTTGTGAGACATGGACAGTTACAGCTTACCTTCAGCGAAGGATACAGGCCTTGGTGATGAGATGTTACCAAAGACTTTTAAACATCACGTACAAAGATCGAATTACAAATGAGGAAATACGAGATAGAATTACAACAGAAATAGGGACTTTTGAAGACCTCTTGGCAACTGTCAAAAGAAGGAAACTCGCTAGGTACGGTCACATATCGAGATCAAATGGTCTTGCAAATACAATCCTCCATGGAAAGGTTTAAGGCAGACGACGAAGAGGCCGTCCCAAAAAGAGGTGGGAGGACAACATAAAAGAATGGACCAATCTCTGACCAGAAGAGGCACAGGCAGCGGAAGTGTGGCGTGGGGTTATGAGGATGTCTTCATGTGTGCCCCAACGACCTCATCGGTTACGAGATGACCTGACTTTATGGCGCAGAAACATGGGCAATGAATAACAAGTTTGAAAAGAGTATTGAAGCTACCGAAATGTGTATTGGTCATGCCCAACATTTACTAGTAGCCTCTTACAAAATGTTAGGTAAGCTACAGTGTTGCTGTTCTTTATTCTATTTACGGGCCCTAGTAATAACTTCAAATCGCAGGTAAAGATGGCGGCAACATTAGATATATGTAATTAAATGGGAACTGCAACACGGATCGGGGGTCAACCCAGCTTAAAATTGTATATGAAAGCAAGTCTTGGAAGTAAAGGTGGCCGACATTATGCTGAGCACATCACATCTAGTGTGCAGTTGGTCGAGAAAATATGGTTCTAATACCATGTTCCCAATATGCCACTCTGGCTTGTGAATAAGGATCTTTACTTTTATTTTTACTTAAATAACAAGTAAATATTTTTAAAATAACTTTATCTTTACAAGCTTTTATTTATGCAAATAACATATTTTTGGTGTTTTGGGACTTGACGGATCTGTAAAAATAGAAAATTTGATAGATTAACCAATTGTACTAGTAGAAGATGAGTACACAATTTCAACTCACTAGGTTATGGGAAAGTTGGTTAACATAAAATAGATACAAGTCCATGCAAATGGGCAATGTCCACAATTTCAACTCACTAGGTTATGGGAAAGTTGGTTAACATAAAAGAGATACAAGTCCATGCAAATGGGCAATGTCCACAATTTCAACTCACTAGGTTATGGGAAAGTTGGTTAACATAAAAGAGATACAAGTCCATGCAAATGGGCAATGTCCACAATTTCAACTCACTAGGTTATGGGAAAGTTGGTTAACATAAAAGAGATACAAGTCCATGCAAATGGGCAATGTCCACAATTTCAACTCACTAGGTTATGGGAAAGTTGGTTAACATAAAAGAGATACAAGTCCATGCAAATGGGCAATGTCCATTTCATGTCAGGTTAAATGACAGCTTGTAAATAAAAATGCAAACAATTTGTATTTCATCATGTGCAGTTTTTCCCCTCACATACGATCTTGTGTATGCATTTTCATCCGGCATAAGTTAATATATATATGTATACAGTAAGCCCTTGGATTCTGTGGCGAAGTGGTTAAGCCGTCGGCCTCGTGATCAGATGGTGTGGATTCTACTCCGGAGTCCGCCGTCTTTTTCACGGATGCTTGATGCGGAATCTCCTGCATCTCGTAGTCGTCCCCTAGTCATTTTGTTCTTTCTTAACTTGCCACTTGGATCGGGTGACACGAAACAAGAGAGTGAAGATAAACAGTAACGCAGTTAATCCTTACTAAAAATAGGGCTATCAAAATAAATTATGCCATCATCGTCTACGATGGACTTCAACTTTAAGCCCTTGGATGTCCATCCACTCCCATGTCTGCAGTTTCTCACATCCATTGCTTATCCATTCTTGGGGTTGTCATATCATTCTAGTTGCATCTTGGGTGTCAGCTAAGCTGTGCCAGGTTAAGGTTAAAGGTTAAGATTAAAGGAGAGGACTCGACTTCATTGCCGTGGGCTTCCCCATATGGCTCAGTCTCTCTTCGCAGAACGGTATGCTGCCTGCCGAGAGCATCGCACAAAGGAGTGTTGGATATGGCACTGGCTTTCCCATCCTGTAGAAACTTTAAGCCGCAAAAACTTCAATATGCACAGACAGGTCAACATTTGTTGACTAGGCATGTATTTGTTGCAGACCTATGCTCCACAGGAAGCTGAAAAGGTTCTGATTGATCAAAGTGAACCTCTGAGTAGCTTCCCTTAGAGGTACCAGGTTTGTTGCTCATTATTGACATGCTCTAGTTCACTCAACTGTAATTTGATACCTGGCTGTCTGTTATAAAAGAAATGGCCACAAGGGAAGTGGTCACCCCATCACATAAAAAGTTTAGGCCTAGTGCAATGAAGTCTCTAATACTTCACCATCATAAAGGCCCCTGTGTTGTATGCAGGTTAAGTTTTTCATTCACCCCTAACAGAAAAATGTAAATCCTTACCAGGGATTGAATCCTGCCCGCCTGACCAGATGATTGATATCTTGTCTGTTTGAGCCAACCGTTCCTTCGGAATATCCTTATAACATGTAAATCTATTAGACCATTTATGTACAACTTTTATTGAATCATTTAACAGCTGATATCAAGGGTCTACAGTACATGATGGGGTCACTGTGGTTGAGAAGTAAGGCACTCGTCTCTCAAAACAATGAACAGAAACAGCGTGGGTTTGAGCCCGGCAGGTTTCAGGAAACCCCTGGTTTCAAAGTAGGTGGAACCAGAGTACCTGAATTACCTCCAGTCGTTTTGATTTAAGCCACTGATTGGCACAAGAGAGTGAGGTTGATGACCAGTGCAACTTCTTCATCATTATGATCCAAACACAGCGCAAGTTACATCATCAAGATAAAACCGTCTGACTATGTCGCCATCATCGCTTGTGAAGGACAACTAACTTAAGACTGTACATCACTGAAGAAAGCATGGCTGCCTGAATGTCTTTTTCTGCTAAAACGTGATTTACATTTTGAGATCGATATATGAGAATATATCTGTTTAGATATCTGTGTTTGTATTTAGTTTATTTCTCCTACATTTTTCAGTTCAGTTCACTTCATCCTGTGACCCTTGACATTGAGACAGCTCTGCTTACACCTCCACAAACCTGCACTCTGTCTGTGGTTGCTTTTTGTGCCTCCTTAGGTCTGAGGTTAGTCGTCCATTCATGGATACTATCTTATCGTTTTCCTCAGATTCCCCACCCTTGCTTGCCCTGTACTGTACTATATTCCATATAGGTTGCAGCTGTGAAAGCGCTGCTGTTGTCTGTACTTTTCTGGCCAGGATTTCTGGTTTTGATCCGTTGTTATTGATCGTTGTGAAACGTAGAAAAAATCATTAAAAATTGTTTTAAGTCAATCTAGCCATCTAGTTGTATACAAGACGAGAGGAAGTGACCTCATTAAGACAATGAATACAATGGTGAGTGTGAGAGACAATTCCCCAGGCAAATTGTTTTGCCTAAGGTTCAGTAAAAGTAATATAGAATTGTAAGGGGAAATAATTAAGTTTAGGCATTGAACGTGAAACAGATTATGTAACAAAAATCTTTCTATTATTTATTTCCCTTCTTTCCACCAAAATTAAATTAATTCTATCTCCATTTATGTCAATAATTTCCTTATTCACTTGACATACATTGGCTTCCTTTTCAATAGCCTGTTGGATTTTGCCAAGAAATTAGAACCTACTTTAAAAAACCAGTTGGACTCTGGGCCAGATGTAATGAAAAGGACACTCTCAGCAGCTTCTTACGTATCACAGCAGACTGCTGGCTTTATTATTATAGATAGTGAGTTGACTTACCAAATTAGTTATATTGAATTATATTATATTATATTATGTAATATTATATTGTTTTGTATTATATTATATTGTTGTTATGCTATTATATTGTTATATAATATCGTTTTGTGATGTGTTGTGTTATGCAATCTTTTCTTACGTTATATTGTTACAATATAAAACAACCTTGAGCGTATACCCTGTCATCATCATTCATGTTTGATTTTGTTAGGAGCATGTTGTCCTCCTAGCAGCAGGACCAATGTGTTTATATGCTTTTGATGTGGTGGCTTTTATAGCACTTTGTTGTTGCTATAGTGTTGTAGAGCCATCCTTCATGGTTGCCTATAACAATGTGGTCAGGAAGAGGAAAATATAGAAACTTTGAGGCAGTTTGTTGTAAGTAAAGTATGTTTGTATGAAGGCAATGTGGCCTAAAGCTGAAACATCAGTTTCATAATCTCAATGCACTGGGTTTAAATTCCAATGGGGATGTGTCCAGTTTAACAGACACAGATTGTTTTTTTCTCTGTGCAATCGCTAATCCGCTTACAGAAAGTAATGGCAACCTACCGTACTGCACACATGCCAAAACGAATTATAACAGGCAAATAGGTTGGAAGTTGTAAGAAGCAACGTTATGCTATAAACATACATTGTGGAAAACGTATATATAAAATAACAGAAAATAAAGAGAAGTAATGAAGTCTAAATATGTTTGGATCATATTCTGCTTACATTCCATAGTCGCAAGTGATGAATGATAAAAGGCCTAGTCAGTTGGGATACTTTTTGGGGGGATGTCCAACTGGCTGAATCGATTAACTCAGCTTTCTCTTCTGACAAAGTGCTTTTGCCACCTGGAGGTCCGTGGATCAAATCTGGGCTTATACTTCAATCTCTTTTCTGTTAGTAATATGTTTTCAGAGTGTAGAAAGATACTTGACGTTCATAATCGTTGTCACTAACAAATATATTTCATATATGAAAAAAGGAGGGTGATGAATATCAAATGGCAAGACAGGATCCCGGACACTGCTGTTCTTGAGAGAGCTGGTATCTCTAGCATTAATACCACCATGATGCAATTCACAGATTTGCTGGGCTGGTCATGTGGTTCGCATGCCAGACTATCGGTTGTCAAAAATAATCTTCTATCGTGATATGATAAAGTGCAAACGCTCCCAGGGAGGCCAAAAAAAGCCCTTTAAAGACACTAAAAACATCTCTAAAGGCCTTCAGCATAAACCTTGAAACACGGAAAGATGCTGCAAAAGACCGTACAACCTGGCGCACAGCTCTCCACAGAGGAGCAGCATCATCCGAGGCATCCAATAAGGCTGCAGCAGAGCAACGGAGACAAAATAGAAAAGCCAGTGTATCACCGTCTCGCGAAGCAAACTTTCCATGCCCTCATTGTCTGTGATTATGCAGATCCCATATCAGACTCGTCGCCATCTCCGCACACATCCACAGCCCCGACTCACAGAACACTTAAATGAAAAGACTGGTTAAAAGGAAGAAAAAAGGTTTTCAACACTTCAAATAACAACGTGCATTGCAGGATGCTGAAGGCATATGTTATCCTCCCCAGAAGGAACATCTAATCATTCACAAGGTGATGTACCATAGAACTGAATCAGGCATAATCTCCAACCCATTGTTACAAAGACACAAACATAATTACACGCAGCCCTCGATTTACACAAGGGATGTGTTCCTGGCTGAATCAGCGAACATTTGGACGATTTCATAATAGATAAGTCAATGAAAAGTGTTCCCTGCAACCCAAAAATTTAAGAGTATTACAATGGCATTGCATTTAAAGCTCTGAAGTAACGTCCAAGAAAAGGTTTCTGTTTGGCAAGTCATTCTCATGATGAAAATAAATAACAGAGTTGGGCAAAAGTAGTTGACATACCAATCCAAGAAGATATCTTGTGTCACAAAAGTCTTTTTAATTTACTTCCAACAAACTGGGAACATGGCTTTATTGTTTCATTTCCTATTTATTAATCTATCCGTTGTACCATTTCATGAGCTGCAATAGTCAGTGACCCATAACTGAATACTAGCATCAGGGCCTGCAAACCAGGGCTGCCAGGACCCTCTACACCCCTACGCGGTGATCCTGGATAACAGGCTGGAACAGAGCAGACTGGCTAAGTAGAAGAGATCGAAGAGGGAAGGCAACCCGATACTAAAAAATGTCTGTTGAAGTCAGTTGTGTTAGATCAAAAGGTGCAAATATTGCAGTCAAGCATTCCATTCTTCGGACTACATTCTGCTACTTGCAAAGCCCTTTCCAGAGCTTAGTAACGGGAGATTGAAAGGAAACGAAGAAGAAGTACCATTTATCAAGTATCATGTGTGCGATCTCTTAATTTATCAAGTGTGCTATCTCCCTGTTTCCCTGTGTGCTATATCTCAGTTATTATGTGTGATATCTATCAGTTATCCTGTGTGTTATCCTGATGTCATTTTTCTTTTATCCTCGCCATTTATAATTTACCCTGTGAGTCATTTCACATTTATCTTGCATGTCATTTATTATTGATCCCGTTTGTCATTTCTCATGAAAAAAATAATATTGAAACACAGCTGCCATATATTGAGTTTGTCTTTCACTGAGGGAAGAGCACAATGGATAGGGAAGAGCACAATGGATACAATTAGAACATTAAAGTTCCTAGCCAAAATGATGGTTAGTCTGTTTTTTTGACTACGAGAAAGCTTTTGTTTGAGTGGCATGGACCAAAATGTTTGGCTTGGCTTGGCGTTGTTCATTCTCAAACTCCCACTACCAAACACTGAAACGGCTTAAGTAGCAGAATGTAGTTCAGAGAACGGAATGCGTTGTGTCGTAGTTTACAGCTTGACTGCGATATTTGCACCTTTCGGCCCAACACATCCGACTTCAGCAAGCATTTTTTGAGTACCGGGTTAGCATTCCCTCTTCGATCCCTTCTCCTTAGCCAGTCTGTCCTGCTGCAGCCTGTTATCCAGGATCACCGCGTTGAGGTGTAGAAGGGTCTTGGCGGCTTTGGTTCGCTGGCCCTGATGCTAGCAGTTAGCTATGAGTTGCTGACCACTGCAGCCATGTGCTGCTCAGCATCTTGATCCCCAAAATTTTTGAAATCCTGGATTATTCTATTGAACAACTTATCCTCAGAATAATTCAAAACTTGTACATAAACCAATATGCCACGATGTCACTGAATGAGGGAAGGACACACCCATATGAACAGATGTGAGACAAGGATGTCTCCTGTCCTCTGATTTTTATTATGTTCATTCTCAAGAAATGATGGAACAAGCCTTCCAAATTTGCAACATGTGGATAATTGTAGACAGCAGACGTTTTAATGCTATCATATTTGCAAATGATCGGGCCATAGTCAAGGAGACGGAGGGGACTTTACAAGAATTGCTCAATAAAATTTGTGACATTGCATTGTATTATGGAATGAAGATAAATATAAGAAGACAAATGTTACGGTGAACCGCAAAAACAGCAAACCTAGTCATAGATGGATAAAGCATTAAACAGATGGCACAATTTCCATATTTGAGGGCAATTAATTACAGAAGACGCCCATAGCGGGAGAAATATAAGGGTTTGATTTGCAATGACAAAAACAGCATTCTGAGAGAGACAGAGAATTCTAACATAAAAAAGTATGAACTTCTCACTTTGTTAAAGACTTCTCCATGCATACAAGTGGCTTGTTATGTCTTTACCCTGACTGAATAAGTAGGAGGAGAAAGTTGAAATTTGGCACATATGTAGCTCATTCAATTTGTACTGGACTTGAGAAGTATGAATGTCCCTCCTCGACGGGTTTACCCGGTATCGTGCATGGCGCAACACACCTTATCGATCTGATCTGCTACTCTAAAGGTTTGTCAGAACAATAGAGAAATCAGAGACCAGAACTGTGATAAAATTCTTGATGTTGTTGGGAAAAACACCTACAGAAATACACAAGGAGATGGAGCCAGCATTTAGGAATTCTGTCCTTCGTATATTTCTGTAAAAAATGGGTGTAGGCAGTTTAAGTGTGGCTGTTCTCATGTTGATGATCTTCCAAGATCAGGAAGACCATCCTCAAAGTGCGGCGACGAAAATGCTGCAAGAGTGAAGAAAATCATTGACCAGAATAGGAAAATTAGAGATTTCTAGGTCAGCAAAACTGAATGAAAGTACAGTTTTTATCATTTTACACAACAGACTGAACATGAGAAAAGTGTGTGCCCGCTGGGTCCTGCATCTGCTGACATGTGAACAGAAACAAACGAGGGTTGATTGCTGTGGCCGGCTGCTCAAAATGTGTTGGTCAAAAAACATGTTGTCGACCATGGTAACAGTAGATGAGACTTGGGTTCACCATTATGATTCAGAGTCCAAAATGTCCAGCATGCAGTGGAAAACCCCGGGCTCATCAACTCATGTCAAGCCAAGAGCACAGAAATCTGCAAGAAAAGTGATACTGACTGTTTTTTGGGACGTCAAAGGTGTCATATTGAAAGATTACCTGCCTCATGGCAACTCGGTTAATGGGCAATATTATGCAGATCTCCTTACCAAACTGAGATAGACTGACCGGAAAACGAGGGATAGCGAGCACTCAAATTCTGTCTTTGCTTCAAGACAATGCGCCCTCCTATAAAACAAGGCTTGTGCTGCAAACAGCCAACAATTTGAATATTGAAAATCTTCCACACCCACAATATTCTCCGGATTTAGCTCCATCTGACTTTTTTCTTTTCCCAAAGCTTGAAAAACAGCTGAAAGAAAATCATTTTGATAGTGACGAAGATGTCATACTGGTTTGTGATAACTGGTTTAGTTAAAAAAAATAGGTTACTTTATTCTGAAGGTCTTTTCAAAGTAACGTAGAGAAGGCAGAAATGTATAAATTTAGGTGGTGGCTACATTGAGTAGAAATAAGCACTGTGCCAGAATTCAACTTTCTCCTCCTACTCCTTCATGGTCAGGGTAAAGACTTGTGACAAGCTCCTTGTATATATATATATATGGTGCCTGGCCCTTTATGGAGCAGACACATGGACTATAGTAAGTGTATTTGAAGGCCTCTGTTATCAGAGGATGGAAGCGAAACGCTGGGCAGAAAGGAAGTTGAATAAAATGGTAATAGAGACAGTTTACAAAACAAGACAGCTTCTGATAATATTTCAGAGTCAAAGATTGTCTTGTCTTGGCCACAATCTAAGATATGTCTGTCTAGTATAGACAATGTTTTTCAGAAGAAGAACAAGGCAGAGGTCGACCAAGGACTGATTTCAACACTCAGGCCTGCAGAAATGTGGCTGTCAAGTCCTATGATGAACTCAGGTGCTGTAGAGGACCGAAGACTTTGGCATGACATGATATAGGGTCTCCAAAACCAGTCTATGTACTGAAAAACCGAAGACGGCATATATATCAGTTCTCATATGTTTATCAAGTGTCATTTCACATTTGTTCATGTCATGTGTAGCATTTCCCATTTGTAGATTTTGCAATATTTGTCATTTCAATTTATTTTTTTCTGTCAATTTTCAATTTGTTCATTTCTCTTGTCATTTCAAATGTGTTCATTTATACCGTGTCATTTCCAATTTGTTATTTTATCATCTGTCATTTCCCATTTGTTAAGTCATGCAGTGTTATTTCTCATTTGTTAATTTATCTTGTTTTACAATACAATACAATATCCTTGACTTCAGTCCGACAGGTGTGCCGTATGCGAGGTAGTCAACAATGTCCTGTATGCAGTCCTTTTTTTTGCTGTCATACCATTTCAGACTTAGGTCTCTCAACAGATGATCTCACCATCGTGCGGGCGCGTGGTCGTGTATAATCATATGGCCACCAAAACATTCTGAGTGTCCATGTGTTATCTAGCATGCACACCACGTGGCCAGCCCAGTGGTTTTTGCCAGACAATGCAGGCCTCCACGTCATCTTGAAATAGTGTGTTCTCTGATTTCAGTATTGTGGATTCGATCTCTGAATTTCCATCTCTCGCAGGGTAATGCGTAGTTTTTCTACATCCGAGCGTTGTGTAGATTCCAGACTTCACAATTTTCATCTTGTTTTATTTCTGATTTATTCTGTGTCATTTCCATTTTATTTATTTAACCAATGTATCATTTCCTTGACTTATTCTGGAATTATTATTGTTTATTTCATGGACCACTTGCCTGTATGTCCAGAAAGCAAGCCACACTCAGATGTCCTACTGCTCAAAGTCAAGGCAATTGTGGACAGCATTCAGCTTGGTATATGCAATGCAAAATGTGTCATAATGCACTCCAAAGTTGAAGGTGTGTCCAGTCTTGTGTTTTTTATCACAAAACTCCGTTTTTCCATCATTAAATATTTTTCTTTTTTTAAATATATATATATATATACACACACAAAGGTGAAAACCTTCAAAATGGAATAGAAATGATAAAAAACATGCCTTTGTATTGTAACTTGTTCATATGTTTACTAAGGATGTCAAGAGTGCTCTGCACGTGCCATCTTGATGCAGACAAACAACATGACACCATAATTGCAGTTAAAAGATGACTGCCTCACTATTGGCATGCATCAAAGAGAAGCAGCATTCTGTTATCCATTTTTTTTAGCAGCGAAAGGGTGAAATCTATAGAAATTCATCAGCCAATGAAGGTCTGTATGGTGATGCATGCTTTTCACTCCAGCAAGTGGAGTAGGAAGTTCCAAAATAGCATGAGTTCTGTGACTGACTGTTCATGGCCGGGTCAGACACACCAAGTAGTGACCTCAGAGATAATTGCAGATATTGACCACCGCGTAAAGGAAAATTGCTGATTGACTGTGAATGAAATTGCCGCACATATGGACATCAGACAAGGTTCAGCACACCATATCATCGATGATGTACTACAGTACCACAAAGTGTTTACAAGGTTGGTGCCACGGCAGCTTACTCCAGAATTGAAACGACATGTAAAGATGCCTGTCAGAAACTTTTGTGGCACCTTGAAGCAGAAGGTGATGGTCTTCTAACAAGAATTGTTATTGGAGATGAAACCTGGGATCACTACCATGCGGAGAGTGAGCAAGGAATGGCACCACCCCTCCTCATCAAAACCAAAGAAGTTTAGTACGCAGACATCTGCAGGGAGGGTTATGCTGACTCACTTTTGGGATGAAATAGGCATTATTTTAGAGCACTGCATGTTTAAGGGGAACACTGTCACCAATGCCACATGTACAGATCTTCTCAGGAATTATCTTCCACCCACAATCAAATTAAAATGACGTGGACTTCTGAGTAAAGGTGTCCTTTTGCACATCGATGCCCTCCACTTTCAGTGCCTACCACATCTGCTGTACTCACCAGACCTAGCCCCAAGTGATATCCACATCTTTGGACAACTGCAAAAGGCATTGGCAGGAAAGACTTTCAGTCCAATGAAGAGGTCCAGCAGGTGATGCATAAATGGTTACACACGCGACCAAGATAATTTTTTTCTACAGGAATCCATGCAATCCAATGCGCTGGGGGACTTGTATTAAACACAATGGTGACTATGTCTATATATATTTATATATATATATATATATAGTTGGAATCCTGGTATTCAAACAGGCATATTAATGTTTGCTGCTAGGTAGCTGAAGGCGTTGGCTAAACGCAGTAGGTATTTTTAAACTTCCTGCAGCTTACTAGCTTATAAATAATTTGGGTAGTATTTTAAGTAGGATTTTTCATTTCGATTTCCAACTGCCATGGAATTTTTAATGGGATCGACCTTCGGCACCAAAGGATAACAACTTACCTTGAGACCATTGAGCCCCCATATATATATATATATATATATCCTTTATTTTTGTGTTTTAAATACAAAATGCCATTTTAAAAAAAGTTTTTGTCAAACACTAACCACTTGAAACGACCAATGTATTTATATTCATAACCATTTGATTTTTCCTAGATTGGTCTTAAGTTTGAATGTGATAAACTTGTTTACTTCCTTATATTTATAGGTCATCATTAGCTAGTTTTCCATCCACTTTTAACACTTTCAGTCCCAAACAAAAAAGCAGGTTTGACCCAAGCAAAAAGGGCTACCACTCAGTGTGTTGATAGTTAGCCTTTATAAATTAATGCTTGTGATGCTCATGTATATAAAGACATGTGTTGTTATATATGAAAATAAAGGTATGTGGTTGTAGATTACAGGTATGCATAATATAAACATGATTTCATAAAAAAATATATAGTTATGCCAAGTCAAATGTAGGCAGAAAGAAGGATGTGATCAAATTTTGCTATATAAAATTACACTTTTTTTGTTCTGAAACTGCTTGCAATGTCAATATTCTTGTAAAAACTGCAAAAATGTCACAAACAACTATATTCTCATAACATATAATTAATTTGTTGCTATAAAATCAATGGAAAATAATAAATTTCTCAGAATACAAAAGTAGGTCATTAGGCAAAAAAAAAACCATGACATTTCATAACATATCAAGACAGTAGAAGGAACATATATTTGTGATGTTTGTGTGCAAAAATCCATATCTTGTTAGAAATGAAAATGATGACAAATGGGTGTAGATAGCTGTTGTTTATAATGTATATATGTTTTCAATTAAAAAAATGTTAGTTATGCTACATAACTTGATTATTTAAAAATGATTTCAGTGAAAAATTAATTGTTTGGCATATAAAATTGACAGTGTAAACATGTTTTCATGTATGTTTATGTATTATAAAATTGGTACTCAAAGAAGATGATGATGAGACAATAGTACAAAGTGTCTTACCTTGTTGTTGAACTGCTATATCCATATCCAGAACAAATATCACAAAGCTGCATACAATGATGATCCAAGTAAAAGATGCACACAATAATAATCTAAAGTCCACAACTCAACTAGCTATCAATACTACATGCTATTTCATTTAAACTAATCAGATCAAGCTAGCTGTTTTGCTTATGGAAAGCCAGAAAGCAATTTTTAGGGCAAAGGTGAGGTCTGCCTGTGCAGCCTGAACACACATAGCTAGATCTTCGACGCCCTTTACCGCGGCCTTGGCTGCAGTGAACACAATCTCTGTCCTTCCCAACAAATTCCACAAGATGCCTAGCGCCAACTGTCCTCTCCACTTCTGTTCCTTTCATGGAATGTTTGAAGTTTTTTGATGGACAATTTATCAGTCCATCAGGTGTCAGCTTCGCAGCTTCAATGACCAGATCATTAATTAGCCGCTGTTTGAATTCTTGAAGTGAGAGCTTCTTTTTTCCATTACCTTCCTGGCACAAACTGTAAATAATGTGGGCATTGATCTGGGTTATCTCAATAACCCAATGGTAAATTTTTTTCCACCACTTTCGGCTTTTACGGTTGTGCATGCCATAATAGCCAACCATTTGATCCATCCGATCACAGCCATTCATGCTCATATTGTAGTCATCAACCACTTTCGGCTTTGTTGTTTTATTCCAGGTACCCTTCTCAACAGTTGATACTGTGGCTTTTGTTGAAACAAGTATGCAGGGCTTCTTTGCCTTTTTACTCTTCCAGGCAACGCATAATGTTTTGTTCACTGAGTCCAAAAACCACTTCATCTCTTGGTGTCCAAGCTTCAATGTCTTTATTTCCGGGGGAAAGCCGACGCGGTTGACATTTAGTGTTCCTGTATAATTGTAATTGTGCGAAAGCAGATAATCAATTACAGCCTTGGAAGAATAAAATCTGTCTGCAAAAATATGATGTCCAGGTCTCAACGGCTTCAAAAGAGTGCTGAAAACTTTCACAGCATGTACGGAGCTGGGATCAACATCCGGATTATAGACAGTATTCTTACCAAAATAAATTTTTAAATTGAATACATAGCCCGTGGCGGAATCACAAAGTCCAAATGTCTTGATGTGGTACTTGTGTGGCTTACTGGCATTGTACTGCTTATACTTGAATCTCCCTTTCCATCCAATAACCATTTCATCAATGCACACATTCTCAAAAGGGTAGAAAGCACTTTGAAATCTTGTCAGTAACAGATCCACAAATGGCTCAATCTTGGCTTGATCTTGTGACTCTGGTTCACAAACATGTAGCATGCTGTGAAAAATACACTGGAAGCGGTTTCTTGAAAACATTTGATGGAACCATGGTGTATAATAATTTCCAACAGTACGCCAGTAGTCTTTCATTTTGGGTCTTGGATCAATGCCCATGGCGATCATCACAGCTGTAAACTTGAGCCATTCATAATGTGTTAGTGGTGTCCATGAAGCAAATGTAGAGTACTTCCTTGGTGGGTTATTGGCTTCAATAACCTTTGCAGCATAAGCATTTATGCTTGCTATTAAAATGCCAACAACAGCATTATCTAGAAAAAATTTTAAAAAATCTAAGGGTGTTTCCATTTGATAGAAAACTGGATTTATATTATTTCTAGTCTGGCGAAAAGTAAAATTTGAGTTGGTCTCGCCAGTTTCTACTGATCGCCAAGCTGATATATGATTATTACCCTCATGTCCATGGGTAACATTGTAATCATTGTTACTAACAACGTTATGATCCTTCCTCATTTTCTTCCTTCTTGGTTCAGACACAGTCGCTGATGTTGTGGCAATCTGACTTGGTTGTCCTGTGCTCATAGTCGAACTATCACTTTCTGTATCGTCGTTCAGTTCGTTTTCAGACTCCTCGTAGTGATAATCTGACAATTCTCCATCGTCAGAGCTACTGTCATCCATATCGGAATTAGATTGTTGACTTCTCATCTCTTCAAACATCTTTATAGCTTGATCTGCTGTAAAACGACGAGGCCTATTACTAGTATTACCTGAGGTGGGCGTTGCCATTTTAAATACTGTCGAATACACACTGAATATTTGTATAAATAACAGTAAAATTTACCAAACTTTCAACAGCAATGTGAATTTCTTACCTCGCTAGTTTCAAAGCTAGTAAACGGAAGTAAAAAACGATGTCTGGTGTGTATAAAAGTGACAATATAGCGATAGAAACGAAACAAAATGTAAGCGCCGAATAATCGGCCCAAAGAGAAAAAGTGACCGCACAAATGTCCGACTATTCGGCGCCCGGGGCTTATTGTGTTAAGTGTCATTGGAAGCTTAAGTCATATGTCCTGGAACAAATGCATCACATAGTCATCTTGAGTCCTGCCGCTGCAAAATCATCCTAATGTTATCTATCCACCTCCCCCAAGGCAGCACTCTTGCCCTGTAGCCAGATCTACCAGCATTATAAGCCACCAGTAGAGGTTTATCAGAGCGCTTTCTCATGAAATGACTGAACCATCATATCTTTTGTCTGGAATTGTACTCAGCAAAAGGTGTAGTGCCAAGAATATCTTGAATGAACCTGTCGCTCCTGGTGACACAGATGACCTTTCTCAAACACCTCATTTCTTGTGTCAAAATTCTATGTTTCTGCACCATTGAGAAGGACCATCCTTGACACTAGTAGCACAGAGTCAGCATAAATATACTGGCTATCAACTGTTGCTTTGTTGCCAAACTGATACTAGAATGCCGATTCAGTGGTGTTAGCTGGTAGGTCACAGCAGATGTTTTTATGGCACCAAATTTTGATTTCCCTACCAAGCCTACTGTCAACTAGGAAAATTACTGTCAAAATACCTAATCTCATGGGCTTGATGAAGAGCAATATCATTGACACGTATGTTGTTTGGGCCAGATGTTCTGCTAATCTTCATAGTTTCTGTCTGTGAATTGCTATTTCACATATTGTATTTTGTGCAAGCACAGTTATGTGCATTTGCAATTTAGTTTCATCATTGTATATAAAGCACTGGTCACCAGCAAAGACAAATTGATGCAGGCCCCAGAGATGAAACTTCGGGAGGAACATCATCTACCATATTAGACATGGAAGTAGCTGAACAGACTCCTAACTGGTGTATCACGGTGCAAGAGGAATATGAAAGGATGGAGATACACAAATGACACATCTGTCTGTGGCGCATACAGGACACAGACAACATGATGACCTGCCCCAACCTCCATGAAACATGCAATACGTGCAACATGGAGGAGGCAAATGACAAGCCAATCCATTTCGCTGAATACTGGATGAAATACTGTATAATGTGGTGATTGAACATGGAAAGTAAGTAAGTAACCAGCAAAGAGCAGTTGGTCTGTGGCTGACCTCTGTTGAGATTTTCTATATGTTGAACAGCAGCGCAGAAAGCACACACTCCTGAGACACACCTGTGGAGATTTCAAAAGTATCTCTGATGCCATCAGTCGTTCTCATTACGTTATCAACTGAACAATACAGGACTCACACATTGTCAAGCAGCTGTCCTTGTATCTTCCTAAATTTAATCCTGTCCACCCTGTTAAAAGCTTGGAAAGTCCACATAGTAGGAACATTATACTTCATTCAATAAGGGGGGGTGTGTGCTGTCACACAGAAGTTACTCAATGAGTGTCTATTAGATTATCACACTGAAGTTACTCAATGAGTGTCCATTAGATTATCACACTGAAGTTACTCAATGAGTGTCTATTAGATTATCACACTAAGATTAAAGATTCAGCGATCATAAGTCTGTCTTTAGGAGTTTTCAGTCTTCAGTCGATCAAGGTGAGTGGAGGTAATCAATTTGTGTTTTTTTTGCATAAGCCTTATTTCTTTAATCCCCAAGGCGGTGTGTGTGGTACTGTGGTTTTTATTTTGCGCCTGTCGGCCCAGTGCATCCGACTTCAACATGCATTTTATGTAAGGGTCTACTTCTTCCAACATTTTCTAAGGGTTTGCTTACCCGGGGTAATGGCCGGTGCTGTGATGAGGACTGAACCCAACACCTTCGGATTGTGAGCCGTGTCACTTAATAAGACTAGCCCCCGCCATCCCCAAATGTTGTTTAAACTTAATACGGTCATTACTTTTGGAATGCCATGTTGGACCAATTGTTTTACTCAATCCATCTCTTCAACTTATTGGTGGGTGTCTGTATGGGCACTTCAAGTTGTAGGGCCACCAAGAAGTCACTTTTCATGTTTATCTGTTGTCAGGCGTATTCAGCACATGCCCATCCCAGCTGCATTTTCTTAACAATGCAGAATCTACAACACCAATGAAGGGGGTTCAGTGTTGCCTGATTTCTATGTTGCGAGTTTGGTCCTTTAGAAAGACTGCTAATGTTCTTCGCACCATTGCTCATTGAGCAACTTGACGTTTCTCTGCATCTGCTTTTTGTAGGTACCATATCTCGCAGCCATATACCATAGCTGGAATAACAATGCTGTTGAAGATGTGGGCACTTGCCCTGTAATTTTAGCATACACACAAATCACAAAAACTGAAAGAGTCTCCGGGTAACAATGGGTTTGTCAAAGTGCAATGATGTATCTACTTTAATATAACAAAAGTAACAATATAACGTAAGGAAAGGTTGCATAGCACAACACAGCACAAGACGATATTGTAATATAACATAATGTAATTTAACAATATAATATAACATAACGCAATGTAATACAAAACAGTATAATATAACATAATATAACAATATAATATAACATAATGCAATATGATACAAAACAGTATAATATAACATAATATAATATACTGGATTACTGTTCCTCAGAGGTGGTTACGCTGTTGTGGGTCCCAACTTCGTTTCCATTGTCTTTTGTCTTGGATTACGATGGACCAGTTGGTGATAAGTTTCCTGTCTGTAGCAATGTTGTTTCTGAGTTTGAGGGAGTCAGACCAGCGCGTATGTGGTCTTTCCTGTAGTCGTCTTCCGTCTCATGGGTACCAGACTGCTGTCGCTGTGCTCCAACCATCATCAGTTCTACAAAGTAGGTGACCAGCCCAGCAATGCTTTACCTCGTGGGTAACTGCATCCTTCACCAATGACATTTGTCGTACATCAGTGTTGGGACGACCTTTCAAACGTTGGTTGTGGAGCATGAGGCTGACCATACGTCTCTCGGGGGAGGCTTGGGTCACTCTGATAGTTAGGATTCCATTTCTTTTGTAAGAGCCCATGTTTCTGCGGCGTAACACATTGCAGGTAGAACTGTGGAGTTGAGTAGGGAGGCACGCAGACTATGGTCATAGTTATGGTCTATTGCCTTCTCTATGTATGAGAAAGCCGCCCAGCCCATGTGACGATGTCTTGTTAGTTCTGGATTTAGGTTGTTCTGCATGTACAATAAGCGTCCCAGGTAGATATACTCCTCTACGTTTTCCAGATTATCACCATTGAGGATGACTGGATCATTTGTAGCGAAACAGTTACACATTACTTTTATCTTTTAGGTGTTCATCTCTAGGCCTGCTTTTCTTCCTATAAAATATAATACACCAAAACTTCTAGACAAAGAATCAAATCCTTCCTGGACAGAGAAAAAAAACAAATGTACACATTCAGCAAGAGTTGAGCATAGAGGAGAACTGGTTTATCAATTCTATTTTGGCTAGAAAATGCAAATATTTTGGTCACATCAAGAGACACAATGGTCTTGAGAGAACGGTGATGGAAGGTATGGTACCAGGTAAAAGAGAAAGGGGTAGACCAAGAAGACGATGGCACTAAGATATCCAGGAATACCTGGGTATGACTGGCGAAGACTGGAGTTTTGGCAAGAGAACGAGTTTCTTTCAGACAGACTGTGATGGGAGCGACATTCTACAAAGAACATGCTACATGATGATGATGATGATAATATAATACAATACAACAGAACATCATATCATATAATAAAAGAAAAGAAAAATAAGTGTAAAAAGTGTGCGAACTAAACTTGCTGTAACAATATTTTATCTTCTAGAGGACCAACATTTCTCACTGACCTTTCTTTATCAGGTATAGAATTTGGTATTGGCATGCAACATCAAACAGTTGGTGTTACAACTGTTATGAGGAAAATTGAAGTTGTGGATCCTGATCCCCAGACACTCCATTCAAAGGTTAACTACAATCTGTCTTTCTAGTACTTGTTCTGGTCACTGTATATAATATTTGTCTGTTTGAATTATTATTGTTGCATGTGTTTTGTTTTTTTGGGGGCTTACCTGGGTCTGTTCTGGATGGGGACTATATAAGGGACAGAGACAAGTATAGAAACCACTTCCATGCTGAGATATGAGATTAGTTAGAGAGAATGAAATGCAATCCTGTCAGCTGTTCTCTATGTTGGTCTGTAGATGTTAGTCAGAGAGAATGATATGCTATTATATCAGCTGTCCTCTATCCTGGACTTAGAGGTTAGCCAGAGAGAATGATATGCTATTATATCAGCTGTCCTCTACCCTGGACATAGAGGTTAGCCAGGGAAGGACAAACTATTATGTTAACTGGTGACAACTATCTTATGAGCTGTCTTCTATCCCGGGGTGTACACATTAGCTAGAGAGGACACCATGATATTCTTGGATCTGCCTTTCTTTTAGCCTATTTCCAGGTTTAATTACAGGTCTAATTCTGTAGTCCATTATTGCATGCCTGAAGTTGTCTCTCCTGTCAAGCATGGTGTGGCCCTGGAGTTATTTAATCACTGACTGTTGCTTCCCATGATTGTTGTAGTGACTCTGCAGATTTAGTCCAACATTGTAACTGAGATTGCTCCAGATGGGCCTGGAGAAGCTGAATTTTAACTTCCTTTTATATCATCTGGTTTGTGCACGTGGTCTCTCTATGAACCCATGACTACCTCCCTCCAAGGTGTTATATGTGTTTCAGTAACTACCCAAAAATGTCTCGTATTTGTTGGTCAAAGCTTGCAAACAGTTTTGAATATTTATTTGGAGCTGCATTTCGCCTTCTCTCCATCATGGATAATTAGTAGATAATGATTTTTGTTCCTTATACCTTATGTCAGTCTTTGTAATATAATACAATTATTTATCAAGAAACTATGTGTTCAAGCAAAATGCTTCTGTCATTTTGCCTTGAATTCAGATCTTCTCTGTGAGAGGGACAGATATGTTGAAGCTTGAAATGACACTCTTCATGGACAGTACAGAAGGAAAGCAGATTGATAGCAAGAATGTGGATGCTATTCTTTCACTCAAAATGGGGAGAACTCAAATCAAGTTTGTCAACAAGTTCTTCATGTCAATCGTGGTAAGGGTTTTATGTTCAGATTTGTATATTTATAACTTCTAATGTGATGAATTACAAATAAGCTTATCCGTTTTGGGCAGGTCTAATGTTTATCTGACTAGACTTTTTTCTTCTTCCCTGTTCGCTCTTTCATTTTTGTTTTAAGCGTAAGATATATTGTGTCGCATGTTTACATTTGGGCTGCGTAATGTTTCATTTGGCCTGGCTCATTCACTTTGGGCATGTCTTTTTATTCGGGCTAACTCCTGCTTGCCTTTGGCTATAGCTTAACTGCCGATAAGGCAGTAAGTTATTTGAAGGTAGGATTTTCCTTCTCCTAAGTCAATTACAACCTATGACTTATAGACATCTTGTACACAGAACATTCTGGTTTTATGATGGAAAAAAAAGTCCAGATTATCAAGTTGCTTCGTTTAATTGTAATTTTGTTTATTGATATTGTCTTCATAATCCAGTTCATAACCAGCAGAAAGAGAAATGGTGATAAGAGACACCCCTGTGGCACACCAGTTCTTATTTCAAAGATGCTCAGAAAGCTGACCTCCATGTAGAACTCTACATTTCATATCTTTGTGAACTTCAGGGGTGCTCCATAGTGTCTGAACAACTTCCAGAGTGATTCTCTGTCTAAGCTGTCAAACGCCTTTTCATAGCCCAGGAATCTGATAGAAAGTGGTGAGGTCCTTTCCAGACTTTCTTCAACTATTATTCTGTGTAGCTGTCTGGTCTGCACAGGATGTATTGTGTCGAAAACCTGAATGTTCTTCTCTCAGCTGTTTGTCTATGGCCACTTTTTAATATCCTTTGCATAATCATGTTCAATATTTTTGCAGACACTGATAATAGTATTACTCTTTAATTTGTACACTTCTGCAGCTCTTCCTTCTTTGACAACTTGACTTGCAGTATTACTTCTCATTCCCAAACATAACTAAGTAATTTGCATATCTCTGCTAAGGTGTCAAAACCTGCTCTGATTGTTTCTGCTGAGATGTCATCATGGGGCAGTGGCTTTACCATCTCTCAGAAAGACTCTTTCTTAATGTCTTCTTTAGTTTCTTGCAATTAACTTGTATTTCAATTTATGTTGACTAAATGTCATGGGGAATCTTGTGGAGCTGTTCTATTTAAAATGTCTTTGAAATGGTTTACCTATCTCTTAATCTGCTCATTTGAGTTGCCAATCAAGTTTTCTTCCTAAACTTTAATGAAGTCAATGATATGCAGACTTGGATCATTGTTGTTGTTGTTTAACTTTTCTTTGTCTGTAGGCATATTCAATTTTCCTCTCATGTATTCTTTATTGGCATTGGACTTTTTCTCTGTTTACAAGAAAACCTACACCATATTTCAATCTGTTCTTTATGTCTGCACTACTCCATACTAGTGAATGGTTTCTATGTGTCTCCTTGATGTTCTGTTCATTGTCCTTAATGTCTACTCTATAATTTATATCTTTAATGTGTTTTTTTCTATAAACTCTATCAGCTCCAGTACCTTTCTACCAAGTCCACTAACATTTTATTTTTCTATTCTAGTTGATTGTGTATTCCTTAGTCCTTTAACATTTCCTGTTAGTAATCTATTGAGATCAGTCCATCTCAGTCGATTTAATGTTTTTGTAGCAATAGTATATTGTTTGTCAGTTTGCTAGGCAATCACATCAGTGTCATTTTTCAGCTTACCAGCAGCTTTTCAGGGCATTCCCTTATTTCTCCGTTTTCACTTACAGTGAAATGAACATGGAATTGAACTTTGGAAGACATACTTGGAATATGGGGAACTGAGATGCTAGTCCAGTCAGGCACAACATGTTAATCAGGATGTTGCGTCAGGGTCAGGCACAACATGTTAATCAGGATGTTGCGTCAGGGTCAGGCACAACATGTTAATCAGGATGTTGCATCAGGGTCAGGCACAACATGTTAATCAGGATGTTGCGTCAGGGTCAGGCACAACATGTTAATCAGGATGTTTCGTCAGGGTCAGGCACAACATGTTAATCAGGATGTTGCGTCAGGGTCAGGCACAACATGCTAATCAGGATGTTGCGTCAGGGTCAGGCACAACATGCTAATCAGGATGTTGCGTCAGGGTCAGGCACAACATGCTAATCAGGATGTTGCGTCAGGGTCAGGCACAACACGTTGACCAAGGCCACAATTTCTTTTCCATGTAGCGTTTCCTTGGAAAGAGGCTGTTTTCAAGGTAGCCTGGCTGACAAGATGTAGATCGATGTGATCCCTGTAGTAGTGAGCACCACGCAGATGAAGACAAGCATAGCACAACCGCCTGGAGGACCGCGGTCCACCTTCATCAGCAGGCACGGGATGTCAGGAAAGCTACTACAACTCGCCACTTAACGTCCTTTTCAGGGCGCACAAAAATGTAAACTTACTCATTATGGGTATTAAACAACAACAACTTGGGATATGTTTTCCTTAAAGTAGGATTTCTATAACTTGAATCAATCATGTAGTTTAGTCACTGAACCAAGACTTGCTCACAATCTTCAACCATACACAATGTTTTGTTTCTTTTTCTGATCCCAGAAAAATTAGTAACTAGATTACTGTTCTTCAGCTGCGGTTATATCGTTGTGGGTCCCAACTTCTCTTCCAACGGTCTCTGTCTTGGGCTACGGTGGACCAGGGGATAATGAGTTGCCCATCTGTGGTATCGTTAATGTTGTTGCGGTATGCAAGGGGGTCGGACCAACGTGTTGTGGTCATCCCCGTAGTTGTTTCCTATATCTAGGGTACCAAATTGCTGCAGCTGTGCTCCAATGATAGTCCATTCTTCACAGTAAGTGATGCCCCCAGTGATATTTCATCATGTCTGCATAAATAACTGCATCTTCCACCAGGGACAATTGTCGTATGTCCGAGTTGTGAAGACCATTTACGTGCTGGTTATGAAGTGTGAGGCCAACCATGCGTCGCTCGAGGGAGACTTGGGTCACTCTGAGTTTGGACTCCATCTCTTTCATGAGTGTCCAAGTTTCCGCCGCATAGCATATTTCAGGTAGTACTGGGAGTTGAATAGAGAGATACGCAGGCACTGATCGTGGATCTTGTCCAGTACCTGCTTTATCGAAGAGAAATCCGCCCAACCAGCACGACGCTGTCTTGTCAACTCTGGGCTTAAATCATTCTGCATGTTGAGCAGGCGTCCAAGGTAGATGTACTCATCCACGTCGCAGAGTCTCTCTCCATCTAGGAAGACTAGGGTCGAGAATCAATTTTGCATGACTTTAATCTTGGACGTGTTAACTTTGAGTTCCACTTTCTTTCCCTCTCGATAGAGCGCTGCTAGCATTTCATTGACGTCTGTGGCTGCCTCCGTGATAAGTAGTAGATCATCTGCAAAACGAAGGTGATTTAGCAGCCTGCCGTTTATATTCATGCCCAAAGTATCCCAGTCACACCGACTGATGACGGATTCCAGGCATGCGGAACAAAGGCACAGTGAGATGGGGGGGGGGGGGGGGGGGGGGGGGGGGTCCCTTTGACACACTCCTCTTTATATGGGTACCACTACTGGTCTTTGAAAGGGTTGGAAGGTAATCATGCAATCGGTGTAGCAGTCAGCGAGGATTCTTGTGTCTCCTGGGTTGACCTCGTCATCTTTTAGAGATTAACAGGCAAATTTTGGTTCTTCCAAGTCAAACGCTTTCTTGTAGTCAGTGAAGGTATAAATTAGTGGGTTCTGATACTCTCAGACATGTTGAAATGTGATCCATGGTGCTATATGCATGATGAAATCCAACCTGTTTGATTGGTTGCGCCGCTTATCTAAAGTTGGGCAGATTCTAGAGAGGGCTCATTTCGTGAATATTTTGCAGGTGACCGGAAGGAGTGTGATTGGCCGGTAGTTGCCGACGTCTTCCTTGTCTCATTTTTTGTGTAGGAGGATCGTTTTTGAACTACGCCAAGCCATCAGTATTGTAGCTGTGTGTAAATAGGTTGGGAAGTGCTTAGCGAGGGCCTAGTAAAGCCGTAGTCCGTAGGCTTTGAGATCCTCTGGCGTTAGGCCATCCTTGCCATGCGATTTTGTGAGGGGAGTGGTATCGATGGCAGGAAGTCTGGGGGAGGGATAGGTGGGTAGGAAAGAGGGATGGCTTTGGGTATGATGATTTAAATAATTCTGTGTAGTATTCTTTGACAATCGATTCCATTCCCAGCCTTGACTCGGTACGGGACCGACTTGCTGTTTTTAAACAGGGAATGACATGCCTGTGTTTGGCAATGCTTCGAGAGGCATGATTTATGCTTTGCCGATGCTCCGCCGCTGTGAGGAGATGTTTGCGGCAAATTCTTCATGGTCCTCTTTTAGCAACAGAGTTTGCTAAAGGCATTGAAAGTTGCGTTGTTGGCCAAAGATCGTGTCATATTGCGCCTCTCCTCCAGTAATGCTCGCATATTGGGTGATATGCGATTTACGTTGTGGTTGGGTGCTGGAAGTCTAGCGGCTTTTGAGATGGATCTGATTTTTTAGTTCAGTCTGGTGTAGATGTGTGTGATGATGTGTTCTGTAAGGTTACTACTAGCAGTCAGGGAGGCAGTCATCATAGAGTTGAGGATTGATTCTGGTCCACTGCATGATTTCTGCCTCTGTAGCTTGTCAATGCGTGTGTTGAAGTGAAAGAATGAGCGGAAGAGGCAATGGTCACTGCCTGTGCAAATAGATGCCAACGCGGGGACGTCTGTCACTATTTTTCTGTTTGTTAGGACATGATCGAGTTCGCGCTTGTACTGCTTGGTCATGAGTGAGTGTTTCTCTTGTCAGGGGTTTTCTGGAAAAAACTAATGCAGGGAAATAGGCTATTTATAACGCAAAATTTTGCTAGTCTATCGCCAGCCTCATTCCTTATTTTACTGCAATGTTTTACCAAGTTGGCGAGGCCCATCCTTGCACTAAAGTCTCCAATGATGATTTTGTAGTAGTAGTTGAGACTTTGTTGAAGGATGTCGTGGAGGCTGTCGTGGGCCTGTTCTGCTTTGTCTGCTGTCAGTGCTTATGCTTGTATGATCATGACAGTGTTGCCATTTGAGATAACGTCTAAGGAAAAACTAGTTATCCGCTTTTATTGCTTTATCATGTATGGGATTCTTGTTTCTAGAGTTTTTCTTTCTTTATTTTCAAATCCGTAAGGCTACTCCACACAGACTTTTTGACTGTTTCAACAATATGGTGTACAATTTCTGAGTTGGAGAGTCTTCTACCATAGATGGGTTAGGTCACACTGTTAGTCACCTCTTACAACATGCTCTCAGTGTGACAGTGATCCTAATCTCATCTGTTACACACAAGGCACTCATAGAAACCACTCTCCTCTTCTGTAAGCAAGGGGGATTTCCATGTAATCATATATGAGGTAGGGGAAGTCATGGGAACCAAACTGATCGTGATCTGCTATAGTTTGAAGAGCAATAATATTCCTAGGGCTCCTAACTGGAATGGAAATTATAGGAGCACTGCACTTTAACTAAACACCTTTTATCTGGTTTAGAGGACGCTGCAGAATCTATGTAACCATTTTCTTTTACTCAACAATCGAAAAATAGCTGTGCATCCAATCTATTGTTTAATGCATTATATTACCCTGCCCCCACCATTTCCTGTGGTAATGCACTCCAAGCATTCACAACTTTCTGGCTAAAAAAAATATTTCCTATTACCTAATCTGGGCCTTTCTTAAATGAATTTGTAACTGTGCCCTCTTGTTCTTGTATCCAGCTGTACTTTGAAAAGCTTGTTATAGTCTAATTTGTCCTTTCTCTTGATTATCTTATAAACTTGTATTAAATCACCTCTAATTATTCTCTTTTCTAGACATTGAGTGTGCTGGTTTTTTTTCAGTCTTTCCTCATAACTATAATTCAGAAATCCCACTTTTTAGTATTTTGTAAAAGGCAACTAAAGAGTGTTGTGCATGGTGCTGGAAACCTCATCATGTAAAAGAATGAGCTAAGTAAATCACAGCTACAGAAGCTCTTCCAAGCTTTTATGTAGGCTTCCAGTGATCCATTGCTCTTATTGTGGTGGAAAGGAGGCATTTTTATTATATTATTTGTTTGTATGCGTTTGAAACCTGCAGTTGTTGGGATAAAAAGGAAGAGTTTTTGTGATATTGTTTGTTTATATATGTTGGACACAGGTTAGTTATTGGGAAAAAATGATGAGTTTATGATAGTATTTGTTTGTATATGTTTAACACAGTCCAGAGGGGGAGGTACACTAACGTCTGGTCGGGCAAAATATATGATCAGACATGTTAGTCAGGGTTAGGCAAAATATACTGGCCAACACCCTCACCTTGGCTTCCCAGCCATCTCCCTGAAAACAGGCTGTTTTCATGGCAGTCTGGCTAACAAGGTGAGGGATTAGTGTGATCCCTGTAGAAGTGAGTGATGTGCAATTGAAGCCAAGCATATTACAACTGCCTGGAGGACCACGGTCCACCTTCGTCAGCACGCTCGGGATGTGAGGAAAGCTACTGCAACCTGCCACGTCCTTTTCATAGCGCACAAAAGAGCAAACCTACTCATTGTGGTCATTCACAAACAACAACACAGGCCAATTATTGAGAAAAAATGATGAGTTTATGATAGTATTTGTTTGTATATGTTTGACAGTAGCTAATTATTGAGAAAAAATTATGAGTTTATGATAGTATTTGTTTGTATATGTTTGACAGTAGCCAGTTATTGGTGTGAAAAGGAAGAGTTTTTATATTATTTGTTTGTATATGTTTGACAGTAGCCAGTTATTAGTGTGAAAAGGAAGAGTTTTTATATTATTTGTTTGTATATGTTTGACAGTAGCCAGTTATTAGTGTGAAAAGGAAGAGTTTTTATATTATTTGTTTGTATATGTTTGACAGTAGCCAGTTATTGGTGTGAAAAGGAAGAGTTTTTATATTATTTGTTTGTATATGTTTGACAGTAGCCAGTTATTAGTGTGAAAAGGAAGAGTTTTTATATTATTTGTTTGTATATGTTTGACAGTAGCCAGTTATTGGTGTGAAAAGGAAGAGTTTTTATATTATTTGTTTGTATATGTTTGACAGTAGCCAGTTATTAGTGTGAAAAGGAAGAGTTTTTATATTATTTGTTTGTATATGTTTGACAGTAGCCAGTTATTAGTGTGAAAAGGAAGAGTTTTTATATTATTTGTTTGTATATGTTTGACAGTGTCCATGCAGTCATTGATGTTTAAGCAATCCAAATCCTTTTGTCCTTTGGACATTTATTTAAGAGCGTTTGAATAGCGTAGTCGTAGATCACTTGTTTTTCATGGCAACAATGCATAGTTTAACACCCATTACCGCATGCTTCAGTGAAGCCAACTGCAAATGGGCACCTGTCTTACTGTTACTGAAGAAAATATAGTGAGGAAGGGAACTGGCTACCTTCACGTCATATTCAAATACAATGAAGTCTCTAACACTTCATCCCCAACAACAGTGTCTGCTATGAAACTGCCTTGCCCTTTACCTGTTTAGGGTATGCAATCTCCATAAGGGAGTCACTATAGTAAAGTAGCTAGTTTACTGGCTGCCCAGCGGGGTGATCTAGATTCAATTTCTAGTTGATGCAAGACATTTAAAAAATGCAAATAGGTCCAGGGTCGACCCAGCATCACTTTCAAATAAACCACATAACACCAAAATAAGTCTTAACGGCAAATATCTATGGCCAAACGACAACCCAAACTACTTGGAAGTCACATTTGATCGGCGCATGACATGAAAAAGTCAGATCGAGAGAAACCGAATGAGAGCCAGACAAAGAATGGCAATCATGAAGAAAATTGCTGGCACAAGCTGGGGAACAGACGAAAGCATACTAAAGAAACTGTACACTGGAAGAGTGAGACCAGTTCTCGAGTATGGCATTGTGGCATGGACAACATCAGCAAAGGTGAACTTTGACAAAATTAGCAAACTCAAAACCAAGCCATGATAGTTATAACAGGAGGCATGAAGTCAACGCCAATTGTAGAACTTGAAAAGATTACAAATCTGCAATCCATGACCGACAGAAGAGACTGCAGAGCCCAGCAGCAAGCAGAGAAACTCAGAAGACTAACAGATCATCCAATGCATCAGAGACTAAATAATTTTGGAAATGGGAAACTAAAGCGGAGAAACTTTGCAGAAATAGCCAAAGTAAAGATGAGCGAAGACCCTATGAACACCGTAACAACACCAAAGCCCATCCCGACTGTACGCAAACCTACATGGAAGCAGCATATCATTCCGGAGGTGGTAGAAAATATACCAGGTGTTGGAAACAAGAACAGCCAGACTGAAAAAGAAAGAAGAGACATAATCCTGAGGTACATAGCTGAAAACTACCCAAGCATGGACTGGACCCATGCATACACCGACGGTTCTGTAACAAACACAACACAGAATGGAGGGGCAGGGTATTCCTGAGCCTAACATATGGTAGAAAAATAACACTGTCAGTGGCAACTGGTACTCTGTCAACTATGCCAGCAGTCCGCACCAAAAAGAGTAGTGGTACAGTGGGTTCCATCCCACTGTAACATCCAAGGCAACGAGGAGGCAGACAGGCTGGCAAAAGAAGGTGCAAGACTACCACAACCAGATTCTAGTGTGACCTACGAAGAGTCCAAAAGGTTTATTAGGGCCAGATACATGGCCAAATGGGAAACAGAACATACTGGCTACACAAAAAATGATGCCTATTACCAGTTGAACAGAAGAGAGCAGGTTGTGGTCTTCAGACTCCGCACAGGCCACAACAGACTGAGGTACCTCCTATTCAATAAACTGAAGATAGGTGGCACTGACGAATGCAACTGTGGTACAGGGAAAATGACTGCTGAACATCTGCTGCAAAATTGCCCGACATACGAGGACCAGAGAAAGCACATGTGGCCATCACCAGTGGCAACACTAGACAAGCTCTATGGCAGTGTCGACAGCCTCAGGATGACAGCTGCTTTCTTCGAACAAATACAAGTTGACGTCTGACAGCGTACGAAGAAGAAGAAGACCCATCATCAAAAATTGTTTACCAAAGCAATTCTGGGAAGGAAAAAGCAGCTGGCATTATGCTAACCACATCACCCCTAGTGTGCAGTTGGTCAAAGAAAAATATGGGCCTGAGACCATACTTTACAATATGCCAGATTAGTGTGTAAACAGGATCCTGGACCTTTTGTAATCTCCATAAGTTTTTTATAGAGAACACTGACATATAAGCTTGTGTTTCACTGCTGCGATCAGGCTTCTACTCTCAGTTTGAAAATGCTCATCTTACTTACTAGGTCACTCCTATTCTACATTTTCTAAAATATTAATATTTCATTTCTCATCCACCAGCATTTCTTTGACAATTTCATCGTTGCAAAGGCCAAGTTGGATGAGGCACGAAAAGCAGTAGCAGAAGCATCTTTAGATGCAGCCAAAAACCTGCATGAGAAAGTGCCTCGTGTGAAGCTAGATGTTATGGTTTGTAGCTTTCATTTTATTTACTGAAAAACGGCAAGTTGCAATTTGTGTGTTACATAAACAGTAACATATGTGTTTCAACTATTCAAACTGTACGTTCCATCACATAAAGAGTGGCAAAATTAAGCTAAATAAATCTTTCTTCTTTTTGCTTATCCTGTTTTGCCTTTCATCGTCTGGTTATGGAGAGATTTCTATAACAAGCCAGACTGCGTGCCTCATTCACAGTGGCATTCACCAAATCAGATATTTCCGTAAGCCATCTTTTTCGTGGTATGCTTTAGCCTTGTGAATCCGTTGTATCTAAATAGTCTAGCTTGTTTGGGGGGTGGGATTGTCTGTGCTGTATAGTGGTAGTCGTATTACGTCTCCAAATATAGGTATAACAATCAAAATAAATGAGAGGACAATTCCTGTAAAGCAAAAATAAAATTGCATGATTCCACTCTTGGGAACATGTCTGTGACTTTTCTTACGCAAACCTACATTTGGATTTGTAAATGTTTTTCATTGTCTATTGGTATTCAGTTATACTTCTTATTCTACTTCATTTTGCTTTTTTATGAAGCATAAGGTCATCACTGTAAAGCTCCTTCATGGAAGTCAAGTAGTAATCTTCCTAAACAACCAGTGCCTACGAGCTGACTGACCATGATCACCATTTATGGAAGAGTCCCAGGCAGCATGTAGGGCAGATGGAGTGAATTCGATGTATCTCAACTAGATGTTGTGTCGGCTGCCGCAGGGACAGCTTCATGAGGAGTGCAGTCCCACCTCTGACTTTAAGATGTAGAAGCTATTGAGTTGGAACATTTCGAGAGAAGTGGGCAACATGGGTGAAGAAAGAGAGGTGGGCAACATGGTTGAAGAAAGAAAGGTGGGCAACATGGGTGAAGAAGGATAGGTGGGCAACATGGGTGAAGAAAGAGAGGCGGGCAACATGGGTGAAGAAAGAGAGGTGGGCAACATGGGTGAAGAAGGATAGGCAGGCAACATGGGTGAAGAAAGATAGGTGGGCAACATGGGTGAAGAAAGAGAGGCGGGCAACATGGGTGAAGAAAGAGAGGCGGGCAAGATGGGTGAAGAAAGAGAGGCGGGCAACATGGGTGAAGAAAGAGAGGCCGGCATCATGGGTGAAGAAAGAGAGGCGGGCAACATGGGTGAAGAAAGATTAGTGGGCAACATGGGTGAAGAAAGAGAGGTGGTGGCAATCCAGTGCCAAGGAAATGCTCTTGAGTTGTGTCCATCAGTAGACCTTAATGTTCATGACTAGGTCTTGTCAATGAACTCTAAGGATTTGACGTTGGTTGCGCATGTAGAAGACCTCGAGCAGCTTCCAATCTCCCTGTTAGACCATATAGAACTTGGAGCCATACAAAAGGACCTTAATGACACAGGATCTATATAGATGAAGTTTAATCTCTAAGATGAGCCACCACCAGACCCAGCGCAGAGAGTTCATGGATGATCGGCATGTGATATCTGGGCTACCGCATGTATCACAAGTCAGTCTGCTGCCTAGGTAGATGAAGTCCTTGGTGGGATTGACATGATTGCCATTGACAGTGATTACCACTGCAGACCATTCACTGCCAAGACTCAGAATCTTGATCTTTGTCCAGGAAATATGCAAACCCAAATGTGAAGCTGACTGTTTTAAGTTCTTCAAGGGGCCTGTGAAGACCTGAGAGTCTGAACTTTGTATGAGCATTTCATCTGTGTAATTGAAGTTGGTCAAAAGCAGTGGTCTGACAGAGACTCTCGGGCTGTGCATTTCCGAATATGCAAGGGTT
The DNA here is from genome assembly GCA_036924085.1 of Ariolimax columbianus. Classification (NCBI taxonomy): domain Eukaryota; kingdom Metazoa; phylum Mollusca; class Gastropoda; order Stylommatophora; family Arionidae; genus Ariolimax; species Ariolimax columbianus. The sequence continues at coordinate 41,085,792 of JAVGWX010000019.1, read as the reverse complement.
CAATCCATAGCATGACAGAACCGTGAAAATGTGAGGGCACATCCCTGGTGGACACCAGACGAGGCTGAGAATTCATCAGTTATTAGCCAAGGCGAACTCTTGCGCTGGTGTTGCAGTGGAGCTCCTATATTAATCTCATGAAGGTGTATGCAATTCTTACACATCTCAAGGTCTTCCATAGAGTAGATCTATCTACAGAATCAAAGAAAACCCTGAAGTCAACATGAGCAATGTGAAGAGGTTAATCAAATTCACAATGTATTTTCATGAGAAAGGTGAAGTGCAATGATGGCCTCAATAGTGGAGGGACAGGTGGTGAAACCTTGCTATTGTAGGCTTTGATTTTTCTTCAACAGATAGAAGTACATCGACAACAATGTAATAGGTATATAGCTGCTAATATATTGGTCCGTTCATTGGTCCCTTCCATTTGTATAGAAATATAATAATTCCATTGTGCCATGCAGCAGAAATCTGTCCAGCTGTCCAGACAATTGTAAATAATTCGTGCATGGTTGTCCACAAAGGATCTGATGTGTATTTCAAAAGTTCTGGAAGAATGCTACCATGGCTCCCAATCCTGCCATCTTTCAACTTTTGAAGGATAACCTTGACTTTGACTACGAGGGGGGGGGGGGGGGGCATCTGAGGGACAGCTGAGACGAAATCACAGAGTAGGTGCTGTGAGGGTGCTCTTCCGCAAGGTGGTTTAAGACATCGCTCTAGTGCTCGATCTATCTGTCTGCTATTTTCAGTTTGAAGGGGTACCGTCAGATTTACTTTGTGGATACCTCCACAGAAACATTCTTGTGAACTTCTGCAGTGCTGCTTTCTGAGGCAATTGGCTTTGCTTGCTCAGTGATACAGCCATCTTTAGTCATCTCTTAAGACATACATGTTAATATCTTCTCCTCTGTAAGAGGTCTTGTGAACCACAGGAGGAATTGAATTATACTGGAGGTGCAAAAAATGAGATGGCAGTGGTCAGCAGCTCATTGCTTGCTGGTTTTTGCATCGTGATTATTGAACAAGAAGAGCTGATCAAGACCAGCCTCATCTCTTCACAATGTATAAAACCTATGAAAAGCAGATGCACAGAAGCTTTGAATTTGTTAAAGGGCAATAGAGTGAAGAATATCGAGTCTCTCTACTGGGTCGAATTCGCAACACAGAAATCAGGCACCAAAACTCCTTCAATGGTGTCATAGATACTGCATTGTTGAGAAAATGCAGATAGATTGGCTGAGCATGTGATGGATGTGCATAACCATGGGTGGATGGGAAAAGTGACATCCTGGGGTACAATACCCCTTTTCCAGCTTTGGTTCAGGACTGATAGTAATTTCCTCTTTGCTGTTTGGCCCAGCCCCATCAGCATTTCGTTTGTTATCCCGTTTTTTCCGGGAGATTTCCTTTTCTTTAATGTTCTCATGGCCTCTTCCATTTCGTTCATTGTTAATTTTGCCATCATATGCTCTTCTGGTGCCATATTGATGTTTTGCCCCTTTTGCTCTTCACTAATGTCTGTATGCCTATCTGCAGGGACATCAATGTGGTTTGCTCTGACATAATGTTCAACAAAGGCGTTTGCTGCTTTTTTTCCAGTGAGCAAGTTGTCACCCAGCTTGATTGTAATTTGTTTGTTTGATGGAGTTTCGTCATTCATGGCTCTGACTAACTTCCATAGTTTGTTCCCTTCTTTGTCTAGGTTGAGGCTTTCTGTTTTGTTTTTCCAGCTTTCTCTTGTTGTTTGGTTTAGAGTGTATTTGTATTTCGCCGTGGTGGCTTTGAGGGCGATATTTGCCTCCATAGATTGTTCTGTCTCTGCCATGTTCCTAGCATTTGAGACTTCGTCTTTCGCTTTCTGCAATTTTTTTTCTAAATGATCATGAGCAATTATTCTTTACTCCCAACTTATTTTATGCACTCTTATTATGCAGATCAAAGCACCCTTAATAGTGGTACCGCAGAGCTCTAGAAGTCGCAGTGTGCTGAACATTCATCTGGGGGATATCATGGTGCAGAACACCTTTGAGTATGGTGCCATTAGAACAATGAAACCGCCACAGAATATTTGGATTGTTGAAGCTATGATGGTGAAATTGACAAATTTATGCATATCCAGGTAAGACTGTCTGCAGTAACTTTTGAAGTTGAGTTTTACTTCCTGTATTAACATATGAAAAAGTGCTTATAGCTGGAACAGAAGCTAGTTGACATAGTCTTCTTCTTCATCGATCAACTGATGCACGTAAAATAACACTTTACTCTTGAAAAGGCAGGCTAGTCTCTGTCCAGAAAAATATTCTAAAGGTAAAGAAAATTCCTACCAAATAGTAGCCTGCTTGAAGGATCTCCCCTCCATCATGACAACATACTTTATTGGAATTATATGCAAAATGTTATCTACACCCTAAAGGGTTAGAGAAGGAGTGACTAACTTGCAAATTCTTGACTAGATTGTAAGTGATCATAAGCCTCATCGTATAATAAGAACCCATAAAAAGCATACTTCAAAAAGAAAACTGGCTCGAACTTTCAAAAAGGCGAACTGGAGGTTATTCCAAGAAACATCCTACCATCTCCTTACAAAAGCACCATTGTTGAAACAATGAGAAGGGGACAAAAACAGTCTTGAAAGCACCACACAATGTATTGATAGCGCTACGGAATTTCAAATAAATCATTCTAAAATTAAAAAGTGTAGAATGTTACATACAAGGGAAAGAAGACAAGAGCAATGCTTGAGACAACGCCATCATGTATTGCAAAGATGCGATTCAACAAATCATGTGCCAAAGTTAAATTAATATTTAAGGAGTCAAAAGTGACAAGTTTCAAATTCGATTTTTGATTTAACTCATTCATTCCCAAATATTTTGGACCTCTGGACACAATTTTGTTTCCTATGTAAAGCTCAAACACGGCAACACGATGTTGTGATCTGTTTATCTTCAATAAAAGTTCCCTGAAGTAACACATATTATATACCAAACTGTTCACAATTGTGGCCCGAATTCAATGGAATACATACATTTTTGCAAATGGAGGTGAACATTTGCGTATGAGGAATTATAGTTGCATAATCGTTTTAATTTTTTTAAATTATTTTTTAAAATGAGCACATTATTCAACTCTAAACCAATACACGAATAATGTAATGACTTTCTATTGACGGTGATCCACAAGGGAAGATGTTTTAAAAGTTACACCTAATTTGGTGTAGTTGTTTTCACAGTATTTACATTTTACTGAAGGCACGTGGTTGAAAACGTGCTCAACAATAAACGCACCAATCAACATCAACGTGAGTGTTTACAATTTTCGCACACCCAGAAAAAATGTTCCTACTGTATTCAATATATATACACACAGATTTATATTATACACACAGATTTATATTATACACACTAGTATGACTGTGGAGGATCTTGAACCTTTACTGAATTTGTGAATTGTTACTACTATTGCTTGAAAGAAAAGATGGCTCTGCCCCCTCATCAACAGATTTCAGTTTCACTCAACTTGGAAGTAAGACTAGATAAAGAAATTGAAATATCGCTATCAGAACGATCGATATCTTCATCATCACTACCGTTAGGAATAATATAATCAAACTATTACCAAACTTGTACTGTAGAAACTATATTTAGTCTAACTGAAGGGCTGCGCTCTAAAAAAAAAATTTGTTTCCAGTATGAAAATTAAAATTTTTTCAGCGAAACACACGCCGACTCTCCCACAAATGAAAAGTACAAAATCTGGACTTCCGCCAAGAACCAAAATAAAACATTTAGGAGAACTAGGAATGGAAAAATATGTGATTTTATGAACACAGTCACAAAAACCGATGTATCAGCTCCTGGATTTTCTGGTAAAATCTGGAAGTCGATGTGTCGGCTCAGAGGAGTGAATGAGTTCATGTCAATAGAGTCTGGAGAAAATGGGAGAACAAATCCAGTGATTGATGGAGAAAGAACAATCAGTGAAAACCAGAATAAAGCAGTGCACTTTTAATTACTACTTTGCCTCAGAGCAGGAAAACATACAGAGCAGTACAGCAAACATATGTTTTACTTGAGAAAGCTCCACAAACCAAATTCTCTATATTTGAAGTAGACTTTCATATGCAAAACTTCTAACAAGCCCTGAAGAAACTCAACATGTTTAAAAAGTCTCCAAGATCTGACAAGATCCATAATAAAATGTGGCTTCGATTAGGGACTAGGTATCACTGCATAAGCAATTTGAATACAATTTGATGCTGAATAGTGCATTTGATATGAATAGTACCCTGCAACCAAATATGAATAGGTTGTTAAATGGTTGAATGCCCAGAATAAGTCTACTCTTTTATACGCCCTGAAAAGAGTTTTAAGTGGTAGGTTGCAGTAGCTTTCTTCAAATCTCAAGCATACTAATGAAGGTGGACCAGGATTCTCCAGGCAGTTGTGCTATGCTTGGCTTCATCTGTGCGTCACTCACTACTACTGAGATCATGTTGATACAGCCAGGCTGACATGAAAACAGCCTATTTCCAGGGAGAAGTGCAATGAAGTTGAGGTGGAGATCTTGGTCAGTATATTTTGCCTGACCTTAACTAAAAAGTCAGATATGCATGTTTTACCTGACCAGACGTTAGTCTCCTCTCCTCTATAATAGCTGTCCATCGTTGTCGATGAGGACCGCCGACATCATCCTTGTCACAGATTTTCCTGTTGGGTGTGGGTGCGCATGTGGCTGCACAGGCCAATGCGGGCATGAAAACATCTGCTACACATTGGGCACACAAGGTTTGTAGAAGGTGATGGTGTTCCCGCTATTCGGGATTTCCGGGTCTCGCGTCTGCTCTGGGTTTCACAACAAGGTCGTCTTCGCCGGTAGCTACACCCGATTTGACTGCGCTTCTCCAGTCAGATCTGTTTTGCGCAAGACATTCTCAGGTGTTGATGTCTATCTGGCAACTTTTCAGTGAGTCCTTCAGACCATCTTTAAAACGTTTCTTTGGGCGCCCTCTCTCGCGCCATCCTTCTCTCAGCTCGCCGTAGACAAGCTTCTTTGGGAGCCGCTCGTCTGACATATGGACGAGGTGTCCGGCCCATCCTAGTCGTGCTTTTTCTAGCAGTGCATGGATGCTGGGCATGTTAGCCCTCGAGAGAACCTCGATGTCAGTGACACGATCTTGCCATCGGATGTGGAATATTCGCCTTAGGCAACCTGTGTGGAAGTGGTTTAACCTCCTTGCATGTCCAGAGTATACAGTCCAGTTTTCGCAAGCGTATAGTAGGGTTGGAATGATGGTTGCACGGTAGACTTGAGTTTGGTCTTGATGCTAATGCCACGACGTGCCCAGACCATCGAGCGCATTCTACCAAAGGCTGTGCTAGCCTTTGCTATTCTGCTTGCCACCTCACCGTCTAGGCTGACAGATCTCGACAGCGTGCTGCCCAGATATGTGAATTTGTCTACGGCATTCAGCGTCTGACTTTAGTCTCTGGTTTTGTGTATGGCATGCCAGGTGCTGGTTGGTACAAGACCTGTTTTTTTTTTTCATTTATGGTCAGGCCAAAATTTTCGCATGCGGCAGAGAACCGGTCTATTCCAACTTGCATGTTCAGTTCTGAGTTGCTCATTAGAGTGCAGTCGTCAGCAAATACAAGTTCCCTGATTATGTCGCCAGCCACTTTGGTTTTGGCCTTCATTCTTCTGGGATTGAGTAACTTGCCATCTGTGCGGTACTTTATGGGTATTCCAAGCTCCAGTGATCTGAAGGCGTCTGTCATCGTGGCCACAAACATCATGCTGAACAAAGTCGGGGCGAGTACACATCCTTGTTTTACTCCGTTTGATACTAGAAACGTTTTAGAGATTGCACCGCTGTCAAGTACACGAGTACACATGCCTTTGTGTAGCTGTTTCACCATGGTTATGAACTTGTTGGGGCAGCCAAACCTGGACATTATCATCCACAGCCCTCCTCTGTTTACTTTGTCAAATGGCCCGCAGCCCTCTAGTAATACTCCAGTTCGCAGTGCGGATGGGGCACTGACAATAGATAAGGTTCTGATTCTAGACAGATGGGCAGACCACTTCTGCAAAATACTAAACCACCCATTGTCCATAAATGAAGAGGCCATCCGGCGAATGCCGCAGGTGGAACTGAACCTGGCGTTGGATGAAGTCATCACCGAGGAGGAAGTCGACAGGGCAATCAGTTCACTACCTCTCCCCTATATGAATAGATAAAAGGGCTTCATGATGGAAAAACAAATCCGTACAAAACTGGTGTAATTATGAAAGTACAAATGTCCAGACTGGTCAAATAAATTGCAGTGTTCACTACATGTCTAGATGTACCAGATTAAAACTTGTACAACAAGACATTATAAACAATACTAGAGAAAAACAAATGTCCATGTGCAAGTGTACTTCTATATACATATATCTGTGTGTGGGTAGGAAAGAGGAAGCAAATGGGTGAAACATTGGGAATAAATCTATAGACCTTAATAAATAGCTAGTTTAACACTAAATCTTACTTCCACCAAATATAAGGGATTAACAGTTGATTTGTAGAAATATGTAACCAGGATAGGTTACAATTATCTAGGATACCTATGTTTGATAATGAAATAGTGACTATTTTTGATCACTTAGGAAATAGATTATTTAGGAAGACATTTAGGATTTGTTGTTTTAGGAGACCTTAATGGTTGAAAAATACCACCTGACACTGCATTTGGAAAGAATTTATATTGACTAAATTTGTAATAACAAAACTGTAAAGGAAAACTGCTATACAATATATATTACACTAGAAGAAATAAGAAAAATCTTATGGGCTGACTTTACAAGTAGACTAGCATTCGAAGATGGAAAAATGGAAAAGGGCTCATAGAACCGACTTTGTTGTACCTGGGTACGTCCCCATGTATGCTCAGTTTCTTTCATTGCTGAAAGTGCAGACAACAGAACATGCACTCAATAGCTTCTGCCACAGCTCCAAAATTGTCAACTGGCAGAAGTGATCAGACCATGAATTTACCCAGGACATTCCCAGTATGTCAAACCAAGCGCAATGTGATTTGAAACTAACACATTGGAATTGTAAACCAAGGTCCCAATTCCTAGGCCAAACGATCCTCAAGATGAATAGATATAGATGTCATCCATTACCCTTGTCAATCTTTTTCATTGCCTATGTGACATATACTTCTGAAAATTGTCTCATGACCAATATTTGTGTGTTTAGAAGCTCTGCCTTCTTTGGTTCCACTGCATAAGTTAGGCTTGCTTTAGATTCCTCTGTGATCTTTGCCAATGGCCAGTCCAAAGCCTGGATAAGAAAGGAAGAGGGTTGGTTGTAGGGTCAACTTCCCCACTCTAAAACAGCCACCTTGCTTTAAAAACAGCCAACATATCTAATGAGCCGACCTTGAAGAAGATATACTCTTCAACAGGGGCCTTACTAGTTTTAATTTGTAATACAAGGATAAAACATACTTTGCTACTACATGCTGTCCTATCTCATTTAGATGTAATCCTTTCATGTTTAACATTCTCATTTTGTCTATTTTCACATCAATAAACTTTAAACCCATATCTGCACACATCACTTGCAACCAAAGGTTGATACCTATTTTCTTACTGTTTAAATAGTCTGACCCACCTGCAGTCTAGAATACCCATCATGATGACCTTTACATTTTTTCTTTAAGTTATCTCATTAGACTCTTGTATCTTTGTTTTATTACTTGTGTACCATCTCTCATTAGATTAATTGTTTCTACAAATACCACAACATGACTGTTCACCCTGTCTCAATCATCTTTATTTTCTCCTCTATATCTAACATTTTAGCTCAGCCAACAAATGGCAGTTCATTTTTATATCATTAGCTATTTTAGTATCTGTCTACTTCTCTTTCACATTATCAACTATTTTAGTATTTCTCTACTTCTCTTTCACATCACCAACTATTTTAGCATTTGTCAAATTTTCTTTCACATCTCAAACTATTATAGTATTTATTTGTCAAATTTTCTTTAGTTTCCTTTCACATCTCAAATTATTTCAGTATTTGTCTAGTTCTCTTTCACATCACCAACTATTTTAGCATTTGTAAAAAATATTTTCACACTCAAACTATAATAGTATTTATTTGTCAAATTTTCTTTAGTTTCCTTTCACATCTCAAACTATTTTAGAGTATTTGTCTAGTTTTCTTTCACATCTCAAACTATTTAAAAATTTGTCTAGTTTCCTTTCACATCTCAAACTATTTTAGTATTTGTCTAGTTTCCTTTCACATCTCAAACTACTTTAGTATTTGTCTAGTTTTCTGTCACATCTCAAACTACTTTAGTATTTGTCTAGTTTTCTGTCACATCTCAAACTACTTTAGTATTTGTCTAGTTTTCTGTCACATCTGTTTGTATGTTATTGTTTCTGACCATCTATTTAATTTTAATGAAGTCTTAGAACAGTTTGTTTTCTAGGAACAACATTCCTTAATCAGCCTTCATGGCATCTTGACGCTAATCAGAAACTTGCATAATTTGAAAGCGGCACTGAGCAGCTATATTTAGATTTTATCTACTGCATTTTCATCTGATAAATCTGTCAGCATTGTATCAAGGATAAAGTTCTCTGACCATTTTGAAATATTTCTTTGCCTGTTGTAGCCAAGCTTATTTGCTAGTTGTATAATGAAGTTAAGTGCAAGTTTTTTGTCAGAGGATTTGCCCAAGATGAAAGGTCTACTTTAGCAGCTGAGATCACCATTCTTGAGCCACTGACATTTATAGTTGACATACGGCGAAACCTATCATATGCTTACTATCATGCCATTCCAAGCGTGCAAGTCAAAGGTGTGCTGGAAAAAATTGAGGTAAGCATGGCCCTTCACTCTAGAACTAACTGCGATTTTTAAATCATTAATTTATTGATTCATAGTTAACAATTGTAATTAATGACTGTTTTTTTAAATAATTTTTTTTTCATTTGTCTGAATTGACTCACTATCTCTTATTATAGAACAAAAATATACACGCATCTGTTTGTACATCTAGCACAAACATTGTGACAGTGAACTCTAGCAACTTAAAATTTTGCATAACTCATTCTGTCTAGAATTTGTAGATACACACTACTACTTTTAGATCTCTGCACTGTTTCATTCCCGAGTAAATTAATATTAACTAAATGTTTGCTTTAAAACATTTTTGATATACAGTAAAGGGCCTTTTTTTAGCGTTTGTAGCCTGTCACTCAGGATCGGTCCATGCTTGGAACTGACCAGTATAAGGGGAGGTCAGTCCTTTGACCATGCCCCAGGATCAGTCTATGTTTGGAACTGTTCAGTATAAGGGGAGGTCAGTACATTGACCCTGGACAACACATAAATGCTATTTTTTTAGCATTACCGATTACCTGGAAGGCCTCTTTGGGAGTACAGCTGGGAGTCTGCATGTCTTCTTGGGACTCAAAATTAGGTCAAATAGCCAAATCCTCGATCAAAATGGAGTGTACTAAACCATATTTATCTCCAATTTGTTGGCTAGTTCTTGGATGGTGATACGACGGTTCTGCTTTACCCAAATCTGTACTTGGTCAATGACCTCATCATATTGACTTGATGAGAGCCCACCGAAACATGGTCCACTCCATCAATGTGCAGCAATCTTTGAAGCAATTGTACCACTCCTTAATTCATGTGATGCTCATGGCATCATCGTCTAAAGCTTGTTGAATATTCCAAATGATTTCCACTAGCAAAGAAGACCTTACAACTCTTGCCATTGCACACCTATTTATTAACAAAGGTCATAAGCTTGTTGAGTCTGAAATAGTCTTCTGTGTTGGAAAGAAAACTCTAGAAACAATATCTCATATGTGATATAGGAATAAAAGGCTGGATAATGTTTTTCCTGGGAATAGGACAGAGAAGAAATAAACAAACGCACTCACTCAACATCAGTACCTACTGTGAAACTATGTTTACCTTTGATGAAGTTTTGAAATGAATTGTACTACATAAATGTCATCTTACCAAGATCAAAATGAACCAGGAAGATGTCAGACTGTTCATGCAGATTGCCACAGAGAACATTGATGAGAGGTATGCTGATGGTCCTCTCTCGGCTAAGGCAAGGCTGGTCATTGTTCAAGGAAAAAATCAATATGCCAGACATTGTAAGTATGTTTGCCCAGAAAATATCATCATGTACCATACTGTGTGCTGTGCAGTAGGCAGTCTTGTCCGTACGGTTTAGCCATATTTTGGCAGTTTGTGTGTGATTTTTTTTCCGCCTATGGCAGGACTTCAGAGCTTTTTTGTATTTTCTGTGCGGCTCCTATAATAAAATTGAAGATCGTGTGTATACCTTAAAAGTCAGACAGGCTGGTTGAACGTGTTTTATTCGATGTGTATAGGAGAAGCGGAATTCATTTGAACATGCTTCAATGCGTGTGACCTATTTTCGTCTGTGTAAACACTGCCGTAGTCGCTACCTGTTTCCGCTAGTCTTCTTTGTCAGTTTCGGCATTGTAGTATTAACAACGTTGAAAACAATCAGCTTCTTGACAAAGATAGTTCTACGGACTAGCTGGGGATGTCAACACTAGTAGTGCAGGAAAAAGGTACATCAGTACGTCAAAGTGAGTGTCCTAGCCTGCGATAGTGAAATCACCGCCGACATGTGCTGTTTGGTCACCATCATCTGCTGTGTTATCTATGCTCTTTTAACAACCAACCCCTGCTGCCTTGTGGTTATATCCACTTATGGAAAAAGCTTTAGGAGTTAACCCAGATATCAAATCAAGAGACGGAGTCCCTTAGGCAGTCAGGCATTGTACTCAATGCCAGTCTGACAACTCCTGCAATGCTTCCAGTGCTAAGTTGTATCGACTTGTCATTCCCTTGGATACACCGCTGCATGGAGAAGAGAGGTATCTACGGACTGAGAAACATCGGTCCTCACATCAATATGCCCAGGTTCATGTTAGAACTCAACCCATAACAAAGAAGCTTACAATGAGGCTTGGTTGCTGGAATGTACGCACCCTGATCGCAGGTACAACAGAAGACCTCCAGACGATACATAATGTTTGCAAGGCCTCAGTCATAGGCAGGGAACTCAAAAGGCTACAGGTCAACATCGCAACTCTGCAAGAAACATGTCTGGCCGAGTCTGGGTCCTTCTGGAAAAAGGATTACAAGTTCTTCTGGCAGGGGAAAGGAAGTGGAGGACATAAGAGAACATGACATCGTTTTTGCCGTTAAAAACTCCCTTCTAGGAACGGCGAAGATATGCCAAAATGGCACAGAACGGTTACTATCTGTTCGTCTCCGAAAATCCAATGCCATCGTTAATCTGATCAACGTGTATGCTCCTACGCTTGGCGTCACTAGTGACTCCAAGGATTCGTTCTATCACCAGCTGAACTCACTCATCACAAGGATCCCTAGTGAGGAACACCTAATTCTGCTGGGGGACTTCAACGCAAGGGTTGGCACCGATCACGACTCCTGGTATATGTGCATGGGAAAGTTCGATGTCGGAAAGATGAATGAAAATGAACACCGGCTATTGGAGCTGTATACCTACCACAACCTGTGCATCACTAACACCTTCTTCCAAATAGTCTGTACTGAAACATGTCTTGCGAACCCGCCTGTTTCACAGTGCTGACTGCGATACTGACCACTCACTGGTCTGCTGCAAATTGAGACTCCAACACTAGGAAATCTATCGCGCAAGACCTGCGGGTAAATACAGCATAGACACAGCAAAAACGGATATCCCTGAAAGGGTGGAAGAATTCACAAAATCCCTCTCCGAATTACTGGCAAAACAGTGATCTATTGGAAGCGATGCAGAAAGGTGGGAACACGTAGGGGGTCAATACACACCACAGCCTTGGCAGGCTTTGAAAAGAAGACAACAAGCAGAAATGACAGGTTTGATGGTGGGTCGGCCATCCTTGCACCAGCCATTAAAAATTGCCAATCAACTTACCTGGAGTTTAAGATTTCCTCGAGCAGCACGACCTTGGAAATCCACAAAGAGTACAGTTCAGAGACTAGCAAGGAATTGTGCAAATGACTACTAGCTTCAACTCTGTAAGTCCATACAGTTGGCAGCGGACATTGGAAACATTAGAGGAATGTACAAGGGCAAAAAGAAAGCATATGGGCCTACAAAAAAGTCTACAGCGCCACTGAAATCTGCGACAGGTGAAATTATTCTGGACCAGGATATGCAAATTAAGAGATGGGCCGAACACTATTCAGTCTTGTACACCTGTAATAATGTAGTGGCGGACTCTGCTTTCAACAAAATTGAGATTCTGCAGGAACGTGATGATAAACTGAGCATACAATAGTTGGAAAAGATCTTTTGTTTACTCCCTTCTCATTGATATCCATTGTCCTGATATCATTGTTTTCTTGTGTAGCCTTCTCATATTGATATCCATTTTCCTGATATCATTGTTTTCTTGTGTAGCCTTCTCATATTGATAACTATTTACCTGATATCATTGTTTTCTTGTGTAGCCTTCTCACATTGATAACTATTTACCTGAAATCATTGTTTTCTTGTGTAGCCTTCTCATATTGATAACTATTTACCTGATATCATTGTTTTCTTGTGTAGCCTTCTCATATTGATAACTATTTACCTGATATCATTGTTTTCTTGTGTAGCCTTCTCATATTGATAACTATTTACCTGATATCATTGTTTTCTTGTGTAGCCTTCTCATATTGATAACTATTTACCTGAAATCATTGTTTTCTTGTGTAGCCTTCTCATATTGATAACTATTTACCTGATATCATTGTTTTCTTGTGTAGCCTTCTCATATTGATAACTATTTACCTGAAATCATTGTTTTCTTGTGTAGCCTTCTCATATTGATAACTATTTACCTGAAATCATTGTTTTCTTGTGTAGCCTTCTCATATTGATAACTATTTACCTGATATCATTGTTTTCTTGTGTAGCCTTCTCATATTGATAACTATTTACCTGATATCATTGTTTTCTTGTGTAGCCTTCTCATATTGATAACTATTTACCTGAAATCATTGTTTTCTTGTGTAGCCTTCTCATATTGATAACTATTTACCTGATATCATTGTTTTCTTGTGTAGCCTTCTCATATTGATAACTATTTACCTGATATCATTGTTTTCTTGTGTAGCCTTCTCATATTGATAACTATTTACCTGATATCATTGTTTTCTTGTGTAGCCTTCTCATATTGATAACTATTTACCTGAAATCATTGTTTTCTTGTGTAGCCTTCTCATATTGATAACTATTTACCTGATATCATTGTTTTCTTGTGTAGCCTTCTCATATTGATAACTACTTACCTGAAATCATTGTTTTCTTGTGTAGCCTTCTCATATTGATAACTATTTACCTGAAATCATTGTTTTCTTGTGTAGCCTTCTCATATTGATAACTATTTACCTGAAATCATTGTTTTCTTGTGTAGCCTTCTCATATTGATAACTATTTACCTGAAATCATTGTTTTCTTGTGTAGCCTTCTCATATTGATAACTATTTACCTGAAATCATTGTTTTCTTGTGTAGCCTTCTCATATTGATAACTATTTACCTGAAATCATTGTTTTCTTGTGTAGCCTTCTCATATTGATAACTATTTACCTGATATCATTGTTTTCTTGTGTAGCCTTCTCATATTGATAACTATTTACCTGAAATCATTGTTTTCTTGTGTAGCCTTCTCATATTGATAACTATTTACCTGAAATCATTGTTTTCTTGTGTAGCCTTCTCATATTGATAACTATTTACCTGATATCATTGTTTTCTTCTGTGTCTCTATGCTTTATCGATTCATGATAAAGATCTTTGTAGATGAAAATGTATGATTGTTCTCGAGCATAACTGCATAGGTCATTCATATTGTTTTAACTGTTCTTTGCTTTAAACAACCTGTAGTAATATTACTGACTAAACAATTGATTATCTATGTGAAGTCAGCAACACTTCCATAAGAAGCAAAACATTGCAAATTTCCAAGGAAACATACGTTGACTTGAAGCTTGAGTTTCAGTTGCTGGCTATCAACATTGAACTTTACAGAGGTTTTTCCAGTTTGGTATGTATGTGAAGTGTAAGCAGACATGTTTTATACTTAGTCATTGCTGTAGTAACTTTGCAATGGAATATTTATGGCTTGATTCTTTAGCCATTTTCAAGTTTGTTAATTGTTCAGCCATGATCAAGTTGGTTGATTGTAAATTAAGTTTCTGGTTCTTTGATTATTCAGCTATTGTCAAGCTGGATGATTGCAAATTAGGTATCAAGTTCATTTATTTGTTCAGCTATGATCAAGTTTGTTGTTTTTTAGTTGTTTCCAAATTTCACTATCTTGAATGTAGTATACTAGGTGAACTATCTGCGAGTGTGGTTTATTCAGCCCCATTGTTGTCAGCATAATGGCAAAAGCATGGTCCAGTCTGGCATGCAATTGCCACACAATTGATCCAAGCTTGGATGCTAGGAATGGGTTATGCTCCACTTGTTGCAACAACAGCAAAACCGATGCTGTGACTGACCTAGCATGAACACAATAACGTAGCTAAATTGAGATAGTCTCAACAAAATGCGACCAGACAAAACAAAAAGGTCACGAATAGGACAAACAAATAAAGTTGTGACATTAAATGTTACTTCTCTTGTACTAAAGCCACCAGAGTTGGTAGAGTTTATGACTAAAACTAGAGTCAGGCTTTCAGATATCTTGTACTAAAGCCACCAGAGTTGGTAGAGTTTATGACTAAAACTAGAGTCAGGCTTTCAGATATCTTGTACTAAAGCCACCAGAGTTGGTAGAGTTTATGACTAAAACTAGAGTCAGGCTTTCAGATATCTTGTACTAAAGCCACCAGAGTTGGTAGAGTTTATGACTAAAACTAGAGTCAGGCTTTCAGATATCTTGTACTAAAGCCACCAGAGTTGGTAGAGTTTATGACTAAAACTAGAGTCAGGCTTTCAGATATCTTGTACTAAAGCCACCAGAGTTGGTAGAGTTTATGACTAAAACTAGAGTCAGGCTTTCAGATATAAGAAGTTGTACATGATGGTTTGGTTTTCTTGTGGAGTGGTGTCAGAACAAAAGATTGAGCCAGACACAATGCAGGTTTGCTACTTCATTCTTTGACATTATGTAAGGATGATCTGAACTACGTATATGGTCAATCTAGTGTTCTGTGCTGTGGCTGATCACACCCATTTTGATTTGTGTATTCGTTAATGAGAAAACTTGCTGCCACCAATCAGCAGTTGTTTTAAAGCACAGAAGTCCATAAGTAACTCTCCGTTTTCATGTTTACTATTATTATTATTATTAGTTGCCACATCAACAGACGATTTTGTCTTGATGATGTAACTCGCGCTGTACTTAACTTAACTTAACTTAACTTAACGTCTTTATACTGGTTTAGAAGACCCTGTAGAGTCTGTATACAACCAGTTACATTTACATCACCTTGCTCTAAAAGCTATGCGCATCCAGTTTATTCTTAAATGCATTAACTGTCCCTGCCTCCACTACCTCCCCTGGCAATGCATTCCAAGCAGACACCACTCTCTGACTAAAAAAATATTTCCTAATATCTAACCTGGACCTCTCTTTAGTCAGCTTGTAGCTATGCCCTCGTGTTATTGTAGGTGGCTGTATTTTAAAAAACTTGTTATAGTCTAATTTATCGATTCCTCTGATCATCTTATAAACCTGTATTAAGTCACCACGAATTCTTCTCTCTTCGAGACACTGTTGGGTTATAGTGAGAAAGAAACTGCGCTTGTCATCGACCTCACTCTCGGTCCCGAGCTACCTAGAACCAGTGGCAAGACATTAGTCAAGAAAACTGGAAGCAACTCAGAATGCAGACACTCTGATCCCACCTCTCATGAGACCAGGGGTAACTTTAAAACTTGTGAGATTAGATAGTCCATCGTTTCTGTTCATCGCTTTGGGAGGTGAGTGCCTGACCTCTTGACCACAGCGACCCCAGAAGACTCTGCAGGGTCTTTAGACAACCAGTGTAACAGTCCAGTCATATAATTTTGTCATAAAATGACCAGCAAACGATTGGGATGTTCATGCCCCCCGAATCTTCACTAGCTCCGCCTGGCTACATACAACTCCGTCTCCCTCCACCCCATGTTGTTTACTTGGAAATTCTCTGCCCATTGAGATGTGTGTTATTGAGAATGCAGGATGATTGTCATAGAATTCCCTCATGATATCTTCATGAGAACGGGTTGTGTAGAGAAAAGGCTTGTAGTATTGACGACAAGACAATAGATGACTAGGTCTCAGTGTCCTACAGCAGTCAATGACTTAGACAACAAAAACCGGCTTCAATGGATGACATGGAACGTTGAGCAGGGAAAAAAGTAACGTACAAAATAAATATCACACAAAATAAATATCACACTGAATAATGAACACAATGGAGGATTCCGATGCTCGATTCCATTTCCAAAAGTGATATTGATTAATGTTATGACATAAAATATTGTGCAAACCCGCTAGAGAGTTGAAAACATGATGAAAGAACGATATTGACTTCAATGACTGCATGACTGTTATTGATACCATTAGGCAAAATATTCATTTTTACTACTGATTCCATGTTTGACAATGATCTTTTGGTTGAAGTTGTCAGTGTGTGAATTCTAACTTTGGTTGAAGTTGTCGTGAACTCTAACTTTGATTTAAATTGTCAAAGTGTAAATTGATTATTTTGGTTGGAGTTATCAGTATGTGAATTAAATTTTAAAGTTGTCATTGTGTGAATTACAGTTTTGGTTGAAGTTAGCATGCAATTATAATGTGATTTTCCTTTAAAGGATTTTGTGTTGGTGTATTGTTATCTGCATTTACGTAGATCCACATAAATGTTTGAGAATTATTTCAGTTAATTTAATCTCATTTAAAAATTTATCTTAAAATCATTGATGACTTCTGATTGTAATTGTGAGTTTGTACAATTAGTGATGTTTTACAATATGAACTGAAGAAGTTAGATCATGGTCAGGGCAGTAGAGAGAACCACTGAGTGGTTTTTAGGGAAGCTCTACGTGGGACTGAGATGAGAATAGGAATCTGTCACACTGAGAGAATATTGTAAGAGGTTGCAGTGCAGTCCAACCCCTCCGGAAGATTCTCAAACTCATGCTTATGGTTTCTCCATGTTAGCCACTTTCTACATGCACGGCAAGTTACAGTATTGCCTGGGGGGGGGGGGGGGGGGGGGGGATTATCTTCGTACGCAGTCAGACAGTAACCATTATTTTTTTGAAAAAAGCAGCGGTCATCCTGAGGTTGTCGACACTGCCATGGAGCTTGTCTAGTGTTGCCACTGGTGATGGCCACATCTGCTCTCTCTGATCCTCGTATGTCGGGCAGTTTCGCAGCAAATGCTCAGCGGTAAGTTTCCCGGTACCGCACGGGCATTCGTCGGTGCCACCTATCTTCAATTTGTTGAATAGGTGGTACCTCAGTCTATTGTGGCCATTGCGAAGTCTGAAGACCACGACCTGCTCTCTTCTGTTCAGCTGGTAATAGGCATCGTTTTTGGTGTAGCCAGTATGTTCGGTTTCCCATTTGGTCATGTATCTAGCTCTAATAAGCCGTTTTGACTCTTCGTATGTCATACTAGTATCTGGTTGTGGTAGTTTTGCACCTTCTTTTGCCAGTCTGTCTACCTCCTCGTTGCCTTGGATGTTGCAGTGAGATGGAACCCACTGCACCACTACCCTTTTTGGTGCGGACTGATGGCATAGTTGGCAGAGTACTGCTCTTAAATCATTAAGTTCAGTATTTTTCTGGCTTTTTAGTGCTGTGACTACGTCTAGAGCATCTAAGCAGGACTATGTGGCTTTCATTCCTTTTATCTGTCACCATTTCTTCCATTGCCGCCCTCAGTGCCTCTGCCTCCACTCTGAAATTGCTTGTGTATTTTCCAGTAGCGAATGACAGTGTTATTTTTCTGCCATTTGGTAGGTTCAGAAATGCTCCTGCCCCTCCGTTCTGTCTTGTATTTGTTAAGGAACCGTCAGTGTATGCATGGGTCCAGTCCATGCTTGGATAGTTTTCCGTTATATAACTCAGGATAGTATCTCTTCTTTCTTTTTCAGACTGGCAGTTTTTGTTTCCAATACCTGGTATATTTTCTACCACCTCTGGAAATATATGCTGCCTCCAGGTAGGTTTTTGAACAGTAGGGATGGGCTTTGGTGTTAGTGCGTTCATGAGTTTTCGTGCATCTTTGCTTTCGCTATTTCTGCAAAGTTTCTTCGCTTTAGTTTCCCATTTCCAAAATTGTTTAGTCTCTGGTGCATTGGATGGTCAGTCAGTCTTCTGAGTTTCTCTGATTGCAGCTGGGCTCTGCAGTCTCTTCTGTCGGTCATGGATTGCAGTTTTGTAATCTTTTCAAGTTCTACAATTGGCGTTGACTTCATTCCTCCTGTTATAACTCTCATGGCTTGGTTTTGGAGTTTGCTAATTTTATCGAAGTTCGCCTTTGCTGCTGTTGTCCATGCCGCAATGCTATACTCGAGAACTGGTCTCACTCTTCCAGTGTACAGTTTCTTTAGTATACTTTCGTCTGCTCCCCAGCTTGTGCCAGCAAGTTTCCTCATATGGGGGGGGGGGGGGGGGGGGGTATGATCAGTATATTTTTCCTGACCCTGGCCACCATGTCTGATCAGTATGTTTTGCCTGACCCTCCTCTCCCCTGAATGTTTGATATTCATACCATCAGTTAGAGAGGCACAAGAATGAATGTATAGAGAAAAACCAAGTATTCATAATCTACATAAATGTTTTATATTCATGTTATCAGGTACAAGCTACAAAATCACCAGATAGGCTTCTGACATATCTCACTCTGAAGACAATGAAGTTTATTATCAGCATGACCTCTGACACGTCCATGGCTGCCACAGTTTGTCTTCATGACATCAGCATGGACGACTGCAGATCTGAAATGGCTGGAGGCATTACAAAGTAAGGGAGAAATGGAAAGTGTCTTCACAGCTGTATATCCAATATTAATGTCATTTTGCTAAATAAATGAACATAAAAATATGTCAATTCATAACTTAGTTTCTTTGGGCTCCATAAGAAAGAATAGCTTCAGTGATCTCTCTCCACGGGTTCCCATTTTGGACTGTCTTCTTCAATTTAAATCCACCCATAACATTCCATCTGCTTTGTCTTCCAATTAGAATGTTATTTGCCAGGGCTTATTTGGTTTCACCATCTTTTCTTTCCCAGTTGTTTGTCTTCATTGTTAGAAGATTGGTCAAGGAACTGACTTCCATTAACTGGCTTCTATCAGAAGAATTCGTACAGTAAGACTAGTAGTAATACCATTAATCACAGCCTGTGTTTACTAGCTTCTTTTGAACTGTTTTGTGTGGACTTCTATTTCTCCTATTTAAACCAACTTCCCCATAACTTAAAAAACAGAAATTGTGTACACAGCCTCTACTAGTGTGACCTGTTGATCTATCAAATTTGGACTCCTGTAGTCTCAAAAACAACAAAAAACGCGAATTGGTATAAATAATAGCTTGAAATGAAAAGTGAAGTTGTTAAATTTTCACTTTTTACCAATTTAGGTTGGGATGTTAGTGAAATCAGCCCAAGCTAAGCCCTCTCCTTCATTGATATATTTCATTTGGTTGAACCCACCAAGTCACATGACTCCCACAATCGTGGCTCATGAGATTAATATGGCACTCAAGCTGTCCCTGTTCCTCAAAGTAAAACACACAGGCTGTATTGTGGTGGAGTATAAACTATCTATGACCAGCCAGTAACAAATATTTAGTAATAAACAGTGCATTAGTTCAGTTCAAGTGCCATCTCTACATTAAAGATTGTCTGCAATGGATCCCCAGTGTACTCTATCTCTTGCCATAATGGTGCAGTATGACACGACTTTTTCCAGTCCATATCCGCCAAATTATAACGTCTGCCTTTTGGATGACTACCTTCCACCCTACCCTGTCATATGGTCTTCAACAAGGAGATACGTCTTGTTATATGGCCAAAATATCTTGTCTTCTTCTTCTTCTTCTTCTTCGTACGCAGTCAGACAGTAACCATTATTTTTTCGAAAAAAGCGCGGTCATCCTGAGGCTGTCGACACTGCCATAGAGCTTGTCTTGCAGTTCCCCTGGTGATGGCCACATCTGCTCTCTCTGATCCTCGTATGTCGGGCAGTTCTGCAGCAGATGTTCAGCGGTCATTTTTCCGGTACCGCACGGGCATTCGTCGGTACCACCTATCTTTAATTTGTTGAATAGGTGGTACCTCAGTCTATTGTGGCCAGTGCGAAGTCTGAAGAAAACGACCTGCTCTCTTTTGTTCAACTGGTAATAGGCATCATTTTTGGTGTAACCAGTATGTTCGGTTTCCCATTTGGTCATGTATCTGGCTTTGATAAGCCGTTTTGACTCTTCGTACGTCATACTAGTATCTGTTTGTGGTAGTCTTGCACCTTCTTTTGCCAGTCTGTCTGCCTCCTCGTTGCCTTGGATGTTGCAGTGTGATGGGACCCACTGTACCACTACCCTTTTTGGTGCGGACTGCTGGCACAGTTTGCAGAGTGCTGCTCTTAAGTCATTGAGCTCAGTGTTTTTCTGGCTTTTTAGCGCTGTGACTACGGCGAGAGCATCTGTAAGCAGGACTATATGGCTTTCATTTTCTTTGTGTGTCACCATTTCTTCCACTGCCGCCCTCAGTGCCTCTGCCTCCGCTCTGAAATTGCTTGTGTACTTACCAGTAGCGAATGACAGTGTTATTTGTCTGCCATTTGGTAGGTTCAGGAATGCTCCTGCCCCTCCGTTCTGTGTAGTGTTTGTTACAGAACCGTCGGTGTATGCATGGGTCCAGTTCATGCTTGGGTAGTTTTTCGATATAAAGCTTAGGGTAGTATCTCTCCTTTCTTTTTCAGTCTGGCAGTTTTTGTTTCCAATACCTGGTATATTTTCTACCACCTCTGTAAATATATCCTGCCTCCAGGTAGGTTTTCGTACAGTAGTGATGGGTTTTGGTGTTGTTAGTGCGATTATGGGATCTTCGTGCATCTTTGCTTTGGCTATTTCTGCAAAGTTTCTCCGCTTTAGTTTCCCATTTCCCAAATTGTTTAGTCTCTGGTGCATTGGATGGTCAGTCAGTCTTCGGAGTTTCTCTGACTTGCAGCTGGGCTCTGCAGTCTCTTCTATCGGTCATGGATTGCAGTTTTGTAATCTTTTCAAGTTCTACAATTGGCGTTGACTTCATGCCTCCTGTTATAACTCTCATGGCTTGGTTTTGAAGTTTGCTAACTTTATCGAAGTTCGCCTTTGCTGCTGTTGTCCATGCCGCAATGCCATACTCGAGAACTGGTCTCACTCTTCCAGTGTACAGTTTCTTTAGTATGCTTTCGTCTGCTCCCCAGCTTGTGCCAGCAAGTTTCCTCATGATTGCCATTCTTTCTCTGGCTCTCATTCGGTTTCTCTCGATCTGACTTTTCCATGTCATGCGCCGATCAAATGTGACTCCCAGATAGTTTGAGTTGTCGTTTGGCTGCAGGAATTTGCCATTTAAACTTAATTTGGTGCTTTGGGGTTTGATTGAAAGCAAGAATATTGTGCATGTGGTTTTCTCCTCGTTTAGTTTGACCAGCCATGAGTTCGCCCACTCTTCCAGCGATGTTAGGGCCTGCTGCATCCGATTTCTTGCTATGGTGAGATTCTTAACCTTAGGCACGCTACATAATTTTTGAAAAAAATTTGACCTAATTAATTTTCTTAATTAGTCGCTGTGGTAGTCGTCTTTCAAAATTTGTAACTTTTATGTTTGTTTGTCAATAAATATGATTTTCTGGCGTGTAGATACACAATAGCATAACGAACATGTGGGTGTTATTGTTTTTGTTGTGTGTTTGTTAGTTTTTGAGATTTAAAAAGATGAAGTTGGAAATTTATGAAAATCTCGGGAAAAATTTGGACTCGACCACTAGGCCTAGTCGCTTCGATAGAAAACCATGGAAACCACAACAACGTATCGATACTGTGTTTACAATATCGCCACAACTGTTAGTTTCAATTCAAACGTAGTTCTTTCATTTAAACAAACAAAATAAACAGATCTACGCGATAAAAATCTTTCTCAACAACCTACTTCCCATTTCGCAAAAAGTCGGCTTGCTCCAAACGGCGTATACAAAATTAAAACTGTTCAAAAGCCATTTGTAATCAAACACACGATACTTTAACCGGCAAAATATTGTGTATATTAATGGAGGGCGTAGTCAGCAGTAAAAAATGGCTGTCAGGAGTGACTCCGTTCAAAAAAAAAAAATGTTTTTCCGCACACCGTTTTTGCAGGCCGAGCTGGTTATAAGAGAACGGACAAGGGCGTGCTAAAGGTTAAATATCTTGTCTAACCTTGATTTTGGTCATTAATTCTCTTTTCTCCACCAACATAATCAATACCTCCAAATTTGTATTCTTCTCTTTCCAAGAAATGCGACCAAATCTTCTAAATACCCACATTTTGGATACTTTTTTCCATCTTGTTATTCATTGTCCATGTTTCTGCGCCATAAAGTAGTGACGAGTATACATAACACCTGGCAATTCTCATTTTCAGTTTATGAATGATCAGTTTGGATGTCAGTGTGTGTGGCATGTTGCTGAATACCATCTTGGCCATACCCAATTCTCTTTTTGATTTATTTTTTACAGCTGCGTTAGTCCATTATTATATGAGCTAGATAGGAGGAACACTGTACCTGCTCTAGTACCTGCTCTAGTAGTTGATCTTTAATTTGTATCTGCATACATGGTTTCTTGTCACTTTATCCAAGTACCATAGTCTTTGTTTTCTTTGTGTTTATTACCACAAGTCAAACAATATGCTACTGGTTAAAACAGTGGGTGAGCAGTTAAAGTGCATGTCTCTCATGAGTAAACTTAGCTTAACCTGGTCATGCTCCAGCCTTGCCAATTGTAAATGGTTGCCTAGCTGTGTTAAAGTTAGGGAAGACCAGCCAGCAAGGAAGGTAACTTACTACATCTCCAAAGAAGGTGTTATTGACATCTGCTTTAGGGACTACCTCTTCTGGTCAAAAAAAATACAAGTGTTTACTTTAGCAACAATGAAGCTATTATTTCTTGCTAGTGATAAAATACTGACATTTTTGTTTAGAGTAGTCAAGAAATACTGTTACTTATTTATCAATAGTAGTCTAGAAATACTGTTAGTTATTTCTCAATAGTAGTCAAGAAATACTGTTTCTTAACTCTTTCAGGACTTGATTCTTTTTAGGTTTGGACCAAATTAATTTTCAGCTGTAGCAAAATTTCACTGCATCCCTTTTACAACTGACTATTACACACCATAGCATAGACAAATATAGTTCTCATTATATATCATTGTCAAGAAAAATGGGT
Source organism: Ariolimax columbianus (assembly GCA_036924085.1). Taxonomy (NCBI): domain Eukaryota; kingdom Metazoa; phylum Mollusca; class Gastropoda; order Stylommatophora; family Arionidae; genus Ariolimax; species Ariolimax columbianus. The sequence continues at coordinate 41,062,286 of JAVGWX010000019.1, read as the reverse complement.
ACAGAAAATGAAAATATCAGTCAATTGATGATATTTTATTATTTGAAAATATAAATATGTTAAACAAAAAAAATAATTTAAGGGGTAGATAATTTATAAGTCAAAATATTGTAACTCACCATCATTTTTCAATGGTCTGAATTGTTGATTTCAATTTGTCTAATAATTTTGCAGAAAAGTATCTAAAGTCCCTCAAAACACTGTTTATTTGATGCATTTATCTCCAAAAATGTTGAAAGGTACAATTTTCCTCAATGACCAAAATCAATAAAAAATATTTAAAAATTCACAACTTCCATTATTTGTTCCATTATTTCCAAAAGTTTTTTGTTTTGTTCAGCACAGCTGTGCTTATCTTGTGTGGTATTCTCTAAAGCATGTTTTAGCACACAGATGCGGCTTGTACAAACAACCTGTGCAGTAAAAACTGCTTCGCTTTCTTTTTTTTTTCTGAGCAGCACAATGTACGCACATTGAGTCTTTACCATCATAGTCAATGAGATGGGCTGCACCCTGGTATCTCTCAAGCTCCATGTTCATTGGTTTTCTCCCTGGCTTGGACAATAGAACAGCCTGAAGGCTACTAGGTGTCTCTGCTCCGACTAACTGACAGAGTTTCCCTATCAGGGTATCCTTGAAGTCCGCAAAGGGCAAAGGCTTCTCAGTGTCAGGGCGGCTCAGGGTGTACGAAATGTGGGCATTGAGTTGAGTAATTTCCATCACCCACATAAACACTTTCTTCCACCACTTGACTGTTTTTCTTATGTGGTTTCCATAATATGATATCATATGGTCCACTCTGTCACATCCATTCATTGAAAGGTTGTAGCTGTGAATGGGTAATGGTTTCATAACTTGACTCCTACCCTCCATCCTTTGCTCATATGTGGCACTTCCACATGTTGTCACCAACTGGAGTCGCAGAGTCCGTAGGATTTTGATGTGGTATTTTTTGGGCTTGCTAGGATTGTACTGTTTGTACTTATCGCCCCTTGTGACCTATGACCATCTCATCAATACATATATTTTCAAATGGGTAGAAGGCTTCTTGGAAACTGGCAACGAGTGCATTTACAAACAGCTCAATCTTGCATTTCCCTAGAGCATCAGGAACAGCTGCATGTAGCATTGATTGATAAATCAATTTAATGTGAGTGGTTTATCACCAGGATGACTAAGCGTGTAAATTATATGGGCATTCACCTCTGAAACAAGTAGCTAGTAAAATATTGTCTTCCATTTTCTGGTCTTTCTTTGAAAATTGCCATAATATGACCATTTGGTCAATATGATCGCAACCATTCATGCAAAAATTGTAGCGATGAACTGATGTTGACTTCTCAACTAGGTTGCGATGAGTTGTAAACTTCTACCATTTCAACAGAAGTGTCAGTAGAAACCACAATACATGGCTTCTTTGCCTTTTTGTCTCGTCAAGTAACAGTTATCTATGATCCATCCCCATGTGTGTACCACTTGGCCTATATGTGTTTTAGTGAGATGGTTTTCAGTTTAAGAGGGACATTTTTTCTGTTTGTGTTAACTGTGCCAGTGTAGTGGATTCAACAGATAAGTAATAAGTATGTCTACTGTATAGTACCTATCTGCAAAAACATGATGACCCTTGCCAATTCCTTGGGGCAGGAAATCAAAAACTCCCACAGCCTGACTTGTCGACGAGTCGTTAGAAGGTATATAGGAGGTATTATTTTCAAAGTATGTCAATATAGAGTAGACATACACTGTAGAGGAATCACACAATCAAAAGGTTTTTATAGGATATTTTCATGGCTTAGATGCATAGTATTGCTTGTGTTTCCAGCAGCCATTGTAGCCTATGACCATTTCATCTACCGCTAAATTTTGAAAATGATCAAATGCATCCTGGAATTTGGATACCAACAAATTCAAAAATGACTCTTGTCCCTTCCTTCTGATCTTGTCCTTTACTTCACATTCTGTACCCCCCCCCCCCCCCCCATATGCATCATAGTGAGATATATGACTTGAAACCTGTTTCTAGAAAACATTTCACTGAACCAAGGCTGATAATAATGTGAAGTCTGGGTACAATAATCTTTTATTGATGGCTTTTTTTCCAAACCCATCGCTATGGTTAAGGTGAGAAATTTGAAAAGCTCATAGTGTTGATTGGGTACCAATCAGAAAATGAAGTTGTGTTATGTACTATGTGGTTTGCAATCTTATTTGCAGCAAAGTCATTAATTTCTGTGACTAAATGTAGCAACACATCTGGTGTTAACAAACTAAGCCAGCAATCCAGCACAGAAGAAGATGCATCGTGATTTGCATGAAGACCTGGCTCACGAGATGGAGCAAAGCAAATATTTCTTGTTGCTAAACCCTCAGTAATTTCAAACCACTGTTCCCTTTCTTGACCTGCATTATCTCCTGCAACATTTGTACCTCTAACTCATGTCTTGGTAACTTTGCCGCGCTTTATTGGCCCAGGATTTGATAGTCTAGGATGTGCTGGCTGTTCGTCTTCACAAAAATCAGCGCATTTATTACTACTACCATTGCTATAATTACTATCAGAATCATTAAAATCACTGTCCACGCTGTTTTTGCTATCTTCGATGTCACTAGATCTTTGAGACATCTTCTGAAACAATTTCCAAGCTTGTAAGGCGAGGAAGGCAAGTGCTGTGTGTGAATCGTTTGCTGGTTGCCATGGTAAACAATTTCACACAACTTTGTGACAAATTTTAAACTAATATATTCGTGTCAATTGACAACGATATCAACACGTTTGATTACGTTTTGATAAGCAAAATTCATTTCCTGTAGTACTTAAAAAATTAGGATCGCTGTGATTAGTCTTTTTTTACATTCATTTCTAACTATACCATACATGGCGTGAACGGCTTCTGGTCCTACTTGATAAACCTATGAGCCGCTGTGTGTGACTTCTGGTAGCTAATGTATTAAATATCAATAGGAGTCATGAAATACTGTTACCTAAATATCAATAGATGTCATAAAATACTGTTATTTAAATATCAATAGATGTCATGAAATACTGTTACATATCTATCAACAATTGTCATGAAATGCTATTACTTATTTATCAATAATTGCATATATTTTCTGTTTTGTAGTTAAAATATATATGTGGGTGTGTGTGTGTGTTAGTGCATTGTTTTTTCGGTGTACTTATATCAATAGCAGTAATGAAATACTGTAAATTATTTGTAGAAGCAGTGAAGGAAATGAGGATCCAACTAATTAAATAGAGCAGAGAAAAATGGCTGATGCTTTAGAAATTATTCTTGCCATAAAAAGTTCAGTTGCAATATTGTTTTAAATATAGATTGAGCAGCATGAAGTACAGTAGTAATATTTGTGTAACTACTTCTTCTGTGTCTAAGGCTGGTTCGACGAACAGCATTCAAAAACCTTACAAGGGCTGCTTTAAAAGTTCGTGAAAAGGAAGATATGGAAAACATGGTTATCCATGTCAAATTTGACCAGAACAGCACTCTGGACAAGACAAGTAAGTTGACCATTCATCTTCTAGTACATGTCTCAATCAGGAACATACTTCAAGTAATTGGCACCAGAGAAGAAATCTTCCATTGGAGAAAACTCTTCCCATAATGGCTTGGCTTCATTCGTTCTCTATCTCTGGCTACGAAGTCCTGAAAAGGGCAAGTAGCAGAATGGAGTCCAGAGAATGGAATGCCAGTGTTGTAGTTTACAGCTTGACTTTGACATTTGCACCTTTCGGTCTAACACATCTGACTTTAGTAGTCATTTTTTTAGTACCGGGTTAGCCTTCCCTCTTCAATCCCTTCTCCTTAGCCAGTCTGCTCTGTTATAGCCTGTTATCCAGGATTACCGTGTGGAGGTGTAGAAGGGTCTTGGCAGCTCTGGTTGCTGGCCCCGATGTTAGCAGTCAGCTATAGGTCGCTGACCGCTGCAGCTCATGTGCAGCTCAGCATAATGATCTCCTCATAATAAATGATAATGTTTTAAAAGTTAAAGATCATGGGAACAGATGTCCTGGTTGAATGGCCTTGATTTCTCTGGAGTTCCATGAGAACTGCACCATTTAACCCCCTTTTCGCCCGAGTATTCCTCAGGACTGACATGTATTGTTGTCATTGCCTAATCTAAGTAGGGCTACCATGTTGGTCACAGTTTGCAGTAAATGACAAGTTCAAGAATTTGTGATGTTAATGTATTTAGTAATTGGGACATGTATGGTGTTAGTGATCATTGATGAGTTTATGGATTGTACTTTGTTGTATGGATAGGTGTAACAGGGTTTGTACTTTGTTTTATGGATTTGTACAACATGTTTTGAATTTTGTTTTATGGATGGGTACAACATGCTTTGTACTTTGTTTTATGGATGAGTACATGTTTTGTACCATGTTTTATAGATGTGTATATGTTTTGCACTTTGTTTTACAAATGTGTGCAAATTGTTTTGTAGTTTGTTGTATGAGTGGGTACAACACATGTTGTATGAATGTATGCAGAATATATTGTATGAATTGGTATAGCCTGCATTGTAATGTCTTATATGGATAGGTGCTGTTGTGGCAGTTCAATTCCTATGTTGGATCTAATTTGTTCAAGTATTTGCTGAACAGCAGCCAAAGTGGCATAAGTCAATGACACATCAAGCTTTCACTTGTATGTTTGGCAACATCATTTCTGTAGACTACTGGCAGTCCTCCAGTAAATCACACTTACTGCACACACTGTTTACGATTGCTCTCTGTATATTACTATTTCAGTCAAAATTCACATATGCTCGCTACATCTTTGCATGTCTGTTGAGTTTATGATGAAGGTTGCAGAGTTCTTTATTAAAGCTGTACCTGTCAAGGACCCAGCTGATGCAGAAGGGAATACTCAGGAAATGAAAGCTGTTCTAGAGCACAAAGATGATGGTAAATGAATCCTTTGTGTTTTCAGTATGTGTCCATGATGTTCACTTTTAGCACAAGAACTTTTCATCTTTCTACCCATAAAGTGATCATAACAAGTTTATAAAGGTCGCCTCACACACCTTAATGTGATTTTAATGTTTACACCTTCTATTGTTCCTCAGGTTAATAACTGAACTAATGACAAACTAATTGTTATAAATGTTCTGGTAGTTGCTTACATCTAACGCACACATTAATGTCTACATCTTCCCCACATTAGTCAGTGAACAAACAATTACTTTACATTTCCTGTGTGTTACCACACAGCACCCTTAATATCGCCGCCTTGACTGCGGGTCTGTTTAGCTCTAGTGTTTGAGTCTTTTAAGATGGACTTGCACATCTGTAAAATCCACCCTCCAAAAAACTAGTTGCATACAGACTCTGTAGAGACTTCTAAACCAGTATAAAGACGTTAACCCTTAGTATACATGCTCAAAATGCACGTTTTTACTAGCTCATTTTAAGGAGTTACTTTTTATACTTGGTTGAGGTTACTAATTTTAGATTAGTATATTTATTTATAAAAATAAACTCAAATATGCAGAAATGAAAGACCTATTATATGAACATAATTAAACATTAAACAGTTTTAAATATTTATGAAAAATATATAGATATTGGAAAAGAACAGATGTAAATTTACAAAACAGATCAAACGATATTGCACTTACAATAATATTTAAATCCTTCAGCAACACAGAAACTTTTAAATTCAGGATCATTGTACAGAATATCCATTTTCACAGAAGTTAAACTCATTCACACTTGCGAGCCGATACATCGGCTTCCGGATTTGTCCAGAAAACCCAGAAGCCGATATATTGACTTTTCCAGCTGTTCACAAAGTGTTTAGAAAATCACATATTTTCCCAATCGTAGTTCTCCTAAATGTTTTATTTTGGTTATTGGCAAAAGACCAGATTTTGAATTTTTCATTTCCGGAAGAGTTAGTGTGTGTTTCGTTGACAAAATGTTTATTTTCGTACTTGGAAACCACATTTTTTTTTTACACAGTAGTGATAATGAAGATACCAATCGTTCTGATAGCGATACTTCAAATTATTTAACTAGTCTTAGTTCTAAGTCAAGCGATGAAAGGGAAACTAAATCTACTGATGAGGGTGTCGATCCCTCTTTTGTCTCAAGCAATGGTAGTAACAGTTCACAAATTCAGTTCAAGATCCTGTAGTCATGCTAATGTGTAAAATATAAATGTGTATAATATAAAACATGAAGCGCACAGGGAATACCAGAGGGACACACCATCTCCGACAGCAAAAGCTGCGTTCAATACTGCTCGCAAAGCTGTCCAGACCAGGCTTAGAGAGATGCAAGACTCCTGGCTCAGCAAAAGAGCTGACGAAATTGAGATGTTCGCCGAGCGTCATGACACCAAACGGTTTTACGAGGCACTGAAAGCTCTCTACGGCCCGCAGCCCTCTAGTAATACTCCAGTTCGCAGTGCGGATGGGGTACTGATAACAGATAAGGTTCAGATTCTAGACAGATGGGCAGACCACTTCTGCAAAATACTAAACCACCCATCGTCCATAAATAAAGAGGCCATCCGGCGAATGCCGCAGGTGGAACTGAACCTGGCGTTGGATGTAGTCATTACTGAGGAGGAAGTCGACAGGGCAATCAGTTTACTATCTATAGGAAAAGCTCCAGGAGCTGATGCAATACCAGCAGAGGTATATAAGACAGCTGGCCCATCCCTCACTAGAAGGATCACTGAACTCTTCTGTCACATGTGGGCTGAAGGTAAAATTCCGCAGGAGCTAAAGGACGCCTCAATCGTTCACCTATACAAAAGAAAAGGCAATCGTCAGGAATGCGACAATCATCGAGGAATATCGCTACTCTCCGTAGCAGGCAAGATCCTAGCGCGCTTACTGCTAAACAGGCTCAACAAACACCTTGAACAAAGCCACCACCTCCCAGAAAGCCAATGTGGATTCAGAGCCGGAAGAGGAACAGTGGACATGATTTTTGCCGCTCGCCAAGTACAAGAGAAGTGTCGAGAGCAAAATCAGGTTTTGTACACCACATTTATTGATTTGACAAAGGTATTTGATACAGTAAACAGAGGAGGGCTGTGGATGATAATGTCTAAGTTTGGCTGCCCCAACAAGTTCATAACAATGGTGAAACAGCTACACGAAGGCATGTGTGCTCGTGTACTGGACAGCGGTGCAATCTCTAAAACGTTTCTAGTATCAAACGGAGTAAAACAAGGATGTGTACTCGCCCCGACTTTGTTCAGCATGATGTTCGCGGCCACGATGACAGACGCCTTCAGATCATTGGAGCTTGTAATACCCATAAAGTACCGCACAGATGGCAAGTTACTCAATTCCAGAAGAATGAAGGCCAAAACCAAAGTGGCTGGTGACATAATCAGGGAACTTGTATTTGCTGACGACTGTGCTCTAATGAGCAACTCAGAACTGAACATGCAGGTTGGGATGGACCAGTTCTCTGCCGCATGCGAAAATTTTTGCCTGACCATAAATGCCAAAAAAACAGAGGTCATGTACCAACCAGCACCAGGCATGCCGTACACAAAACCAGAGACTACAGTCAGCGGGCAGACGCTGAATGCTGTAGACAAATTCACATATCTGGGCAGCACGCTGTCGAGATCTGTCAGCCTAGACGATGAGGTGGCAAGCAGAATAGCAAAGGCCAGCACAGCCTTTGGTAGAATGCGCTCGATGGTCTGGGCACGTCGTGGCATCAGCGTCAAGACCAAATTGAAAGTCTACCGTGCAACCATCATTCCAACCCTACTATACGCTTGCGAAAGCTGGACTGTATACTCTGGACATGCAAGGAGGTTAAACCACTTCCACACAGGTTGCCTGAGGCGAATATTCCACATCCGATGGCAAGATCGTGTCACTGACATCGAGGTTCTCTCGAGGGCTAACATGCCCAGCATACATGCACTGCTAGAAAAAGCACGACTAGGATGGGCCGGACACCTCGTCCGTATGTCAGACGAGCGGCTCCCAAAGAAGCTTCTCTACGGCGAGCTGAGAGACGGATGGCGCGAGAGAGGGCGCCCAAAGAAACGTTTTAAAGACGGTCTGAAGGACTCACTAAAAAGTTGCCAGATAGACTTCGACACCTGGGAATGTCTTGCGAAAAACAGATCTAACTGGAGAAGTGCAGTCAAATCGGGTGTAGCTGCCGGTGAAGATGACCGTGTTGTGAAAGCCCAGAACAGACGCGAGACGCGGAAATACCGAGCAGCGGGAACACCATCCCCTTCTACAAACCTCGTGTGCCCGATATGTAGCAGATGTTTTCGTGCTCGCATTGGCCTGTTCAGCCACATGCGCACCCACACCCAACAGGGAAATCTGTGACAAGGATGATGTCGGCGGTCCTCATCGACAACGATGGACAGCTATTATAATATACAAATTTTCGTTATAATTTTTAACAATAAAAACGATTATGCAACTACAATCCATCATACACAAATGTTCACCTCCATTTGCAAAATATATGTATTCCATTGAATTCTTACTGCAATTATGAACATTTTGGTATATAAATATACGTAAAAATAAACAGAACACAAGTGATGCTGTGTTTGAGTTTTACATAAGAAAAAATTGTGTTTAGAGGTTCAAAATATTTGGGAGGGAATGAGTTAAGAAAGTTTGATGTGTGTATTATTATAAATAAACATTCTGTGTGCATTTTGAAATTAGCTTAACCTTGAACCCTGGTCACCTGGCCTGTAAAACCCCACTCCCCTGGGCTCCTAAAGAAAAAAAGCCAAAAATGGACACCTGAACAAATCTAGTTACAATGACAAAACTAAGTGATCTGTTTCAATTATTTTATCTCAAATAGACTGACCTGATCATCTCCAATATTCCTGCTTATTATGCCAGTCCTCCCAGCATGTAGACCCATCCTTTAGGCACAGATAAGTTTCACAATGTTTACACCAAAATTTTGTCTTGACTTGTTTGAATGGTCTGTCTTTGTAGGTCATGTTTGGGAAGTCCTTGACATGCTTGTTAAATTTAAATGAGCATACTACACAAACGTTATTTCCTGTAGCTTTTGGAGACATTTGTGGATGATGGGAACCAACATTTTGCAGTCTCTGTTGTGCCTCGACACGGTTGTGAAGTTTTGCAGTAGCTGTTTTATAATCCCCAATGAGGGATAAACAAACTTCATTCATGAACATCCCAAATGTCCTGTAGCGTCTTCCTGTTGTATTGTGGGGACTATAATGATCCATAAGAATGTAGGCATTATTACATGCCCACATAAAGAATTTCACAATTAGCCTCCTAGGCCAGCGATAATGCCGTCGTGTCTTGTTGAGACGACAAATTTGGTCGTTGACATCTGTGCCCCCCATGAAAGCATTATAGTCAATACAAAGTTGAGGAGTTGGAACATCTACAGCTGTTCCATCCTTTCTTCTCCTTCTAACAGTTCCAATTTCTGTTGGGTTGTGGTAGTTGGATATAAAATGTACAGGTCTTTGGTCCATCCAGACAAGGCATACAATGTTGTTATGGCAAATAAATTCTGAATGACCCCTGTCCATTTTCTTCTTTCCTGCCAGTACTTTTGGATAAAATTTCCTATTTGTCATTGCTGTACTTACAGCAAGTGTACCATAATCAGTGTACAGCTTGTCAAAGAGAGTTACACTGTTGTAGAATCTGTCCATAGCAACAATATGGTTTTTGTTGACCAAATTCCCAGAAGTTAAAATTCTAATAACGACGCTACCAACAACACCAAGATCTGGAATAATATTGTCTGCTTTTCTAGTGTAGGTTTCCAGATTCAGAATATATCCAGAGCTTGCTTCACAAGCCATGTAAGCCTTTATTCCCCACTTTATGGGCTTTGACTTGATATACTGTTTGAAGGTAAGCCTGCTCTTCGAGGGGATCATACCTTCGTCTAAGCTCACGTGCTGTGAAGGCGAATAATAGTGCCAACATTTTGGTAGCAACACATCCAACATAGGCCTTACTTTGTAAAGTTTATCTGCTTTATCCAAAGCTGGGTCCTCCTCATCAACAAGATGAAGAAAAGTCCAGAGAGCAAGGAAGCGATCACGGTCCATTACAGTGCGGAAACCAGGAGTATGAGACACGAAGTTAGCAGACGAGCTAGACCAGTATTCCTCGTAACGTGGTTTACTTACACTGAGTTCCATTTGAAGACGCAGTCCAAAGAATGCTTTCATCTCTGGCACTACTACACTTTAAAATTTTTTGGCATAGTAGCTAGTTGGTTTCTTGCTTCTCACCTGCTCAGCGTGTCGAGTTGTCTGCTCACACAAATTGTGCCAGAAATCATTATCCAGGAAAAGTTCCAAAAATTCACTGGCTTTACTTTCTGGATTAATAGATTCTGGAATGTTCTTAGGGCCTATCTGCTCCATAAATGTTGTGTCTACTGCAGACACAGGTCTGAATATATTTATTGGAGACCAACCTGCATCAAATTTACTCGAGACACTACCTGGGAGACGCCCCCTGTAAAACAGCCTGATCGCCAGAAACATCAGGAACAGGGTAAGATGTAGCTTCATCAGAGTTTAATGAACACGTGTTATCACTCAAATGATCATCTGATTCAACTTCTATATCAGTTTCAGAATAGTTGCTATCTAAATCTAATTTATCGTCCTCCGAATCATTGAGAACAAATTCGACAGCTTGTTCCATTGTAAGCCTTTTAGAACGCTCATTTACTGGTTTTTCTGCATGTCTTTTCATCGTGAAAATATTGTAAAAATTTGCCGCAATGTGATCAGTTCATGGCCGCCACCATTTTGAAGTAACATTCCGGAAGTAGTATGCAAATTCTCCCGTGTCTATCCATACTATGGCCGTTCTTATAAGATACGTGTGCTCTACCGGTTACTCGGGATGCGGGTTATGTACACACACACCGGTTCATCGGGATCACGGGTTCAAGGGGTTTTTAAAATAAAATTCACCACCAAATGTACACTTTCTATTTTAGTATTTACATTTCATATTTAAAAAATAAAACTACATATATATATATTGTTTGATGCAATTATCAGGTCTACTTGATCTTACATGTCTAAGTTTGGATCTATCTCGATCTTCTACTTGTCATTAGAACATAATTTGTTACTCTAGTAGCTTCTCTATTGTCTAGACCTACTCAACTAGATACTATGGGTTACTTTACTTTACTCAACTAGGTCCAGCCATCGGAGACTCTGCCTTGTTTTCAGAATCTGGGAAACTACTATAATTTTTTTAAATACAAACTATCACCACTTGATAAATCATCATTTTCTAATACAATCTATGAATAAATGAGTGCTGTTGCTTGCTAATGCTTGTGATCATTTGTTTCTGAAACCATTTCTCTGGACAAAATCTAATGTTTACCAAAAACAGCTGACAATTATTTAATTGGAACAGACTGCATTAAAATCAATGGACATGTGGTCTCATATGACGTACACAGAAAATAATGATGCAAATGTCTAGCATTTATTTGATTGGACAAAAATTCTGCAGACTCTGAAACTCTGTATAAAAAGAGTGTTAAAGAGGTAATGGTTATCTGGTTTCTCAGGGGAAGCCACGGGAAAAGGATACCCTGGAAATTGTTTCTGAACCTAGGATACTAGTAAAGTTAAGTAAAGCTGTTAATCAGTGAACAAAGATGCAGTCTACGACTGGAGGGGAACATGTGGCCCATACGGAAATAAGAAACCAATGACCGGGGCCTCAGACTCCTAGAATTTGCACGTTGCAATCAGCTGTTGGTGGTAAATACGTTTGGGTTAAACAAGCCGTCTAGGCGCTGGACATGGCATAACCCAAGCAAAGAAGTGCACAGCCAGATTGACTATATACGGGTCCAGAGGAGGTTTCGATCGAGCAACAACACCGACAAAACGAGAAGTTTTCCCGGAGCGGATATAGGAAGCGACCACGATCTGGCTATGATGACCATGCGTCTGCGATTGAAGGGAGTCGCAAAGAAGGATGTGACCAGGCTAAAGTTTGACCTGGACAAACTAATGGACCCAAAAATCACAGAGGTGTTCCAAGCAAGGGTGGGAGGGAGATTTGCACCACTGTTGGCTCTCAGAGAGGGACTGGATACAGATACAGTTACAGAGTCTCTTAACGCAGCTCTCATAGATACAGCAACATAGATCCTGGGATGCCACCAAACAAAAAAGAAGCCATGGGTGACCAAAGACATTCTAGACCTTTGTGATAAAAGAAGGTCACTGAAAAACCACAATCACCTACCGGATGAGGTCAGCAGATATCTTCTTTTTCTTTGCGTTTGGTTTCGTATGCTCGTTTTATGCCACCAGATGGGCTGCATCCATGAAGTGACATGTCATTCGCAGGTCCTCAATGGTTCACCACAGTTTGTCTTGTATGTTTCTCTCCTCGGGCCAGGTCTTCTCACTGGAGTCTTGGTGCAGTGGACATGTTTACAGGATGTGTTCTGGAGTCTGGGGTCCTCTCTGACATGTACATTGTGCAGTCTGTGCTGCTTTCATTTTATGCATGTGTGCATTTAGTCTGCAATGACCTGTTCTGAGGCGAAAAATTGTGGTGTACTGTTTCCTATTCAGTTTATTGATTGGGTCCTGTGGGTATTTACTGTTTGTTCTCTCTATCCACTGTTTTTGTTGTTGTTATGTTTGCCTTGATTTCTGGCAGTGACACTGGGTGGGTGAATTGTTCTCTTTGTCTTCCCTCCCTGGCTAGCCTGTCCGCCCATTCATTCCCAGGTATCCCGCAGTGAGCTGGAATCCACTGGAGGGTGATTTTACTGTGGTCTGAGAGTTTGTTTAGCTGGCATATTAGTTCCCTTTCCATACTATTTCGTGGTTCTCTTTGTGTGGCCTGCAAAATTTCCATGCATTCGCACAAAAACACTATTCTGTTATCCTTTAACCCCTTTTCATCCAATAGCTTGACTGCTTCAATAATTATTGCCTGTTGCTCTGTTCTTAGATTTGTCTAGGGCTTCCCGGCAGCACTTGCTTTTTCTATAACGGTTCCATCCTGTAGAAATATGACGAGTCCCACCCCTCCTTTCCTCAATGCTTCCTCTGATGATCCATCTGTGTAGACATGCGTCCACATGGGTTGAGGAAAGGCTTCTCCAATATGCTTTAGGGTTTTCTCTCTCAATGCATGGTCTGATTCTTCCACTTTTCTATCGATACCTGGTATTTTCGCTTCCACCGTGAAGTTGGCTGTTGGTCTGTATTTTCATATACTTGTATCATTTCCCATGTCGTTGGACATTTTGATATGATGTCACTGTTCCTGGCTGTAAGGGCTTTTGATAGATGATTGAAGCTTGTTCTTTTTATGCGGTTTTTTGTTAATTCAATGACTTTTCCCTGCAATGGATGTTTATTCATACGCTTGTATTTTTCTGTCAAGGTTTAGTATTTTTCCTTCTCTGCGCTCACCGAGGCTCTGGAGGCCTGCTACCGCTTCGAGTTCTCTAATTGGGGTGCTTCGCAGACCTCCGGTAATAATTCTGAGTCCGGTATTCTGGGCCTTGTCTAGTTTCTGTAGGTTGGTCTGCCGCTGTTGCATAGGAACCCATGCCATATTCCAGTGTTGGCCGTACGTTTCCAGTGTAGACCTGTCTGACTGTGTTTGCATCTGCGCCCTAATTTGTCCCTGCCCGTTTTTTCATCAGCCTTAGTCTGAGTGTGGCCTTCTTTTGAGTATCCTCTATGTGTGGGCCCCATGTTAATCTTTTGTCCATATCTCATTCCTAGGTATGTAGGATTGTTTTCCCTAGGAAGTAGGCTATTTTCTAAATATAGGTCGACCTGCTCTGGCTTTGTAGAGAGCGAGAAGAGTGTTGAGAGGGTCTTGCTTTTGTTTATTGTGACACCCCATGAGTCTGCCCATTTCTTTACTGCATTAATTGCTTCCTGCATTCTTGCTTTTGCGGTTCCAATGTTTTCTGCCTGGGTCCATATGGCCAGGTCATCCGCATGGAGTGCCTTGTGGATGTGTGGTCTGAACTGTTTTGGCAGATCATTAATGAAAAGGATATACAAGGTAGAGGATAGTGATCCTCCCTGGGGGAACCCCCTCATGCAGTTTGACCATTTTGCTCCTGTGTTCTTCCAGCCTGACTCTCGCACATCGTGAGTGGAGGTAGTCTTTGAACCAGTCAAGCATTTTCCCCCTTATTCCGCAGGCCCGCTAATTTTAGCATTAGTCTTTTCTTCCAGACTTTATCAAAAGCTTTACTCAGGTCAAAGAAGGCGGCCAATAGTTTGCATTTCCTCTGAACGGCATCTTCGATTTCCTGGGTCAGATAAGCGGTCTGGTCGTCTGTACTCCTGTATTTTCTATAGCCAGACTGGCACTCGTCCAGGATTTTGTGTTTCTCAAAGAAAGTTAGCATCCTATTGTTCACTAGCCTTTCCATTGTCTTTCCTAGACAGCTAAGGAGGCTGATTGGATGGTAGCTTGTTTTGTTTTCTTTTGGTTTTCCCTTCTTGAGGATTAGGGATTATTCCTGCCTTCTTCCATTCTTTGGGGAACAATCCCTGAGTCCACGATTGGTTTATCAGGTCCAGGAGTCGCTGTCTGCCTATTGGTCTCAAGTGTGTTATCATTTGTCATTGCGTCAGGCCCAGGTGCCTTTTTCATCTTAAGTTTTCCTATTGCCGGCAGATATAAAGATGTCAAGAAAGCGATACAACAAAAGATGAGAGAGGCTAAAGGAGCATACAAGGTTGTAAAAGAACTGGTAACACCAAGACAAGGCAAGAACTTTATGATCCATGATAAAAGTGGCAAGTGCCTTATTGAGAAAAATGACGTACTGGCAAGATGGACAGAGTACTGTTCCGAGCTATATAACTATGAAGGACGAAACGAACCTGAGAAAACAATTCCCCCCAACACCAACAAATATAGAGGATAACCAACTGATAACGAAGGAAGAGGTAACTGCAGCAGTAAGGACATTGAGAAGAGGGAAGGCAGCCGACGTGGACAATATACCAGCAGAGCTCTTACAGGCAGGTGGAGAGGTAATGGTGAAAGGCCTGACACACATCTGCAACAAAATATGGGCGACAGGAAACTGGCCGGAATTATGGACAAAATCAATGGTTATACTGTTACATAAGTCTGCAAACCTAAAGCTGTGCCAAAATTACAGAACAATAAGCCTCATCATCCACCCTAGCAAGGTCATGCTTAGATTAATCCTCGACCGATTGAAACCCCAAGCAGAGAACATCATTGCTGAGGAGCAAGCAGGGTTCAGACAGGGAAGAAGCACTACAGAACAGATATTTAATTTAAGGCTGCTAAGCGAGAAATATCTAGAACAGCAGCAAACACTGTATCATGTGTTTGTTGATTTTAAAAAGGTGTTTGATAGGGTATGTCATAAAGCGCTATGGGCAACCATGAGGATGTATAAAATCTACGGAAATATTATAACGGTCCTTGAACACCTGTATGACAAGGCATCCAGCGTAGTTCTTGTGAACTTGAGGCGAGGGGACTGGTTTCGCACATCAGTTGGTGTGAGACAGGGGTGTACACTCTCTTCAACTCTTTTCAATATATTCCTTGAGGGAATTATGAGTGAGGCACTTGGAGGTCACGTTGGTACTGTCAAGATAGGGGCTGAACGATTACCAACCTTCGTTTTGCAGATGATATCGACGGGTTGGCTGGTTCAGAAGCAGAACTCCAGGAATGGGTCAGAAGACTCGATGAAACAGATCTTGACTATGTCATGGAGATAAACGCTGGAAAGACAAAATTAATGACCAACAATGCCAAGGGCTTTAACAGCAGGATAAAAGCTAACGGTCAGGAACTCGAAGTGGTTGACCCTTTTAAATATCTGGGGTCGATTGTCAGTGATGAAGGATCAAAATGTGAGGTGTTGGCCAGAATAGCACAGACAATAGCGACGCTTGCACGGCTTAACAAAATCTGGCAAGATAAATGGTTAGCACTATGCACAAAAATAAGATTAATGCGTACACTAGTCCTGTCAATATTCCTCTATGCTTGTGAGACATGGACAGTTACAGCTGACCTTCAATGAAGGATACAGGCCTTGGAGATGAGATGTTTCCGAAGACTTAAACGTCACGTACAAAGATCGAGTTACAAATGCGGAAATACGAGATAGAATTACAACAGCAATAGGGTCTTTTGAAGACCTCTTGGTAACTGTCAAAAGAAGGAAACTTGCTTGGTACGGTCACATATCGAGATCAAATGTTCTTGCAAATACAATCCTCCACGGAAAGGTGCATGGCAGACGACGAAGAGGCGGTCCTAAAAAGAGATGGGAGGACAACATAAAAGAATGGACCAATCTCCGACCAGATGAGTCACAGGCAGCGGCATCTGACAGAGAAGGGTGGCGTTGTGTTGTGAGAATGTATTCATGTGTGCCCCAATGACCTCACCGGTTACGGGATGACCTGACCTGACCTGAACAAACAATTACTATGCACAGTGAGTAGGATAAAAGAAGGAGCCAATACAAATTTGTAATAAAATGGTTATTAGTTGATGAAATGTAATATAAAATTGCACAGTTGTACATAATTACCCAGTAAAGATGTTAGTCTTTTCATTTTGTGTTCAAAGTATCCTTCTTTTGCTGAAATGCAAGTCCTCCGACTCTTGTGCAATTTGGCCATTGCAGCATTGATTGCGGTTTGATGGAGTTCATTCTAAGTGCCCAAACTTCATTGACGTCTCTTATTTTTTAGTGTTACACATTTTTAACCATTAGACCCCAAATTGCATAGGATTTTGGTCTGAATTGTTTGGTGGTCAAAGTGTTGGATCTGTAAAAGCAGGAGTCTCACTTTTCAAGAGAAATTTATCATATGTTTTTCTTCTGGAGTTAACATAATTTTGGAGCAGAGGGATCTAAAAGTATAACATCATTCTAAATCACATGAATGTGAGCAATTCAAGAAGAAAAGGAACAGCTACAGCCTGATATATTTTCATAAAATTTTGTCGACAATAACCATTTTATGATGAATTTGTATTGGCTGAATTTTTTTTACTCATCCTGAATATGTTTTTAGTGAATCATCTCACATCTCCTATGTTTTTCCTGGGGATGTGCTCCTGGCTGACTATGAACCCTTATTAATTAACTCTTTCAGGACTTGATTCTTTGTAGGTTTAAGATCAAATTAATTTTCAGCTGTAGAAAATTTCACTGCATCCCTTTTACAACTGACTATTACACACCATAGCATAAACACATATAGTACTCATTATATATCAATGTAAAGAAAAATGGGTACAGAAAATGAAAATATAAGTAAATTGCTGATATTTCAATTATTTGAAAAAATAAATATGTTGTACAAAAAAAATAATTTAAGGGGTAGATAATTTATAAGTCAAAATATTGTAACTCACCATCATTTTTCAATAGTCTGAATTGTTGATTTCAATTTGTCTATTAATTTTGTAGAAAAGTATCCAAAGTCCCTCAAAACACTGTTTATTTGATGCATTTATCTCCAAAAATGTTGAAAGGTACATTTTTCCTCAATGACAAAATCAATAAAAATATTTTAAA
This sequence comes from Ariolimax columbianus, assembly GCA_036924085.1. Classification (NCBI taxonomy): domain Eukaryota; kingdom Metazoa; phylum Mollusca; class Gastropoda; order Stylommatophora; family Arionidae; genus Ariolimax; species Ariolimax columbianus. Next base: position 41,044,686 of record JAVGWX010000019.1, on the reverse strand, counting down.
ATTCACAACTTCCATTATTTTGTCCATTATTTCCATAAGTTTTTGGTTTAGTTCAGCACAGCTGTGCTTATCTTGTGTGGTATTCTCTAAAGCATGTTTTAGCACACAGATGCGGCTTGAACAAACAACCTGTGCAGTAATAGCTGCTTCGTTTTTTTTTTTTTTGAGCAGCACAATGTACGCACGGTCAGTCTTTTCCATCATAGTCAATGAGATGGGCTGCACCCTGGTATCTCTCAAGCTCCATGTTCATTGGTTTTCTCCCTGGCTTGGACAATAAAACAGCCTGAAGGCTGCTAGGTGTCTGCTCTGACTAACTGACAGAGTTCCCCTATCAGGATATTCTTGAAGTCCACAAAGGGCAAAGGCTTCTCGGTGTGAGGGCGGCTCAGGGTGTACAAAATGGGGGCATTGAGTTGAGTAATTTCCATCACCCACATAAACAATTTCTTCCACCACTTGACTGTTTTTCTTGTGTGGTTTCCATAATATGATATCATCTGGTCAGGGGATGGCGTGGGCTAGTGGTTAAGTGACACGGCTCACAACCAGATGGTGCTGGGTTAGATCCCCATCACAGCACAGGCCGTTACCACAGGGAAGCAAACCCTTAGAAAATGCAGGAGGAAGCAGACCCTTACATAAAATGCATGCTGAAGTTGGATGCACTGGGCCGACAGGCGTAAAATAAAAACCACAGTGCAACGCACACCACCTTGGGGATTAGAGAAATAAGGTGAATGCAAACCAAAAAAAAAATAAAAATCATCTGGTCCACTCTGTCACATCCATTCATTGAAAGGTTGTAGCTGTGAATGGGTGATGGTTTCATAACTTGACTCCTACCCTCCATCCTTTGCTCATATGTGGCACTTCCACGTGTTGTCACCAGCTGGCAAGGCTTCTTAGATTTCTTATCTCTCCAGCTGACACACATAACATTTTCCTCATCGTTGATAAACCACTTTGCTTGATTCAGGGATATCTTCTTGTTCTTTATTTCTGATGGAAAACCTCGTCTGTTTACATTCAGAGTTCCAGTGTAGTGGTGGTTTCTCTGTCGCAAAAACTGAACAAGAGGCAGGGAAGAATAGTACCTGTCAGCAAACAAATGGTGATGTCCTGTGATGCCTTCCAGTAGTCTGTCAAAAACTTTAACAGCATAGGAAGAATTTGGGTCCATTCCAGGTTGTAAGGTGTACCATTCCATAGCAATCAGGACGGCCAGAAACTAAAAAAACATTCCTATCAAGTGTCCATTTATTGAACGTTGAATGTTTTCGTGCTGGTGTATTCATGTCAAGTTTCTGCTGGGCATACTCATTGACATTTGTTATGAGGTTGTCAACAATTGGTTCTTTCAGCAAGGAGAGAAAGCATTGAAGAGGTGAGAAATTTTCAGCCAGATTTAGTCTGCTGCCAGAATTTATTTGTCTGAAGTTCGATGCTCCAATGGCCTCTCCATTTAAGGCATCACGCCACCCATCACCAGGCCTAGTAGTCCTCTGTGGTGTGGAATTTGTCTTTCTCCTGGTAGAATTGCCATTATCACCATCACCTCTAGACATAGCTGTTATATCCTCTGAATCAGTCTCATCGCTGCTGCTTGATGATTCAGGAGCACTGATAGTCCCTGACTGGAAGCAACAACAAAATAACCCTAAGCCAGACCGTTTTGATTTCTTAGCACTTCTAGTCCTACTAGTACTATCACTGTAATCGCTATCCTCTGAATTGTTAAGTTCTGTATCAGAATCACTAACTAATAAGCTTTCAAACACAGCTCTAGCTTGTTCTGCACTGTATCGTTTTGGTCTAGTACCTGAAGTTGAAGCAGGGGGAGTGGCCATTATTTTGTAGGAATCAACAAAACAGTTTAGCTACTTTAAAATGCAAATATATCACTTATCAGTTCCAAAACACACTTGGCTCGAGTCAAATTTCACGAACGGAAGCTGCTCTAGTTCTGGTTGTAATTTTTAAGTAGTCTGGTTAACACAAAAGCCGAATCACGACTCTACAAAAAAAAACGAATTATCGGATAATGGTCCTAGGGTTTAAATAAGAGTCTGTTATATCGGTCATTGGTCCTGAAAGTGTTAAGTAATCTTTATCTTAGTTTTAATGCTTCAATGAAGCACTTCATGTCAGAAATATGTATTTGATTGTTATTTGGTGTCACCTGTCAATGCTTTGTAACAGCTTACAACAAACCAATAGGCTTTTGGTTTCATCTTATGGCTTATTGAACACACAATGGGTTTTTTAAACAAATACCATAAGGTATTTACTATTTTTATGGGTGTCTATTTGCTATTAAACTAGACATTGTTACATGATTTAGATTGGCCGGAAGTAGTAGATTCTGACCATCTCTCTCCCTCATATCAAAATTGCTAGCTAATATTTAAAAGTTAATTGCTCATTGCTAGCGATGATGGCTACATCATCAGATAGTTTGTTTTTTCTTGATGATATAATTTGCGCTGTAGTTGGATTATAGTAAAGAAACTGCACTGGTAATGAACCTGACTCTCTGATCCTAAGCTATCTTTGACCAATGGCAAGACAATCCGTCGAAAAGACTTGAGATAATTCAGAGTGCAGGCACTCTGGTCTTAGCTCCCTTGAGACAGGGCTCACTTAAAATGTGCGGGATTCGATCACCCACCATTTCTGTTAAGCACTTTGGGAGGCGAGTGCCTTACCTCTCGACTACACTGACCTCCTAGCTAATATTATTTATTTTGTTTTCAATACATGTAATGAAATATTATATCATAAAAGGGATTCAAGATGCTGAGCAGCGCATTAGCTTCAGTGGTCAGCGACCCATAGTTGACTGCTAGCGTCAGGGCCAGTGAACCAGAGCTGCCAAGACCCTTCTACACCTCCACGCGGTGATCCTGGATAACATGCTGCAGCTGGGCAGACTGGCTAAGGAGAAGGGATCGAAGAGGGAATGCTAACCCAGTACTAAAAAAATGCTTGCTGAAGTCAGACGTGTTGGACCGAAAGGTGCAAATATCGCAGTCAAGCTGTAAACTACGACATAACGCATTCCGTTCTGTGGACCACATTCTACTACTTAAGCCCTTTTAGGGTTTGGTAGCGGGAGATTGAGAACGAACGAAGCCAAGCCATATCATAAAAAATATTCATAATGAAAACATATATTATTGAGCTCTACTGTACATGTATTAGGTGCACATCTGCTATTAAGCAAAACTACTGAAACATGTTTTTGAAAGGCTGGAAGTAGTAGATTCTGACCATCTGACTGATATAAAAATTACTAACTAAAATTATCTATCTAGTTACCTCTCATCTGAGCCAGTTTACTATTCTTTCATCTAAACATTCAAGGCAAGATATATTTTTTAAAAATGGAGCTAAAATTATGATTATAAGTTTTCAATACATATAATGAAATATTATGTTATAAAAAGCATTTGTAATAAAAATGTATGTTAGTATGATGTAATAGAAATTGCTTGAAAGTGGACTTTATTGTTGGTGAATGCACACAATAAGTAACTTTATTCTATTTGGCACCCTGAAATAAACGTTACGGGGTGGGTTGCAGTTGCCTTCTTCACATCCAGAGCATGCTGATGAAGATGGTCCTCCAGTCAGTTGTGCTATGCTTGGCTTCACATGCTCACTACTATGGAAATCACATCAATCCCTTACCTTGGTAGCCAGTCTGTCATAAGACAGTTTCCAGGGAGAACTGAGTGGAAATGAGATGGGGGGTCTAAATCAGTATATCTTACCTGACCCTGACTAACGTACTTGATCAGTATCTGAAAGTGGACAAAAACTAGTGTTGTTTATATTTATTTGTTCAAATTTTCTAAATTATTCAATATCATTACAACTTTCATTGACATCAGTTTCACTGTCAGTGTTAATGTGGCGTGTATTCAATATACCCATATAATTAAGCCGTATCATCATCTTACTTGAATTCTGGTATTCAATCAGGCAAGGTTGCCCCGGGCCAGGTAGCCAAAAGTAGCTTGAATCTGTGCCTACTCTTCGTCCTGGAGTACCATGATGGTCCAAAGGCATGGTGCAGATCATCTCTCCATCTCATTGTCGGGCGGTTGTAGTTATATGGTCACCAGAAAGAAACTGCTCATCCACCTATCCAAAGGCGTGGTGCAGATCATCTCTCCATCTCATTGTCGGGCGGTTGTAGTTATATGGTCACCAGAAAGACACTCCTCATCCACCTATCCAAAGGCGTGGTGCAGATCATCTCTCCGTCTCAATGTCGGGCGGTTGTAGTTATATGGTCACCAGAAGGACACTCCTCATCCACCTATCATTCGTCATGTGGACCACATGTATGGCCCATCTGTACCTTCAACATTGATGCAGAGTTGATGGCATCCCGGAAATCTGATTGTGGATGATGATATTTGAGATGTCTTCTCTTAAAGAGATATTTGAGATGTCTTCTCTTAAAAAGATATTTAGAACTCTTCACTCCATTGCTCTTTAGGCAGTACAGAGCTTCTCTGCGTCAGATTTAAGTAGACTTCAAACCTTACTACAATTGGGATGGGAAGAAAGCTACTGCAACCCGCTACTTAAAGCCCTTTTCAGGGTGCCCAAAAGAGTAGTTACTCATTGTGTGCTTTCACAATCAACAAAATCCACATAACTACAATGTACCATTGTTGGAATAACCACACTATTGAAGGTGTGAGCCCTGACTTTGATGTCCGTCATCTGCTTGAGTATCTGTTTAATGCAGTTGAAGCGGATCCGACCTGCTGCTATCCTGTTTGAGATCTCCTTATCAATGTTGGGGTTGTTGATTTTTTGGCCTAGGTAGACATACGCATTTCATCATCATCATCCTGATTCAAATGTCAAGTCACACCCACCCCCCAAGTCTTATAAGACAAGATTTCAATGTCTAGAAATCCATTTCATTGGCTAGACACATTCACTAAAAATATACAAATATTGAACAGTTTTCCCCAATAATTCTCAGAAACAGGAAGCTTTACATATTCTCAAATCTATTTGATCATTCTTTTTTTCCACCTTATGAAGCATGAGGTACCCATGATAGATGTCTCCTTGCAAGGAGCCTGTACCAAAGCTATTTGTGTGGTGTTGTAGTGGTTGTTTCTGTACCATTTTGTTTTTCATGATGAGGTGGTTAATCCCATGCACATTCCTTCTCAATAAGGGTTGTAAAGTTAATGTTTCAGGACGCTAACAACTAGATTGATGTTGCTGCTATGTGACGATCATTAACTTATATCCCTAGCTAGCAGTCTTTTGGGCAATTTTGAAGTTATGTAGCGCTGCAGGGATTTTTCTCATTCTGGCAGTGAGGGTTCACAAGGACATATTATCTGTTTGAGACCAAAGAACGTTTTAGTACAAAATAATAATTCTATTTCTAAGTCACTTTTAAATCTGTTTGTGCTTTGCATTGTCAATATACGGTTGTGTGCAATGGTGTGTTTGCAATCGGCATCGCAACCCAGCGATGTCGGGGTCGACTAGCTCTTCTGAGAGGCGAAAAGTGAAATGAGTAGTCTGCCGATAAAGTGAACACACAAGTCAACCTCACCTCCAAGTGGTGCACACTGGGAAACTATGGTTGCAAGGCTGTAGGCAAACAAGACAATGGCTCGCCTGGACAATCATCGAAGTATTCCAATCGAGGATAGGAGGGAGATTTGCTCCACTGTTGGCTCTCAGAAAGGGACTGGATACCAATACAGTAAAATCTCTTAACTCAGCACTCATAGATACAGCAACAGAAATCCTGTGGTGCAACAAAACAAAAAAATATGCCATGGGTGACCAAAGAAATTCTAGACCTTTATGATAGAAGGTGGTCACTGAAAAACCAAAAACATCCACCTGATGAGGTCGGCAGATATAAAGAGGTCAAGGAAGCGATACAAAAAAAGATGAGAGAGGTGAAAGAAGCGTGGATATGTGAGCAATGTACAAACATCACAGAGAGATTAGACAGAAATGACGCTAAAGGTGCATACAAGGTGGGGAAAGAACTGGTAACACCAAGACAAGGCAGGAACTTTATGATCCAGGATAAAAGCGGCAAGTGCCTTATAGAGGACAATGACATACTGGCACGATGGACAGAGTACTGTTCCGAGTTATACAACTATGAGGGATGGAACGAGCCTGAGAAAACAATTCCTCCAACACCAACAACTATATAGGATAACCAACTGATAACGAAGGAAGAGGTAACTGCAGCAGTAAAGACATTAAGAAGAGGAAGAATGCCTGCGTGGACAATATACCAGCAGAGCTCTTACAGGCAGGTCGGGAGGTAGGGGTGGAAATGCCTGACACACATCTGCAACAAAATATGGGCGACAGGAAACTGGCCGTATTTATGGACAAAATCAATGGTTATACCGTTACATAATTCTGGAAACCTAAAGCTGTGCCAAAATTACATAACAATAAGCTTCAACAGCCACCCTAGCATGGTCATTCTTAGATTAATCCTAAACTGATTGAAACCCCAAGCAGAGAACATTATTGCTGAGGAGCAAGCAGGGTTCAGACAGGGAAGAAGCACTACCGAGAAGATAATTAATTTAAGCCTGCCAAGCGAGAAATATCTAGAACATCAGCAAACACAGTATCGTGTGTTTGTGGATTTTAAGAAGGCGTTTGATAGGGAATGACATAAAGCGCTATGTGCAACCATGAGGATGTATAAAATCAACGGAAATATTATAACGGTCCTTGAACACCTGTATGACAAGGCGTCCAGCACAGTTCTTGTGAATTGGAAGCGCGAGGACTTGTTCTGTACATCAGTTGGTGTGAGACAGGGTTGTACACTCTCCCCAACCCTTTTCAATATATTCCTTAAAGGAATTTTGAGTGAGGACTTGGAGGTCACATTGGTACTGTCAAGATAGGGGGCCGAACTCCAGGAATGGGTCAGAAGGCTCGATGAAACAGCTCTTGACTATGGAAAGACCTAATTAATGACCAACAACACCGAGGGCTTCAACAGCAATTGTCAGGGATGAAGGTGAGGTGTTGGCCAGAATAGCACAGACAATAGTGCCACTTGCACGGCCTAACAAAATCTGACAAGATAAATGGTTAGCACTATGCACGAAAATCAGATTGATGGGTACATTGGTCCTGTCAATATTCCTCTATGCTTGTGAGACATGGACAATTACAGCTGACCTGCAGCGGAGGATACAGGCCTTGTAGAAGAGATGTTTCTGAAGACTTCTAAACGTCACATACAAAGATCGAGTTACAAATGAGGAAATACGAGAAAGAATTACAACAGCAACAGGGCCTTTCGAAGACCTCCTGGCAACTGTCAAAAGAAGGAAACTCACTTGGTACGGTCACATATCGAGATCAAATGGTCTTGCAAATACGTTCCTGCACGGAAAGGTGCAAGGCAGACGACGAAGACACCGTCCCAAAAAGAGGTGGGAGGACAACATAAAAGAATGGACAAATCTCCGACCAGAAGAGGATAACAGAAAAGGATGACGTAGGGTTGTGATGATGTTTTCCATTGTGCTTCAATGGCCTCACTGGTTACGAATGACCTGACCTGAAATGGACTCTGTAGAGTCTTCTAAACCAGAATAGAGACGTTACGTTAAGTTAAGTTATATAATGGCATCCACATTTTCTATTGTGATACAGTGAATCCATTTAAAGACACCTCTCTGATGGAAGGTAGCATTGACCTGAGCCTGAAGCTGCAGAAACCGGAGATATATTTCATAGATGATCAGATGAACCCACACACCGACAGTTTCATAATAAATGTGAGTCACAGGTAGACAAGCAGATGATTAATTTGATGGATGCATGAGTAGACAAAGCCGACACTTACAATTGATAGGTAACCCTTTGCAGAGCATTGCAACAGATGGTAGTTTGACCAACTGAAAAGTCCTCCCCCATCAAACAAATGTTTTGGCTCTTGAATATCTTGACACTCTGAGAGTGACTGGTCCACATGGGTCATGACTTCCAAACGTTATACTCTTTGTTGCCTTTTTACAAGTTTTTATTTAATTTGACAAGACAATGACCGTTGTCCGTTTGCATGGATTTCTATATATCTTGTATTTTAACCAACTTCCCCATAGCATAAAGAGCTAAATATGTGTACACAACCTCTACTAGTGCAGCCTGCTAATTTATCAATTTTTGACAGATCCCGGACAAGTCATTCAATAGCTTGTACCAAAAAACGTAGTTTAAAAAAAATATTTTCTTGCATCAACAGCGAGATTAGCAATTTCAAGTCATAATGAAGCAGTAACACACATTCATTGTGTTGAAAAATCATGAACCACTGAAGTGAACATTGAAGATGAAGCAGGTGAAAAAATAGACATGAGCGATAAATATTTTCAAAGATTAAAGTTGCAATTAATGTTGACAAACTTGATCTATCAATTTCATGTGATCAAGCGATAAATGGTGCAGATGAAGCAATCAAACTTTTTAAAACTCTTGGTGACGTAACTGGAAAGACATTCGCATTGAAGGAGTTGACGGAACAGATCAAATGGTACAATGGAAGCAACAAAATATCAATGAAGGAAATAAAAGCATATTCCAAAAAACATCTTTTTATTTTTAATATTTACTTGTTTTGTGTCTAGTCTCGTATGCCTCGCTGTTGAGTGATCACATCAAAGGCTACATTTATTTTATAACCACCATCAGAATCATCTCCCAACTGCTCTATTTGTCCTCACATTTTTTCTTGTCACTCTCAATCCATTCAGACAATTTGTTCGTTTATTTAAGCTTGATGTAATGATAATGTTTTCATTTTAAATTTCTTTCTGAACACATCAACTTCTTTCTATGCCTTACCACACTAGCCAGAGTATAGGGTCAACACTACAGTTGGCTTCCATTAGGAAGCTTGTCCTCAAGGACTTGCATTAGTAATTTCTGCAGCAATTATTTTACATAATATGATTGCTAGCCTCATGCACAACTCTCTTTATTTGCATTTGACAAAATCCATGAAGATGTAAACGTCCTATTTTTCCCTCCTGGGCTAGGGGTCATGTGATCCATATTAACGACTGACTTGAAAAAAAACTCATTGTTTACAGTACATAATTGTCTTTACTTTAGTGAGCTACATCCTACAAGATAATGTGTATAGTATGGTCTAACACAATTCTTGAGGGGCAGATGAGACCCTTTGATGGCACAGGGATTTCATTATCTCCAATATAATCACTGCCAGTATAGTTCCTATTATCACTGCTATTACTATCAATATGATCAAATAACTGTGAATCACTGTCTACAGTTTTCCCTGTTGTCATCATCACTGGGCATATCGAGCAACTATAGGAACATGTTTTTAGCCTGTTCAACAGTTAGACAGGGAAGAAGACTAACGTTTGGCCATGCACAACATACTGGTCAGACATGTTAGTCAGGGTCAGGCAAAATATTCCTGCCAAGACCCTCCCCTCGACTACCTCATAGCCATCCCTGGAAACGGGCTGGTTTCATGGCAGCCTGGCTAATGAGGTGAGGGATCGACATGATCCCGTAGTAGTGAGCGATGTGCAGATGAAGTCAAGCATAGCACAACTGCCTGTAGGACCCCGGCCTACCTTCATCAGCATGCTCAGGATATGAGGAAAACTACTGAAAACCACCACTTAACGTCCTTTTCAGGGCGCACCAAAGAGTAACGTACTCATGGGCGTCTTTTACACAGTTTTGTAACTAAATTGGAAATTTAAGAACAATATAGATTTTATTCTCTTAACAAAATTCCATGTTTTTATAACACTTTCTTTGGTAAATTAAAATCTTGGACCTGTCCAGAAATTGTTTAGATGCAGATAGATTTTCTTTTATATATAAAATTATCCTGGTGCAGAGAGCGACTGAACTCTATGCTGGATAAACAGTTCTGTAAGTGGCTCAAAGGTAGTTAATGTGTTAACAGATGAAGCTATCAGTGGTGACTGGAAAATTTTAAGAGCAGAGACAAGAGGCCTTGAAAACTGAAGCAGAAGTTCTAATGCCAGATGAAAACACAGAGTGACAAGTAGTGCTCGTCACAGACATGGTGTAATTGTTGTCCCACTGGGGAACTACACAAAAATACAGGTCCAAAGGAACTAGGAGTGATATTCTATAAACTGGGATTTCCATCTCGTTGCTACATTCTTGGCATTGAAAGAACTGGCAGGTTGTCAAGGGAAGGTTGGAAGCTGCCTCAACCTGTTATATATATAACATATGAAGAGGCCAAAAGGTTTACCAGGTGTAGATACAGGAAAAAGTGGGAAGCACAGTACACAGGTCAACAACCAAATGTCGCATATTACCAGCTCAATAGTTGTCTGCCTGGATCTTTGTGTATGACAAGGACAAGAATAGCACCACTGCCTCAAAGAGAGCATGTCGTAAGAGGTGACTAACTGTGGGACATGGCATAAGACCGGCCAAGGTTAAGTGGTTTGTTTAGAGCAGCAAAGATAGCGCTGTGGGTCTACTTTGCTCTAATGTTTTAGTCTATCAAGATGGATTCGCACATCGGTTAACCACCCTCCGCGGCACTTTTCTCAACGAAGCGGAGTAATAAGCCTACTAAGCAGGAAATCCTCCTCGCGGGTATGTTCAGCTTATAACAAAGCTCGGACCTGCACATGGACATCTACCACTGTAGAAGTACAAGTCAACTAAGAACTAGTTCAATAGAGGTGAAAAGGTAGAATCTATACAGGCCACAACAAATTAAGATACCATTTGTTCAACAAACTAAGGATAGCAAATACTGATAAATGTGTATGTGGCTTAGTTCTTAGTCTACCTGTACTTCTACAGAGGCAGATGGCCATGTGCAGGTCCCAGCTCTGGTATGATCTGGATGTAGCCGGGAAAAGGGTTTCCTTTCTAGTGGGCTAGGCTCGAGCAGCTTAAAACTCTGAGCTGCGTTGGGACAAGCGCTTACAGAGGGTGGTTAACCGATGTGTGAGTCCATCTTAAAAGACTCAAACACTGGAGCAAAGTAGACCAGCAGCCTGTTAGGCGCCATCTATGTTGCTCTAAACAAACCACCTAACCATGGCCGTTGTTATGCCATGTCACAGTGAGTTGCCTCTTACAACATGCTCTCTGTGAGGCAGTGGTGCTATTCTTGTCCTGGTCATACACTAAGACCACGCGGCAGCACTGATAAAAGGATTGTTGAACATTTGCTGCAAAGGTGTCCAACATACAAGGAACAAAGAAAGCACATATGTTCATCACCAATACCATTCCTAGACAAGCCTTTTGGAGATACCAATAGTCCAGTCTGATCACTGCTTTCTTTACATATATTCCAAGTTGACGTCTGAAAGCTAGCAAAGAAACAAAGAAGGTACTCATTCACAGTTTGGTAGACTAGAGTGTGACACCAGTCATAAAATGCACCAAATATGTATTGATTATATTCTCATGATGTGTGTTCACATTGTTGTTTGAAACCTCATGATGTGTTCACATTGTCATTTGAAATCTCATGATGTGTTCACATTGACGTTTGAAATCTCATGATGTGTTCACATTGATGTTTGAAATCTCATGATGTGTTCACATTGTCATTTGATCTGTGAAAGTACAGTTGGAGCTGGTATTCCATGTGTACATGTCTGCTGATATACTCAATGTCAATGGAGGACTCAATAAATTTAGTGTTGTCTCTTGCATCTTTGAGAAGGAAAGCAACACGAAAAGTGTGAGTTGTATTAGTTTGTGGGGACATTATCACATTAGCTTGTGGTGGTATTAGTTTGTGGTGACATTATTACATCAATTTATAGTGACATTATCACATTAATTTGTAGTGATATTATTACATTACTTTGTAATTATATTAGTTTGTGGTGATATTTTTACATTAATTTGTGGTATTTTTAGTTTGTAATGACATTACTGCATTAATGTGCAGTGGTATTAGTTTATTAATCTAGCAAGATACTCTATTGAGAAGAATAGAAAAAAGATTTGAATCTGAAATCATTCAAGTCCAGGCAGGTTTTAGAAAAGACAGAAGGACCAGAGATCACATATTCAATATGCGGAATATTTACGAAAAATGTCGAGAGTTTAATGTAGACCTGTACACGTGTTTCATTGATTACACTTACACCAAGGACTTCGATATGGTAAAACATCAGAATCTGTGGAACATCATGAAAAAATAGGTTTACCCGTGCATATTATGCATCTCATTGAAACATTATATCAAGATCAAAGGGACGCTGTCTGAGTATCTGGTCAAACTTCAGATTGGTTCATAGTACAAAAGGGAGTAAGACAGGGATGTATTCTATGCAGAATGTATAATGAGAAATGTTAGAGATGACAAGAACAGTGAAAGTTTTGATACATTCACGATTGATGGTAACGAAATTCCAGAGTTACGATACGTAGACAACACAGTGATACTATGAAGAAGGGCTAGAGCAGCTAATTTCAGCCATAAATGTGCACAGTAAAGATCAAAACCTGTTTATAAACATTAACAAAACAAAGATAATGACCACCGACAAAACACAATGTCAACATAATTTTACTGTCGGTGGTGAGGAAATAGATCAGGTGACGCATTGTGAATATCAGGGCTCCAGAATTGACAAAAATGGCGACTGTTCCAAAGAAATCAGAAGAATACGAGCCATGGCAATGCAGAGACTGAAGAAATTATGGCAGAGCACCATCAAAACGACAAAAATTAAAATCTTGAGAGTCTGTGTTTTTCATGTGGCAGCATATGGCTGCGAATCTTGGATTACCAAAACGATTGCCAACAATTCTAGACAAAAAATTGAATTCTTCAAGTCAAAATGTTACAGAAATATCTTCAGAATACCCTGGACAGAGAAAAAGATAAATATAGACATTCGACAAGAGTTGAACATAGAAGAGAACTGGTTTATCAATTCCATTTTCATCATAAAATGTGAATACTTTGGTCACATCTAAAGATGCAACTGTCTTGACAGAACAGTGATGGAAGGTATGATGCCAGGCAAGAGAGGCACGGGTAGACCAAGAAGACGATTGCACCAAAATATCCAGGAATGACTGGCGGAGGCTGGAGTTTTGGCAAGGGAAAGAGTTTCTTTAAGGCAGACTCTGATGGGAGTGTTGTGTAAAGGACATGCTACGTTATGATGATTAGTTTATGACATTATTATATTAATTTGCAGTAGCATTAATTTGTGATGACATTATTATATTAATTTGCAGTAGCATTAATTTGTGATGACATTATTATATTAATTTGCAGTAGCATTAATTTGTGATGACATTATTATATTAATTTGCAGTAGCATTAATTTGTGATGACATTATTACATTAATTTGCAGTAGCATTAATTTGTGATGACATTATTACATTAATTTGCAGTAGCATTAATTTGTGATGACATTATTACATTAATTTGCAGTAGCATTAATTTGTGATGACATTATTACATTAATTTGCAGTAGCATTAATTTGTGATGACATTATTACATTAATTTGCAGTAGCATTAATTTGTGATGAGATTATTACATTAATTTGCAGTAGCATTAATTTGTGATGACATTATTACATTAATTTGCAGTAGCATTAATTTGTGATGACATTATTACATTAATTTGCAGTAGCATTAATTTGTGATGACATTATTACATTAATTTGCAGTAGCATTAATTTGTGATGACATTATTACATTAATTTGCAGTAGCATTAATTTGTGATGAGATTATTACATTAATTTGCAGTAGCATTAATTTTTGATGACATTATTACATTAATTTGCAGTAGCATTAATTTGTGATGACATTATTACATTAATTTGCAGTAGCATTAATTTGTGATGACATTATTACATTAATTTGCAGTAGCATTAATTTGTGATGACATTATTACATTAATTTGCAGTAGCATTAATTTGTGATGACATTATTACATTAATTTGCAGTAGCATTAATTTGTGATATTATTACATTAATTTGCAGTAGCATTAATTTGTGATGACATTATTACATTAATTTGCAGTAGCATTAATTTGTGATGACATTATTACATTAATTTGCGGTAGCATTAATTTGTGATGACATTATTACATTAATTTGCAGTAGCATTAATTTGTGATGACATTGTTACATTAATTTGCAGTAGCATTAATTTGTGATGACATTGTTACATTAATTTGCAGTAGCATTAATTTGTGATGACATTGTTACATTAATTTGCAGTAGCATTAATTTGTGATGACATTATTACATTAATTTGCAGTAGCATTAATTTGTGATGACATTATTACATTAATTTGCAGTAGCATTAATTTGTGATGACATTATTACATTAATTTGCAGTAGCATTAATTTGTGATGACATTATTACATTAATTTGCAGTAGTATTAATTTGTGATGAGATTGTTACATTAATTTGCAGTAGCATTAATTTGTGATGACATTATTACATTAATTTGCAGTAGCATTAATTTGTGATGACATTACATTAATTTGCAGTAGCATTAATTTGTGATGACATTATTACATTAATTTGCAGTAGCATTAATTTGTGATGACATTATTACATTAATTTGCAGTAGTATTAATTTGTGATGAGATTGTTACATTAATTTGCAGTAGCATTAATTTGTGATGACATTATTACATTAATTTGCAGTAGCATTAATTTGTGATGACATTACATTAATTTGCAGTAGCATTAATTTGTGATGACATTATTACATTAATTTGCAGTAGCATTAATTTGTGATGACATTATTACATTAATTTGCAGTAGCATTAATTTGTGATGACATTATTACATTAATTTGCAGTAGTATTAATTTGTGATGACATTATTACATTAATTTGCAGTAGCATTAATTTGTGATGACATTATTACATTAATTTGCAGTAGCATTAATTTGTGATGACATTATTACATTAATTTGCAGTAGCATTAATTTGTGATGACATTATTACATTAATTTGCAGTAGCATTAATTTGTGATGAGATTATTACATTTATTTGCAGTAGCATTAATTTTTGATGACATTATTACATTAATTTGCAGTAGCATTAATTTGTGATGACATTATTACATTAATTTGCAGTAGCATTAATTTTTGATGACATTATTACATTAATTTGCAGTAGCATTAATTTGTGATGACATTATTACATTAATTTGCAGTAGCATTAATTTGTGATGACATTATTACATTAATTTGCAGTAGCATTAATTTGTGATGACATTATTACATTAATTTGCAGTAGCATTAATTTATGATGACATTATTACATTAATTTGCAGTAGCATTAATTTGTGATGACATTATTACATTAATTTGCAGTAGCATTAATTTGTGATGACATTATTACATTAATTTGCAGTAGTATTAATTTGTGATGAGATTGTTACATTAATTTGCAGTAGCATTAATTTGTGATGACATTATTACATTAATTTGCAGTAGCATTAATTTGTGATGACATTATTACATTAATTTGCAGTAGCATTAATTTGTGATGACATTATTACATTAATTTGCAGTAGCATTAATTTGTGATGACATTATTACATTAATTTGCAGTAGCATTAATTTGTGATGACATTATTACATTAATTTGCAGTAGCATTAATTTGAGATGACATTATTACATTAATTTGCAGTAGCATTAATTTGTGATGACATTATTACATTAATTTGCAGTAGCATTAATTTGTGATGACATTATTACATTAATTTGCAGTAGCATTAATTTGTGATGACATTATTACATTAATTTGCAGTAGCATTAATTTGTGATGACATTATTACATTAATTTGCAGTAGCATTAATTTGTGATGACATTATTACATTAATTTGCAGTAGCATTAATTTGTGATGACATTATTACATTAATTTGCAGTAGCATTAATTTGTGATGACATTATTACATTAATTTGCAGTAGCATTAATTTGTGATGACATTATTACATTAATTTGCAGTAGCATTAATTTGTGATGAGATTGTAACATTAATTTGCAGTAGCATTAATTTGTGATGACATTATTACATTAATTTGCAGTAGCATTAATTTGTGATGACATTATTACATTAATTTGCAGTAGCATTAATTTGTGATGAGATTGTAACATTAATCTGCAGTAGCATTAATTTGTGATGACATTATTACATTAATTTGCAGTAGCATTAATTTGTGATGACATTATTACATTAATTTGCAGTAGCATTAATTTGTGATGACATTATTACATTAATCTGCAGTAGCATTGATTTGTGATGCTATTATTACATTAATTTGCAGTAGCATTAATTTGTGATGACATTATTACATTAATTTGCAGTAGCATTAATTTGTGATGACATTATTACATTAATTTGCAGTAGCATTAATTTGTGATGACATTATTACATTAATTTGCAGTAGTATTAATTTGTGATGACATTATTACATTAATTTGCAGTAGCATTAATTTGTGATGACATTATTACATTAATTTGCAGTAGCATTAATTTGTGATGACATTATTACATTAATTTGCAGTAGCATTAATTTGTGATGACATTATTACATTAATTTGCAGTAGCATTAATTTGTGATATTATTACATTAATTTGCAGTAGCATTAATTTGTGATGACATTATTACATTAATTTGCAGTAGCATTAATTTGTGATGACATTATTACATTAATTTGCAGTAGCATTAATTTGTGATGACATTATTACATTAATTTGCAGTAGCATTAATTTGTGATGAGATTATTACATTAATTTGCAGTAGCATTAATTTGTGATGAGATTATTACATTAATTTGCAGTAGCATTAATTTGTGATGACATTATTACATTAATTTGCAGTAGCATTAATTTGTGATGAGATTGTTGCATTCTTTTTGGTAGTATTAGTTTATGATGAGACTTTTTGCATTAAGTTGTGGTAGTTTGTTGCATTAATTTGAGTATTATTTCTTAGTAGTGACATTAGTTTGTGCTGATTTTGGTTTGGGTGATGGTAGTTGTAATCATGATAATGTTGATTAAGCCCTGTTCATGGCTTGGTAGCGGAAGATTGAGAGTAAACGCAGAAGAAAAAGAAGAATGTGTCAGGCATTTGCAAGAAGTGTCTTGAATGTGTGATGTAATGGATAGAAGATCTTCTAGTATAGGTCACTCAACCATACATATTCTATTGTACAGCAATCTTGCACGTATATAGTTATCAGTATACCTGTCACTGCTGTAGACTGACATTCACTAAATTCGTGCTTGCCTACGCTTGTTTCTATTCTTATTACTACCATTCACTCATTTAATTTCTTGCAGTACCTCAAGTATTTCAAATGGAGTCAGGATAAAACCCGTCAAATATCACATGCAGAGAAAGAGTTGCTGGAAATCTGTTACAATTACTATGAACACAAGTGGGAAATGCTTCCTATCTTAAACTATGTATGATTTTACTTATTGTGCTTTTTAAAAACAGTCTGTAAGAAATATATTGGTGTCTGTACATCTAATTCTATTGTTCACATAATTCGTTATTTTGTTATTGTTGCTCGCTGTTAAATAAGCACATCTATTTACCTTGGCCATATGCAAGTGAAATTTAATAGGGGGAAAGAACAATCAGCCAAAATAGGACTGAATATCAGCATGAAAAAAACCAAGCTCCTTAAGCTTAACACTATTAGTAAATAACCATTATCATACAACAGGGATAGCGGTTGGAAGAAGTGGATACCTCTACCTGTTTGGGCAACACAATTGACACATCTGGAAGTATAAATGCAGATGTATGGACCAGAATTGGGAAAGCTAGAATAGCATTTGTGACAATAAACAACATATGGAGATTCAGAGAAATCAAGATTCACACCAAAGTTAGAATATTCAACTCCAATGTCAAATTGGTGTTTTTGTATGGAGCAGAAAAATTGACATCAACCAAAGCCGTACAACAAAGACTCCAGTCCATCATTAAAAGATTTCTACGAAGGATAATGGGCAATAAAAGGCAGGAGATGTTGAAGAATGAAGACAAATGAGAAAGGAGTCAACAACAGCCACTGGGAAAAACAAAAACTCAGTGAAGAAAATGGGGCTGGATAGGACATACGCTGCAGAAGACACTATCCAACATTGCCTTACAGGTTCTGACTTTTAATCCTCAAAGAAAAAGAAAAAAAAGGAAACCAAAAAGTACATGGAAAAGAGAATGTGAGAAGGAACTCAGATTAAAGGGTTACATCTTGAAAGAGAGCAGCCCAGTAACGTGTTTGCTATCGAGATGTTGTCAGGGGCTTATGCACGAAGATGTGTGACAGGCTTTCATTGATTGATTTGCCTCATAAGCAGCCTCATATTTTTAATCTCTCAATCAAATTACTGAGACATGCTGTCATTCTGCTCCTTTTATTAATTCATAAGTTTTGAAGAATATGTTCGACTGAGGTACCACCTATTCAATAAACTGAAGATAGGTGGCACTGACGAATGCACTTGTGGTACAGGGAAAATGACCGCTGAACATCTGCTGCAAAACTGCCCGATATACGAGGACCAGAGAAAGCACATGTGGCCATCACCAGTGGCAACACTAGACAAGCTCTATGGCAGTGTCGACAGCCTCAGGATGACAGCTGCTTTTTTCAAACAAATACAAGTTTGTTTGGTTTTTTTTTTTTTGCGTTCGCCTTATTTCTCTAATCCCCAAGGCAGTGTGCGTTGTACTGTGGTTTTTATTTTGCGCCTGTCGGCTCAGTACATCCGACTTCAGCGTCAAATAGAAGTTGACGTCTGACAGCGTATGAAGAAGAAGAAGAATATGTTCTTTTGTTTGTTCATTCTCCGCACATAAGGGTACATATAAATATAACTTGTAAGACCCAAGGGTTGCACCACACAATGAAACTATGAAACTTGTCTACATATTTGATAAAGCCTGTTATGACTAACCTTGGCTTATTTGTTCTTTTTTTCTATGTAAAACTGCCTGCAACTTTAAGAATACATAATTCTCCATTGAAAATGTTAATTTGTTTTACCTTAATCTCATATTGAATAGTTGTTTTCTCTTTTATTATTACTAATAATACTAGGTGTTCCCCCTAGCTGGATCTAGTGACTAGTGTAGTAGGTGTAGTAGATAAGCTACTAGTACTACTTACTAGAAAGAACAAATCATGTTTCAATAACAAGTAGAAGATCGAGATAGATCCAAACTTAGACTTGTAAGAATCAAGTACATCTGATAATGTTGTAGCCATATAGTTTTATTTTTAAAATATGAAATGCAAATACTAAAATAGAAAGTGTACATTTGGTTGTAAATTATAATTTTTTTCTAATTGTGACAACTAATTTCAAAATGCATGCAGAATTTTTATTTATAATAAGACACACATAAAAGTTTTCTAACTTCCGTAAAAATGGATATACTCCACAATGATCCTGAATTTAGAAGTTTCTGTGTTGCTGAATGATTCAAATATTATTCTAAGTAAAATACTTTTTGTTCTGTTTTGTAAATTTGTTTCTTCTATTCCAATCTTTATGTATCTTTCGCAAATATTTGAAACTGTTTGTATGCTTAACTATGTTCATATTTTGACATATAACACTTGATTTTATCTTTATAAATAAATATACCAGATACTAATCTAAAATCAGTAACAGCAGCCAGGTATAAAAAGTAACTATACAATGAGCTTGTGAAAACGTGGTTTTTGAGCGCGTATACCCTAGACTAGGAAAAAAACAAATTAACTTACCTATTTAGCTCAAAACCTAGTTTACAAAATAGGCCTCTTCTGAGTTGACATACTTGACTCAGCAGTGGCCTGACTGCCGGAAGCATTTTTTTAAGTTGTTTGAAATCTCCATCAGGCACTTCATTGCATTTGTCTTAATTTCTTCTATGTACTGAAATCTAATCCTTTTGAGTCTTTGAAAGAGCTAAAAGTTAAAGGTAGCCATGTCTGGGAAGTAGGGTGTGTCCTGAGCTCGTCAGTGTCAGAGGTGGTGCAGCCAGGGAGGACTCAGTGGTCTCAAGGTAAGGTGTCTGCCTCGGGTGCTGGAGGTCACAGGTTTGAATCACGTTGGAGACCGGTATTTTTTTCACGTAGATCTTCTGGTAAAAATTTCCCTGATCTCTGGATAGTGGGATTGGGCTCTCGTGTTCAGTGTTGGTCAGGTCATCCCATAACCGGTGAGGTTGTTGGGGCACACATGAAGACATCCTTACAACCCCACGCCACCCTTATCTGTCAGCGGCTGCTGCCTGTGTCTCTTCTGGTCGGAATATGGTCCATTCTTTTATGTTGTCCTCCCACCCCTTTTTGGGCCGGCCTCTTCGTCGTCTGCCTTGCACCTTTCCGTGGAAGATTGTATTTGCAAGACCATTTGATCTTGATATGTGACCGTACCAAGCGAGTTTCCTTCTTTTGACAGTTGCTAAGCGGTCTTCAAAAGGCCCTATTGCTGTTGTAATTCTATCTCGTATTTTTCCTCATTTGTAATTCGATCTTTGTACGTGATGTTTAAAAGTCTTCGGTAACATCTCATCTCCAAGGCCTGTATCCTTCGCTGAAGGTCAGCTGTAATTGTCCATGTCTCACAAGCATAGAGGAATATTGACAGGACCAGTGTACGCATTAATCTGATTTTGGTGCATAATGCTAATCGTTTATCTTGCCAGATTTTGTAAAGCCGTGCAAGCGTCGCTATTGTCTGTGCTATTCTGGCCAACACCTCACATTTTGATCCTTCATCACTGACAATCGACCCCAGATATTTAAAACGGTCAACAACTTCGAGTTCTTGACCATTAGCTTTTATCCTGCTGTTTAAGCCTTCGGCGTTGTTGGTCATTAATTTTGTCTTTCCAGCATTTATCTCCATTCCATAGTCAAGAGCTGTTTCATCGAGCCTTCTGACCCATTTCTGGAGTTCTGCTTCTGAACCATCCAACACGTCGATATCATTTGCAAAACGAAGTTTGGTAATCATTCGGCCCCCCTATCTTGACAGTACCAACGTGACCTCCAAGTGCCTCACTCATAATTCCCTTAACGAATATATTGAAAAGAGTTGAAGAGAGTGTACAACCCTGTCTCACAATAATGATGTGTGAAACCAGTCCCCTTGCCTCCCATTCACATGAACTGCGCTGGACGCCTTGTCATACAGGTGTTCAAGCGCCTTTATAATATTTCCGTTGATTTTATACATCCTCATGGTTGCCCATAGCGCTTTATGCCATACCCTATAAAATGCCCTCTTGAAATATAGACACAGTAATTTTGACACAGCTTTAGGTTTCCAGACTTATGTAACAGATTGACCATTGATTTTGTCCATAAATCCGGCTAGTTTCTTGTCGCCCAAATTTTGTTGCAGATGTGGTTCAGGCCTTCCACCACTACCTAACCACCTGCCTGTAAGAACTCTGCTGGTATATTGTCCACGCCGGCCGCCTTCCCTCTTCTCAATGTCTTTACCGCTGCAGCTACCTCTTCCTTCGTTGTCAGTTGGTTATCCTCTATAGTTGTTGGTATTGGAGGGATTGTTTTCTTAAGTTCATTCCGTCCTTCATAGTTGTACAACTCGGAACAGTACTCTGTCCATCGTGCCAGTTCGTCATTGCCATCTAAAAGGCACTTGCCGCTTTTGTCCTGGATCATAAAGTTCCTGCCTTGTCATGGTGTTACCAGTTCTTTGACCACCTTGTATGCTCCTTTAGCATCATTTCTGTCAAATCTCTCTTTGATGTTTGTACAATGCTCACATATCCACGCTTCTTTTGCCTCTCTCATCTTTTGTTGTATCGTTTTATTGACCTCTTTGTATCTGCCGACCTCATCAGATTGATGATTTTTATTTTTCAGTGACCTCTTCTATCACAAAGGTGTAGAATTCTTTTTGGTCACCTATGGCTTCTTTTTTGTTTGGTGGCATCCCAGGATCTCTGTTGCTGTATCTGTGAGAGCTGCGTTAAGGGACTATGTTACTGTATCGGTATCCAGTCCCTCTCTGAGAGCCAACAGTGGAGCAAATCTCCCTCCTACCCTCGATTGGAACACTTTGATGATTGTTGGGTCTTTTAGTTTGTCCAGGTCAAACTTTAGTCTAGTCACATCTTTCTTTGCGACTCCCTTCAACCGTAGACGCAAAGTCATCATAACAGCATAATCATTCAGTGTTGAGCACAATATTCCTTAGCAGTTGGAAATCAAAAAGAGCAACTTAACGGCCGCTACCTGGGAAAAATTCAAGTAAAAAATGTACCCACGTTATTTATATCTTTCTCCAGGTGGTTTGTTAAGAGCGGCTATAGATGGTGCCTAACTGGCTGCAGGTCTACTTAGCTCTAGTGTTTGAGTCTATTAAGATGGACTCGCACATTGGTTTACCAGCCTCCAAAATACTGGTTGTATAGGGGGACGGTGTGGTAAAAAAGTAAAGTAAAGTATCCCATAGCATTACTGCCGTAGGGGTGTGAGGTGTTAGCGATCTCACATTTCAAAGGCTCGGCTATATGAAGGCGGTAGCCATCTCCTCTCCCTCGCCGCTTTTACTTCCCGGACTGAACCGGTACTCATTTAAGGCTGGGTCGACCCGGGAGCCATTGCGGTCTGAAAAAAACATTACCGCCTCAATTGGGGAATGAATCCAGGACCACTCAGATGCGAAGCCAGCGCGCTAACCACTGCGCTAAGCGGCTCGTGGTTAATTGGCACAGCTTACAACCAGAAGGTGCTGGGTTCAATCCCCATCACAGCACTGACTGTTACCTCAGGAAGCAAACCCTTAGAAAATGTAGGAGGAAGCAGACCCTTACATAAAATGCATGCTGAAGTCGGATGCACTGGGCCAAGAGGCGCAAAATAAAAACCACAGTGCAACGCATATTGCCTTGGGGAATTGTTCAAATAAGGTGAACGCAAAAACCAAAAAATACTGATTGTATACAAACTCTGTAGAGTTTTCTGAACCAGTATAAAGACGTTAAGTTATTTAAATTTGTCACGTCTGACAAAAAAATCATACAGGTGCAAATGATGTTGAGGTTGAATGCCATGCCAGCCCACCTCTCCAAAAAAAATAAGGTTGAGTGATTTTTGTTATCAAACCTCATACAGATCTAATTGTTCTGTTTTATGGGTTTTCAACTGATGAAGTTAATAGGTTAGCACTTGGACAGAAGATCTTTAGTTCCACATTATGTTTAAAATACTGAGTTAGAAAGTTTTCTTGCTTGATTTGGAATCAGCTGTCCATGAAATGCTTTTCTATGAAAAATAAGATAAGGCTATTCAGTAATAATACAAAATGGGTAGGACTATGTGACTTGAATGAAAAATTTGCATGTAACTAAGAGTTTTGTGTTCAGACTGCAGACCTTCATTAATAGATGTGATTCTGTTGCATACTTTGTAATAGATGGCCAGATCTTAACTGAAATTAACGTCTTTATACTAGTTTAGAAGACTCTGCAGTCTGTATACAGCCAGTTTATTTACATTTCTTTGCTCTAAAAGCTATGTGCATCCAATCTATTTTTAAATGCATTAATTATCCGTGCCTTTGCTACTTCCTATGGCAATGCATTCTAAGCATTCACCACTCTCTGACTAAAAAAATATTTCATAATATTTAATCTTGTCCTTTCTTTAGTTAATTTGTAGCTATGCACTCTTTTTCTTATAGGTAGTTGTATTTTGAAAAAAACTTTTTATAGTCTAATTTATCCGTTCCTTTGATTATCTTATAAACCTGTATTCTTACCTTGAATTCTTCTCTTTTCCAAACACTGTAAACCTGTTTTTCTGAGTCTTCCCCCATAACTGTATTCTGGAATCTCACTATCAGCTTTTTCGTTCCTTTTTGTATCTTTTCCAACATGTTTATATCGCCTCTATGATAAGGACTCCACACCTGTACACAGTACTCCAATCTAGGTCTAACTAATGCTTTATACAGTTTCACTATCACTTCCTTACTCCTATGTTTAATATTTTATTTTTGTCATACCTAACATTGCATTTGCCTTTTTCACTGCTACCTGGACTTGCTCACACACTTTACCTGTTTGATCTATTATAACCGCCTAGGTCCCTTTCCTTTTCTATCATTCTGATATTGTTCTCTGCTATTCTGTAATTCTTAGTTCCTAGTCAACCTGTTCTTCTACAAGGCAGATGCACCTGTGCAGATCCTAGCTCTGGTATGAGCTGGATGTAGCCGAGAGAAGGGTTTCCTGCTTAGTGGGCTAGGCTCGAACAGCTTAATACTCCGCTGCGTTAAGACAAGCGCTTACAGAGGGGGGTTAACCGATGTGCGTGTCCATCTTAATAGTCTCAAACACTAGAACAAAGTAGACCCGCAGCCTGTTAGGTGCCACCTATGCTGCTCTAAACAAACCACCTAACCTTGGCCGTTGTTATGCCATGTCACAGTTAGTCGCCTCTTATGACATGCTCTCTGTGAGGCAGTGGTGCTATTCTTGTCCTTGTCATGAAGACCTCGGTAGACCACTCGAGAAATTATGTTCCAAATTTGATCTACCCATTTGGATGACTGTACAACAAAGAGTTATGAAGGATGAGGCCATTGCAGCTGAAGTCTCATTGGTGAAACTCGAGAACAGTCTAAATTAGGAATAGTTGGATAGTATCAGTTGTAGCACTATACTCCATGGGGAACCACATGTATTCATTCAAATCAAGTAAGATGATTTAAATGCCAGTTGCAGCGGACATCACACATTGGTTTTTAATTGTTTTATAAGGACTGTAGATGTAACCTAGTTATGTTGTGTGCTGGACTATCAAGCTGTAAATTGGCACCTGACAAGGACTGATAGACTGATAAGGAAATAGGGGGGAAAGAAAGACATGTATGTACCATTCTAGTTAAGTGTAATTAGTCTTTTTTCTTCAGCGCTTGTTCTGAAAATGACGTGTTATTGTTTACAGCGAAGCTGCGATATCTGCCCTTTTTTACCCAACACTTCTGGTTTCAGCTGGCTTTTTTGGACGCCAAGTTTATTTTCCCACTGTGATCCCTATTCTCCTAGCAGACAACACTAGTGCAGCCTGTTTCCAGGGCCACCGCTTGAAGATGGAATAGGGTTTTGGTCAGCTCTGGTTCACTGACCCTGATGCAAGCAGCCAGTCATGAGTTGCTGTTTACTATCAGCTCATTCAATGTGCTGCATCTTCAACCCTTAATTAGTCTGACAACTAATAAGCTACATCCTGAAGTTCACTGACCTCTGTTTTCTTCCACTAGGTACTGACACCACTGGACATTACAATTTTAGGAAGTGGCCAACAAAACAGAAACCATCACGTGGACATCAATGTGACAGACTTCATCATATCCGTCACTCCTTCTACGGTCCATCTTCTCACTGCCATGACTGGTCGCATGACTATTACTCCTGTAAGTTTGTATTTGAAAGAAATGGAGGTAGATGCTTAAACAGGGACAGGTTACCTGACCACACAGCCCTCAACAGATAGGGCTTGTCTTATCAGATAATATAAGTAACAGACAAGTAAATCACTGTTTGAGTAACAGACAAGTAAATCACTGTTTGAGTAACAGACAAGTAAATCACTGTTTGAGTAACAGACAAGTAAATCACTGTTTGAGTAACAGACAAGTAAATCACTGTGTGAGTAACAGACAAGTAAATTGAATTACTGTGTGAGTAACAGACAAGTAAATCACTGTTTGAGTAACAGACAAGTAAATCACTGTTTGAGTAACAGACAAGTAAATCACTGTTTGAGTAACAGACAAGTAAATCACTGTTTGAGTAACAGACAAGTAAATCACTGTTTGAGTAACAGACAAGTAAAGAACATCACTGTGTGAGTAACAGACTAATAAAGTAAATCAATGTATGAGTAACAGACAAGTAAATCACTGTGTGAGTAACAGACAAGTAAATCACTGTTTGAGTAACAGACAAGTAAATCACTGTGTGAGTAACAGACAAGTAAATTGAATTACTGTGTGAGTAACAGACAAGTAAATCACTGTTTGAGTAACAGACAAGTAAATCACTGTTTGAGTAACAGACAAGTAAATCACTGTTTGAGTAACAGACAAGTAAATCACTGTTTGAGTAACAGACAAGTAAATCACTGTTTGAGTAACAGACAAGTAAAGAACATCACTGTGTGAGTAACAGACTAATAAAGTAAATCAATGTATGAGTAACAGACAAGTAAATCACTGTGTGAGTAACAGACAAGTAAAGTAAATCACTGTTTGAGTAACCAACAAGTAAATCACTGTGGGAGTAACAGACTAGTAAAGTAAATCACTGTATTAGTAACAGACACGTAAATCACTGTGTGAGTAACAGACAAGTAAATTGAATTACTGTGTGAATAACAGACAAGTAAATCACTGTATGAGTAACAGACAAGTAAATCACTGTATGAGTAACAGACAAGTAAAGTAAATCATTGTGTGAGTAACAGACTAGTAAAGTAAATCACTGTGTGAGTAACAGACTAGTAAAGTAAATCAATGTATGAGTAACAGACAAGTAAATCACTGTGTGAGTAACAGACAAGTAAAGTAAATCACTGTTTGAGTAACCAACAAGTAAATCACTGTGGGAGTAACAGACTAGTAAAGTAAATCACTGTATTAGTAACAGACAAGTAAATCACTGTGTGAGTAACAGACAAGTAAATTGAATTATTGTGTGAATAACAGACAAGTAAATCACTGTATGAGTAACAGACAAGTAAATCACTGTATGAGTAACAGACAAGTAAAGTAAATCATTGTGTGAGTAACAGACTAGTAAAGTAAATCACTGTATTAGTAACAGACAAGTAAATCACTGTGTGAGTAACAGACAAGTAAATTGAATTACTGTGTGAATAACAGACAAGTAAATCACTGTATGAGTAACAGACAAGTAAATCACTGTATGAGTAACAAACAAGTAAAGTAAATCATTGTGTGAGTAACAGACAAGTAATGTAAATCGCTGTGAGTAACATACAAGTAAAGTAAATCACTGTTTGAGTAACAAACAAATTAAGCAAATCACTGTATGAGTAACAGACAAGTAAATCACTGTGTGAGTAACAGACAAGTAAATTACTGTATGAGTAACAGACAAGTAAATTACTGTGTGAGTAACAGACAAGTAAATTACTGTGTGAGTAACAGAGAAGTAAATCACTGTGTGAGTAATAGACAAGTAAATCACTGTTTGGGTAACAGACAAGTAAAGTAAATCACTGTGTGAGTAACAGACAAGAAATCACTGCCAGAACATGCAGACAATATTTGTGAATGCACACAGGATTAACAATCAGGTCACGTGATAATTACCTAGTTTTTCCCATGGGAAATCTTGGGGTTTCTTATTGAGAATCATTGAATAGGTCATCTGCACCCTACGTTGCATGTTGTAAAAAGTAATTAATTAGGGTTGTACATGGTGTTGGAAATATTATATAAAGAACAAAGAAACCCAAAGCAAGCGCTCATAAATGTACTGCCTAGGATTCCTGCAAGAAGGCCACCTTCAGTAATGGATGTATGTCATTACACCACCTGCAGTAATAGCTGTATGTCACTAAACCACCTACCGTACTGACTGTATGTTGCTTAGCCACCTGCAGTAATGGCTATATGTTGGTAGACCACCTGCAGTAATGGCTATATGTTGGTAGACCACCTGCAGTAATGGCTATATGTTGGTAGACCACCTGCAGTAATGGCACTAGGCCATCTGCAATAATGACTGTGTTGCTAGGCCACCTGACGTAATGCCTCTATGTCACTAGGCCACCTGCAGTAATGATTCTATGTCACTAGGCCACCTGCAGTAATGGCTCTATGTCACTAGGCCACCTGCAGTAATGCCTCCATGTCACTAGGCCACCTGCAGTAATGGCACTAGGCCATCTGCAATAATGACTGTGCTGCTAGGCCACCTGACGTAATGCCTCTATGTCCCTAGGCCACCTGCAGTAATGGCTCTATGTCACTAGGCCACCTGCAGTAATGACTCTGTGACACTAGGCCACCTGCAGTAAGGACTCTGTGACACTAGGCCACCTGCAGTAATGACTCTATGTCACTAGGCCATCTGCAGTAATGGCTCTGTCACTAGGCCACCTGCAGTAATGGCTCTATGTCACTAGGCCACCTGCAGTAATGCCTCTATGTCACTAGGCCACCTGCAGTAATGGCTCTATGTCACTAGGCCACCTGCAGTAATGCCTCTATGTCACTAGGCCACCTGCAGTAATGGCTCTATGTCACTAGGCCACCTGCAGTAATGCCTCTATGTCCCTAGGCCACCTGCAGTAATGGCTCTATGTCACTAGGCTACATGGCAGAGTCTAGAAGGTTCGCTGAGTAGTTAGCTTATCTAAAGTGGTACAACATGTATCCACACCACGACTACACACAGTAGGTAACACAGTAAACCTCTCCATGTCAAATGGTCTATATTTAATAACAACAAATTTACAGAAACAATATTATTGAAATTCAAACAGAACAATATTATTAAAGAGAACAAAATACATCTGAACTAATTAATCCTAATATAGAACTACAGCGGAAGTTTTAAGCACTAGTTTTTGTTAACTCTTCCAAAACTACTTAACCTAAGATTCTTGCCGCTACACTCCCCTTTCCTTAGTTGCACACTCAACACACTCTCCCAACTCGCCTTCAAGATCGTATTATATCCTCTGTCCTTCTGTGCACTCATACACACTCAGATCCCTTCAGTCAGGTGATCTGTACATTCACAATCACCAATACAATCAGATCAATTACCATCAGGCGATCTGTACATTTACAAACACTTCGATCAACATCCTTCTAGTTGGAATTACGTACTCACTTATGGTCACACACTCTGTCGATCAGTGCATACACATACTTCAGAACACACATCGTTCACTCGGTGTCCTGCACAATATTACAGACATTCAGATCTCTTCTGCCCCAGGGTGTCCAGCACACACACACACACACACATTTATATAGTGACTGGTCAAGACTCTAAGGGCGTATGCTGGTTCAGTCACCCTGCAATTCATTCTATCTCTCACAAACGCCTAGTCAGTCTGCTAGCTAGTCCCTGCAACTCATTCTTTCTCTCTCCAGGCCAGTCTCCTGAGTTCCTCATTGCCGAGCATTATATAGTCTCAAACAACTTCATGGCTGTCCAATGGTTTTCTGTTGGTTGTCTGACTTAGCCATCACCCTAGTTTGGATCTACCTTTAACTAGTTGTTATTGGACGAATCACTCAGAATTCCTGACACTCTAAATGTCACAACAGCAGAATGTGATGATCTCTGACTGCCACCAACCCCCACACTACCTAAATCGGAATGCCAGAATGGTCATCTCCTAACCCCCACCTGTACCAGACACATCCTTCCCCTAACCCCTTGTTTCCTTTGTCAACTTAGTGTCCAGATGGTGATTGACCTTGGCACACATTCAGGTAACCTTTGTTCCCAGAGTTGCCAGCCCCATCACCCCTGCTCTTAACGCCGATGCTCTAGCTGGAACTGTTACAGTAATGACTCTATGTCACTAGGCCACCTGCAGTAATGGCTCTTGTCACTAGGCCATCTTCAGTAATGGCTCTGTGTCACTAGGCCACCTGCAGTAATGCCTCTATGTCCTTATGTTATAGTGGTTCTTCAAACATCCCAAAGTATACTTAGGAAAGTGAATCTGGGAACTTCTCCCTCCACCCACCAATCAGGGTCACCAGACTACTGTGACACAGCCTGTTTCTAGACATCACATGAGGGCGGTCTTGATCAGTATGATTCACCTGACTCTTGGCTCCCACAGCCACAAGTAAAGAAAATACTAATCTGCAGATTTTTCATTATGCATATCTTTTTTTCTTTTTCAATGCACATTACCAGGACACAGAGGCATTGCCACCAACACAGAAGAATTACTTGAACATTTGGGACAAACAATTATTGGCCAATTGTAAATATTGGTTCCTTGAGTCAGGTAGGCAAGAGTCAATATGGTTTAGGACATACAAAAACAACTAGATGGCTATATCTTCCTTTCAGACAGCAATGTACATTTATGTATATGTGCATATGTACATATATATATATATATATATATATATATATATATGTGCATGTGTGAGCATATGTATATAGGTCCAGATTAGATATTAGGAAGTATTTCTTTAGCCAGAGAGTTGTGAATGCTTGGAATGCATTGCCAAGTGAGGTGGTGGAGGCTGGGACGGTCAATGCATTTAAGAACAGATTGGATGCGTACAGCTTCTACAGGAAGGTGATGTAAATGGAACTGGTTGTATACAGACTCTGCAGAGTCTTCTAAACCAGTATAAAGACGTTAAGTTATGTGTGTGTGCATATATGTGAATAGTATTTATCGTTGTATGTATATTATTTGTACAGGCATTTAAAAACTTGAGAAATCCCACATTGAATTGTTTCTGTGGCTATATGTTGTTGCGTACTTCTTAAGTTTCATCTTTATTTTTGCTATCAGAAGATGATGATCTGACGCCACGTCTGTCCCTCTGTATACCTTTATGTCTTGTAATGATGATCTGAACTTTCTGTTGATACATATGTGGCCAATCTGATTTTCTGTCTTGTGGTCTGGTGACACCCAAGTCGCTTTGTGTATTCTGTGGGAACAAATTTCCTCCAATCACCAGTTGATTTAATGCATATAAGATGGCGGATGGTCAGTCGGATGGCTTTCCTGTTATGGTGTTTTCTTCACACAAATCAATGTAAAAGAAAAGAAATGTGATTATATTTAAAGCGTTGATACCATTACACTATTTCTTGAAGTTTTATCGTGGAATTCACTTCAGGGAAGTTTGTTTTTCTTCATACAGTTTTTCATTCCATTTGGTGAACTGTTTTGTTGTCAAGATGTATTTTCGTGACGCATCTCTTGAAGTACACATTATCATGGAAGAACTTCCTGATAATTATTGATAACTAGGTCTATCATTTCTGTGGAATGGAAAGTGCTGTATTGAAGTTGCACATATGATTACTTGTTTCTACTAGAAGGAATGTCCATCTCTGAATACAAAGTCTGTAACAGCCTGAGAGGCGAATGAACCTACTAAGATCAACAGCTCAAGGGGTGAAACAGCAAAGTGTGTGGCACACATGGTGAGTATTGAGGATACTTAAGTGGAAGGCGGCCAGCCACTGTGGAAGAGTATAACCCATAGTTAGCAATAGAAGCACAGGTCTCAGAAAATCTGAATACCCGTAAGAGAGGGCTAAAAATAGGAATGTCTGTACATTTCACCAATAAGGAAAACTGAACAACCTGATAACAGAGGCAGGGGCTATAAATATAGATATATTGGGTGTGGCAGAAACAAGATGGAAAGACACTGGGTACACACAGAAAGAAAAATATATATTTTCATACATTCAGGAGGCAAAGAGCACTAAGAGGTGTTGGTGTATTATTAAAGGACAAAATGTTCAATACATATGTGTATACTGGACACGCAATGATAAAATGATGCTACTGAAAATCAGAGCCAGACCATTTGATATGTCCATTTTACAAATGTTTGCACCAACCTTAGATTACAGCAAAGAACACTTAGATGAATATTATGCAGATTTTAAGCAGTTACTTAACACAGTGGCTTCAACAAAATATACTAATCGTTATGGGCGACATGAATGCTAAGGTAGGAAAAGGGGAATATAAAAACATTGTGGGAAAATATGGAATTGGAACAAAGAATGAAAGAGGAGAAAGACTGGTACAATTCTGTGATGGAAAACAAATTTAGTATTTGTAACACTTTTTTTAACACCATTTTAAAAAAACTATATACATGAAAACGCCCAGGTGATAGGACAAGAAATCAAATTGATTTTACTATGATCAGACACAGATTTAGAAATATTGTCAAAAACACCAAGACATACCCAAGAGCAGACATCAACTCAGACCACAATCCTAACAAGAGACAGCTGGAAAAACAAAACAGAAAGCCTCAATTTAGATAAAGAAGGGAACAAACTATGGAATTTAGTTAGAGCCATGAATGATGAAACACCATAAAATAAACAAATTACCATCAAGCAGGGCGACAACATGCTTACTGGAAAAAAAGCAGCAAACACTTTTATAGAGCATTATGCCAGAGCAAACCACATTGATGTCCCTTCAGACAGGCATACAGACATTAGTGAAGAACAAAAGAGCCACGACAACATCAAGATGGCACTAGAGGAGCACATGATGGCAAAACTAACAATGAATGAAATGGATGAGAACTTTAAAGAAAAAGAAATCGCCCGGAAAAGATGGGGTAACAAACGAAATGATGATGGGGTTGGGCCAAACAGCAAAGAGGAAGTTACTATCAGTCCTGAACCAAAGCTGGAAAAGGGGAATTGTACCGCAGGCATGGAAAGAGGCTGTACTCATACCAGTACCAAAGAAAGAAAAAAGATAGAACAGATCCAAATGGATACAGGCCCATCAGTTTACTGAGCTGTGTAGGCAAACTGATGGAGCGTATGATAAACACCAGACTGATGTGGCACCTGGAAGAAAAACACATACTAATTCCACAGCAAGCAGGATTTAGACAGCACAGATCCACTCAGGACCAGATCACTCTCATAGCACAGGAAATAGAGGATGCTTACCAAGAGAAAAAGCATACAGTAGCGGTTTGGGTGGATCTAGAGAAGGTATTTGACAAGGTGTGGAAAGAGGGACTTAAAGTCAAGCTACGAAGAAGTGAAGTATGTTGGAAAATGTACAGATGGATCAGCCACTACCTTGAAAACAGAACAGCCAGAATTCAAGTACAAGGGCAGATGAGCAAAAAGGTGACACTGGAACAAGGAGTACCCCATGGGGGGGGGGGGGGGGGGGGGGGGAGTACTGTCGCCCACACTTTTCCTGGTGTATATAAACAACATCACAGAGAATATACCAAGAAGAGTCCACAGCTCCATTTTTGCAGACAATCTGGCTATGTGGACCTCTGAAAAGAATCTCACCATAGCAAGCAATCGGATGCTGCAGACCCTAACATCATTGGAGGAGTGGGCGAACTCATGGGTGGTCAAAATAAACAAGGAAAAAACAATATGTACGATATTCTCGCTTTCAAATAAACCTCAGAACACCAAAATAAGTCTTAACGGCAAATACCTGCGGCCAAACGACAAACCAAACTACCTGGGAGTCACATTTGATCGGCACATGACATGGAAAAGTCAGATCGAGAGAAACCAAATGAGAGCCAGACAAAGAATGGCAATCATGAGGAAACTTGCTGGCACAAGCTGGGGAGCAGACGAAAGAATACTAAAGAAACTGTACACTGGAAGAGTGAGACCAGTTCTCGAGTATGGCATTGCGGCATGGACAACAGCAGCAAAGGCGAACTTTGATAAAATTAGCAAACTTCAAAACCAAGCCATGAGAGTTTTAACAGGAGGCATGAAGTCAACGCCAATTGTAGAACTTGAAAAGATTATAAATCTGCAATCCATGACCGACAGAAGAGACTGCAGAGCCCAGCAGCAAGCAGAGAAACTCAGAAGACTGACAGACCATCCAATTTCAATCAGAGACTAAATAGATTTGGAAATGGGAAACTAAAGCGGAGAAACTTTGCAGAAATAGCCAAAGCAAAGATGAGCGAAGACCCTATGAACACCGTAATAATACCAAAGCCCATCCCTACTGTACGCAAACCTACCTGGAAGCAGCATATCATTCCGGAGGTGGTAGAAAATATACCAGGTATTGGCAACAAGAACAGCCAGACTGAAAAAAAAAGAAGAGACATAACCCTGAGGTACATAACGGAAAACTACCCAAGCATGGACTGGACCCATGCATACACTGACGGTTCTGTAACAAACGCTACACAGAACGGAGGGGCAGGGCTATTCCTGAGCCTACCAAATGGTAGAAAAATAACACTGTCAGTGGCAACTGGAAAATACTCAAGGAATATCAGAGCAGAGGAAGAGGCACTGAGGGCTGCGGTAGAAGCAATGCTGACAGGCGAAAGCAATGAAAGCCAGATAGTCCTGTTTACAGATGCCCTGGCCGTAGTCACACCACTGAAAAGTCTGAAAAATACTGAACTTAATGATTTAAGAGCAGTACTCTGTCAACTATGCCAGCATTCCGCACCAAAAAGAGTAGTGGTACAGTGGGTTCCATTCCACTGTAACATCCAAGGCAACGAAGAGGCAGACAGATTGGCAAAAGAAGGTGCAAGACTACCACAACCAGATTCTAGTGTAACCTACGAAGAGTCCAAAAGGCTTATTAGGGCCAGATACATGGCCAAATGGGAAACAGAACATACTGGCTAAACAAAAAACGATGTCTATTACCAGTTGAACAGAAGAGAGCAGGTCGTGGTCTTCAGACTCAGCACAGGCCACAACAGACTGAGGTACCACCTATTCAATAAAGTGAAGATAGGTAGCACTGACGAATGCACTTGTGGTACCAGGAAAATGACCGCTGAACATATACTGAAAAACTGCCCGACATACGAGGACCAGAGAAAGCACATGTGGCCATCACCAGTGGCAACACTAGACAAGCTCTATGGCAGTGTCGACAGCCTCAGGATGACCGCTGCTTTCTTAGAAAAAATACAGGTTGACGTTTGACAGCGTACGAAGAAGAAGAAGACCACAATCCAGTTTGTATGAAAGTGCATATACAACTCAAAATCCCAGAAAGCAATGGTTAAAAGACACTTAATAAAGACAGATTCGCGCTAAAACAGCCAGATACTGCAAAAATACCTGGAAACACAGAGCAGATAATAAACGCGAAATTGGAACGTATAAAAACCAGTTTGCAAGTAAGTACCAGATAAAGAACTTAGGAAAAACTAAGAAGGGATGTAAGATGACATCTTAACTAAAATGACAGATAGAAAGAAGGCTAAAAACACTCCTGCATATTCATCACTAGACAAAGAGATACATACGATGTGCAGGCTGACCAAAGAACAGTAGTTGGAAGAAAAATGTAAAATAATAGAAGATATGGGACTAAAACACAGTACCAGAGAAATGCATTTGGAAATAAAGAAAATACCAAACAAGGCACAGGCAACCCAGAGCAGGGGGATACATCCGAGATAAAAATGGTACCATTTTGATGGATGAGAATGGCATATCAAACAGATGGGTGGAATATGCAAGGGAACTATTTGTAGACAGTCACGGAGGCAAATAATCAACATATGATAATGAAGGACCTAAGATCAGAGGTGGAAAATGTGATAAAAATTATAAGAAAAGGGAAAGCATCAGGGCCGGACTCCATAAACACAGAAACGATAGAGGCCCTAAAGGAATTTGGTATAGATATACTTACTGATCTATGTAATGACATATACAATACTGGATGCATACCAACTGACCTGAAAACATCTACGTTTATAACGCTCCCAATAAAATGCAACAAAATGTTTAGACTTTAGAACAATAAGTCTAATGAGTCACACAATTAAAATACTACTCAAGATCATACAAGAGAGAATAAGAGGTAAAATAGAAAGGGAAGTTTCTGAAGAACAAATCGGTTTTTGAAAGTTTAGTGGAACAAGGGAAACAATTTTCTGTTTGCGAACTGTGACAGAAAAATATATAGAAATACAAAGTGACATATATTTGCTTCATAGACTACCAGAAGGCTTTTGACAGAGTCCAACATGAGAAATTCATTAAATGTCTCCAATACAAAGGTATACGTGGTAAAGACATAAGACTGCTCCGTAATCTCTACTGGGAACAAACTGCTACAGCAAAATCAGGAAAGTTATGCTCCACAAATATAGATGTGGAAAGAGGAGGAGAGAGATGTGTATTATCCCCTTGTCTTTTAAAAAAATCTACATAGAACAAATATTCAAACAGAGGGGATGCCAGAGCTTGTCATTGGAGGAGTGGTAATGAATAATCTTAGATATGCGGATGATACAGTTTTGATGCCAAAAAGTGAGCAAGAATTACATGAGCTTGTGACAACAATATACAAAATAAGTCAAGAGTTTGGATTGGACATAAACGTAAAGTAAACAAAGACTTTGATAACTTGGAAAAGTGACAAGAAACCATGCATGCAGATGCATATAAAAGATCAACTACTTGAACAGGTACAGAGTTTCTCCTATCTAGGTCATATAATAACGGAAGATGGCAGCTGTGAAAAAGAAATCAGAAAAAGAACAGGTATGGTCAAGATGGTATTTGGCAATATGCAACACATACTCACATCCAAACAGATAAATCGGTATTTTAAAATGAGAATTGTCAGGTGTTATATATACTCATCACTACTTTATCGCGCAGAAACATGGACAATGAATAACAAGTTAGAATAGAGTATAGAAGCCTTCAAAATGTGGATATATATAGAAGATTATGTTACATTTCTTGGAAAGAGAAAAAAACAAATTTGTAGGTATTGAAAAAGTTGGGGGTGAAAAGAGAATTAATGACCAAAATCAGGATTAGATAGTTATGTTATTTTGGTCATATAACAAGACATACCTCCTTGTTGAAGACCATACTTAAGGGTAGGGTAGAAGGCAATCGTTCAAGAGGCAGACAATGTTTTAAGTGGGTGGATAACATCAGGAGATTGACTGGAAAAGCCGGTCAGATTGCAGAATTAGGGCAAGAGAACACTGTAGATCCATTGCAGCCGACCTTCGATGCAGAGATGGCACTTGAACTGAACTGGAACATAAGAGCTTTCATTGCATTGAGGAATTTATGGAAGTGAAAAGAAATTATAACCATCACCAAAATAAAAATCAGTTCTATAATATGGCTTTAAAACATGGAGAACAACACAAGTACTTATGAAAAAGGTACAGACTTTCTTAATGGTTGACTGCACAAAATACAATGATGGAAATGGTATGACATGATCACCAACATAGAACTGATGGAAAAACAGGGCAGATACTAGTTAAGCATGAAATAGGGAGGAGGTGATGGATAGGCCGCTTATTACGGAAACCAGTGGATAACATTACCAGACAAGCTCTGTTCCGAAATACCCAGGGCAAGATAAGTAGAGGAAGACAAAGACACTCATGGAAGAGGGAACTTGAGGTAAATGTAAAGGCAGCAAACAAGCCGTGAACAGAATTGACTTGGATGACTCATGATAGAAAGACTTGGCGAAAATAAGTTTTGAGGACCTATGCTCCACTGGGAGCTGACAGATTTTTGTTTGATTTAAAAACTTATATAATATAAAACCTTCATGTGGCAAACAAAATTTACTTAACTGCACTACCGACACATTCTTTTTTATTATATTCAGGTCAGGTCAGGTAATCCATAACCGGTAAGGTCGTTGGGACACACGTGAGGACATCCTCACAAACCCACGCCATCCCTTTCTGTCAGCAGTCACTATCTGTGCCTCCTCTGGTTGGAGATTGGTCCATTCTTTTATGTTGTCCTCCCACATCTTTTTGGGACAACCTCTTCGTCATCTGCCTTGCACCTTTACCATGCAGGATCATATTTGCAAGACCATTTTATCTCGATATGTGACCATACCACATGAGTTT
Source organism: Ariolimax columbianus (assembly GCA_036924085.1). Lineage (NCBI taxonomy): Eukaryota > Metazoa > Mollusca > Gastropoda > Stylommatophora > Arionidae > Ariolimax > Ariolimax columbianus. The sequence goes on along the minus strand of JAVGWX010000019.1, from coordinate 41,006,975 downwards.
CCTTCATTTGACAGTTGCCAAGAGGTCCTCAAAAGGCCCTATTGCTTTTGTAATTCTTTCTCGTATTTCCTCATTTGTAATTTGATCTTTGTACGTGTTGTTTTGAAGTCCTCGGAAACGTCTCATCTCCAAGGCCTATACACTCCGCTAAAGGTCAGCTGTAATTTGTAATTGTACATGTTTCACTAACTCTCATGTAGCATGTCCTTTGTAGAACGTCGCTCCCATCACAGTCTGTCTGAAAGAAACTCGTTCCCTTGCCAAAACTCCAGCTTCCGACACTGTCATACTCAGGCACTCCTGGATATCTTGGTGCCATTGTCTTCTTGGTCTACCCCTTCCTCTTTTGCCAGGCATCATACCTTCCATCACCGTCCTCTCGAGACCGCTGTGTCTCTTGATGTGACCAAAGTATTTGCATTTTCTAGCCAAAATGGAATTGATAAACCAGTTCTCGTCTATGCTCAACTCTTGCCGAATGTCTACATTTGTTCTTTTCTCTGTCCAGGGTATTCTGAGGATCTTTCTGTAACATTTTGACTCGAAGGATTCGATTCTTTGTCTAGAAGTTTTGGTAATCGTCCATGCTTCACAGCCATAAGCTGCCACAGGAAAAACACAAGCTCTCAAGACTTTTACTTTTATCGTTTTGTTGGTGCCCTGCCATAATTTCTTCAGGCTGTTCAGTCTCTGCATTGCCATAGCTAGTCTTCTTCTGATTTCTTTTGAGCAGTCACCATTTTTGTCGATTCTGGATCCCAGATATTCAAAATGTGTAACCTGATCTATTTCCTCACCACCCACTGTAAATGTATGCTGACATTGTGTTTTATCGGTGGTCATTATCTTTGTTTTGTTTATGTTTCACTAACATAGAGGAATATTGACAGGTCCAATGTACGTATTAATCTGATTTTTGTGCATATTGTTAACTGTTTATCTTGTCAGATTTTGTTAAGCTGTGCAAGCACCGCTATTGTCTGTGCTATTCTGGCCAACACCTCACATTTTCATCCTTTATCACTGACAATTGAACCCAGATATTTAAAACGATCGACCACTGCAAGCTCCTGGCCATTACTGTTGAAGCCCTCGGCGCTGTTGGTCATTAGTTTTGTCTTTCTAGTGTTAATCTTCATACCATAGTCAAGAGCTGTTTCATCAAGCCATCTGAACAATTCCTAGAGTTCTGCTTCTGTGCCCGTCAACCTGTCTACATCATCTGAAAAACGAAGGTTGGTAATCTTTCGGCCCCCTATCTTGACAGTACCAACATGATCTTCAAGTGCCTCACTCATAATTTCCTCAAAGAATATGTTGAAAAGTGTTTTGAGTAGAGTGTACACCCCTGTCTGATTGATGTGCGAAAACAGTCCCAGCGCCACCTATTCACAAAGACTGTCCTGACTGACCTGCCTGTAAGAGCTATGCTGGCATATTGTCTACAGATGCCATCTTCCCTCTTCTCAAAGTCTTTACCGCTCCAGCTACCTCCTCGTTCGTTATCCGTTGGTTATCCTCTATAGTTGTTGGTGTTGGAGCGGTTGTTTTTCAAGGTTCGTTCCGTCCCTCATAGTTGTATAACTCGAAACAGTACTCTGTGCATCATGCCAGTACATCATTGTCCTCTATAAGGCACATGCCGCTTTTATCCTTTGAGTGCAAAAGCAATATTATTCACTATTACGATGGCAGAGTCTTTGTACAGGACATGTATGAAATCTGAATACTTGGTATTTGACTCAACACGCCAACACTGTAAAATGACTGACAGACTGAGAGCACTCTCGTTGGGTCTAATAGGGAACGTGTGCTGGTATTAGACCCACAGAAGACAGGTCAGTTGTACCCTCCTAATGAAAGAGCGTCTGCTACAATAACTCTGCTTAACCTTACAGAAATCGCAGGTTCCAGACACTTGGTCATTGACTGACTAAAAAGCCCTCTATTGATTCGTTGGGTCTAATAGTGAACGGGTCCTGGTATTAGACCCTCGGAAGACAGGTCAGTTTTACCCTACTAATGACAGGGCGTTGCTACGGTAGTCCTGCTCAACTCGAGAGGAATTGCAAATCGCAGACATTTGGTCCACGTGCTAGGCTGATGAGCCAACAGCGCGAGGCTACCATAGGAGGGATTATGGCCGAACGCCTCTAAGCCGGAATCCCGCCCTAAATCTCAGCACCACTGCGATAGGAGGCTACGATAGGGTTTGGACCTGGGGCTCGTGTCCCAGCCCGACCCGGTCGAGCCGCAGAAATGCACCTGGCCAAATGCACTCCTGCCTCGCTCTTTACCTCTGTCTGCTATCAGCCATCCCAATGGACGCAGAAGAGATGCAGTCCAGCGGACATTGCACCTGTGCCCTATTGTGACAACGTCCCAGGTGGCGGGGAATGCTAGGCGTGCCATCACTGCAGATGAGCCGAGAAAATAAAGGGAGCAAAGAGATACCTCACTCACATGCATATGCTACGTTTCTGGCAGGACGTGACGATCCTGAGACACAGTCACACTGGACTGCCTCTCTTTCGGGATAGTACAAACTAGTACATAGTCCATCATATCATATCATATTGCCAAACCCTATAGACACGAGTGGGAAAGACTCGTTAGTCCTGCAAGACAACTTCCCTAACAAAACCAAAAACAACTGCTGCCTTGCAGAGAGGCTGGGGTCAGCCAAAGGCTAAGGAGGGCATCCCTACAGAAACGCCTGTTGAAATCGGATGCACTGAGCCACAGGCTTAACAAAATAAAACAGTGCAACGTAAATATCACTAAACAGCGTACAATGAAGAAGAAGAAGAATACTTGGTTGCTAAACTCAAACTTTAAAGAAGTTATTTGTAGGTGCATTTGTCTGAAATATTTATTTTACTTTGGTTTCTTGTCTGGATTCTAGGTTCCTAATAAGAGAAGGAGGATTAGAACACTACACCTTTCCCAGTATCTGTCAAACCTATCAGTAGTGATTACAAATGTCATCAAACTGAAAAACATGCAAAGAAGATATTTAAATGACCCTCCAAATAGATATATCAGCATTAAGGCAGCCTGACTTCAAACAGACATATCTAGTAGAAGTCAAAAATAAATTTGATAGCCTACTGTCAGAAGGCATGGATCAATATGAAAGAGAAAGCCCAGAAGAGATTAAAACGCACTACTAAGTGGGCCTGTTTAAAAACAAGTGCACAATAAGTGAGTAAAACTCTACGGATAAAAGAATGTAAGAAATATCAAGTACGGATGACAAATGATCTCTTAAGGAAAATTAATGTAGAAAAGAGAGCAAAGAACACTAAAAAAATAGCTAACTGAACAATGTAGTAAGAACTATGTGCCAAGATACAAAAGAGCAATGTATACAATCAAAATGCTAAGTAATAGAAGACATGGGTAAGAAACACAGCAGGAGAGCTATGCATGCAGAAATAAAACATCATTCGAACATAACAAACCTGGCTCAAGAACTAGGATGCATTAAGGACAGGATTGGAGATTCTTACTCAATGAGAAGGGAGGGAAGACTAATGTCTGGTCAGACAAAATATACTGATCAGACATGTTATTCAGGGTCAGGAAAAACATACAAGCCAAGACCCTCACCTTGGCTTCCTCGTAGAGCTTCTTGGAAACGGGCTGTTTTCATAACAGCCTGGCTAACGAGGTCATGGATTGACGTGATCCTCATAGTAGTGAGAGCAACGCAGATGGAACCAAGCATAGCACAACCACCTGGAGGACCCTGGTCCACCTTCAGCTGCTGGATCAGTAACAGTAATCACAAGACAAACAAAAGAATTAAAGAAATGGCTAATTATTTATACACATTAAAGCCTATCCTTGCCGAGATTGGTGAACTTGGCGCCTCAATGATAACTTCAGTTATGCCACCCAGAGCAACAACAAAAAATATGTTTGTGTGTGTGTGTGAGTGGGATATGATTGAGTGAGCGAGTGTGTATGAGTGCGAGAGAGAGAAAGTGAGAGAGAGAATGGTAACAAACATTACTAGATGATTGTTTGACCTGACGCAAAGGAAAATGGAACAAACATTACTAGATGATTGTTTGACCTGACGCAAAGGAAAATGGAACAAACATTACTAGATGATTGTTTGACCTGACGCAAAGGAAAATGGAACAAACATTACTAGATGATTGTTTGACCTTTCACAAGGGAAAATGGTAAAGACATTACTGGATGATTGTTTTATCTTTCACACACACAAATAGGACAAGTAGGTTGTACAGTCTTAAATCAACAAAAAAGAACTAAAGTTGTTGCAGAATGATTGTATTGCCTTAGATCACCAGAAATCACAAAACAAACTTAAAACACCTGGCATGTATAAAGATAGTATGCACAGTTTATGTCTTAACTACTCCATCTCTTTACAGTTATTGAGATTGTACCTGACAAGATATCTAAGATTGAGCTTTCTTCTCCCCAGTCTGTGCTTGACATGGTAACTTATTGATTGTTGTTGTGGTCTGGTAGAGGTTAGTGGAAAGTAATGAAGATCTCAAGTGTTAATAGTTCTTATTAAAAACTATCCATGTTAGATCACATGGGATTACTTGCCTTAACAAATATATGGGAAACAAGAGAAAAACATGTTCCCTGTGGGGATCTCAGGACACCTTATTAGGCAGGAAAGATAGGGCCAGACGTCTTGTGTATGATTGTGTCTGCACTGACAGATTTGTTTTTTTCTTGTGTATGATTGTGTCTGCACTGACAGATTTGTTTATTCTTGTGTATGATTGTGTCTGCACTGACAGATTTGTTTATTCTTGTGTATGATTGTGTCTGCACTGACAGATTTGTTTTTTTCTTGTGTATGATTGTGTCTGCACTGACAGATTTGTTTATTCTTGTGTATGATTGTGTCTGCACTGAAAAATTTGTTTATTCTTGTGTATGATTGTGTCTGCACTGACAAATTGGTTTTTTTCTTGTGTATGATTGTGTCTTCACTGAAGATTTGTTACTTCTTCTTGTGTATGATTGTGTCTGCACTGACAGATTTGTTACTTCTTCTTGTGTATGATTGTGTCTGCGCTGACATATTTGTTACTTCTTCTTGTGTATGATTGTGTCTGCACTGACATATTTTATACTTCTTCTTCTTGTGTATGATTGTGTCTGCACTGACAGATTTGTTTCTTCTTCTTGTGTATGATTGTGTCTGCACTGACAAATTTGTTTCTTCTTGTGTATGATTGTGTCTGCACTGACATATTTGTTACTTCTTCTTGTGTATGATTGTGTCTGCACTGACAGATTTGTTTCTTCTTGTGTATGATTGTGTCTGCACTGACAGATTTGTTTCTTCTTGTGTATGATTGTGTCTGCACTGACAGATTTGTTTCTTCTTGTGTATGATTGTGTCTGCACTGACAGATTTGTTTCTTCTTGTGTATGATTGTGTCTGCACTGACAGATTTGTTTCTTCTTGTGTATGATTGTGTCTGCACTGACAGATTTGTTTCTTCTTGTGTATGATTGTGTCTGCACTGACAGATTTGTTTCTTCTTGTGTATGATTGTGCCTGTACTGACAGATTTGATACTTCTTCTTGTGTATGATTGTGTCTGCACTGACAGATTTGTTTCTTCTTGTGTATGATTGTGTCTGCACTGACAGATTTGTTTCTTCTTGTGTATGATTGTGTCTGCACTGACATATTTGATACTTCTTCTTGTGTATGATTGTGTCTGCACTGACAGATTTGTTTCTTCTTGTGTATGATTGTGTCTGCACTGACAGATTTGTTTCTTCTTGTGTATGATTGTGTCTGCACTGACAGATTTGTTTCTTCTTGTGTATGATTGTGTCTGCACTGACATATTTGATACTTCTTCTTGTGTATGATTGTGTCTGCACTGACAGATTTGTTTCTTCTTGTGTATGATTGTGTCTGCACTGACATATTTGTTTCTTCTTGTATATGATTGTGCCTGTACTGACATATTTGATACTTCTTCTTGTGTATGATTGTGTCTGCACTGACAGATTTGTTTTTTTCTTCTTGTGATCCAATTTTTGATGTTTACGTCGTCGGATGAGTTCCTGTGATGAACTTGATCATACTTTGGAACTTCTCTTTAGCTTCGTATTCTAATGGAGGTGGACTTACTTACTTATCTGGGAACATCATTGATAGTATGGGAGATACAGAACATGATATCTGACTAAGAATACAGAAGGTGTGAGGTACAGAACATGATTCAGACTAAGATTACAGAAGGTTGGAGGTATAGAACATGATTCAGACTAAGATTACAGAAGGTTGGAGGTATAGAACATAATATCTGACTAAATATACAGAAGGTCGGAGGTACAGAACATAATATCTGACTAAATATACAGAAGGTCGGAGGTACAGAACATGATATCTGACTAAATATACAGAAGGTCGGAGGTACAGAACATGATATCTGACTAAATATACAGAAGGTCGGATGTACAGAACATGATATCTGACTAAATATACAGAAGGTCGGAGGTACAGAACATGATATCTGACTAAGAATACTGAAGAGAAGTAGAGTCTTCACTGCATTAGCCAGTTTAAGGACTTTCAGAGTGATCCTGAGTGGTCAGCCGGGGTCTTTGTGTAGCACAAGAACAAGAATAGCACCACTGCCTCACAGAGAGCATGTCGTAAGAGATAACTAACTGTGTGACATGGCATAACACTGGCCATGGTTAGGTGGTTTTTTTAGAGCAGAATAGATGGCACCTAACAGGCTGCATGTCTACTTTGCTCTAGTGTTTGAGTTTATTAAGATGAATTTGCACAACGGTTAACCACCCTCCGTAAGCACTTGTACCAATGCAGCGGAGGGTTAAGCTGCTGAGCCTAGCCTGTTAAGTAGGAAATCCTTCTCCCGGCTACATCCATCTCATACAAGAGCTGGGACTTGCACAGGGACATCTGCTCCTGTAGAAGTACAGGTCAACTAAGGACTTTCAGAGAAATTGTCTGACACAAAGATCAGGTTCTTCAACGCAAATGTTAAGACAGTACAATTATATGGATCAAAGAAAACAAGATGCTGAGCTGTGCATGAGCTGGAGCGGTCAGCAACCCAAAGCTGACTGCTAGTGTCAGATCCAGTCATCCAGAGCTGCAAGACTTTTCTTCACCTCCATGTGGTGATTCTGGATAGCATGCTGCAACCGAGCAGACTGACTAAGGAGAAGGGATGAAGAGGGAAGGCAAATTCAGTACCAAAAAGTCTCATTCTGAAGTCAGATGTGTGGGGCCGAAAGATGCAAATATCTCAGTCCAACTGTAAACTACAACACAACACATTTTGTTCTGCAAACTACATCCTGCTACTTGTGAAGCTGTTTTCAGGACTTGTTAGCAGGAGTTTGAGAACAAATGACGAAGAAGATTTGGCGGTCAACATAGGCACTAACACAGATGGTGCACACGTTCATATACAGATGTCTATGCAGAATATCTGGGATTGAAATGGTACAATATGGTTGTTAGCGGAGACCTGTGTCATAAAGCTGGACAGCTGGCAGTCGAACAGGAGATAGAGAGAATGCATTAGCAATAGACAAGACATACTTTGTGTAAAGAGGGAAATGACATCATGAGACAGTTGCTGTTCTGGAATCTGAAACCTAGGATATATAGAGGCCATCCACGATAAACTTGGTGAAGAGAATTTTGCGAAAACCATTATGGAGGCGGGAAAAATGTGGATGATATTGAAGATGAGAGCAAAAGGCAGACTTGGCTTATGTTAATCAAATACCTTTGCACTGCAGGGAGTGTCAGGGTTTTGATCAATTGACTGGTTGAATGTGAGAATTAGCTAAACTGCAAGTATGTATATATATTCCATGCATTGAAGATTGTAGTTTGTTATTTGAGCATGGGTATCAACTGTTATCTGCTCTCATTATCTCAATCACTTTCCACCATGATTATTATTATTTAGCCAGCATGCTATTCTTAGTTTTCTTCACCGCGCCTCATCCCATATCTTCTAATCAGTTCTTCTACGTTTGACTTCTTCTCTGAAGCCACATTTTTCTCTGCCCCTCTCCTTCTTTCTGGTACATGGTATATATTACACTTTAATGTATACTTTTTTTCACTCTTCAAAACATTTTAGCAACAAACTATCACCATCCTTTATGTTAAAGAGAAGTTCCTGAAAAGAAAAGTCCGTTACTATGGAAACCAGCTGAAGGAAATGCTACCAAGATTTCTGAATGTAAACAGCATTTTAAAAATGTTTGTAAACACACACATGTTACTAAATTCTTCACTTTCTTGATTGAGTAAATCAATAATAAATTATGACCAGAGTGAAGAATAGACTGACTGTAACCTTCCCTGCAAGTATTTTGTTAATGATGACTAAAGAGATTTGTGTATAGGGAAGGGGAGCCCTAGCAAACTCACCAAGTAAAATGAATTTGTCACGGCTTTCAATCTTAAATCTATGTAAGATGTCTTTATTTAATTGTTCTCCTGTCAATCTCAAATCTATGTAGGATGTCTTTATTTAATTGTTCTCCTGTCAATCTCAAATCTATGTAGGATGTCTTTATTTAATTGTCCTCCTGTCAATCTCATATTTATGTCAGATATCTTTATTTAAGTGTCCTCCTGTCAGTCTCAAATTCAACAACATTTGTTGGCTCAGTTAAGTTATAATCCACCAATAGTTTCATAATTTCATTGTAGACATTATAGACGAAAATAATTTCTACAGATAAAGGTAGTCCCATAGCAGACACTGCTTTCTTATGTGATGGGTGATCAGTTTCCTTCTCTGCTGCTTTTCCTTCCCTAGCAGTAAGCTAATTTTACATTTACAGCTAGGGGAGGAAGACTAACGTTTGGTCAGGCAAAATATACTGATCAGACATGCTAGTCAGGTCAAACAAAACACACTGGCCAAGACCCTCACCTCGGCTTCCTAGTAGCCCTCCCTGAAAATGGGCTGTTTTCATGACAGCCTGGCTAACTGGGTGAGAGATCGACGTGATCCCCACAGTAGTGAGTGACATTAAGATGAAGCCAAGCATAACTCAACTGTCTAGAGGACCTCGGTCCACCTTTATCAGCATGCTCGGGATGTGAGGAAAGCTACTGCAACCCGCCACTTAATGTCCTTTTCAGGGCACACAAAAGAGTAACTTACTCATTGTGGGCATTCGCAAACATCATTTACAGCTGCGTTAACTTGAGCATACTGTCAATGGGAGTTTAATCCCCATACCATTTCTGTGAAATGTGAGTGCTCTACTATTATACTATTCAGTGATTCTTAAAAATGATGTGATTTTTACTGAAGCTTACACGCATGTGTCAGTGAATAGATGTTATATTATTGTTCATGAAGTGGTATTTAATTGTGCCGAGATTAAGCACACAAAAGTCAGGTCTTTTGACAAACCGCCATTTTGATTTATCAGGAAGGTGAAAGACACAGGGACATGCCTATTTGATACTTCACTACACTTATCTATGTACAGTTGCTGATATTATTACAGTGACCTTTTGCTAAACTTGGCCCAGGTTCGTGTGATCCAACATTTACAATTGGTTTTTTTCTTTTACAAGATCAGCATATCTGTTATTTTCCACTACAAACGTATTTATTACATCTATACAAATAAACTAAACAGATCTACCCAAAAAAATCATTTGCAACAACTTAACTTCATTACCTTCAATAATTGGATACTCTTCAAATCAAAGTGTAAAAAGAGAATGTAACGTTTCAAAATTAGATTAAAAATAACAAGCACTTTTCCCAGTTCAAATCAGAGAGGAAGGAGGAGCTATTTGAAATTCAAATGCCTTTATGTTCTGTTTCTATAGCATTAACACGAATGTTAATACACAATAAACCTGTGACAATGTGGCAGTCGCGTTTATGTGGCTGAGGGGCTGTAAAACGGAAATTATTTTTTTGGTCGTGTCAACACGACAGCATGACGGTAAAGGTTATGGTTTGTATGCACTAAAATTGCCAATATAATTTATTATAATTTCTTCTATGGTCACCGTTCATTAGTCCACATTGTAATGTTTCCCAACTTCTACAGCTGGTAATTCAAGCTCCCATAATTGTGCTAAAATTGGAAGGTGGTGTGGGGCATCGAACAGTGCCTCTCTTTATTGTTGAGTCCTCTATTTCATCCCAGATCCATAACTGGACTTCAGATGTGAGTAGCGATTAGTTTCAGGCAGTGTAATTACCTTTACAATCTGTCACATTCATTCATTCTATAAATAACACATACGCATAACCACATGGCTGTTTTTGTTAAAGGCACTACCACATTACATTCTGTCAAGTCATTTAATTTCATGTCTAATACATACACATCATCACATGTTGGTCACCTTGCCCAAACCAGAAGTCTATGCACACCTCTCTTTGAAACCACAAAGCAAGAGCAGTAGGACAAAAGAAAAAGAAGTTGTACAAGTTTTTTTATATATGTATTTATTATTTCTGCAATTTTTCACAATCGTGCAGATGTATTTTATGTGCAAACTGGGCATTGAGATTGCTTACAACAATGAAAACTTTGGAGTCTGGGAGCCCATTTTGGAGCCCATCCTGGATCCTAGAACATCCACATTTCACAAGTGGGACTTCTTAGTGGAGGTAGGTCCAGATCATTTGTTTCCAGTTTATACAGTTCATGTTTGCTTGATGATGAACAACTGGTGTATGTTTTGGAGTGTAGGATCAATGGGCCACTGCCCCTATTAGTATTTGCCCCTTTCAGTTTTGACTGACTATAGGCTGATATGACTTGGATTGATAAACAAAAGATATATTTGTATTCTTGCCTTTCTCCTTGCACTGTTGTTTTTTTTCATTGCCCTGTGTTGCAAGAGCTTCTTATCACCAAGCATGAGATGGACTTTCAGGGTACATCTCCACTTGGATCGGTCTGCAGCTTCGTCTTCCCAGGATGTTACACTCATGTCCAAACCTTCATATCAAACTTATACACATCTTTGAATTTCAACTGTGATCGGCTGACTGTTCCTTTGACATCAGCCAACTGTCAATAGAGGATATCTTTGATCTTTGGAAATGCGACCACCTTCCATGCGATGAATATGACCAAGCCATCATAGTCTTGGCTGCCTAAGGAGTGTGTACATGCTTAGGAGACCGGTGCGAGAGTACACCTCTGCATTCGTCACTCTGTCCCTCCATGTAATTCCAAGAATAGATCGCAGTCTCTATAGATGGAAGGTGTTAAGCCTGTATTCTTGTTTGAAATAAGTATTCTGTGTCTTGCTACCATATTGAAGAGTGCTGATGACAAGCATTGAGCACCATGGCCTTGGTTTTAATTGTTAGTTTCTGGTTTTTCCAAACACATGTTGCAAGACGAGCAAATGTAACAGCAGTTTTGCCGATGTGACTGTCTGTTACTGGGTCTAGAGAGCTTGTCATTGATGAGAGATCCCAGTTATGTGAAATGGTTCACAGCTGCCAGTTTATAGTTGGTGTGGCATCTACTTCCTGTCCCAGCAGACTTATGTTGTTGAGACTTATTGTTAGACCAAAATCTTTGCAAGCCTGGGAAAAGCGATCTATCAACCATCTAAAGTTTCTGCTGACTGTGGGGGACAGTTGCAGTATGATCACCCCTATTAGATGCTAAAAACAAATGAAGGAAAGACGCACATAAAAAAAACAGTAATACAGAGCATGGCATTGCTACATGTGAGCTTACCAAGAATGAATTAGATCGAGGATGCAAGATGGCATGAGAAAAATGGTGGATAGACCAATGCCAGAGAATTGAAGACCTGGAGAGAACAAGGATTTCTGGATCTTCTTTTTGTTGATATTGTTGTTCATTTGTGCATTTAAAAAACATGTCCAATGTTTGCTGACGTGCATTCATTCGCTTTCTGTTTTGTACAATCCTGTGTAAAAAATTATATCAACTAGTTATTATCCTATTGGTGTGTGAACTAATTTCTCTTTGGGGGGCCATTTGCAGAGAAAATTAACATGGCTGTATCCAAATTTTAAAAGACATTAAATGAAATGACATTAAAGGGGATTTGCTGAAGTTGTGTCTGTCCGAATTACAGGTCGTCTTGTTCCTGTTGCTTTAAATAGTGTTATTCAAAATTAGTAGTTACTAAAATAAGTATGTTTATTCGCCTTACTGATTATAAGAATGTCTATTAACCTTACTGATTATAAGTATGTTTATTCGCCTTACTGATTATAAGAATGTCTATTAACCTTACTGATTATAAGTATGTTTATTCGCCTTACTGATTATAAGAATGTCTATTAACCTTACTGATTATAAGTATGTTTATTCGCCTTACTGATTATAAGAATGTCTATTAACCTTACTGATTATAAGTATGTTTATTCGCCTTACTGATTATAAGAATGTCTATTAACCTTACTGATTATAAGTATGTTTATTCGCCTTACTGATTATAAGGATGTCTATTGGCGTTACTGATTATAAGTATGTCTATTAGCCTTACTGATTATAAGTATGTCGATTAGCCTTACTGATTATAAGTATGTCTATTAGCCTTACTGATTATAAGTATGTCGATTAGCCTTACTGATTATAAGTATGTCTATTAGCCTTACTGATTATAAGTATGTCTATTAGCCTTACTGATTATAAGGATGTCTATTATCCTTACTGATTATAAGTATGTTTATTAGCCTTACTGATTATAAGTATGTCTATTAGCCTTACTGATTATAAGTATGTCTATTAGCCTTACTGATTATAAGAATGTCTATTGGCCTTACTGATTATAAGTATGTCTATTAGCCTTACTGATTATAAGTATGTCGATTAGCCTTACTGATTATAAGTATGTCTATTAGCCTTACTGATTATAAGTATGTCTATTAGCCTTACTGATTATAAGTATGTCTATTAGCCTTACTGATTATAAGTATGTCTAATAGCCTTACTGATTATAAGTATGTCTAATAGCCTTACTGATTATAAGTATGTCTATTAGCCTTACTGATTATAAGTATGTCTATTAGCCTTACTGATTATAAGTATGTCTATTAGCCTTACTGATTATAAGTATGTCGATTAGCCTTACTGATTATAAGTATGTCTATTAGCCTTACTGATTATAAGTATGTCTATTAGCCTTACTGATTATAAGTATGTCTATTAGCCTTACTGATTATAAGTATGTCTATTAGCCTTACTGATTATAAGTATGTCTATTAGCCTTTTGATTATACGTATGTCTATTAGCCTTACTGATAATAAGGATGTTTTACCTCATATCTCTTGCTTGTCTCATCCAAACCAAGATTACGAAGAACCCAAATGAGTTAGATCAGTTAGAGCAGACGCTGCTTCCGCCTGCTAAAACGATGATCAATATTGTTACCACTGAGCCCTTGCAACTTGTTATGAGCAAGACATGTCTGAATATTCTCCACCAGCTACGCGATGTAAGAAAGCAGCGATATATAATGAGAGAGAGAGAGAGGCATATACAGAGAGATGTATAGATGGACGGATAGAGATAGATGGGTGGGTGGATGGATAGTCGGGCAGGCTGGCAGACAGACAGACATACATACATACATACATACATACATACATACATACATACGCACGCACACACGCACGCACACACAGACACACACACCCGAGAGAGAGAGAGAGAGAGAGATTTAGAAGAGAAATGAAATAAATAAGGGAAAAAATGGATAGAAATGATGCACTGAAAAGTGTGACACTGATCTAGTAACTTTGTTCACCTTTTGTAAGCATCTCATGTTATGTGTCACACTTTTCAGTGCATTCCCTCTGCTCTAGACTTCCTAATTGGACACGGAGGCCCACCAAGCAGTGGTAACAACAGACACACTGAATAAGATTAAGAAAATAAAAAAGGTCGACTTGCAACATAAAAAGTGCTAAAGCCATAGCTCATAAAATTTACAGCACCACACAAAGAGGTGAAGTGGTACATCACAATAAAAAAAAGAGGAAATATATTGATAAGTCAGCTGCGCAAGTTCTTATTATAGACTTGTATAACAACTGTTAATACCAGTCATTATAGGTAAAAATGTTAGAACAGCTGTTAATGCCAGTCATTATAGGTAAAAATGTTAGAACTCAGCTGTTAATGCCAGTCCTTATATGTAAAAGTGTTAGAACAGCTGTTACTGCCAGTCCTTATACGTAAAAGTGTTAGAACAGCTGTTACTGCCAGTCATTATAGGTAAAAATGTTAGAACAGCTGTTACTGCCAGTCATTATAGGTAAAAATGTTAGAACTCAGCTGTTAATGCCAGTCCTTATATGTAAAAGTGTTAGAACAGCTGTTACTGCCAGTCCTTACAGGTAAAAATGTTAGAACTCAGCTGTTAATGCCAGTCCTTATATGTAAAAGTGTTAGAACAGCTGTTACTGCCAGTCCTTATACGTAAAAGTGTTAGAACAGCTGTTACTGCCAGTCCTTATAAGTAAAAGTGTTAGAACAGCTGTTACTGCCAGTCCTTATAGGTAAAAATGTTAGAACTCAGCTGTTAATGCCAGTCCTTATATGTAAAAGTGTTAGAACAGCTGTTACTGCCAGTCCTTATACGTAAAAGTGTTAGAACAGCTGTTACTGCCAGTCCTTATAGGTAAAAATGTTAGAACTCAGCTGTTAATGCCAGTCATTATACATAAAAATGTTAGAACAGCTGTTACTGCCAGTCCTTATATGTGAAAGTGTTAGAACAGCTGTTAATGCCAGTCCTTATAGGTAAAAATGTTAGAACTGTTACTGGTAGGTTTGCATAGTAAATACATTTAGAACTAGCATGTTACTGCAAGTTCTTATAGGTTGTTATTGTTTGCGAATGCCCACAATGAGTAGGTTACTCTTGTGTGCCTATAAAAGGGCGTAAAATGGCAGGTTGTTGTAGCTTTCCTCACATCCCAAGCATACTGATGAAGGTGGACCGAGGTCCTCCAGGCAGTTATGCTATGCTAGGCTTCTTCTGCTTGTTGCTCACCACTACGGGGATCACGTCGCACCTCACCTTGTTAGCCAGACTGTTGTCCTTGACAACAGTCCATTTCCAGGACAACTAACGAGGAGGTCAGGTGAGGGTCTTGGTCAGTATATTTCTCCTGACCCTGGCTAACATTGTCTGATCAGTGTGTTTTGACTGACCAGACGTTAGCCTCATCGTCCCATTCTTATAGGTAGAAACATTAGAACTCAACTTTAGCTAGTAGATTTGTAGGTAAATACGTTTAGAACTAGTCTGTTACTGCCAGTCCTTATATGTAAAAATTTTAAAAGAGTTGAAACTCAACTGTTGGTGCTAGACATTGTATGTAGAAATGTCTTCTGTTGCTGTTGTCGTGTATGAACTGTTTTTGTCTTTTAACCAATTTGTTATACAGTTATACGTCAGTGCCTGACAGGTCTGACTTACTGTAACAGTTCCAGCCGGAGCATGAGCGTTTTGGGCACGGGTGATGTGGTTGGCGACTCTGAGAACAAAGGTACCTGAATGTGTGCCAAGGTCACTCTCTGTCTGGACACTACGCCAAGGTCACTCACCGTCTCAGCAAAGGAAAATGGGGTGGGGAAAGAATGTGTACAGGTAGACGCTGACCTCTGGCGTTCCGATTTGGGTAGTGGGAGATGAGAGCGAGAGAGAGAATTTAGCTAGGAGTCTGTTTAGCTCACCGACTTAGTAGAAGAGTGATTGTTAGGCTGTTTTTTATGAATGTGTGATAGAACAGGATCGCTAAAACAGCATACTCCATTGAGTCTGGGCCAGTCGCTCAAATAGGTGTGTGTTGGCCGTTTTGTATCTAGAGGTAATCTGAATGTGTGTTGTACGCAGGACACCTTGTGAATGAGGTATGTGTCGATCGACTAGGTGAGATCTAGATGTGTGTGTGGTGTGTGTAGACACCAAGGGAACGAGGTATGTTCTAGAGTTGTGCGAGTGTACAGCTGTGTCTAGGAGAGATCTAGATGTGTGTGTGGACACCGAGGAAACGATGTATGTTTCAGAGCGTGTGTATATGCATATCGACTGAGTTGAGAGATCAAATGTGAGTATACGTAGAATATATTGAATGCATTATGTCCAGATCGCCCGCCTGAGGGGATTTGAGTGAGGAAGAGTTTTTTGAGAGTGTGTTGAGGATGCAGATAAGGGGAGGGGTGTATGATGTGTGTACGACAATAGAACTGGGTTTTGATAGTTGGGAATTCCATCAATAGCTAATGCTTAAAATTTCCGCTTTAGTTAATATTTATATTAAGATATATAAACTTATGAATATTTAGTTAAGATGATATTTCTTGTATTGTGTTGTAATTTCATTGCACTCACTTTGATAGTGTTGCAAGATTATGATATAATAAATTTGCCACCTGCTGTGTGCTATGTCATTTGCTGTGTGAGGTCATGAATGTTGTGGTTGAGTGTGGTAACGTTTTAGTTAGAATACCCTAGTGTAAACCATGGGATCTGCTACATTACTTATTGCAGGCCTATAGTGAAGCATCCAATTTGAAAGACTTTGAGGGGACACTTGGTCAGCAGATTCTTCCCTACCATTTTAGGAACAGATTAGGAAGAGACATAGTTCTAATTCCTGATGCTTCATTTGAGGTACTACTCTTGACTTGTCATCCTTATCTGGTTTCTGTCTCATCAAGATGGTTGTCTATGGATTTGCTTATGTTTGTGTCCCTTAGCTATTTAAACGAAGGGTTGCATAAATGTTAACTTAACGTCTTCATACTGGTTTAGAAGACTCTCCAGAGTCTGTATACTTCTTCTTCTTCGTATGCTGTCAGACGTCAACCTGTAAAGTCTGTATACAACCAGTGTCATTTACATCACCTTGCTCTAAATTTTTCATTTGTGTAATCTTTGTTGTGATATTTTGCTTCATTGATTGTTTTGTACCACTTATTTTTTGCTTGTGTTTTAATTGACATTTGATAGTATTTAATACTACTGTTCTGACAGGTATACTATAATTATTTTTTGTTTGTTTTCAAAGGTTTTTAATAATATATTAATGTTTGCTTAGGCATCAAAGGCCCATTGCTTTGAGCAGCCACTACCATGTCTAACTGCCAAGGTTATGTTCATGCGTAGCGTGTCGACTGAAATCCCTACAGACTTCCCTGGTAGAGCTGAGTACTGCAATTCAAATTATATTCTCAGCTGCTTAATGAGACTTCTAGCTGCTAAAAAAAAACCCAACTGTAAAGATCAAAATAACCATATTATATTCACAGTGTTTACTCATTATATCCTTTTATGGTATACTGTTATTGATTTAGGAGCTTTGTACATTCAAAATGTGATTTGCATTCTTAGGTCTTAGTCGACCTGTACTTCTACAGGGGCAGATGTCCCTGTGCAGGTCCCAGCTCTGGTATGATCTAAATTTAGCCAAGAGGAGGATTTCCTGCTTAGCGGGCTAGGTTCGAGCAGTTTATTACTTCACTGCGTTGAGACAAGTGCCGCAGAGGGTGGTTAACCGATGTGCGAATCCATCTTATTAAACTCAAACATTAGAGAAAAGTGGACCTGCAGCTTGTTAGGCGCCATCTATGCTGCTCTAAACAAACTACCTAACCATGTCCGATATTATGCCATGTGACACAGTTAGTCGTCTCTTACGACATGCTGTCTGTGGGGCAGTGGTGCTATTCTTGGATGTGATTTACATTGATTATATATTTAGTTCTTCAATCTTATTTGATTCATTTAAATTAGTTTTGCTGCATTCTTTTTAACTGTTTTAATTTGTCTCATTCCTTTAATCCTTTAAGTCAAAACATCACAACTTTTTGTTTTTGTGTGTGCATGTTGGAAGATCTTGTCTTCACAGATAATAGGCTCTTCTGAGTATAAGTGTTGAGGGACATAAGAAAAGATGGGCAGGCTCTGCCAACTATCCAAACAGTTAGGCCTAGAGATAAATGCTTAGAAAACAAAAAATTGGAAATCTCACAAAGTCACTGATCAATTGAATGGAAATATATTGGAAAAAATAGCAGATTTTACTTACTTAGGTAGCAAAAAGATGGAGACATAACAACTGAAATACTTAGGTAGCAAAAAGATGGAGACATAACAACTGAAATACTTAGGTAGCAAAAAGATGGAGACAAAACAACTGAAATACTTAGGTAGCAAAAAGATGGAGACATAACAACTGAAATACTTAGGTAGCAAAAAGATGGAGACATAACAACTGAAATACTTAGGTAGCAAAAAGATGGAGACATAACAACTGAAATACTTAGGTAGCAAAAAGATGGAGACATAACAACTGAAATACTTAGGTAGCAAAAAGATGGAGACATAACAACTGAAATACTTAGGTAGCAAAAAGATGGAGACATAACAACTGAAATACTTAGGTAGCAAAGTGACACAGGATGGAGACATAACAACTGAAATACTTAGGTAGCAAAAAGATGGAGACATAACAACTGAAATACTTAGGTAGCAAAAAGATGGAGACATAACAACTGAAATACTTAGGTAGCAAAAAGATGGAGACATAACAACTGAAATACTTAGGTAGCAAAAAGATGGAGACATAACAACTGAAATACTTAAGTAGCAAAGTGACACAGGATGGAGACATAACAACTGAAATACTTAGGTAGCAAAAAGATGGAGACATAACAACTGAAATACTTAGGTAGCAAAAAGATGGAGACATAACAACTGAAATACTTAGGTAGCAAAAAGATGGAGACATAACAACTGAAATACTTAGGTAGCAAAAAGATGGAGACATAACAACTGAAATACTTAGGTAGCAAAAAGATGGAGACATAACAACTGAAATACTTAGGTAGCAAAGTGACACAGGATGGAGACATAACAACTGAAATACTTAGGTAGCAAAGTGACACAGGATGGAGACATAACAACTGAAATACTTAGGTAGCAAAGTGACACAGGATGGAGACATAACAACTGAAATACTTAGGTAGCAAAGTGACACAGGATGGAGACATAACAACTGAAATACTTAGGTAGCAAAGTGACACAGGATGGAGACACAACAACTGAAATACTTAGGTAGCAAAAAGATGGAGACATAACAACTGAAATACTTAGGTAGCAAAGTGACACAGGATGGAGACATAACAACTGAAATACTTAGGTAGCAAATTGACACAGGATGGAGACATAACAACTGAAATCTTAGGTAGCAAAAAGATGGAGACATAACAACTGAAATACTTAAGTAGCAAAAAGATGGAGACATAACAACTGAAATACTTAGGTAGCAAAGTGACACAGGATGGAGACATAACAACTGAAATACTTAGGTAGCAAAGTGACACAGGATGGAGACACAACAACTGAAATACTTAGGTAGCAAATTGACACAGGATGGAGACATAACAACTGAAATCTTAGGTAGCAAAAAGATGGAGACATAACAACTGAAATACTTAAGTAGCAAAAAGATGGAGACATAACTGAAATACTTAGGTAGCAAAGTGACACAGGATGGAGACATAACAACTGAAATACTTAGGTAGCAAAGTGACACAGGATGGAGACATAACAACTGAAATACTTAGGTAGCAAAGTGACACAGGATGGAGACATAACAACTGAAATCTTAGGTAGCAAAAAGATGGAGACATAACAACTGAAATACTTAGGAAGCAAAAAGATGGAGACATAACAACTGAAATACTTAGGTAGCAAAGTGACACAGGATGGAGACATAACAACTGAAATACTTAGGTAGCAAAGTGACACAGGATGGAGACATAACAACTGAAATACTTAGGTAGCAAAGTGACACAGGATGGAGACATAACAACTGAAATACTTAGGTAGCAAAGTGACACAGGATGGAGACATAACAACTGAAATCTTAGGTAGCAAAAAGATGGAGACATAACAACTGAAATACTTAGGTAGCAAAAAGATGGAGACATAACAACTGAAATACTTAGGTAGCAAAGTGACACAGGATGGAGACATAACAACTGAAATACTTAGGTAGCAAAGTGACACAGGATGGAGACATAACAACTGAAATACTTAGGTAGCAAAGTGACACAGGATGGAGACATAACAACTGAAATACTTAGGTAGCAAAGTGACACAGGATGGAGACATAACAACTGAAATACTTAGGTAGCAAAGTGACACAGGATGGAGACATAACAACTGAAATACTTAGGTAGCAAAGTGACACAGGATGGAGACATAACAACTGAAATCTTAGGTAGCAAAGTGACACAGGATGGAGACATAACAACTGAAATACTTAGGTAGCAACGTGACACAGGATGGAGACATAACAACTGAAATACTTAGGTAGCAAAGTGACACAGGATGGAGACATAACAACTGAAATACTTAGGTAGCAAAAAGATGGAGACATAACAACTGAAATACTTAGGTAGCAAAGTGACACAGGATGGAGACATAACAACTGAAATCTTAGGTAGCAAAAAGATGGAGACATAACAACTGAAATACTTAGGTAGCAAAAAGATGGAGACATAACAACTGAAATACTTAGGTAGCAAAGTGACACAGGATGGAGACATAACAACTGAAATACTTAGGTAGCAAAGTGACACAGGATGGAGACATAACAACTGAAATCTTAGGTAGCAAAAAGATGGAGACATAACAACTGAAATACTTAGGTAGCAAAAAGATGGAGACATAACAACTGAAATACTTAGGTAGCAAAGTGACACAGGATGGAGACATAACAACTGAAATACTTAGGTAGCAAAGCGACACAGGATGGAGACATAACAACTGAAATCTTCACTCAAATCGCTTTGGCCTCATTTGCATTTAACCGTTAGCAAGTATATATATATGGAAGTAAAAAACATTGAGTAAATACATCACTTAGGCTGTACAACGCCAATGCAATATCAAAATTAGCATATGGATGTGAAAGCTGGAAAATGGCAAAAACTTTTAAAAATAAACTGACAGAATTTGAAAATAAATATCTTAGAAAATTAATAAACTCTGGCTGGAAAGAATCTATACCAACAAACAATTAAGATTAGAGACAAAATAGCAACATGTTTCTACAATCATAAGAAAACAAAGGTGGGTATACATCAATTATGTTCTTAGAATGAACAATAACAGACCTTGAGTTCAAGCAATTATGTGGAGACCAAGTGGCACCAGAAATAGGGGAAGTTCAAAAGAGGCACTTCACAGGACAACCACTAGAACATTCTCCGTGACAGCTGTCAATAGCACACAGGAACTGGAACGAGAGATGCATGATAGGTCTCAATAGCACACAGGAACCACATCGAGTGGCACCAGACCAATTTATCTGAAGAGCCTTGAATTCTGTCTCATGAGCCATGTTTAGTGTTGGAAGAACATAGAGAAATACATTAGAAAAAGGCTCATAGAAACACTTTAGTACAACTGACGCCCCCATACGTGCTCAGTCCCTTTCATTCTTGTTTGTTTACCTTTTTGTACACCCTGAAAAGAACGTTAAGTGGCAGGTTGCAGTAGCTTTCTTTACATCCCGAGCGTGCTGATGAAGGTGGGCCAGGGTCCTCCCAGGCAGTTGGGCTATACCGCTCACTACTATAGGGATCACGTCGAACCCTCACCTTGCTAGCTAGGCTGCCATGAAAACAGCCCGTTTCCAGGTAGGGCTTCAAGGAAGCCAAGGTGAGGGGCTTGACCAGTATATTTTGCCTGACCCTGACTAACATGTCTGATTAGTATGTTGTGCTTGACCAAGACGTTAGTCTTCCTCCCTTCTTCATTCTTGAAAGTGTCTATAACAGAGCACACTCTGCAGGGACTGAATTCTTCTGTGATTTTGCCAGGTACGCACTTATAGCTGGGTCAACATGGATGAGTTGTCATGCCATGAAAACCTCACAACGTTCTCTGTTTGTCAAACTCAGCATGACATTATTTGAACCTGGTATGTTGGGTTTGTCAACCAAACTCACAATCCCTTGTCTAGTCTTAGTCATTTTTCTTTATTTGTTCTGTTTATTGTGTCAACCAATGTTTGCAAATCATGTTCATTTTCAGCTATAAATGCAGTATCATCCAAACAACGCAGATTGTTGATCATATGTTTTCCTATCAACATTTCTTGAAGATGTTCAACCTCTTCTTCTTGTCCCCTAATTGCTACTTTTAAAACTCATCAAAGCTGTTTTACTTTGTACTTACTTACGGTCCGTGTGCGGCAAACTCACATAGTCTTCACCCAAAAAACCAGCCACTGTCAATACTCTTTTATTTGCCACCATCAGGTCTTTCACTGTACAGGATTCCTGCATAATGGGACATATAATCAGGAATTCCAGATCCTGGACGGGCCCCACATTCACAATATTCATTATCTGCATAGCACCACATTTTCATGTTAGACCCACATCTGGACACACCTGTTCTTAACCTGTTCTGAGACATGTTCATGTAGTATATGGCAAATCATGTCCTGGCGCAAGTACTTCTTTAATCTTCATCCAACTTTCATCGTTACTTTTGGGCCACTTTTCTGTGCAGTTTCTTTCAGGGTTCTGTTCCGAGGGCTGTACAGTCTGCAGGAAATGTTTCCTTGAGATGAGTCATATTCTTTCTGGTGTGTATCCAAAAATAGGATGTCTCTGGTCACAGGACTGCTTTTGTCTCTCAACTTCAGATATGACATGTCTTCTAATATCCGGAGGTGCGATACCAGCGATTGCATAAACATTTGTCATTTGTGATGGTGTAAGGTATCCTGTTACAATTTGGCAAGTTTCATTTACTGCCACATCAACCTGTTTCATGTGTGTAGATGCATTCCGTACTGGTGCCGCATACTCTACCGCTGAGAGACATAGTGCAAGGGCTGATGTGCGGAGCACCATTGGGGATACTCTCCATGCAGTGTTTTTGTCAGCTTGCAAATTATATTGTTTCTTGCACTGACTTTTTGTTTTACTGTATATATATATATATATCATCAGGTTAGTTAGTCAGGAGATTGTTGTTGAAGTCTTCTGATCATGTCCTCTGTTCCTAGCATGTCCCTTCAGTTCAGTATAAGGCTGTACCCATATGTTCTTGCAGGCCTGTGTGATGTAATTGTTTCTTGCTTGGACGTGCCATTCTTCTTTTCTCCTGAATTATGCCTTCCAGTATTTTCAATAACTGCCTCCATGTCTCATGTTATGACCAAGCCAACACAATCTACCTTTTTGTATACTCGTCATTAGTTGTCTATGAGACCCTATATCTTTAACCCTTCACAGTCCAAATTGTCATTTGCAGTCAACTAGAGTAGCACCACTTACAGTTGGATTTATCTGAAACAACATGTCACATATCAACCATATCTTATTTAATTTAAAAACAAAAGCTGTATCTATAAATTTGAAAATTAAAATTTTAGTTTAAAGACTTTTTATTACATAGTTAACCTTGAAACACATAAAATTGCTGTTCTTGTCTTGGACATTAAGGCTAGCATTTTGTAAATTATGTTGGACTGTAACCGGTTAAGCACTTGTTCATTTGACCTTTTTTCTGTCCAGCTTACTCTTTGTATCCTGCAATTGTGTTTAATCATCTTCCTGTTAGTTCATTTATTCGTTTGTTCATGAATTTTTCATCTGTTTTGTGATTTGCTTCGATTTCTATACATTTCTGGTCTAACAATATTTCTTTTGTCTGCCTGTACTTGTGTGTTATCTCTTCATTCAGCTTGGTGTATTTCTTCTTATCATGTTTCCTCTTCCTTCTTTCGTCCATCAAGTGTAATATTCTGCTAATCATACATAAATTTGTTCTTTGCTTAATGAACCATACAGATCTTCTATAAGACTTGTGCAGAAACTACGTTAGGGTGGGAAACTAGAAGTCACAGCAGGTCAGGGCTACAAGTGGCGTAAGACAATGCAACATTATATCACCATACTTCTTCATCCTGTAAGAAAAGGATCAAGAAGTACTTAGTGGGGTACTGGAAGATGAGATCAGTTTATATATTGAATCTGACAACCTTCAAACCTGCAAAGAGAAGAGATGAAATATTACATTATTCTGGGAGAACAGGTTCTGAAACAGGTCAAGAAGTTCAAATACCTTGGATCTGTAATAGATGAGAAGGGAGGTATCAAAGAGGGGTTGGCTACTCAAAGAGCAACAACTGCTAAACATTTTCCTACCATGGATAAAGGATTCCTCAGCAAAAGAGAAAAAAGTAACAAAACTAAGATGATTGTATACCTCTGTACCTATCTTGTGAATGTGAATGATGAGTAATGACCACAACCCAGATAAGACAGCTCCAGACGGCTCAAAAATAAGATATCTTAGAAAGTGGTCCAATTAACAAGAAGAGACAAGGTTCACAATACAGCTCAATCTTGAAACCCAATCTTTTCAAACTCGAGTCGAGAAATCTCAATCAGCCATTTGACCATGTCTACAGAATGAAGGAAGATTGGTTACCATGACGATGAAGCAAAGAGCCAAGGATCCGGTCCACTAGAATCATCCAAAGTTCTCTGGAATGAGAACATTCTATAAGAGATCAAGGACTACACTGGAACCAGACCAAGAGGAACACAGCAGATAGAATAGCCTGCCATTTGTCCTAGCAAAACTCTACACTCCAGGGTAAATGGAGAGCGACTAAGTAAGAAAGAAATAGGAATTACGGTTTGAAGAAATAGAGATCATTGTGTATGACAAGGACAAGAATAGCTCAACAGGCCCCACAGAGAGCATGTCGTAACATGTGACATGGCATAACATCAGCCATGGTTAGGTGGTTTGTTAAGAGCAGCTTCGGTGGCACCTAACAGACTGCAGGTCTACTTTAGTGTTTGAGTCTATTAAGATTTACTCACACATCAGTTAACCACCCTACACGACACATATCCCAACACAGATGAGTTATAAGCTGCTTGAGAGCCTAGCCAGCTATGGAGGAAGTCCTCCTCCCTGCCACATTCAGCTCACACCAGAGCTGGGACCTGGCACAAGGACATCCTCTACCTGTAGAAGTAAAAGTCAACTAAGAGACTAACATGAAATAGAGAACCTGAGAAATAGATGAATTATATACACTCATTTTGCTATGTAGAACTACAAAAGTAGGAACTATGATTCGAAAAAAAATATAGAAATTTCAATTATCGGGTTAAAGTACATAAATAATAAATATTAATTGTGGTTTTTAGAAATAGAAAATACAGAAATATGGACCGTTTCTTTTGTTCAAAATAAAAATTTGTAAACATATAAAAAATGTGAAGTTCTCTTAGATTACAAGAGTAATGAAAAACTGTATAAACAATAAATGTTTTATGAGCTCAACTCAATAATATCAACTATGGATGGTGTCAGTATCAACTAGATCATACATATTCAAATATAGTGTTAGCTTCAGCATCTATTGACTCCAAGCATAATAATGCTATTGGACCTCCAAACTATCCATGGTTATATAGTGTTAGCTTCAGCATCTATTGACTCCAAGCATAATAATGCTATTGGACCTCCAAACTATCCATGGTTATATAGTGTTAGCTTCAGCATCTTTTGACTCCAAGCATAATAATGCTATTGGACCTCCAAACTATCCATGGTTATATAGTGTTAGCTTCAGCATCTATTGAATCCAAGCATAATAATGCTAGGTCAGGCTATTGGATCTCCAAACTACCCATAGTTATATAGTGTAAGCTTCAGTATCTATTGACTCCAAGCATAATAATGCTATTGGACCTCCAAACTATCCATGGTTATATAGTGTTAGCTTCAGCATCTATTGACTCCAAGCATAATAATGCTATTGTATCTCCAAACTATCCATGGTTATATAGTGTTAGCTTCAGCATCTATTGAATCCAAGCATAATAATGCTATTGGACCTCCACACTATCCATGGTTATATTCTTTCTCTGACAGTCTATTTTGGAGAACACCCCTGAAGACTTCAGTTGCTTTCAAACTGGTAAAGATATCTACATGAATGTTTCAAACAACACAGTTGGTCTGGATGACAAGTCCATCATTCGAGCTGCCAAACCGGAAGAAAAGATCATCTCTTTTAAGGTATTTGAAAAAGCAAATTTTTATTTCTGCCCATTTCTCAAAACCATGCTCTCTAAAACAGCCCATTTTATGTGCTCTCAAGACCTTTGTTTCCCGACCTTTCTATATCTGCGCACTGGTGAAAGTATGAAAAAGATTTCCCAGACCGGTGAAAATATGAATAACATTTCTCAGACCGATTAAAAAAGAAAACATTTTCCGCGCATACCTTACACTGAAAGACATGAGTTGAAAAAGTCTTCTCACACAATTAGGTAGTCGAAAATACAAAGAACAATTTTATAGCACTGTAACAAATATATACTGGATATTCGTTTTCCAGTGGTGTCCAAAATTGAGACAATAATTGCATTTGATGTTTGGACACCAGAGTGACATCAGAAGACAACTCGATTAAGTTTTCTTTTTCATTGCGATCAAGTGTGTAAAAGTTGATGTCTTCCATGAAGGGGTTAAGCTGCAATAGTTTTTTCGTAGACTGGCAGGAATTTCTGCGGACCGTCACCGATCTGCGGACCAGCGGTTGGGAAATATTGCTCTCGACGAATACATTACAGCACAATATCTGGTATTTTTTAGTATAACCTAATACCTCGTGCTGTTTGTATTTGTACTGTCATCTATACTATATTTCTGAAAGTTTGAATTTTGTAAATATATTTGTCTGAAAATGCCATAACTCGGAAACGGAATGAAATATCAAGCTAATATTGTCACTGAACATTCTATAACCAATTTCTAGCTAAACGCAACTCATATATGATTGCATGAAGAATTTTGTTTACTATCAAATACCAGAGGGCTTCAAATGAAAACCTTAAAAGTGGGATAGAAAAAAACCATGCCTTTGTATTGTAACTTGTTAATATGGTTGCTAAGGGTGTCAAGAGTATCCTCCGCGTGCCATCACGGTGTAGATGAACAACATGACCTCATAATTGTAATTAAAAGATGACTGCTCTACTATTAATATGCACCAAAGAGGGGCAGCATTCTGTTATCTGTTTTTTTTAGCAGCGAAGAGTTGAAACCTATAGAAATTCATCTGCGAATGAAGGTCCAGTACGGTGATTCATGCCTTTCACTCCAGCAAGTGTATGCGTCGAGTAGGAAGTTCCAAAATGGCATGAGTTATGGGCCTGACCCAGTCGTGAACAGTCTGCCCAATTAGCTACTCCGACCACTCTTCACTGTTTGATAGTATCACAGTATCATCTGCGTATTTTAGCTCTGGGATCTTGTATCTACCGATTGTAAAAGGAGCGTAACTTTTGATATTCTCATCCTCTCTAATGTTCCTTATTATGCATTCTGCATCAATGTTAAATAGGTATGGGGAGAGGATACATCCCTGCCTTACTCCCATTTGTACTTTGAAACCCATCTGCTGTTTTATCATACACCCTGGACAGCAGCTTATTGTTACTGATATAATGATTCGATTAGATGGATTAGATATATCTATCATGATTTTCCACAATTTCTGATGTTGCACATTCAAATTTTTTAAATCCTCTTTAATGTATTCTGCAAGAGGATCTAGTTAGCGTGCCTTATTAGCGCAATAGTGTAGTAATCTGTGGCACAGGTTTAGGTTGTCTTTCTTTGGGAGAGAAATATAGATTGATCTCTTCTATGCTTTTGGCCACTCTACACTGTCATAGATCCTCTTGCACAGTTCATGATAAATGTGAGCACTATCCTCGCCTTTTTTCTGCATTCGTTCCACTGATCAGACAGGCTAGCCAGGGTCAGGCAAAAAACATACTGGCCAAGACCCTCACCTTGACTTCTTAGTAGCTCTTCCTGGAAACGAGCTGTTTTCATGGCAGCTTGGCTAACAAGGTGAGGGATTGACATGATCTCTGTAGTAGTGAGTGACACGCAGATGAAGTCAAGCATAGCACAACCGCCTGGATGACCTTGATCCACCTTCATAAGCACGCTCGGGATGTGAAGAAAGCTACTGCAACCCGCCACTTAACGTCCTTTTCAGGGCACACAAAAGAGTAACCTACTCATTGTGGGCATTCGCAAACAACATATATATGACTGACTATAGGAGGATATGACTTGGGGAGGTAAAAAAAAAAAAATATACTTAACTTTTCTAGTTTTTATTCTTCTTGCAGCGTTGTCTTTTCACTTCTCTGTGTTGCAAGAGCTTCTCTTCACCAAGCGTATGGTGGCCTATCATGGTACATCTCCACTTGGATCTGTCTGCAGCTTCATCTTCCCAGGATGTCAGACTCGTGTCCAGGGACTTCATATCATGCTTACACACATCCTTGAACTCAACTATGGTCAGCTGACTGTTCTCTTGCCATCCACCAACTGTCCATTGAGGATTGTCCAAGTATCACTGCCATATAGGAGCATGCTGAAGACACAGGCAATGTACACCATGGCCTTGGTTTTAATGGTGGTTTTCTGGGTTTTTTCAATCATGCTTTGTGAGCCGATCAAATGTAGCGGCAGCTTTGCCAATGCAATTATCTATTTCTGGGTCTAGAGATAGCTTGTCATTGATGAGGGATCCCAGGCATGTGAATTAGTGCACAGCTGCCAGTTCCATATTATCTACTTCTTGTCCCAGCACATTTGTTTTGTTGAGACTTTTTGTGAGACAAAAATTTGTGCATGCCTCAGAGAAGCAATCTATCAACCTCTGAAGTTCCGGCTGACAGGGAGACAATTGCAGCATCATCAGCGAAAAGCAAGTCCTTGATAGTGGTCTCCCTGATCTTCGTTTTGGCCTTGAGCATTGCAAAGTTAAACAACCGACCATCTGACCTAGTTTGAAAGCAGACTCCTTCATTTGTGTTACCAAATGCATGCTTCAGTAAGAGAACAAAGAAGATTCCAAACAGTGTTGGGACCAGAACGCAGCACTGCTTAACACCACTTTGAATACCAAATGGCTGTGTTTTGCTACCATCAAATTGGACTGTTCCTTTCATGCCTTCATAGAACGATATTAGTCGTTGCAGTTTGCTTGGCCAGCCGATATTAGAATGGATTTGAAGAGTCCATCCCTACTAATAAATCAAATGCATTTGTCAGGTCAATGAAGGCAATATAAAAGGGCTGGTTTTGCTCACATGACTTTACCTAAAGTTGCAGAAGAGAGATGTAGGTGGAATGAAAAACAGGACAAAACTTTAGACTCACCCGCTTTCGGCATCCCTTTCTTGAAAGAAAAAGAACAAAAATTCACAGAAAACAGTTTATTTATGTTCATAAATGACCGTATCTGTCAGTTTTCACTATAAACATAATTATTGTATCTACATAAACAATCTAAACAGATCTACTTCCAAAATATCCATTGCAAAAATCGAACCTCTCCATTCTCAATAATGGGTGAATCTTCAAAACCAAGTGAAAAACATAAGAAATCATTTCCAAAAGTCTAAAATAAATGTCAAAATCACTATTGTTTTTAAACCAGATAAGGCAGAAGTCAAACTCTCTAAAAATCAAATAAGCAGTATGTTCAAACTATTTTTATCTAGCCAGTTTGATTAAATTAGAACGGCCATCGCTATGTGGCGAAATTGTAGGACTCGTTCCGGTGAATGCAATTTTCCTGACATTAGTCACTTTGCAGCGATGACATTTGTGGTAAAGGTTTAAATCAGAGCAACGATCTTGGCCTCAATGATGAGTGTCATTGTCTTTCATTTTTGCTCCAAACCAGTCATCTGGTTGACAAGTTCTTCTTCCAAAGGTATCAAGTGCACTCCAAACCAGTCATCTGGTTGAAAAGTTCTTCTTCCAAAGGTATCAAGTGCACTCCAAACCAGTCATCTGGTTGAATTCTTCTTCTTCCAAAGGTATCAAGTGCACTCCAAACCAGTCATCTGGTTGAAGAGTTCTTCTTCCAAAGGTATCAAGTGCACTCCAAACCAGTCATCTGGTTGAAAAGTTCTTCCAAAGGTATCAAGTGCACTCCAAACCAGTCATCTGGTTGAAAAGTTCTTCTTCCAAAGGTATCAAGTGCACTCCAAACCAGTCACCTGGTTGAATTCTTCTTCTTCCAAAGGTATCAAGTGCACTCCAAACCAGTCATCTGGTTGACAAGTTCTTCTTCCAAAGGTATCAAGTGCACTCCAAACCAGTCATCTGGTTGAATTCTTCTTCTTCCAAAGGTATCAAGTGCACTCCAAACCAGTCATCTGGTTGAAGAGTTCTTCTTCCAAAGGTATCAAGTGCACTCCAAACCAGTCATCTGGTTGAAAAGTTCTTCCAAAGGTATCAAGTGCACTCCAAACCAGTCATCTGGTTGAAAAGTTCTTCTTCCAAAGGTATCAAGTGCACTCCAAACCAGTCACCTGGTTGAAGAGTTCTTCTTCCAAAGGTATCAAGTGCACTCCAAACCAGTCATCTGGTTGAAAAGTTCTTCTTCCAAAGGTATCAAGTGCACTCCAAACCAGTCATCTGGTTGAAGAGTTCTTCTTCCAAAGGTATCAAGTGCACTCCAAACCAGTCATCTGGTTGAAAAGTTCTTCTTCCAAAGGTATCAAGTGCACTCCAAACCAGTCATCTGGTTGAAGAGTTCTTCTTCCAAAGGTATCAAGTGCACTCCAAACCAGTCATCTGGTTGAAGAGTTCTTCTTCCAAAGGTATCAAGTGCACTCCAAACCAGTCATCTGGTTGAAAAGTTCTTCTTCCAAAGGTATCAAGTGCACTCCAAACCAGTCATCTGGTTGAAAAGTTCTTCTTCCAAAGGTATCAAGTGCACTCCAAACCAGTCATCTGGTTGAAAAGTTCTTCTTCCAAAGGTATCAAGTGCACTCCAAACCAGTCATCTGGTTGAAGAGTTCTTCTTCCAAAGGTATCAAGTGCAGTGCTATGGCTGATATTTTTTAGATTTTTCCAGACCTCTGTAATAGTGGTGCCATAATGCGAGATATTGAGAGTTTCTACAAAAGAATTGTTAAATCTCGTGATCAGTCCAGGGAACAACATTGTACTTGTGTCAATGCATGGCTTGCTTTTGCTTTTAGTGGGGTAAAACTTCTTTGGCTGCAATTTTTATTTTACTAAACCAATTAAATTTGAAGCTGGTGTCCCTAAGGCAATCCAGTGGTTGTTCCATCGCTGTTCTGGCAACTCCTGCAATGTCGCTGATTCCAGGCTGTATTGGCTGCCGTGCCCCTGGATCAGTTAGCTACGTGGAGAGGGGGAGACCTACTGTACAGGCAGCAGCAGGTTCTCTATAGATAGATGCCCAAGTTTATGATCTAGAGAGACCTTCTAGCTTCACCCTGCGATGTCAACACACCACGTGCATCACAGCAGTTAAACTGGTATGATGGAATGTCTGTACCATGCTGATTAGACTGTCTGTTTCTGTTTCTAAGAATCGACGTCACTGCACTCCGGGCATACCCATAGGTGCTCAGTCTCTCTTAAATGGCGTAAGATATTGATGCTGATGGTCCCTGTAGCTTGCTGGTTGTACACTCTCCTGTGCCGTCCTCTCATGCGCCCCACTCTGCTCGAACCTCATTTAATGTCGAAACTTTGCAGTCTGTGGATTGCTGCTTCATCTATTGCTTTGTCCTCATCCAACAGGCAGTCATTGATTGATTTCAAAATGTCACTTCTGTCCATCACTAATGTGCCCATGATGGGAGCTTGTGAAGCCAAGATGTCAGCTCTTTCATTGCCCTGAATCCCGGCATGAGCAGGACAGTAGATCTAGGTTAAATCCTGGAGGTTTGAGGCCTCAATAGCAGCTATCCACTCGTACCTAAGCCATCCCTTCTGTCATTTCTGAAGTACGGCTTGCACGTCTGTCACGATGACTGCCTTTGTTATAGAAGTCTCAGATATCCATTTCAGTGCTGAGTTCATTGCTTCCGTCTCCATTCTCATACTGGAGGTTGTTGACATGTATGCCCTCCTGCGCTCAGCAACGACCTCTCCTCTCACTCTAGCTGAGAAACCCCAGCCTGATGTCCGACTGCGCGCGGCTGATCCATCGGTGTATATGACAGCGTTACTCTCCTGGGAGTTCTCAGTTATCAGCTGATTTACCTCGTGCTCTGCTCTCTCGTTGCTATGTTCTCTGCATTCCTTGCCTAAGGTTATGATGACTCTCTGGTACTCTATCATTCTATCACCAGTGTGGACCCATTCTTCCCCTTTGGCTATCGTCTCAGCTGGAGTGATGTGTCCGATTGTTGTCTTAGCCTGTGCCAT
Source organism: Ariolimax columbianus (assembly GCA_036924085.1). Classification (NCBI taxonomy): domain Eukaryota; kingdom Metazoa; phylum Mollusca; class Gastropoda; order Stylommatophora; family Arionidae; genus Ariolimax; species Ariolimax columbianus. The sequence continues at coordinate 40,974,624 of JAVGWX010000019.1, read as the reverse complement.
CCATGACGACCCTCTCTTGATTCTTGATATCTGAGATACTACTGTGCAAAGGGTGCTGCGTGTCTATGGTGACACGCATATAGGCTTTGACTTGTGCCAGTTTATGTCTGGATGTCACCAATAACAATCCCAACATGTACCGCATCACCACAATCAGGGTATCTCTAGTGCAGCTCAGAACCAGTCGCATGCCTTCATTCTGGATGCGTTCCAACCTTTCACACCGTGTTCTTGATAGTGTGAGAATGCCTATTCCGTAATCGATGACAGACAAGATGACTTGACGAAATAGGATGAACAGGAGGCGTTGTTCCAAGGCGGCAGCAGCCATGGTCTTGGGTGCTCCTAACACTCTCTTGCATCTTTGTACGATGTGGTCAACATGGCAATCATAGGAAAGACTGAGATCAAAAGTCACACTTGTCGCACCTGTCAATGGTGCAACCATCAAAAGTGATGCCCGGGAGCTCAGCTATGAAATTATTCAAAGAGCACCACATCATGCAGGCCTTGTTCGGATTGATCATGGAGCTTGAGTTGCCGCACCACTGTGAGATTGTTTGCTAGGTTTCCTGGATGTCTTTGACCAACTTTTGCCTGTCTGAGCCAGTCCTGTACGTTAGAATGTCATCGGCAAATGTCAACGTTTGCCCTATCCCTGTCGGTTGAACATTAGCCACTTTTACTGTGTAAATGTTGAACATCACTTGTCTGATAACCTGCATGATGTAAGCAATGCCAGAAAGACAGGAGTAATTAATGTTTAACTGAAAAGACTTGATGTAGACATTGTAGCACTTCAAGAACCTTGGTTAGTGAGCTTCCGATCAATAAGTGAGAAAGACTACATATTCTACTGGCAAGGGAAAGACCCCAACGAAAAGAGAGATCATGATGTCGGCTTTGCAGTAAAAAATTCTCTAATCTACATGGTTGAATCAGGCAAAAATGGTTCAAAGTCAAAGATAAGTTCTATGAAGTTTTATCAGCAGTCATTAGAAGTATGATAAGAATGGCATGCTCTACTCTGTGACTTCAATGGATGCTGCTAACGACTCTCATGGCCTTCATTTCTTGACAAGTTTGGAGTTGACAAAATTAATGAAAGTGGCCAACGGCTCTTAGAGCTCTGTGTCTGCCATCAACTCTGTGTGACCAATTATTTTCAGACCAAACCCCAACTTAAGGTATCGTGGATGTATCCATGATCAAACCACTGGCATCAGTTGGATATAATTCTTGTCAGAATATCTCTCCTGAAGTATGTGCTCCTGACATGCTTTTACCATAGTGCAAACTGCAACACCAATCATATGTATATATACATACGATGTGTGATTAAACACACGTACAGGTGGGTATCATAATTTGAGGAGTTGTTAGGCACAGATGGGTATCATAATTTGAGGAGTTGTTAGGCACAGATGGGTATCATAATTTGAGGAGTTGTTAGGCACAGATGGGTATCATAATTTGAGGAGTTGTTAGGCACAGATGGGTATAATAATTTGAGGAGTTATTAGGCACAGATGGGTATCATAATTTGAGGAGCTGTTAGGCACAGATGGGTATAATAATTTGAGGAGTTATTAGGCACAGATGGGTATCATAATTTAAGGAGTTATTAGGCACAGATGGGTATAATAATTTGAGGAGTTATTAGGCACAGATGGGTATCATAATTTGAGGAGTTGTTAGGCACAGATGGGTATCATAATTTGAGAAGTTAGGCACAGATGGGTATCATAATTTGAGGAGAAGTTAGGCACAGATGGGTATCATAATTTGAGAAGTTGCTAGGCACAGATGGGTATCATAATTTTAGGAGTTGTTAGGCACATATGGGTATCATAATTTGAGGAGTTAGGCACAGATTTGTACCATAATTTGAGAAGTTAGGCACAGATGGGTATCATAATTTGAGGAGAAGTTAGGCACAGATGGGTATCATAATTTGAGGAGTTGTTAGGCACAGATGGGTATCATAATTTGAGAAGTTAGGCACAGATGGGTATCATAATTTGAGGAGAAGTTAGGCACAGATGGGTATCATAATTTGAGGAGAAGTTAGACACAGATGGGTCTCATAATTTGAGAAGTTGTTAGGCACAGATGGGTATCATAATTTGAGGAGAAGTTAGGCACAGATGGGTATCATAATTTGAGGAGAAGTTAGACACAGATGGGTATCATAATTTGAGAAGTTGTTAGGCACAGATGGGTATCATAATTTGAGGAGAAGTTAGGCACAGATGGGTATTATAATTTGAGGAGAAGTTAGGCACAGATGGGTATCATAATTTGAGGAGTTGCTAGGCACAGATGGTTATCATAATTTGAGGAGTTGTTAGGCACAGATGGGTATTATAATTTGAGGAGAAGTTAGGCACAGATGGGTATCATAATTTGAGAAGTTAGGCACAGATGGGTATCATAATTTGAGGAGTTGTTAGGCACAGATGGGTATCATAATTTGAGGAGAAGTTAGGCACAGATGGGTATCATAATTTGAGGAGAAGTTAGGCACAGATGGGTATCATAATTTGAGGAGTTGTTAGGCACAGATGGGTATCATAATTTGAGGAGAAGTTAGGCACAGATGGGTATCATAATTTGAGGAGTTAGGCACAGATGGGTATCATAATTTGAGGAGTTGTTAGGCACAGGTACACCTCTGAACCTAATGTGCACGTGGCCTGAGTCACATCTGACCTGCATGTCTGGTTTTTTATTTTGCTGTAGTGCATTTCCTTATGTGTGTGAACTGTATTCATTTCATTGTCATGGCAGAAAAAAATTATCAATAAATTTACATTCAACTTTCTAAAATTATTGGTAATACCTGTAAAGACAGATATTATATGTTACACACAGTCTGTATGAGTTGTACGCAAGTTTCAAATCAATCAAAGCCGTTTGCTTCTCTCTGTGCATTGTCTATTGCCAACATCCCATAATGTTTCATGGTCCTGGACTGCTCTTTCTGTGTCTCTCCAGGTGTAATCATTTAATTTTAGTTCCTTCTATTCTCTATATATTTTTAGGTCTATCTCTCTTGCTTCTCTTGAGGATTCCATGTAAGAGCCTGTCTGGCTATGTTGGACTGTACCTTCTGTACCATATGTCCTATCCAGTCCAATTTTCGTCACTTAATCTGTTGTTCTAGTCACTGTTGTTGACTACTTTCACATATTTCTTCATTGCACACCATGTCCTGTCACTTTATGCCCATTTTGCTTTGTAGGCATCTGTTAACAAGGGATTGGAGTCTTTTTTGTGTGGACTTCAATACAGCAGTACTAACTTGACACTGGCGTTGAATTGAATATTCTACCTTTGATGTGAATCTTGATTTCCCTGAATTTCCATATGTTGCTTAGGAATGTCATTCTTGCCTTTTACACAAGTTTATCGGGGGTATAAACGTTTTAAAGATGGCTGTGAAAGTGTTGAGAGTGACGAATGGTCTGGGAGGTCGCAACAAACAAAAGTGAAAACAATGTTGAACTTATGCACGCAGCAGTGCTGATAAATCTTCTAATCACAATTTGTGAGTTATCTCTATGTGCATTAGTTTCCATTCAGTTCAGCCGATTCTTATGGACAGTTTTGGTCATGTGATGATTTTCATCCAAATCTGTTCAAAAAATTGCTCTTTGGGACCTGAAAGAGGTTAGTGTTTCAGCTGTTTGGGACATACTTAAGTGCGTAAAAATAGATGAAAACTTGTTAAAAACAATGATAACTTGTGATGAATCATGGGTTTATGGGTATGAAAACCTAGTCTTCACAGTGAAAGACTCAAAATTCTCTCAAAAAGGCATCAGTGAGGCTCAGCAATATCAAGATTTTGCTGACTGTTTTGTTCGATCAGACGAGAATTGGGCATCATGAATACATTTGTCCAGTCCAGACAATCAATCAGGAGTACTACTGTCAAGTCTTGCAACAGTTGGAGGTCAGCCTTTTCTTGCAAAAAGCCAGCATTGCATTATAGGGGCTTGTGACACCTCCATCATGACAAAACGCTTGCCTATTCGTCACACCTTGTGCATCAGTTTCTTGCTGAGAATGGTACCATGTTCAACAGGTCCACCAACCATCTTATTTACTAGATCTTGCTACTTAAGGCGAGGGCTCAACTTCATCGCCTCGGGTTTCCCCATATGGCTCAGTTTCTCTCAGCAGAACTGTATTCCCCCTGCCGAGAGCATCGCACAAAGCACAAACTCCATAACTACAGCAATGAACCCAGGGATCTCTGCAAAAATTGCCATCATGAAGCGACCGTCTGAGCTCGAATTCTTCCTCTTTTTCATTGTACGCTGTTTAAAGCGATATTTACGTTGCACTGTATTATTTTGTTAAGCCTGTGGCTCAGTGCATCCGATTTCAACAGGCGTTTCTGTAGGGTGATAAACTTGCAAATTTGTAACTCTTATATTTTTTTACTAATAAATCTTGGGGACTGAGTGGTCTTGAGGTAAGACATTGACCTCCGGTGCTGGAGGTCGTGGATTTAAATCACGGTGGATACCAAGACTTTTCCACATGAATTTTATGGTATTTCTCTGGGTGTGCAATGGTGCGCACGTTAACAATTCTCAGCAGCTAGAAATTTAAAAAAGTAAGCCGCTGTTCTGGCAAAATTCAAAATGATGTTAAAAATCTAGCCAATCTATTACGAGATCCTTGCCGGTGCTACAGAGTTCGTGCATTGTGCTGAGATTCTCCAAAAATATGGAGAAGAACAACATTTATGGGTTAAACCGTGTGTAATGACGTTGGTTCTTCAACTAAATTAAACGAATAAATCTAAACCTGGCTTTTTTTTATCATATATATATATATATGTGTATGTGTGTGTCTCTTTCTCTCTTTCTCCCTCTCCACTCTGTCTCTGTCTGTCAGTCAGTGTCAATCAATTATTAAATCTGCATTCATGTATAGATAGTTGACAATCCCATCCAACATGACGTCCACATCAAGCAAGCCAAGAAGAGAGTTTTCATGTGTAACAAGGAGAAGGTCGTGGTCAGTGTTGAGATCTTCATCAGCCAGAAAAGGATCTCTTTTATATCCATTTTACAGGTAAGATTATCTCCACGTTAAACAAGTTGTAATTTGTAAAGCAAAACACCAATCTCTTTGTGTGGGCCAATTTTGTGTGTGTTGCTTTTGCCTTATTTCTCTTTTCCCCAAGGTGATTTGCATTGCACTGCGGTATCTATTTTGCACCTGTCTTCCCGGTGCTTCTAACTTTGGCATTCATTTTTATGTAAGGGTCTGCTTCCTCCTGCATTTTCTAAGGGTTTGCTTTGTTGGGGTTTGATGGGGATCGAACCCAGCATCTTCGGATTATGAGCCATGTCACTTAACTACTAGCCCACGTTAAAGCGTGTCTTTCTCATTTTTATCTGTAGTTTTTCCTATCCCTCTACTTCCTTTCTATTCTCAGTCTTCATGTGTTATTATGTTTGGGCAAGAACAATGACCACATTGCTCGTACGTAATTCCATCATACCGTGTCTGTCCCCTTTCCAAGATGAGAGCTCATATACCAGAACAATGAAAGCTTTATCAGGGAAGAGAAAAAAAAGTCAATGCTGAAATTGGACCATCTGATCATGTTACCACTATCTTCTGTTACAGTCAGCCTGGAGACTAGTATTAAAGTCCTCTGATCATGTCTCATCACTATTCTATGTTAGGCAGTCCGGAGGCTGGTGTTGAAGTCATCTAATCGTGTTACACCACTGTCAGTCCAGAGAAGGGTGTTGAAGTCATCTGATCATGTTACACCACTGTCCTCTGCTAGTCAGTTCAGAAACTGGTGTTGTAGTCATCTGATCATGTTACACCACTGTGCTCTGTTAGTCGGCCGGGAGACTGGTGTTAAAGTCATCTGATCATGTTACACCACTGTCCTCTGTTAGTCAGCCTGGAGACTGGTGTTAAAGTCATCTGATCGTGTTACACCACTGTCCTCTGTTAGTCAGCCTGGAAACTGGTGTTGCAGTCAGTCATCTGATCATGTTACACCACTGTCCTCTGTTAGTCAGTCTGGAGACTGGTGTTGTAGTCATCTAATCATGTTACACCACTGTCCTCTGTTAGTCAGTCTGGAGACTGGTGTTGTAGTCATCTAATCATGTTACACCACTATCCTCTGTAAGTCAGCCTAGAGACTGGTGTTAAAGTCATCTGATCATGTTACACCACTGTCCTCTGTTAGTCAGCCTGGAGACTGGTGTTAAAGTCATCTGATCATGTTACACCACTGTCCTCTGTTAGTCAGTTCAGAAACTGGTGTTAAAGTCATCTGATCATGTTACACCACTGTCCTCTGTTAGTCAGCCTGGAGACTGGTGTTAAAGTCATCTGATCCTATCACACCACTGTCCTCTCTTAGTCAGCCTGGAGACTGGTGTTAAAGTCATCTGATCATGTTACACCACTGTCCTCTCTTAGTCGGCCTGGAGACTGGTGTTAAAGTCATCTGATCCTATCACACCACTGTTCTCTGCAGATCATTTCCTCAGCATAAGTCTGCGCCGTGATGTTTTGGATGCCTGCATAATGTTCTTGTTTCTTTGATGTCCTCATTGTCTTTTCCACTGAACTTTGCCTTCCAGTATTTTGAAGGGTAGGTCTCCATGTCTCATACTGTGACCAAGTCAAGACAATCTACCTATATAAATACATTTTATTAGTTATCTTTCTACCACCATGTCATTAAGCATTTGCTTGTTTGACCTGTTATCTGTCCAGCTTACACTTTGCATTCTGCAATGGCACTACATTTCAAAGGCTTCTAAGGTCTGTTCACCCAAGTCCATGTTTCAGAACCATACAGTGCTACAATTCAAATGTGTAAGGTGATTAATCTTTTACACAGCTCAATATTGATGTTATAAGTGTTGTTTCTCCCTGCATGCATTTGTTTGATACTGCAATCCTAGTTCTGATTTCAGCTTCACAGCAGGCATCCTCTATAATAATTTGTCTCAAACATGAAAGCCTCTGAACTTGTTCTACGGTCAGTCCTTCTGTGCTGATATTTCTTCTTTGGGCTGTTTGGCTATTACCATCGCTTTTGTTTTACATTAATCCTTATAGCAAATGCCTGTGTATGAGTGATTTTAGTGAGTAGATTTTGTAATGAATTCTCTGTTTCTTCTATTATGACTTGGTCATCCTCAAATTGACTGACACATGTTCTTTCTCCATTGACATTAACGTCCATAGTGCCTTGTCTGGAAACTTCTTTCATCATAGGTAACTATATTAACACCTTTAAAATATACAAGATTCTCAAGATATCCTGGATGGCTCTAGTACAAACAAAGTTAAATTATAACTTGACAGGAGGAGAATAATGACAGACTGCTAACAATATTTCTACCTGAATAAGCCTTCATCAAGGACTAGGAAAACAAAAATAGTCCAAGTGGAAATAGTCAACTTAGATATACAAAAATGTATGTTACGAATATCCTAAATAAAATCCACTAGTTTGTGATAGTAATAAATATTGTCAGCTACCTAGTTTTGATAGAGATATAATCGTCATTAATATTTCTGTTCTCTAGGCAAATTAGTTTATCAGCAAGTGCATACATGTAGGATTGATTTTGATTGGATGTTTTGGAGTCTTGAATTTCCTTTGTAAAAACTTGATATTCAGATTTTATATATATATATGTGCATGCATATCCGATGCAGTCATGGCCTTGGTGACCAAGTGGTTCAAAGAGCAACCAAAGTAATTTTTTTTGGACACCATCCACCGTCTACCCAAGCAGTGGGATGCGTGTCTGAATGTCTATGACGACTTTTTCTAACTAACCCTGTGGCATGTCTGCTTCATAACAAATGCTATAAATAAATTCTGTCACACCAGGTGATGTAACTTTCATATGTTTATAACAAAACCACTGGGTCTGGTTTCATTTGAACATGCCTTGTACATACATACATACATACATACATACATAATAATAATAGCTGTCCATCGTTGTCGATGAGGGTCGCCGACATCATCCTTGTCACAGATTTCCCTGTTGGGTGTGGCTGCGCATGTGGCTGAACAGGCCAATGCGGGCACGAAAACATCTGCTACACATCGGGCACACAAGGTTTGTAGAAGGTGATGGTGTTCCCGCTGTTCGAGATTTCCGGGTCTCACGTCTGCTCTGGGCTTTCACAACACGGTCGTCTTCGCCGGTAGCTACACCCGATTTGACTGCGCTTCTCCAGTCAGATCTGTTTTGCGCAAGACATTCCCAGGTGTCGATGTCTATCTGGCAACTTTTCAGTGAGTCCTTCAGACCGTCTTTAAATCGTATCTTTGGGCGCCCTCTCTCGCGCCATCCCTCTCTCAGCTTGCCGTAGAGAAGCTTCTTTGGGAGCCGCTCGTCTGACAAATGGACGAGGTGTCCGGCCCATCCTAGTCATGCTTTTTCTAGCAGTGCATGGATGCTGGGCATGTTAGCCCTCGAGAGAACCTCGATATCAGTGACACGATCTTGCCATCGGATGTGGAATATTCGCCTCAGTTTGGTCTTGACGCTGATGCCACGACGTGCTTAGACCATCGAGCGCATTCTACCAAAGGCTGTGCTAGCCTTTGCTATTCTGCTTGCCACCTCATCGCCTAGGCTGACAGATCTCGACAGCGTGCTGCCCAGATATGTGAATTTTTCTACGACATTCAGCGTCTGCCCGCTGACTGTAGTCTCTGGTTTTGTGTTCGGCATGCCAGGTGCTGGTTGGTACATGACCTCTGTTTTTTTGGCATGTATGGTCAGTCCAAAATGTTTGCATGCGGCAGAGAACCGGTCCATTCCAACCTGCATGTTCAGTTCTGAGTTGCTCATTAGAACGCAGTCGTCAGCAAATACAAGTTCCCTGATTATGTAGCCAGCCACTTTGGTTTTGGCCTTCATTCTTCTGGGATTGAGTAACTTGCCATCTGTGCGGTACTTTATGGGTATTCCAAGCTCCAGTGATCTGAAGCGTCTGTCATCGTGGCCGCGAACATCATGCTGAACACGGTTGGGGCGAGTACACATCCTTGTTTTACTCCGTTTGATACTAGAAACGTTTTAGAGATTGCACCGCTGTCCAGTACACGAGCACACATGCCTTCGTGTAGCTGTTTCACCATGGTTATGAAGTTGTTGGGGCAGCCAAACTTAGACATTATCATCCACAGCCCTCCTCTGTTTACTGTATCAAATGCCTTTGTCAAATCAATAAATGTGGTGTACAAGGCCTGATTTTGTTCCCGACACTTCTCTTTGTACTTGGCCAGCGGCAAGAATCATGTCCACTGTTCCTCTTCCAGCTCTGAATCCACATTGGCTTTCTGGGAGGTGGTGGCTTTGTTCAAGGTGTTTGTTGAGCCTGTTTAGCAGTAAGCGCGCTAGGATCTTGCCTGCTAAGGAGAGTAGCGATATTCCACGATGATTGTCGCATTCCTGACGGTTGCCTTTTCTTTTGTACAGGTGAACGATTGAGGCGTCCTTTAGCTCCTGTGGAACTTTTCCTTCAGCCCACATGTGGCAGAAGAGTTCAGTGATCCTTCTGGTGAGGGATGGGCCAGCTGTCTTATATACCTCTGCTGGTATTGCATCCGCTGCTGGAGCTTTTCCTATAGATAGTGAACTGATTGCCCTGTCGACTTCCTCCTCAGTGATGACTTCATCCAACGCCAGGTTCAGTTCCACCTGCAGCATTCGCCGGATGGCCTCCTCATTTATGGACGATGGGTGGTTTAGTATTTTGCAGAAGTGGTCTGCCCATCTGTCTAGAATCTGAACCTTATCTGTTAGCAGTGCCCCATCCGCACTGCGAACTGGAGTATTACTAGAGGGCTGCGGGCCGTAGAGAGCTTTCAGTGCCTCGTAGAACCGTTTGGTGTCATGACGCTCGGCGAACATCTCAATTTCGTCAGCTGTTTTGCTGAGCCAGGAGTCTTGCATCTCTCTAAGCCTGGTCTGGACAGCTTTGCGAGCAGTATTGAAGGCAGCTCTTGCTGCCGGTGATGGTGTGTCCCTCTGGTATTCCCTGTGCGCTTCATGTTTTGCATCGAGAAGGCCCAGTATTTCCAGATCGTTCTCATCAAACCAGTCCTTATGCTTGCGCGTGAGTGGGCCAATGTGTTTAACAGCTGTATCGTAGAGTGTGTTTCTCAATGATACCCAGTTCTCTTCGATGTCGTTCTTTACAAAACGAAGCTCAGATAGTCTGCCCTCAAGCTCTTCCTGGAAGCCTCCTTTCGTGGGTTCGTATTTCAGCTGAGAGACATTTAGCCTCCTCTGTGGTTTCTTTTCCTGGGGGCGCATTTTGGGCTGGATCTTAAATTTTAGCTTGACAATGACAAGTCGATGGTTGGTCCAACATTCTGCACCACACATGCTCTTCATTACCATAGCATCCGCTCGATCCCTATGTCTGATGATAATGTAGTCAATGAGGTGCCAGTGGCGGGACCTTGGGTGCATCCATGTGGTTCTATTTCAAACCAGAAGTCGGAAAGCTGTGTTTTTAATGAGTAGTTCATTTGCGGCACATTCCTCAGAAGGAGCAGTCCGTTACTATTGCATTTTCCGATACCATGTCTGCCAATGGCCCCCTCTCAGGCTGTATGGTCTGTGCCACCCTAGCGTTAAAATCACCGAGGATGACCAATTTGTCAGATTTGGAGACTGCAGCGATTAGCGCCTCAAGGTCCTCATAAAACTTATCTTTTGTTTCCTGAGGATTTGTCATTGTGGGTGCGTATGCACTGATGAGTGTTGCATGGCGCCCTCCTATTAGAGGGAGACGCAGTATAATCAGGCGGTCATTAATTCCTCTGGGCATGCTTGTGAGCTTGTTGACCATGCTGGTCTTGATGGCAAAGCAACTCCAGCTTCACAGCGTTCTTCTTTGCTGCGGTCGCTCCAGAAGAAAGTATAACCAGCGCCTTCTTCTGTGATCTGTCCTTCCTCTGCCAGTCATGTCTCGCTCAGGACAGCTATGCAGATGTTGTATCTAGCCAGTTCCCTGGCGATAAAGCTGTCCGTCATTTCGGGTCTGTTTGCTTTGGCATTGTCCAGTAGCGTGTGGACATTCCATGTTGCAAGCATGATGGGTAGTTTTCGTGATCGTTTTCTGCCTGTTCCGCCGCTGCAGTTTGGGGGCCTTGCGAGTTGCTAGTCAGGGTATGATCTGTAGGGTGATGTTGTGAGTTGCGCAATGTGTTCATAGTGAGGCAGATGTGCGCAGGATCTTCCTCACTCTCTCGTCCGGACTCAACATGTTCTAGAAGCAAGACTTCTAGTGAAGGGTTTCGGATGCAGACAGTATGGTGTCAGCATGGGCTTCATTTTCTCGGTAGCCCTTCCCTTCTCTTTTATCGCTGGGGTGGAGCTTTGAAGTATCTGTGTCTGAGTGCATTTGTTTATGTATTCTTCTTCCACCTCTCTTTCCTCTGGTCTTTCGCCTTGATTGTTTACCTGTGAGTTCCGATGCCTCCTCGGTTAAGTGTATTTTCAGCACACGCAACAGATGTAGATCTGAGTTTGAAGGGACGTAGTGTGCTGATCGAAGTGTGATGAGCTCCTTTCTGAAGTACCGTCTATTTGACCGGGTCAGGAGGACCTCCTTCGTTTCAGTGTTCATGCTTCGTTATCTGGTCACGATACAGCACGAAGCGACACTAGCATTTGACTGGGCAAGTTTCGGCCACGCTTTGTCCCATCGAAACTGTACACATTAAGTCTACCTTTCATGACTTAAAATACACTGTTATATACTTCGTTGCATCACTTCTTTCACATTAGTATGCTTAATTCAATGTTGTACACTATATTGTGCATGGGCATACTGCTCGATCATCACAATTCCTACATGGCGTATTGCTAAAGTGCCATTTTGTGTACTGAAATATGATTTTCCATTGTACATACTCTTCTATGCGCTTTATATAAAAAATTGCTGCTACTTGGTGACTGTTCCTCGATGTTATGTATATTAACACACTAGGGGGCTTCAAATGGAAACCTTAAAAGTGGAATAGAAATGATGAAAACCTAGTCTTTGTATTGTAACTTGTTAATATGGTTGCTAAGGATGTCAAGAGTGTCCTGCATTTGAAGTTCCATTGTGTGTGTGTGCGCGTGCGTATATATATATATATATATGTATATTTCATTGGTAATAAGAGAGCATGAAACAAATGAAGCAAAAAGCTCATACAAAACAGTTGACTGCTACATACTAGTGGACACATACAACATACCTACACATGTTGACGTGCCTGGTTTCATTCTCATCTGAACCTGACATACTCTCAAATAGTATTGATCTGTATTTCTTAAATCTTGCCATTGATTGTTGTGTCTCTCTGCAGTTCAAGAATCAATTGAATGTGCCAATGGAGATTCTGTACAAACAAGGAAGTACCCTGATATCTGCTGGGGAGGTGTTTCCAACTGAGACCTTCCATGTCCCTTTGGATGCTGTTGACAGTCTGACTGGGGAATTATTCCTACAGCCTAAAACAGAGGAACTATGGTAATGATCCACTATAACATGAGATAAATATGTTCACATTTCTTTTATCTGTAATTATACATGTACTTTATACTTGTTCGATAATGTTATGTCTACAATACCATAGATGCCACAAAACAAAAAAGAAGCCATTGGTGACCAAATAAATTCTAGACATATGTGACAGAAGAAGGTCACTGAAAAACCAAAATGATCCACCTGATGAGGTTGGCAGATATAAAGAGGTCAAGAAAGCGATACAACAAAAGATGAGAGAGGCAAAAGAAGCGTGGATATGTGAGCAATGTACAAACATTGAAGAGAGATTAGACAGAAAGGACGCTAATGGAGCATACAAGATGGTCAAAGAACTGGTAACACCAAGACAAGGCAGGAACTTTATGATCCCTGATAAAAGCGGCAAGTGCCTTATGGATGACAATGATGTACTGGCACGATGGACAGAGTAATGTTCTGAGTTATAAAACTATGAGGGACGGAACGAACCTCGGGAAACAATCCCTCCAACACCAACAACTATAGAGGATAACCAATTGATAACGAAGGAAGAGGTAGCTGCAGCGGTAAAAATATTAAGAAGAGGAAGGCTGCCTGCATGGACAATAGAGGTCCTACAGGCAGGTGGGGAGGTAGTGGTAGAAGGCCTGACACACATCTGCAACAAAATATGGGCACCAGACAACTGGCCGGACTTATGGACAGGGTCAGTGGTTGTGCCGTTGCCTAGGTCTGGAAACCTAGGGCTGTGCCAGAGTTACAGAGCAGTGGGCCTCGTCTGCCGCCCTGGCGGGGCCGTTATTGGTTTGATCCTCGACTGATTGGGGCCCCGGGCGGAGAGCATTGTTGCTGAGGAGCGGGCGGGGAGGGGGCGCTACAGAGCAGACAGATATTTGGTTTAGGGCTGCTGGGCAAAAGATATTTAGAGCGGCGGCGGGAACTGTCTCATGTGTTTGTTGATTTTGGGAAGGCGTTTGATGGGGTGTGGTATGTGGCGCTATGGGCAACCATGAGGATGTATAAAATCAACAGAAATATTATGAAGGTCTTTGGGCACCTGTATGACAGGGCGTCTGGTGAAGTTCTTGTGGGTGGGAGGCGAGGGGACTGGTTTCGCACATCGGTTGGTGTGGGACAGGGTCTTTTCAATGTATTCCTTGAGGGAGTTGTGGGTTGGGCACTTGGAGGTTACGTTGGTACTGTCAAGATGTCGGGCCGGGCAATTACCAACCTTTGTTTTGCGGATGACATTGGCGGGCTCGGAGGTGGAGCTCTAGGGAAGGGTCAGGGGGCTCGATGGGACAGCTCTTGACTGGTGTGGAGATGGGCGCTGGGGGAATAAATTGGTAACCAGCGGCGCAGAGAGCTTCAGCGGTGGGATTGGGGCTGATGGCCGCAGCTCGAGGTGGTTGTCCGTTTTTAATATCTGGGTGTGAGGTGCTGGCCAGAGTGGCACGGATGGTGGATGCACTTACACAGCTACACAAAATCTGGCAGGATGGGTGGTTGGCGCTGTGCACGAGGATCAGATTGGTGCGTACATTGGTCCTGTCGGTGTTCCTCTGTGCTTGTGGGGCATGGACAGTTGCGGTAATGACTTTCTATTGACGGTAATCCACAAGGGAAGATGTTCTGTTACACCAAATTTGGTGTAGTTGTTTTCACAATATTTACATTTTACTGAAGGCATTTGAAGTTCAAAACGTGCTAAAAAATAAATGCACCAATCAACATCAGCGTGATTGTTTACAATTTACGCACACCCAGAAAGAACGTTCCTGCTGTATTCATTATATATATATAGCAAAGCTGTCAAGACCAGGCTTAGAGAGATGCAAGATTCCTGGCTCAGCAAAAAAGTGACAAAATTGAGGTGTTCGCCGAGCGTTATGACACCAAACAGTTTTACGAGGCATTGAAAGATCTATACGGCCCACAGCCCTCTAGTAATACTCCAGTTCGCAGTGCGGATGGGACGCTGCTAACAGATAAGGTTCAGATTCTAGACAGATGGGCAGACCACTTCTGCAAAATACTAAACCACCCATCGTCCATAAATGAAGAGGCCATCCGGCGAATGCCGCAGGTGGAACTGAACCTGGCGTTGGATGAAGTCATCACTGAGGAGGAAGTCGACAGGGCAATCAGTTCACTATCTATAGGAAAAGCTCCAGGAGCGGATGCAATACCAGCAGAGGTATATAAGACAGCTGGCCCATCCCTCACCAGAAGGATCACTGAACTCTTCTGTCACATGTGGGCTGAAGGAAAAATTCCGCAGGAGCTAAAGGACGCCTCAATCGTTCACCTGTACAAAAGAAAAAAAAAGCAACTGTCAGGAATGCGACAATCATCATGGCATATTGCTACTCTCCTTAGCAGGCAAGATCCTAGCGCGCTTACTGCTAAACAGGCTCAATAAACACCTTGAACAAAGCCACCACCTCCCAGAAAGCCAATGTGGATTCAGAGCTGGAAGAGGAACAGTGGACATGATTTTTGCCGCTGGCCAAGTACAAAGAGAAGTGTCGGGAACAAAATTAGGCCTTGTACACCACATTTATTGATTTGGCAAAGGCATTTGATACAGTTAACAGAGGAGGGCTGTGGATGATAATGTCTAAGTTTGGCTGCCCCAACAAGTTCATAACCATGGTGAAACAGCTACACGAAGGCATGTGTGCTCGTGTACTGGACAGCGGTGCAATCTCTAAAACGTTTCTAGTATCAAACGGAGTAAAACAAGGATGTGTACTCGCCCCGACTTTGTTCAGCATGATGTTCGCAGCCATGACGACAGACGCCTTCAGGTCACTGGAGCTTGGAATACCCATAAAGTACTGCACAGATGGCAAGTTACTCAATCCCAGAAGAATGAAGGCCAAAACCAAAGTGGCTGGCGACATAATCAGGGAACTTGTATTTGCTGACGACTGCGTTCTAATGAGCAACTCAGAACTGAACATGCAGGTTGGAATGGACCGGTTCTCTGCCGCATGCAAAAATGTTTGCCTGACCATAAATGCAAAAAAAACAGAGGTCATGTACCAACCAGCACCAGGCATGCCGTACACAAAACCAAAGACTACAGTCAGCGGGCAGACACTGAATGTCGTAGACAAATTCACATATCTGGGCAGCACGCTGTCGAGATCTGTCAGCCTAGGCGACGAGGTGGCAAGCAGAATAGCAAAGGCCAGCACAGCCTTTGGTAGAATGCGCTCGATGGTCTAAGTACGTCGTGACATCAGCGTCAAGACCAAACTCAACGTCTACCATGCAACCATCGTTCCAACCCTGATAGAGAGCCTGCTGACTTTCATCAACGATTGTCTCCGCTGGATTGAATGACTGAGATGGTACGATAAGATCACTAATATCGATCTATTAATAAGAACTTGGCAACTGTAGATAGAATGAGACATTCGAGGTCACTGATAACGTTGGATTGGTCACACATTGAGGCGTCGTCCTGACAGTATTACAAGACAGTCTCTCTTTTGAGTTCTCCTCGGCAAGAGGGTGAGAGGCAAGTGTACGTGGAAAAGATAACTCGCATCAAAGATTAAGAAGGCAGTGAAGACGTGGAATCACTGACACTGTTGGCTCATAGGACAATTTGGTGGTTGTTGAAGGCCTGTGCTCCTCTTGGAGCTGAAAGGTTATTGATCGATTGAATGTAATCAACATAATACTGCAGTATAGCTGTCTGATTCTTTTCAGCTTTGCTGTTTCCACTGAGAGTGTGAAATGGAAGTTGCTGACTGACAAAACAATAGAAGTCAATCTCCTGTCTTGTAACTCTAACAATGCAGGGCAATCCACCTACTACTTCTGTGTAAGTTGTTTCTTGCCTTATATATGCTGCTGCCGCTTCTTCTTCTTCCTATTCTTCATCTTTTTCTTCTTCTTATTCTTTACTTCTTATTCTTCTTCTATCCCCTTGTCTTGATAGACGGTCTGTAGAGGTGTTGTTTTATTTTGCCTGCAAGATGTCGATGTCACTCCGTGTTTCTTCACTGTCTCACGTACAACGTCTATCCGTCTATTTCTTGGTCTCCCTCTTGCACTGCAACTCTCTTGTCTGGTGTAGTAGATACATGCAGTTGGTAGCTTTGGTTGCATTCTTGCCTGCTCATTGAGCCATTTTATTCTCTGCCTTTTGATGTATTCCATGCACGGTGTGTCTGATTTCATTGTTTCGGGCTCAGTCCAGTCGGGTGACCCCGACAGCTTTTCTCAACACCTTATTTCACATTCCACCTTTTTTCTTTCGTGTGTCTTAATGAAAGTCCATGTCTGACACTGTTGCAGAGAGATAGTATAAAAATACTAATTATCAACCGTCCCTCTGTTTCCATTGGAATTTGTTTGTGTTTTCATAATTGTAAGAGCTGATAGGAAACCATATTTACTTTATGTATTCTTGAATCAACCTCTCTGTCCATCCTTCCATTTTGTATAAGCAGGACACCAAAATACTTCAATCCTCTGACTTGTTTCCGTCTGCCTTTTTCACAACAAATATTTACTTTACTGTCTTCTCTTTATGCTACCGTGTTATATTTCCATTGACTGGTAAATGCATGTGTTGACTGGAACCTCCACCTGAGTGGTAGAAGCATGTACCTACTGCAACCTCCAACCTGACTGGTACAAGCATGTGTTGACTAGAACCTTCAACCTGAGGGGTACAAGCATGTGTTGACTGCAACCTCCACCTGACTGGTACAAGCATGTATTGACTGGAACCTCCAACCTGAGTGGTACAAGCATGTGTTGACTGCAACCTCCAACCTGAGTGGTACAAGCATGTATTGACTGGAACCTCCAACCTGAGTGGTACAAGCATGTGTTGACTGCAACCTCCAACCTGACTGGTACAAGCATGTGTTGACTGCAACCTCCACCTGACTGGTACAAGCATGTGCCTACTGCAACCTTCACCTGACCGGTACAAGCATGTACCTACTGCAACCTCCAACCTGACTGGTAGAAGCATGTACCCACTGCAACCTCCAACCTGACTGGTAGAAGCATGTACCCACTGCAACCTCCAACCTGACTGGTACAAGCATGTACCTACTCCAACCTCTAACCTGACTGGTACAAGCATGTACCTACTGCAACCTCCAACCTGACTGGTACAAGCATGTACCTACTCCAACCTCCACCTGACTGGTACAAGCATGTACCCACTGCAACCTCCACCTGACTGGTACAAGCTTATACCCACTGCAACCTCCACCTGACTGGTACAAGCATATACCCACTGCAACCTCCACCTGACGGGTACAAGCATGTACCTACTGCAATCTCCAACCTGAGTGGTTCAAGCATGTACCCACTGCAACCTCCAACCTGAGTGGTACAAGCATGTACAAGCAGGAGTGATCCCCTTATTCAAAAAAGGCAAAAAATCAGATCCGGCAAATTATAGACCGGTGAGTTTAACGAGCATAGTCTGTAAATTGTTAGAGTCAATAATCAAAGAAAACATTGTAATGCATTTAGAAAAATTTAATCTAATTAGAAATAGTCAGCATGGGTTTACTAGAGGGAGATCATGCTTAACAAATCTATTAGAATTCATGGAGGAGGTTACTAAAATCATAGATAAAGGGGAGCCAGTGGATGTTATTTATCTAGACTTTGCAAAGGCCTTTGATAGAGTACCTCATCAAAGATTATTTCGAAAGTTAAAATCACATGGAATAGGTGGGGAAGTTGCCAAATGGATTGAAAATTGGTTAACAGGAAGAAGGCAGAGGGTGGGCATAAATAAGGAGTACTCTGAGTGGAGTGAAGTGAAAAGTGGTGTGCCACAGGGCTCGGTTTTGGGACCAATTTTGTTCTTGATATATATAAATGATTTGGACATTGATATGAGATCCATGATTGCAAAATTTGCTGATGACACAAAACTATGCAGTAGTGTCTCATCTAAAGCGGAAGTGGATATATTGATGTCGGATTTAGATAAAATTCGAGAATGGTCTGTAAGCTGGCAAATGGAGTTTAATGTAGATAAATGTACAGTCATCCACATGGGTAGATCCAATATGGAACATAAATACAGAATGGGAGAAAACAATATTAGAAAGATAGATAAGGAAAGGGACCTAGGGGTTATAATAGATCATACAGGAAAGGTGAGTGAGCAAGTTAAGGTAGCAGTGAAAAAGGCAAATGCAATGTTAGGTATGATAAAAAGAAATATTAAACATAGGAGCAAGGAAGTGATCGTCAAACTGTATAAAGCTTTAGTTAGACCTAGATTGGAGTACTGTGTACAGGTGTGGAGTCCTTATCATAGAGGGGACATAAACATGCTAGAAAGAATACAAAAAAGAGCGACAAAGATGATAGTTGGATTCCAGAATTACAGTTATGAGGAACGACTCAGAAAAACGGGCCTACAGTGTCTCGAAGAGAGAAGAATTCGTGGTGACTTAATACAGGTTTATAAGATGATCAGAGGAATCGATAAATTAGACTATAACAAGTTTTTTAAAATACAGCCACCTACAATAACACGAGGGCATAGCTACAAGCTGATTAAAGAGAGGTCCAGGTTAGATATTAGGAAATATTTTTTTAGTCAGAGAGTGGTGTCTGCTTGGAATGCATTGCCAGGGGAGGTGGTGGAGGCAGGGACAGTTAATGCGTTTAAGAATAAACTGGATGCGCATAGCTTTTAGAGCAAGGTGATGTAAATGAAACTGGTTGTATACAGACTCTGCAGGGTCTTCTAAACCAGTATAAAGACGTTAAGTTAAGTTAAGTTATATGTTGACTGCAACCTCCACCTGACTGGTACAAGCATATGTTGACTGCAACCTCCACCTGACTGGTACAAGTATGGGTTGACTGCAACTTTCCAACCAAATTGTAAACATGAATAAAGAGGGCTGTGCTTGCTGCTAGTAATCTTACCAAACACAATGAAATAAATCAGATACCACGCCACTATGGAAAGATCTACAAATGGGGACCAGTTGTATCATATCCATGAAGAGAGAGAGAACTTCTATTAGTGGACCAGCAAAATCATATCTGTGGAGAAAGAACATCTTTTAGTGGACCAACTGCATCATACTGATGGAGAGATGGAGAGAGAGAGGACATCTATTAGTGGACCAGCTTCATCATACTGATGGAGAGAGAGAGAGAGGACATCTATTAGTGGACCAGCTTCATCATATCTGTGGAGAGAGAGAGGACATCTATTAGTGGACCAACTGCATCATACTGATGGAGAGAGAGACAGGACATCTATTAGTGGGACCAGCTTAATCATACTGATGGAGAGAGAGAGAACATCTATTAGTGGACCAGTAACATCATATCGATAGAGAGAAAGAGAGAGGATAGCTATTAGTGAACCAGCTGCATCATATGTATGGAGAGAGAGGACATCTATTAGTGGGCCAGCTGCATCATATGTATGGAGAGAGAGGACATCTATTAGTGGGCCAGCTGCATCATACCCATGGAGAGAGAGGACATCTATTAGTGGGCCAGCTGCATCATACCCATGGAGAGAGAGGATAGCTATTAGTGAACCAGCTGCATCATACCCATGGAGAGAGAGGACATCTATTAGTGGGCCAGCTGCATCATACCCATGGAGAGAGAGGACATCTATTAGTGGGCCAGCTGCATCATACCCATGGAGAGAGAGGATAGCTATTAGTGAACCAGCTGCATCATACCCATGGAGAGAGAGGACATCTATTAGTGGGCCAGCTGCATCATACCCATGGAGAGAGAGGACATCTATTAGTGAACCAGCTGCATCATATGTATGGAGAGAGAGGACATCTATTAGTGGGCCAGCTGCATCATACCCATGGAGAGAGAGGACATCTATTAGTGGGCCAGCTGCATCATACCCATGGAGAGAGAGGACATCTATTAGTGGGCCAGCTGCATCATACCCATGGAGAGAGAGGATAGCTATTAGTGAACCAGCTGCATCATACCCATGGAGAGAGAGGACATCTATTAGTGGGCCAGCTGCATCATACCCATGGAGAGAGAGGACATCTATTAGTGGGCCAGCTGCATCATACCCATGGAGAGAGAGGACATCTATTAGTGGGCCAGCTGCATCATACCCATGGAGAGAGAGGACATCTATTAGTGGGCCAGCTGCATCATACCCATGGAGAGAGAGGACATCTATTAGTGGGCCAGCTGCATCATACCCATGGAGAGAGAGGACATCTATTAGTGGGCCAGCTGCATCATACCCATGGAGAGAGAGGACATCTATTAGTGGGCCAGCTGCATCATACCCATGGAGAGAGAGGACATCTATTAGTGGGCCAGCTGCATCATACCCATGGAGAGAGAGGACATCTATTAGTGGGCCAGCTGCATCATACCCATGGAGAGAGAGAGGACAAATATTAGTGGGTCAGCTGCATCATACCCATGGAGAGAGAGAGGACAAATATTAGTGGGCCAGCTGCATCATACCCATGGAGAGAGAGGACATCTATTAGTGGGCCAGCTGCATCATACCCATGGAGAGAGAGGACATCTATTAGTGGGCCAGCTGCATCATACCCATGGAGAGAGAGAGGACAAATATTAGTGGGTCAGCTGCATCATACCCATGGAGAGAGAGAGGACAAATATTAGTGGGCCAGCTGCATCATACCCATGGAGAGAGAGAGGACAAATATTAGTGGGCCAGCTGCATCATACCCATGGAGAGAGAGAGGACAAATATTAGTGGGCCAGCTGCATCATACCCATGGAGAGAGAGAGGACAAATATTAGTGGGCCAGCTGCATCATACTCATGAAGAGAGAGGACATCTATTAGTGGGCCAGCTGCATCATACCAATGGAGAGAGAGAGGACAAATATTAGTGGGCCAGCTGCATCATACCCATGGAGAGAGAGAACACATATTAGTGGGCCAGCTGCATCATACTCATGGAAAGAGAGGACACATATTAGTGGGCCAGCTGCATCATACCCATGGAGAGACAGAGAACAAATATTAGTGGGCCAGCTGTGTCATACCTTTACAAAGAGATGATGATAAGATGAATAGATTCAAAAAGAATCTAATTGATCCCTTCT
The DNA here is from genome assembly GCA_036924085.1 of Ariolimax columbianus. Classification (NCBI taxonomy): domain Eukaryota; kingdom Metazoa; phylum Mollusca; class Gastropoda; order Stylommatophora; family Arionidae; genus Ariolimax; species Ariolimax columbianus. The sequence continues at coordinate 40,952,965 of JAVGWX010000019.1, read as the reverse complement.
GGAGTGATGAAAACAAATAGTGATGTTCTGATGAGAGTAGTCATGAGTAGAGAACGTTTGACAGAAATTAGCATTAGGCAAGTCAAATATTTTGGTCAAATAAAAAGACATGATACTTTATTGAAAACAATACTTCATGGGAAGACAAGAGGCGGGCAGCGCTATTAGTGGGAGAGTAGCATCAAAACATGGACTAATGTCAGTCTGACAAAAAGTACCTCAAGACAAGAGAGAGGATATTGGACGTCCATTGCAGTAAATCCTTGTTGTGGAGAGGGCACTTGAATGGAATTGATTTGAGTCAAATTTCAGCTAGCTTTTTATGTACAAGGGTTGCCTCCCCATTACACTCTTAGCCAGTTTGTTTCCATGGCCGCCGCTAGGAGATGGAGTAGTATCTTAGTCAGCTCTGGTTTTCTGACCCTCATGCAAGCAGTCAGCTGTGAGTCACTGGCTACTGACAGCTCATTCACTATGCTGCATCTTCGACCCCAGTCCCTCATAAACACTGTGCACGTAAAATAATCCTTGGCAGTCGAAAATCAAAAGAAGCAGGCTAAAGCCACTGTCTTGGCAAAAATTCTGAAAGTGATATAAGTTCTGCACAATTGTAGCCTGCATAAAGGCCATAAAGAAGCAGCCCCTCCATTATACAGACACAACAGTCCAATCACCTGTTTGTTAGCGCACCCGATTGCAAGTATATACAAAAATACCTCTACACCCACAGAAGTTGGAGAGAAGGGAAGTGAGGATACCGAAATAGTGGTGTTAAATCAAAGGTGACTGATATACAAAATGACGAATAGGGAAGGCAATATGACATTTACAATGATACAAACACCTACTCCAAACCTCTTAAACAAGATATATACTAGGTAACATAAACAGACAAAGGATAAAACTAAAGAAGACATTCAGAAATGGACTGTCCCACTTGAGATGGTTTGGTCATGTCTGCAGAATTAGTAACAAACAATGATAGTAAAAAGTTATGGACCCAAATCTCTAGAGTTTAAAGGGTGAACATTCGCAGGTAGTGTCTCAAGAAGAATGATGGATGTGGCTGGAATCATGCTAAAAGAAAGCCAGCATTATCTTCTTGTGTGTAGTTAGTTTTCTTTTCACCTGTGTCGTTGAGCGTCGTGGGGAGCTTAAGTCGTCTGTCCTGTGCCAAGTGCGTTGTGTCAGTCAATGTGAACCATGTCGCTGCACAATCACTCTAATGTCATCTATCCACGTGCCTTGCAGGCAGCCCCCTTGTCCTGTAGCCAGATCTACCAGCATTGTAAGCCATCAGTGGAAGTTGATGATGGTGCATTCTCATGAGATGACCAAACCAACTTATTTTCTGCCTGGAAATGTATTCGGCACATGACGTAGTGCCGACCATACTTTAAATGTCGTCATTCAACATTCTGTCTCTTTTGGTAACACGGATGACCTTCCTCACACTTCATTTCACATGTCAAAATTCTGCTCTTATGCACATTGGACAAAGGCCATGTTTGGCACTGGTAGCACAGAGTCGAAATAAATATACTGTTTATCAGCTGTTGCTCTGCTGCCAAACTAATGCTTGGGTGTCTAAGCAGTAAGACATCTGATAAGTCACAGCAGATGCTTTCTGACACCTAGTCTCAATTTCCCTGTCGATCCTATCGTCTGCCCAAAAAATATTGCCCAAATACTTAAACTTATTCTTTTGTGTTTGTTTTCAAATTACAACTTCTATATCCCTCATTATCATAAACTTGTTGGGTGGTCTATGTCAGGCATCTCTTGTCGACAACATATAGTATTTCCTACAGTTGGGTTGTAGATAACCATGCTGTCACTCTACTGCTTTCATGGAGCTGGCAGACTTAGAAAACACGCTGTGCTGTTTGTTTGTTTTCCCCATCTGGACTTATGTGTGTTTTAATTTTAATATGTTGAACTAATGATACTTCTGGCTGCTCTACACATCTCAAGGTAGTAGATGATTGGCAGAGTCAGTAAATATGCTGATATTGTGGGCAACAAGAATTATGATAATGATGCATAAACAATGATCTCTAGAACATTTAACTTATCACACCATACATCTGATGTGTTCTACCAGGTCTCGGCAGAGTTTGAGAAGTTATACAAGGAAAATACACAGGAGCATGCAGATCATTTCATCACCCTTCAGTTGTGCCCTGCATTGTTTATACACAATCTCCTGCCATTCAGTTTGAACATTTCAATTCAGGTGTGTCAGTGTGCCTGTAGTCTAGCACAGCTCACATATGTGTTGCAACATTCTAGTTAACCCCTTTTCTCTCGCTTATTCTTATTGTGCTGTGGCATTTATTAATGTAAAATGCTAATTTATTGTTGTTGACAATTACATAATTAATTTTTGACAACTTTCATGAATTTATTTATTGTATTTGTTGTGTCTTTAAGCATAAATCTTGCTAAAAGAACCAATGAAATTGTTTAACTTAACTCTTTCAGGACCTAAAGCCACTAAAGTGGCTTTTTAACAAATCCCTACATGACCTGTAGCCACTATAGTTGACAACAAGTTTCTTGTGACCGAATACTTTACTGCTAAACTAGAACAGTTCTCTTAGCAAAATGTTACCAAAACGAGCGTTAAGTATCTCAAACGCATTGTTTATTTCAAATAAAGTGTGTTCACTGCTTTTACCTCCATACATTTTTTCACATTGTTATTGATTCTGAAGTCATTGAGAAAAATGTACATAAGTTTAATATTTATAGACACAATAATAATAATTCGTCCATCGTCGTCGATTAGGACCACCAACATCAGCACATGTCATAATGCCACCTTGAGTTGGTGTGTGCGCTCACGACTGATCAAGCCAATTTGAGCCTGGAAAACTCTATGGCACGACTGGCAAACATAATCAGCAGTTGTCTCTTAAATTTTCTCTGCTCTTGACTTCCTGATTGCACGTCTATCCTGAGCTGCCTGGATACGGAGACCCTCGCTGAGTTTAATGCCGTCTGCGACCGTGCTCTTCCATATTGAGCGATTGTGAGCCATGTTCTCCCAGGTGTTAATGTCTATTTGACAGGACTTAAGGGACTCTGACAGGTCCTTGAAACGCTTTGTAGGCGTTCTTGTGATCCTTCTCCTTCACTTGGTTACATTGCCTCTTTGGAAACTTTTCGTCTAACATTCGGGCAAGGTGGCCAGCCCATCTCAATTGGGATTTTTGCAGAAATGCATGAATACTTTGCATGTTGTCTTTGGACAGCACTTCAGTATCTGTGATATGGTCCTGCCAGCGTATATGCAATATGCGTCTCAGATAGTTTATGTGAAAATGTTTTAGCCTCCTGGCGTCACCAGCATAGACAGTCCAGCTCTCACACGCATAGAGCATGGTGGTAGACTTTCAGCTTAGTCATTATGCTGATTCCTCGGCGTTCCCATACTGTTGAGTGCATTTGGCCAAAAGCTGAGCCGGCCTTTTCTATTCTATTAGCCAGCTCATCAGCAATAGTCACTGATCTCAACAGCATGCTTCCAAGGTAGACAAATGTTTCAACCGCTTATAATTTCTATCCCCTCTCTGTAACTACTGGCTATTTATACGATGTGCCTGGTGCCGGTTGATACATGACCTCAGTTTTCTTTGTGCTAATTGTCAAGCCAAAGTTGTCACGAGCAGCAGAGAACTGGTCCATACCCTCCTGCATTTTCCGTTCTGAGCTACTGTTCAGAGCACAGTTATCTACAAGCAAGAGTTTGCATATCGTGTTGTGCATCACCTTGGTCGTCGCCTTCAGTCTGCGGATATTGAATAGACCACCATCCATGTGGTACATATTGGTATGCAATACTTGGTATTCTCGAAGGTGTCCATCAACATAGCTGAAAACATCATACTGAACAGTGTCGGAGCAAGTATACATCCCTATTTCACATCGTTGTTGACCTAAAATGGTGGAGAGGTCTCGCCGCTGTCAAGTACACGTGAGTGCATGCCCTAATGGAGCTGTTTCACCACAGTTACAAATTTGCTACGATAGCCGAATTTAGACATGATCTGCCATAGCCCACCTCTGCTGACCGTATCAAATTCCTTTTGTGAGGTCAATGAACGTAATATAGAGCGTGCGGTTATGTTCTAGACATTTCTCCTGCACCTGACGCGCTGAAAATATCATGTCCACAGTTCCTTGACCAACTCTAAATCCACACTGACTTTCCTGGAGGTGATGATATAGCTCAAGATGTTTGTTCAGGCAGTTGAGCAGCACATGTGCGAGGATCTTTCTGGAAATAGATAGTATTGAAATTCCGCGATGATTGTCACACTCCCGGTGATTGCCTTTTCTCTTGTAGATATGCACTATTGACGCACCTTTCATTTCCTGTGGGACTACTCCTTCAGCCCACATAGAGCAGAAAAGTTCAGTGAGCCTTTTGGTGAGACATGTTCCTGCTGCTGTATACACCTCTGCTAGTATTGTGTCAGCTGCAGGGGCTTTTCTAGGAGAAATAGATATGATGGCTTTGTCTACTTCATCCTCAGTTATGATATCATTCATAGCCGTGTTCATTTCTACCTGGGGCATGCATTGGATGGCCTCTTCATTTATGGATGTTGGACTGTTAAGAACGTTGCAGAAATGTTCTGCCCACCTGTCGAGGATCTGAGCTTTTTCTGTTATCAGCAATCCATCGGCATTTCGAACTGGAGAGTTACCAGAAGGCTGTGGACCATATAGTGAATTCAGTGCTGCAAAGAACACTTTGAGGCCATGGCGCAGAGCAAACGCCTCTATCTCGTCTGTCAGTCTGCTTAGCCAGGAATCTTATAACTCCCTGAATCTCTTTTGAACTGTTCTTCGAGCACTAGTAAAGGCGATTTTCTTTAACAAGGATAATGTGTCATTTTGAAGAACCCTATGCACTTGACGTTTAGTGTTGAGAAGAATCTTAATTTCGCCATAATTTTCGTTGAACCAGTCTTTGTGATTTCGTGTGGATGTACCAAGGTGTTTTAGCGCTGTAGAGTAAACAGTGTCCCTTATGGTCGCCCAGTTTTGATCGATGCTGGAGTTTCCAAGCTGAATCTCACCTAGTCTGTTTCTAGCTCAGCAGCGAAACTGTTTCTGGTAGGTTCCCACTTCAGCTTCTCAACATTTAGTCTTCCCGGTGCTTTTGTCCCTTGAGGACGCCTCTTGAGTTGGACTTTTAGAATCAACTTGGTTATCACGAGATGATGGTCAGTCCAACATTTCGCACCACATACACTCTTAGTTATTTTGACATCACTTTGGTCCCGACATCTGACAGTGATGTAGTCGATAAGATGCCAGTGGCGAGACCTGGGATGCATCCACGTTGTTCTTTTTCTAGTTGGAAGTCGGCAGATGGTATTGGTAATGATAAGCTCATTTGTGGCAAATGTATTCAGTAAGAGTAGGCCGTTGCCGTTACACTTAACTATGCAATTTTGACCAATGATGCTATCCCATGCAGTCTAGTCTGCGCCAACTCTGGCGTTAAAATCTCCTAGCAGAATAAATTTGTCCGATTTTGGGACCATAGCAATAAGTGACTTGAGATCTTCATAGAACCTATCTTTCTCCTAGATCGGGTTTGTCAGAGTTGGTGTGTAGGCACTTATAATTGTGGCCTGACGTTCCTCTGTCAGGGGAAGTCGCATTATCATGAGGCGATCGCTGATTCCCTTAGGTAGCCTTTTTAATTGCCGTACGATTGTGAACTTTATGGGAAATCCAACACCACACCAACCTCACATCGTTCCTGATTGCTATGGCCGCTCAAGAAAAAAGTGTAGCCAGCACCATCCTTTGAGAGTTGTCCCTCCTCCGCCAATCGCGTCTCGCTCAGAGCGGCTATGCTGATTTTAGTCAGTTCCTTTGCGACCAGGACGGTCCTCCGTTCTGGCATGTTAGCCCTAGTATTGTCCTTAAGTGTGCAAACATTACATGTGGCAAGTGTAATAGGCACTACCGTTTTCTTATTTATATTTCGACCGTAATATAGTGGTAGCCCCTCCAGCCACAGCATGCTGGTCAGGGTGTAGTGAAGCAGGCAATGTTTAGGTCACCTTTTCTAGCCCCTTCCTCAGGCTACGGAGGTGAGCAGTGCTATCCTAAAGAGGGCTGCTCAGTCATTTAGGGGGCTGCCGGGTTCCACTGCTGCCTCAAGTCAGTGAAAGACAACCATATGACCTGAACCATCTGCGCGCAGGTCTGCCACTACAGCTTCCAGTGTATCCTCACCTGCTGCTTCACCACTTGCTCATCGGCACAGGACTTTTGCATGAGATATGAGATGCAGGTGATGCCGTGAGGTCAGGCATCACATATACGGGTTGACATACCCGATTGCACTGAGAGGATTCTTCTTCAACTATCCACACCTTATTCAGCTTGCTAGTCAAAGCGGTTTCCTAAAGTATGTTCGCTGCGCATTCTGCAGCGGGTCATAGGATGAAAAGACATTCCGTGCCGCCGGGTACTGTATCAACCATGTAAACACAGTAACAAGTAGATAATTACAGTCATATTCTTAACTTAACTTGACTTAACATCTTTATACTGGTTTAGAAGACCCTGCAGAGTCTGTATACAACCAGTTACATTTACATCACCTTGCTCTAAAATCTATGCGCATCCAGTTTATTCTTAAATGCATTAACTGTCCCTGCCTCCACTACCTCCCCTGGCAATGCATTCCAAGCAGACACCACTCTCTGACTAAAAAAATATTTCCTAATATCTAACCTGGACCTCTCTTTAATCAGCTTGTAGCTATGCCCTCGTGTTATTGTAGGTGGCTGTATTTTAAAAAACTTGTTATAGTCTAATTTATCGATTCCTCTGATCATCTTATAAACCTGTATTAAGTCACCACGAATTCTTCTCTCTTCGAGACACTGTAGGCCGGTTTTTCTGAGTCGTTCCTCATAACTGTAATTCTGGAATCCCACTATCATCTTTGTCGCTCTTTTTTGTATTCTTTCTAGCATGTTTATGTCCCCTCTATGATAAGGACTCCACACCTGTACACAGTACTCCAATCTAGGTCTAACTAAAGCTTTATACAGTTTGACGATCACTTCCTTGCTCCTATGTTTAATATTTCTTTTTATCATACCTAACATTGTATTTGCCTTTTTCACTGCTACCTTAACTTGTTCACTCACCTTTCCTGTATGATCTATTATAACCCCTAGGTCCCTTTCCTTATCTATCTTTCTAATATTGTTTTCTCCCATTCTGTAATTATGTTCCATATTGGATCTACCCATGTGGATGACTGTACATTTATCTACATTAAACTCCATTTGCCAGCTTACAGACCATTCTCGAATTTTATCTAAATCCGACATCAATATATCCACTTCCGCTTTAGATGAGACCCTACTGCATAGTTTTGTGTCATCAGCAAATTTTGCAATCATGGATCTCATATCAATGTCCAAATCATTTATATATATCAAGAACAAAATTGGTCCCAAAACCGAGCCCTGTGGCACACCACTTTTCACTTCACTCCACTCAGAGTACTCCTTATTTATGCCCACCCTCTGCCTTCTTCCCGTTAACCAATTTTCAATCCATTTGGCAACTTCCCCACCTATTCCATGTGATTTTAACTTTCGAAATAATCTTTGATGAGGTACTCTATCAAAGGCCTTTGCAAAGTCTAGATAAATAACATCTACTGGCTCCCCTTTAACTATGATTTTAGTAACCTCCTCCGTGAATTCTAATAGATTTGTTAAGTATGATCTCCCTCTAGTAAACCCATGCTGACTATTTCTAATTAGATTAAATTTTTCTAAATGCATTACAATGTTACAATTACATTCTGTGGCTGCATCCATAGCCTTTGACTGTCCTCAGCCCAACTGCAAGACAGTAGATGATAGTTGACATTTATATATCTTGTGACCGCTAAGTACTCCCTAGCTACCTCTTTTCATGAAGACAAAATGTTGTAATTCTCAACAAACGTAGATACTAATACAATTTATGGGCATAAATGCATCAAATAAACTGTGTTTTGAAAGACTTGATTCTTATGTATAAACTTGCCATAAAAATGGATATCACACAAATTGAGGTGAATTACAATATTTTGACGTATAGATTATCTGCTTCTAAAAATGTTTTTGTTTTTAAATCCTATTTATTCTGCCAAATAATCGTATATCAACAATTTACTGATATGTTCATTTTTTTCTTGTAACCATTTCCATTCCCAGTGATATATAATATTAATATATTTGTCTTTATTAATGTGCAAAGTAGTAACATAAAAAAAGGCATGCAGGGATTTTTTTTCAAAACTGAAAACTTACTTGGTCCAAATCTAAATATAATCAGGTCCTGAAAGAGTTAATGTATATTCGTATAAATTTGTATTAGAACAAAATCCTTTTCTTTTTCTCGTTCACTACGTGTATTCCATTTCTCTGGATAATGGTTGCTCTTGTGGAGAGTTCTTCATGGCTTCCAAACAACTTTATGTCTCTGTCTGTCAGTGCTCTCAGTACCCAATTGCTTAATCATATAGCAGTCTTGTAGGACAATTAGCTGTCTTTGCTGCTTGCCTGCATGTACTAATAGTTGATGGAACCAATTTTAGCCTGTATAAATCTCTAGATGACGAAAATCAGCTTGGTATTGTCTTAACTCCATTATTCCAATACTCCAAGAGCCGAAAGACACTATGGCACGAGCACACACTTTTAATTCCATGGCCATATTAACAATGGTTTATGGATACAAAGTCTGGAACTTGGTGCAAAACAGATGCTGAGAAGCTCTGAGTCAATCAGAGAGCAATGGAACAGCGCTTACTAAAGATTTCAATAAGGGATCAGATCCAAAATGAAGAAATTCAACATCAAACTTTGTTTCAGGCCATCATGGAAGGAGGTAAAACAACAAGTAAAGATCCCGTCACACCTTGCCAAATATGGTGTTTTATTCACATATTATTTTGTAACCCATGGCATATAGTGGATAATGTGGTTAGCCTCACAATTTTTATGGCTGGTTTGTGATCAGAAAAAAAATCTCGCACCAACTGGGGACTGAACCCTGATCGCCTGACTAAAAAGCCAGTGCACTAACCACTGCACTGCCGCGGCCTTCATGGAAGCAGGGATATTGCGTAAATATCATTGGGCTGGACATGTGGCATTCATGCCTGTGAACAGATGGGCACGTAGAACAACGTTTTAGTGGCACTATGACTGAACACATCCATGGGTTCACCCACCTAGGCAGTGGCGGGACCGACTGACCAAAGACCTAGGTCTGCACTGGTACAACACTGCAAAAGATTAGAACACTTACAAAATATTGTTGTATTCCTTGCATTTAATATACTTGCCTACAATTGCAATTTTAGCCTGTATAACTGACACCGAGGATATTGTGATAATGTGAAGTAGCCATTCAGACAGTTATGTCTCGTTCTCATGCGGAACAGAATCACTTGTTCTGCTCGTTCAAGATAGTAAATAGTTGTCTGGTCAACTTTTCTTACAGCTTGAATAAGGATCTTCTTTTCCTGGAAGCTGATTGTTTGTTCTTTTTGTTCATGTGTTGCTGGTATGCCACAAAGTGATTATATTCACTGTAGCATTATCCTTCTCTTGGCTTTTAGTTTGCCTAAGTTTAAGCTCTGGCAGTGTCTTTAAGTATACATTATGTTGAATGAAGAAATGAAATTATTTATTTGCATCAATTTGTAGTGGAAAAAAATTATATCTTCTTTGTTGTTAGCTCTCAGCTAACATTAATTGTCCATTTCATGCTTCCCCGTTACCACACAGTTGAATCCTCATTTTGTCACTCTGCTCTTCTTGTAGAGCGGACATACTTGGAGGATGTGTTCTACTGTTTGTTTGTCCTCCCGATTAGGGGTCCACCGGAGTCTTTGTGTATGACAAGGACAAAAATAGCACCACTGCCCCACAGAAAGCATGTCGTTAGAGGCAACTAACTGTATTACATGGCATAACACCAGCCATGGTTAGGTGGTTTGTTAAGAACAGCATAGATGGTGCATAACAGGCTGCAGGTCTACTTTGCTCTAGTGTTTGAGTCTATTAACATGGACTCGCACATCGGTTAACTACTTTCCGTAGCGGAGTAATAAGCTGCTTGAGCCTACCCCGCTCAGCTTCCTCGTGGCTACATCCAACTTACACCAGAATTTGAACCTGTACAGGTCGACTAAAACTAAGACTAAGTGAGCACTCAGGAGCGCATCGAATCCCCTGTACGACAATATGTTGTTTTTGTGCTGAAATAGTTTCTCAGTTTCTTCTCATAATATCTACATTCACTGCCAGACTGATTTATTATCATCATTTATCTGTCTAGTTCCCGTTGAAACATAAGGATACAACAGATGCTCTCCATCTGTTCCAATTCTGTGCCATCTTCTTGAGTTCTGCCAACGAGACCTCGATTGAACTGGCTTCCTCTTTGACCTCTCTTCATCCGGCATGTCTTGGCCTTCCCACCTTTTTCCTGTGGACTTCAACTCAGCACATGTCTTATACACTGAATTACACACTTTATTAACTCTTTAAGGTGAAAGGTTATCCAACACTTGGTGTTATAAAGCTCACAAAATTCTGATAACCCTACAAGGTTTAAAAGAAAGCTCTATAAAAACCTACTCACCAAATATGATATGGGGATTAAAAGTTAATAACTCATTTTCCAGAGAATCCGAAGAATGGAAGAATAATAGAAGCTTGGTATTGTGGACAAACTTAACTTACATATCTCACCACTTCTCTCACTCAGGGCACACAAGAATCTTATGTACTGGAGGCAGGTGTGAATATCCCACTTAACCATGCATCTACCAACAAAAGTGTACTCCTTGTTGAGGTAAGATATGAACTGAATCTATTGTAACCGTTTTAGAAATGTAATAGCAGCACCAGAGCAGAAGTCCTCTTTCTAGATATGAGACCTTCCGTGCAACAGGGCAAGAATGCTCATACTAGATATGACATCTTCTATACAACAGAGGAAGAATGCTCATACTAGATACGTCATCTTCTATACAACAGAGCAGGAATGCTCATACTAGATATGACATCTTCTATACAACAGAGGAAGAATGCTCATACTAGATAGGAGATCTTCTATACAACAGAGGAAGAATGCTCATACTAGATATGAGATCTTTCATACAACAGAGAAAGAATGCGCATACTAGATAGGAGATCTTCCATACAACAGAGCAAGAATGCTCATACTAGATATGACATCTTCTATACAACAGAGGAAGAATGCTCATACTAGATATGACATCTTCTATACAACAGAGGAAGAATGCTCATACTAGATACGTCATCTTCTATACAACAGAGCAGGAATGCTCATACTAGATATGACATCTTCTATACAACAGAGGAAGAATGCTCATACTAGATAGGAGATCTTCTATACAACAGAGGAAGAATGCTCATACTAGATATGAGATCTTTCATACAACAGAGAAAGAATGCGCATACTAGATAGGAGATCTTCCATACAACAGAGCAAGAATGCTCATACTAGATATGAGATCTTTCATACAACAGAGAAAGAATGCGCATACTAGATAGGAGATCTTCCATACAACAGAGCAAGAATGCTCATACTAGATATGACATCTTCTATACAACAGAGCAAGAATGCTCATACTAGATATGACATCTTCTATACAACAGAGGAAGAATGCTCATACTAGATAGGAGATCTTCCGTACAACAGAGCAAGAATGCTCATACTAGATATGACATCTTCTATACAACAGAGCAAGAATGCTCATACTAGATATGACATCTTCTATACAACAGATCAAGAATGCTCATACTAGATAGGAGATCTTCTATACAACAGAGGAAGAATGCTCATACTAGATATTAAACATTCCGTACAACAGAGGAAGAATGCTCATACTAGATAGGAGATCTTCCATACAACAGAGAAAGAATGCGCATACTAGATAGGAGATCTTCCATACAACAGAGAAAGAATGCTCATACTAGATAGGAGATCTTCCATACAACAGAGAAAGAATGCTCATACTAGATAGGAGATCTTCCATACAACAGAGGAAGAATGCTCATACTAGATATTAAACATTCCATACAACAGAGGAAGAATGCTCATACTAGATATTAAACATTCCATACAACAGAGGAAGAATGCTCATACTAGATATTAAACATTCCATACAACAGAGCAAGAATGCTCGTACTAGATATTAAACATTCCCTACAACAGAGCAAGAATGCTCGTACTTTATTCTTCTTGTAATGTTTTCACTAGTGTAATATATATGGTTTTCATTTGGGTGAAAGTTTAATATTATCTAGTCTCATTATATTTCATTTGAGAAATCAACATTATTTGGTCTTCTGAATCAATAAAATCAATCCAAAATAGAGGTTCTGATCACCTATGTTTTTATAGTTATAAATAAATAAGCAAGGCAGTCATTTCACCTTTCAAATACAATACGCATACACCAGCACTTGAACTTGGCAAGCCATGAAAATATATAGATATCCCCTGTTATCACTCATATCCAGAATGGTATTCACTATGAGTGGTTTGTATTTTCTAATATAAACTTGATGACTTAAGCCGAAAGCGGACAGAAATTATCTTTCCATATCAACAATACTACAGCATTGTAAGGATAAAACAGATGACAGCTACCATTGTACAACAGATGAATACAAGAAGTTTGAGGAAACCGGTACAATTTTACAACAGATGAATACAAGAAGATTGAGGAAACCGGTACAATTTTACAACAGATGAATACAAGAAGTTTGAGGAATCCGGTACAATTTTACAACAGATGAATACAAGAAGATTGAGGAAACCGGTACAATTTTACAACAGATGAATACAAGAAGATTGAGGAATCCGGTACAATTTTACAACAGATGAATACAAGAAGTTTGAGGAAACCGGTACAATTTTACAACAGATGAATACAAGAAGATTGAGGAAACCGGTACAATTTTACAACAGATGAATACAAGAAGATTGAGGAAACCGGTACAATTTTACAACAGATGAATACAAGAAGATTGAGGAAACCGGTACAATTTTACAACAGATGAATACAAGAAGATTGAGGAATCCGGTACAATTTTACAACAGATGAATACAAGAAGATTGAGGAATCCGGTACAATTTTACAACAGATGAATACAAGAAGATTGAGGAATCCGGTACAATTTTACAACAGATGAATACAAGAAGATTGAGGAAACCGGTACAATTTTACAACAGATGAATACAAGAAGATTGAGGAAACCGGTACAATTTTACAACAGATGAATACAAGAAGATTGAGGAATCCGGTACAATTTTACAACATATGAATACAAGAAGTTTGAGGAAACCGGTACAATTTTACAACAGATGAATACAAGAAGATTGAGGAATCCGGTACAATTTTACAACAGATGAATACAAGAAGATTGAGGAATCCGGTACAATTTTACAACAGATGAATACAAGAAGATTGAGGAATCCGGTACAATTTTACAACAGATGAATACAAGAAGATTGAGGAAACCGGTACAATTTTACAACAGATGAATACAAGAAGATTGAGGAATCCGGTACAATTTTACAACAGATGAATACAAGAAGATTGAGGAATCCGGTACAATTTTACAACAGATGAATACAAGAAGATTGAGGAATCCGGTACAATTTTACAACAGATGAATACAAGAAGATTGAGGAAACCGGTACAATTTTACAACAGAGGAATACAAGAAGATTGAGGAAACCGGTACAATTTTACAACAGAGGAATACAAGAAGATTGAGGAATCCGGTACAATTTTACAACAGATGAATACAAGAAGATTGAGGAAACCGGTACAATTTTACAACAGATGAATACAAGAAGATTGAGGAATCCGGTACAATTTTACAACAGATGAATACAAGAAGATTGAGGAAACCGGTACAATTTTACAACAGATGAATACAAGAAGATTGAGGAAACCGGTACAATTTTACAACAGATGAATACAAGAAGATTGAGGAAACCGGTACAATTTTACAACAGATGAATACAAGAAGATTGAGGAAATCGGTACAATTTTACAACAGATGAATACAAGAAGTTTGAGGAAACCGGTACAATTTTACAATAGATGAATACAAGAAGATTGAGGAATCCGGTACAATTTTACAACAGATGAATACAAGAAGATTGAGGAAACCGGTACAATTTTACAACAGATGAATACAAGAAGATTGAGGAATCCGGTACAATTTTACAACAGATGAATACAAGAAGATTGAGGAATCCGGTACAATTTTACAACAGATGAATACAAGAAGATTGAGGAAACCGGTACAATTTTACAACAGATGAATACAAGAAGATTGAGGAATCCGGTACAATTTTACAACAGATGAATACAAGAAGATTGAGGAAACCGGTACAATTTTACAACAGATGAATACAAGAAGTTTGAGGAAACCGGTACAATTTTACAACAGGTGAATACAAGAAGATTGAGGAAACCGGTACAATTTTACAACAGATGAATACAAGAAGATTGAGGAAACCGGTACAATTTTACAACAGATGAATACAAGAAGTTTGAGGAAACCGGTACAATAACAGATGAATACAAGAAGATTGAGGAAACCGGTACAATAACAGATGAATACAAGAAGATTGAGGAAACCGGTACAATAACAGATGAATACAAGAAGATTGAGGAAACCGGTACAATAACAGATGAATACAAGAAGATTGAGGAAACCGGTACTATACTCATCCAATCTATTCTTGAATACATTAATTGACCCTGCCTGCACTATTTTCTGTGGCAATGCATTCCAAGCATTCGCCACTCTCAGATTAAACAAATATTTACTAATATCTAATCCGGACCTTTCTTTAATTAATTTGAAGATGTGCCCTCTTGTTCTTGAAGACAGCTGTATTTTATGTCTAATTAACCCTTTCCATTGATTATCTTATAAATCTATATTGTCACTTTGAATTCTTGTCTTTTCTAGATACTAGGCCAGTTTTTTTAAGTCTTTCCTCATAACTGTAATTCTGAAATCTCATTATCAGATTTGTTACTCTTCTCTGTATCCTTTGCAGCATATCCCCTCTACGATAAGGACTCCACACCTGTACACAGTACTCCAATCTAGGTCTAACTAAAGCTTTATACAGTTTGACTGACTATCACTTCCTTGCGCTTATGTTTAATATTTCTTGTTATCAAACCTAACATTGCATTTGCCTTTTTCACTGCTACCTGGACTTGGTCACTCACCTTACCTGTATGATCTATTATAACCTCTAGGTCCCTTTCCTTTTTTTCTTTCTAATGTTGTTCTAACCCATTCTGTAATTATGTTCCATATTAGATCTACCCATGTAGATTACTGTACATTTATCTACATTAAACTCCATTTCCCAGCTCACATACCATTCCCAAATTTGACCTACTTCTAGTCTCTGGGTAACTTACAGTGACACTAACAATACCCATACAAGACTGTACAATTTGACAGGAAGAACACCAATTTAACAATTCAAGAGTCTTTCCCCTTTTTCTGCCTCACATCCCTCACTCCAACCCGCTCATCTCTTCTTCACTCCAACCCGCTCATCTCTTCTTCTCTCCACCCCACTCATCTCTTCTTCACTCCAACCCGCTCGTCTCTTCTTCTCTCCAACCCGCTCGTCTTTTCTTCTCTCCACCCCGCTCATCTCTTCTTCTCTCTAACCCGCTCGTCTCTTCTTCTCTCTAACCTGCTCATCTCCTCTCCTCCACCTCAGCCTATAACTCCCCCCATCCCCCTCACTCCAACCTGCTCATCACTTCTTCTCTCCAACCCGCTCATCTCTTCTTCTCTCTAACCCACTCATCTCTTCTTCTCTCCAACCTGCTCATCTCTTCTTCACTCCAACCTGCTCATCTCTTCTTCTCTCTAACCCGCTCGTCTCTTCTTCTCTCTAACCTGCTCATCTCCTCTCCTCCACCTCAGCCTATAACTCCCCCCATCCCCCTCACTCCAACCTGCTCATCACTTCTTCTCTCCAACCCGCTCATCTCTTCTTCTCTTTAACCTGCTCATCTCCTCTCCTCCACCTCAGCCCACAACTCCCCCCCATCCCTCTCTCTCTAACCCACTCATCTCTTCTTCTCTCTAACCTGCTCATCTCCTCTCATCCACCTCAGGCCACAACTCCCCCCCACCCCCCCATCCCCCTCACTCCAACCCGATCATCTCTTCTTCTCTCTAACCCGATCATCTCTTCTTCTCTCTAACCCGATCATCTCTTCTTCTCTCTAACCCGATCATCTCTTCTTCTCTCTAACCTGCTCATCTCCTCTCCTCCACCTCAGCCTATAACTCCCCCCATCCCCCTCACTCCAACCTGCTCATCACTTCTTCTCTCCAACCCGCTCATCTCTTCTTCTCTTTAACCTGCTCATCTCCTCTCCTCCACCTCAGCCCACAACTCCCCCCCATCCCTCTCTCTCTAACCCACTCATCTCTTCTTCTCTCTAACCTGCTCATCTCCTCTCATCCACCTCAGGCCACAACTCCCCCCCCCCCTATTCCCCTCACTCCAACCAGCTTATCTCTTCTTCTCTCTAACCTGTTCATCTCCTCTTCCTTCACCTCAGACCACAACTCCCCCCCCCCCCCATTCCCCTCACTCCAACCCGCTTATCTCTTCTTCTCTCTAACCTGTTCATCTCCTCTTCCTTCACCTCAGACCACAACTCCCCCCCCCCCCCATTCCCCTCACTCCAACCCGCTCATCTCTTCTTCTCTCTAACCTGTTCATCTCCTCTTCCTTCACCTCAGACCACAACCACAACTCCCCCCCCCCCCATTCCCCTCACTCCAACCCGCTCATCTCTTCTTCTCTCTAACCTGTTCATCTCCTCTTCCTTCACCTCAGACCACAACTCCCCCCCCCCCCATTCCCCTCACTCCAACCCGCTCATCTCTTCTTCTCTCTAACCTGTTCATCTCCTCTCCCTTCACCTCAGGCCACAACTCCCCCCCCCTCCCCCCATCCCCCTTACTCCAACCTGCTCATCTCTTCTTCTCTCCAACCCACTCATCTCTTCTTTTCTCCAACCCACTCATCTCTTCTTCTCTCTAACCTGCTCATCTCCTCTCCTCCATCTCAGCCCACAACATCCCCCCATCCCCCTCTCCTATCCACCCATCTCCTTTAACTAGTACATCACTGTGCCCATCATATCCTCCTCCCTCCTACCTAAGCCTATAAGTGCCCCCACCCCTCTACCCACGCATGTCTTCTCTTTTAACTGGCGCATCACTCTACCCATCGCTTCTCCTCCCTTCCCCCCTCCCACCTCAGCCCACAAGCTCCCTCCTCTACCTGGTGCATCACTCTACCCATCGCTTCTCCACCCCCTCCCCCCCCCACCCTCCCACCTCAGCTTATGTGCCTCTACCCACTAATTTCTTCCTTCTTTATCTGGTGCATTACTCCGCCCATCACCCCCCCCCTCCCCACCACCTCAGCTTATGTGCCCCTCCCCTCTCTACCCACTCATTTCTTCCTCCTTTATCTGGTGCATCACTCCGCCCATCACTGCGCCCCTCCCACCTCAGCTTATGTGCCACCCCCCACTCATTTCTTCCTCCTCTATCTGGTGCATCACTCCCCCCTCCCAATGAGAAGCCGAGAAAATAAAGGGAGCAAAGAGATACCCCACTCCCATGCATATGTTACGTTTCTGACAGGACGTGACGATCCTGGGATACAGACACACTGGACTGCCTCTCTTCCGGGATAGTACAAACCAGTACATAGTCCATATCATATATTATATCTCATATATCATCACCGCACCCTATAGACACGAGTAGTGAAGACTCGTTAGTCCTGTAAGACAACTTCCATAAGAGAGACAACTCTGATCACAAACAACTGCTGCCTTGCAGATAGGCTGGCGACAGCCAAGGGCTAAGGAGGGCATCCCTACAGAAACGCCTGTTGAAAGCAGATGCACTGGGCCACAGGCTTAACAAGTAACACAGTGCAACGTATATCGCTGTATGATGATAGTACGACCTAATAGAAAAAAGCGTGGCGCTCATCCTGTGGAGTCCAGCACGGCAGCGAGAGTGCCGGGCCTTATGCCTCGAAGGGGCCCAACCATAGCTACTGGTGGTCACCCACCCATGTGCTGTGGAGTCGAGGCACATGGTGATGGGGCGAAAACTATTGACCAAAAACACAAGACCCTCAGAATACTACAGTGGAATGCGGAGGGAGTCATTAACAAAAAGCTTTCCCTAACATATCACTTGCATGAAGGTAAGATTGACGTGGCATGTATCCAAGAAACGCACCTCAACAGCAACCATAAATTCTCAATCAGAGGATATCAGACCTTCCGTCTGGATAGAGAAGGTCACAAAGGAGGGGTTCTGATACTGACACGTAACTGCATACCGAGTAGCGCGGTAGCTGTCAATCACACCAGACAAGCAGAAACTGTAGGAGTTGACATAATGGCTCAAGAGACGAAGATCCGCATCTTCAACCTGTACGGACCACCAAACAAAGACCTGTCGCTCTCGAGTATGGAAGTCAAAGACTCCAACTGCATAGTAGTTGCAGACTTCAACAGCCACTCGGAGAGATGGGGATACTCGGACACAGACAGCAGAGGTGACAAAGTGGAAGATTGGGAGATAGACACAAATCTCTATCTAATCAATAGGTCGGAGGATAGCTCTAGCTTCTATTCTAGAACATGGCATACCACCTCTACTCCAGACTTGGCCTTTTCCACGGTGGACATTCACCACAAAATAGACCGCCAGGTGCTAAACCAATTGGCAGGTAGCGACCACAGGCCAATTAGGCTAGAAGTTGATATGAAAGTAGGCCCACAGGAAACAAAATAGCTCCCATGTTGGAATTACAAACGAGCCGACTGGGACAGATTTGCAAGCCTGACAGATGGGCTGTGTGAAACGATCAACACACAGAATAACAAAATGAAGCCCATGGTGGAAAGCCTAAGCAAAGCAATAATGCAAGCTGCCACTGAAACCATCCCAAGAGGGGCAAGGACAAATTATAAGCCCTATTGGAATGATGAATTGCAGAAAGCGGAAGACGAAGTCACAAATGCTAGGAACACGGCAGAGAGAGAACAATCTATAGAGGCAAAAATCGCCCTCAAAACCACCGCGGCGAAATACAAATACACTCTAAACCAAACAACAAGAGAAAGCTGGAAAAACAAAACAGAAAGCCTCAATTTAGACAAAGAAGGGAACAAACTATGGAAGTTAGTCAGAGTCATGAATGATAAAACTCCATCAAACAAACAAATTACAATCAAACAGGGTGACAACATGCTCACTGGAAAAAAAGCAGCAAACGCCTTTGTTGAATATTATGCCAGAGCAAACCACATCGATGTCCCTGCAGATAGGCATACAGACATCAGTGAAGAGCAAAAGGGGCACGACAACATCAATATGGCACCTGAAGAGCATATGATGGCAAAATTAACAATGAATGAAATGGAAGAGGCCATGAGAACGTTAAAGAAAAGGAAATCTACCGGAAAAGACGGGATAACAAACGAAATGCTGATGAGGCTGGGCCAAACAGCAAAGAGGAAACTACTATCAGTCCTGAACCAAAACTGGAAAAGTGGTATTGTACCCCAGGCATGGAAAGACGCAATACTTGTACCAGTACCAAAGAAAGGAAAAGACAAAACAGATCCAAGTGGATACAGGCTATCAGCTTACTGAGCTGCGTAGGCAAACTGAGGGAACGTATGATAAACACCAGACTGATGTGACATCTGGAAGAAAAACACATACTAATTCCACAGCAAGCAGGCTTTAGACAGCACAGATCCACTGAGGATCAGGTCATCCTCATAGCCCAGGAAATAGAAGATGCCTACCAGGAGCAAAAACACACAGTAGCGGTTTGGGTGGACCTAGAAAAGGCATTTTACAAAGTCTGGAAAGAGGGACTTAAAGTCAAGCTAAGAAGAAGTGAAGTTTGTGGGAAAATGTACAAATGGATCAGTCACTACCACAAAAACAGAACAGCCAGAGTTCAAGTACAAGGGCAGATGAGCAAAAAGGTGACACTTGAGCAGGGAGTACCCTAAGGGGGAGTACTGTCACCCACACTCTTCCTGGTGTATATAAATAACATAACAGAGAATATACCAAGAAGAGTCCATAGCTCAATGTTTGCAGACGATCTGGCTATGTGGACCTCTGAAAAGAATCTCACCATAGCAAGAAATCGGATGCAGCAGGCCCTAACATCGCTGGAAAGGTGGGCGAACTCATGGCTGGTCAAAATAAACGAGGAAAAAACGACATGTACAATATTCTGGCTATCAAACAAACCCCAAAACACCAAATTAAGTCTTAACGGCAAATACCTGCAGCCAAACGACAACCCAAACTACCTGGGAGTCACATTTAATCGGCGCATGACATGGAAAAGTCAGATCGAGAGAAACCGAATGAGAGCCAGAGAAAGAATGGCAATCATGAGGAAACTTGCTGGCACAAGCTGGAGAGCAGACGAAAGTATACTAAAGAAACTGTACACTGGAAGAGTGAGACCAGCTCTCGAGTATGGCATAGCGGCATGGACAACAGCAGCAAAGGCAAACTTCGATAAAGTTAGCAAACTCCAAAACCAAGCCATGAGAGTTATAACAGGAGGCATGAAGTCAACGCCAATTGTAGAACTTGAAAAGATTACAAAACTGCAATCCATGGCCGACAGAAGAGACTGCAGAGCCCAGCTGCAATCAGAGAAACTCAGAAGACTGACTGACCACCCAATGCACCAGAGACTAAACAATTTCGGAAGTGGGAAACTAAAGCGAAGAAACTTTGCAGAAATAGCCAAAGCAAAGATGCACGAAAACCCCATGAACGCACTAACAACACCAAAGCCCATCCCTACTGTACGAAAACCTACCTGGTGGCAGCATATATTCCCAGAGGTGGTAGAAAATATACCAGGTATTAGAAACAAAAACTGCCAGTCTGAAAAAGAAAGAAGAGATACAACCCTGAGTTACATTACGGAAAACTACCCAAGCATGGACTGGACCCATGCATACACCGACGGTTCCGTAACAAATACAACACAGTACAGAGGGGCAGGAGCATTCCTGAGCCTACCAAATGGCAGAAAAATAACACTGTCATTCGCTACTGGAAAATACACAAGCAATTTTAGAGCGGAGGCAGAGGCACTGAGGGCGGCAGTGGAAGAAATGGTGACAGGCAAAAGAAATGAAAGTCATATAGTCCTGCTTACAGATGCACTGGCCAGAAAAATACTGAACTTAATGATTTAAGAGCAGTACTCTGTCAACTATGCCAGCAGGCCGCACCAAAAAGAGTAGTGGTGCAGTGGGTCCCATCTCACTGCAACATCCAAGGCAACGTGGAGGCAGACAGACTGGCAAAAGAAGGTGCAAAACTACCACAACTCGTAACTAGTATGACATACGAAGAGTCAAAACGGCTTATCAGAGCTAGATACATGACCAAATGGGAAACCGAACATACTGGTTACACCAAAAACGATGCCTATTACCAGTTGAACAGAAAAGAGCAGGTCGTTGTCTTCAGACTTCGCACTGGCCACAATAGACTGAGGTACCACCTATTCAACAAATTGAAGATAGGTGGTACCGACGAATGCCCGTGCGGTACTGGTAAAATGACTGCTGAACATTTGCTGCAAAATTGCCCGACATACGAGAATCAGAGAAAGCAGATGTGGCCATCACCAGTGGCAACACTAGACAAGCTCTATGGCAGTGTCGACAGCCTCAGGATGACAGCTGCTTTTTTCAAAAAAATAAAGGTCGACATCTGACAGCGTAAGAAGAAGACACCCCCCTCCCACCTCAGCTTATGTGCCCCCCCCCCCCACTCATTTCTTCCTCCCTTATCTGGTGCATCACTCCGCCCATCACTTCTCCCCCCTCCCACCTCAGCTTATGTGCCCCCCCCCCCCCCACTCATTTCTTCCTCCCTTATCTGGTGCATCACTCCGCCCATCACTCCCCGCCCCTTCCACCGCAGCTTATTATATGCCAACCACTCATTTCTTCCTCCCTTATCTGGTATTTCACCTCACCCATCACTCCCCTCCCCTCCCACCTCAGCGTAAGTGCCCCCCCCCACTCATTTCTTCCTCCCTTATCTGGTGCATCACTCCGCCCATCACTCCCTGCCCCTTCCACCGCAGCTTATTATATGCCAACCACTCATTTCTTCCTCCCTTATCTGGTGCATCACTTCCCCCTCCCCTCCCACCTCAGCTTATGTGCCCCCCCCCCACTCATTTCTTCCTCCTTTATCTGGTGCATCACTTCCCCCTCCCCTCCCACCTCAGCTTATGTGGCCCCCCCCCCCCACTCATTTCTTCCTCCCTTATCTGGTGCATCACTTTACGCATTATTTCCCCCTTCTAATAGGTTCTATCTTTCAACAGGAGCTAGCATTTATATTGTCCCTAATTTTTATAAGTTTATTAATATTTTCCATTACCTTTTTGGCATCTTTACTCACTTACATACTCCAACGTCTTTACCCACTTACATACTCCAACATCTTTATTTACTTACATTTACTCCGACAACGGCATTAACATAAACAATTCCTGCTTCTCTACGTGCTCTGTAATTAAAAGGAACGATATCAAATTATCAATATAAAACTTGTTGCAGCTTTGTTTTTATGTGCATAATTTGTAGGTATGAGATCTTGACATTGACTGTGATCTTAATGTGTTGTTATTTAACAGATTATGGAATATCGAGGTCATCGTTGGAATGGTAGCATACAAGTTCACAAAAAGATGCCAGATCTCAGCATTTTGGCATTTGAATCACAAGAAGATAAAAAACCTATTTTCATGGTTTGTCGCTGTATTTTTGTGTACAATTTTGTTGGCACTCCTGAAGAATTATATTGTCATTTTATGAAATTAATGGATGTAGAGTTTGTAAAGATGTTAGAAAGAAGAGCTCATGGCCAAGATACTGGGATATATGTCTTCTTGTTTAGAGACCTTTGTTCAAAAATCAGTAAGGCTTATGTTTGTTTTTTTCTATTGGGGATATAAAAAAAACAACCTAACCTGTACATTAAGCTTTTACTGTTCTGTTAGGACAAGTAGTTTGTATGCCTCAGCCCTATGAATCCAATCTTCCTGTAACTCCCAGCAATGAGAGACAACGTGGCAACAATAATTTCTTTTAGATATTTGAAAATATTTCCGAAGTTGGTTGTTTTATTTATTTTGTTGTTTGTTATGTCTAAGTAGCTGAGTGGTTGAACTGCTTTTCACAGTAAATGGTGTGGGGTTCAGCTCCCACCAACAATACACTCCAGTTGACCCAATGTAAATGGATACTTGGCTTATGGTTGGGAAGGAAACTGATCACCCCACCCTATAGAAGCCGTGGCTTAATATACTGAAGTCTTTTTAACATTTTATTCCTGATCAGTGGTTGTCTGTTCTGGGAAGACTCCCTATTGGCTTTCTATTGTTTCCTGATGTTTAAGTTTAGTATATCTATACAACAAAGAATAAACTATGAATACTTGAAAGATATTTTGCAGATGTTGAAGCACACACATTTAGAGAAACATAGAAAGGGGAGCATTTTTTGTGTGTGAATTACAATAATACATATAATTAATGAAAAAAGATACTAATGTCTGCCATGAAGGTGATCTAACGGGGGCTGATGTTGACAGCTCAGAATCTGAAGGATTAGGGATGACTGCTATTGGTTGTGGTGGTTGGTTGCTTCTTTAAAAGATAGAGCAGTAATATTACCATCATCGATGTTTTCTTCTTTACCCTTAGAAGTTTGAAGTTCTCCTTAACGGTTTATTTGATGTTCTAGTACACTATTTACTCCTGCTGAAATTGGATACACTCTTAATAAATATGCAATTGCGTGTCAATTTTTGCGGACTCCGACTTCAAGTTCTTTGGTGGTGATATCTTTAGGCTGAACTGTATCCTCAATAATTGCTTTCTGTTCGTTCAACAGTCTTTTTTTTGTTCTTCCATTGCCAGGAGATACTCCACTAAGGGGATGATTAAGATACTCAAGCAACTCTTCAGCCTAGCTACAAGTTCCAGACACTGAACTCTATCTACATACATCATTTGAAGCAATGGTTTCCACTGTGTTTTCAAACCCTTCAAAGTTGTAAATTAGGAAGAGAACTTTCTCCAATTGCTTTTCAGATTGAACTTTTTAACTTCAGTTCATGCATGTCTGTTAGTTTTGTTGCAATCGATAATAATGAATCCTTTCCAAAAGTGTTTAATTTATTGCCCTTGATCAGCATTTAGTGTAACTATCATCATTCTCTTCTATCCACTTGTATCATTAGATGTCGTGAGGAGATGTAGTTGTCTGTTGTGTGCCAGATTTGTCACTGATATTGTTGTCATTCTGGGTTTCTTCACTGTTTCACTGGCACCATCTATATATTATTTTCTTGATTTCCCTCTTGCTCTGATGTCTGGTAATGAAGATTTGCACAGCTAGTAACTTTGGTTGCATTCTTATCAGGTGTCTTAACCATTTTATTCTCTGACGTTTGCACGTATTCCACGCACAGTGTTGCACCCACTTAACTTCTTCTTCATACGCAGTCAGACAGTAACCATTATTTTTTCGAAAAAAGCAGCCGTCATCCTGAGGCTGTTGACACTGCCATAGAGCTTGTCTAGTGTTGCCACTGGTGATGGCCACATCTGCTCTCTCTGATCCTTGTATGTCGGGCAGTTTTGCAGCAAATGCTCAGCGGTCATTTTCCCGGTACCACACAGGTATTCGTCGGTGCCACCTATCTTCAATTTGTTGAATAGGTGGTACCTCATTCTATTGTGGCCAGTGCGAAGTCTGAAGACCACGACCTGCTCTCTTCTGTTCAACTGGTAATAGGCATCGTTTTTGGTGTAACCAGTATGTTCAGTTTCCCATTTGGTCATGTATCTAGCTCTGATAAGCCGTTTTGACTCTTCGTATGTCATGCTAGTTACGGGTTGTGGTAGTTTGGCACCTTCTTTTGCCAGTCTGTCTGCCTCCTCGTTGCCTTGGATGTTGCAGTGAGATGGGACCCACTGCACCACTACTCTTTTTGGTGCGGCCTGCTGGCATAGTTGACAGTACTGCTCTTAAATCATTAAGTTCAGTATTTTTCTGGCTTTTCAGTGCTTTGACTACGGCCAGTGCATCTGTAAGCAGGACTATGTGGCTTTCATTCCTTTTACCTGTCACCATTTCTTCCACTGCCGCCCTCAGTGCCTCTGCCTCCGCTCTAAAATTGCTTGTGTATTTTCCAGTAGCGAATGACAGTGTTATTTTTCTGCCATTTGGTAGGCTCAGGAATGCTCCTGCCCCTCCGTACTGTATTGTATTTGTTACGGAACCGTCTGTGTATGCATGGGTCCAGCCCATGCTTGGGTAGTTTTCCGTAATGTAACTCAGGGTAGTATCTCTTCTTTCTTTTTCAGACTGGCAGTTTTTGTTTCTAATACCTGGTATATTTTCTACCACCTCTGGGAATATATGCTGCCTCCAGGTAGGTTTTCGTACAGTAGGGATGGGCTTTGGTGTTGTTAGTGCGTTCATAAGGTTTTTGTGCATCTTTGCTTTGGCTATTTCTGCAAAGTTTCTTCGCTTTAGTTTCCCATTTCCGAAATTGTTTAGTCTCTGGTGCATTGGGTGGTCAGTCAGTCTTCTGAGTTTCTCTGATTGCAGCTGGGCTCTGCAGTCTCTTCTGTCGGCCATGGATTGCAGTTTTGTAATCTTTTCAAGTACTACCCACTTAACTGATTCAGTCCCACGAGCCGATGTGTTGGCTTCCGGTCTTTTCTAGAAAACCCAAAAGCCGATATGTCGGCTATGTTGACTGTGCTCACTAAATCACATATTTTCCCATTCCTAGTTTTTGTAAATCTTTTATTTCGGTTCTTAACGGAAGTCCAGATTTTGTACTTTTCATTTCCGGAAGTGATAGTACACACAACGTGGGTTTCGCATTGAAGACATGTTGTTTTTTGTACCTGGATTTCAGAAAAAAATGTTGTTGCAGCCATGAATCAATCACAAACCTCTTTAACCAAACCAAAGAGAGTTTGTGCTTTTAAAGCTAGAGAATGGTTTGATTCTATGATTCTTTCAATCAAACCCCAAAATACCAAGTTAAGTTTAAATGGCAAATTCCTGCAGCCAAACGACAAACCAAACTATCTGGGAGTCACATTTGATCGGCGCATGACATGGAAAAGTCAGATCGAGAGAAACCGAATGAGAGCCAGAGAAAGAATGGCAATCATGAGGAAACTTGCTGGCACAAGCTGGGGAGCAGATGAAAGCATACTAAAGAAACTGTACACTGGAAGAGTGAGACCAGTTCTTCGAGTATGGCATTGCGGCATGGACAACAGCAGCAAAAGCGAACTTCAATAAAGTTAACAAACTTCAAAACCAAGCCATGAGAGTTATAACAGGTGGCATGAAGTCAACGCCAATTGTAGAACTTGAAAAGATTACAAAACTGCAATCCATGACCGATAGAAGAGACTGCATAGCCCAGCTGCAGTCAGAGAAACTCCGAAGACTGACCAACCATCCAATGCACCAGAGACTAAACAATTTGGGAAATGGGAAACTAAAGCGGAGAAACTTTGCAGAAATAGCCAAAGCAAAGATGCACGAAGATCCCATAAACGCACTAACAACACCAAAACCCATCACTACTGTACGAAAACCTACCTGGAGGCAGGATATATTTCCAGAGGTGGTAGAAAATATACCAGGTATTGGAAACAAAAACTGCCAGACTGAAAAAGAAAGGAGAGATACTACCCTAAGCTTTACATCGAAAAACTACCCAAGCATGGACTGGACCCATGCATACACCGACGGTTCTGTAACAAACACTACACAGAACGGAGGGGCAGGAGCATTCCTGAACCTACCAAATGGCAGAAAAATAACAGTGTCATTCGCTACTGGTAAGTATACAAGCAATTTCAGAGCGGAGGCAGAGGCACTGAGGGCGGCAGTGGAAGAAATGGTGACGCATAAAGAAAATGAAAGCCATATAGTCCTGCTTACAGATGCTCTCGCCATAGTCACAGCGCTAAAAAGCCAGAAAAACACTGAGCTTAATGACTTAAGAGCAGCACTCTGCAAACTGTGCCAGCAGTCCGCACCAAAAAGGGTAGTGGTACAGTGGGTCCCATCACACTGCAACATCCAAGGCAACGAGGAGGCAGACAGACTGGCAAAAGAAGGTACAAGACTACCACAAACAGATACTAGTATGACGTACGAAGGGTCAAAACGGCTTATCAAAGCCAGATACACGACCAAATGGGAAACCGAACATACTGGTTATACCAAAAACGATGCCTATTACCAGTTGAACAGAAGAGAGCAGGTCGTTGTCTTCAGACTTCGCACTGGCCACAATAGACTGAGATACCACCTATTCAACAAATTGAAGATAGGTGGTACCGACGAATGCCCGTGCGGTACCGGTAAAATGACCGCTGAACATCTGCTGCAGAACTGCCCGACATACGAGGATCAGAGAGAGCAGATGTGGCCATCACCAGTGGAACTGCAAGACAAGCTCTATGGCAGTGTCGACAGCCTTAGGATGACCGCCGCTTTTTTCGAAAAAATAATGGTTACTGTCTGACTGCGTACGAAGAAGAAGAAGATTCTATGATTGCTAGAGGTAGTGATGACGAAGATATCGATCTATCTGATAGCGACACTTCAGTTTCTTCGTCTAGCAATAGGTCTAGGTCGTGCAGTGAAAGTGATTCTGAATGTGTTGATGAGGGGGTGGTGCCCTTTTTTGTCTCAAGCAATGGTAATGGCAGTAAAAGAGCTAGACATGATGCTACCAACTGCAGAGAAGTTCAAAATCGGGCAACAAGTAGCCAGTTTGTCTTGACTCTTCCATCAAGAGACAAAACTCCAGGTGTCCTTCAAGCTTCTCTTGATGAAAACTCAACCCTTTTGGACTGTTTTCAGAGTTTGTTTACAGATAATATTATGGATTATTTGGTTGACGCTATAAACAGTTATGCCCAAGCAAAGATTGCCATGAATACACCAGCAAGAAAGCAATCATTTGTGACAACATGGACACCCTTGTCAAAATAGGAGCTTCATAAATTTCTTGCTGTGTTGATATGCATGGGAATTGATCGCCGTCCCAGTATACATGACTACTGGTCCCAGAGTGAACTAATGAATAAACAATTTTATCACACAATGTTCTCGAGAAATAGATTTCAGGTAACATTTCACATGATGCTTCACTGTTCTGACTCTACTAGTGAAAACAAAGATAAAATAGAGCCTTTCATGAACTTACTGATTGAAAGTTTTAATCAGGCATTTTATCCTTATGAAAATTTATCGATTGATGAAATGCTTGTTGGTTTCACTGGAAGTACAAACAGTGCAACCCATCCAAGCCCAAAAAGTACCATATAAAGACATTTGGTTTGGTGGACTCTTCAACAGGATATGTTTTAAATATACTAACATATTTTGGTGCAAATACATCATATGATCCAGCTGCGGATATGGATGGTGGGATGACTGTGAAGGTTTTCGATACCTTACTAAAATACGAAGGGACTGACCATTATATTTTTGCCGACCGCTATTATACAACCAATGTTCTTGTTCGACACCTGCTGCAAAGAGAACTGTATTATACAGGCACTCTGAACATGAATCAAAAGGATTTTCCACCGCAATTGAAAAACCTTCAAATAAAACACATGGAAATTAAGAATTTCCTTGACCCGGGTGACAATGTATTGGTAACTGCTTTTAAGGACAAAAAAGCTAAGAAGCATTGTGCCTTAGTGTCCACTAAAGCAACAATTGCTACATTCATTCACCCTGTCAAGATGAAGACTAAACCTCTTGTCGTTAACAATTACAACCATTCGATGAGTGGTTGTGATCATGTTGATCAAATGGTTACTTACTATTCTATTGTTGTAAGAAAGTCATACAAGTGGTGGAAAAAACTGTTTCATTGGCTATTGGAAATATGCCAGCACAACTCGTTCATATTGTTCATGCTGACCAGACCAATGGGAACAAAGAAAATGTCCTTCAAAGTAATTTTAAAGGACCAGCTAATAAAAAGAGCGGCTGAAATAATGCCATCCGAGGAAAAGGACAAAGAGCCAGGCACAAGTGGAAGGCCAAGAATCTCCAATCCTGTTGAGCGATTGCAAGGCTCAAAGCACCTGATAGATGGGTTCGAACAGATAGGAAATTGTGTGTTCTGCAGTATGACAACTAGGAGAAAGCGCACAACTTTCATCTGCTCTGGTTGCTCGGACAAACCATTCTTTTGTGCAAGAACCTGTTTTGAATTATATCATACGAAGTCGCAAGTTGCTCCACATGGATACTTGTCTATACATATGTATATATCATGATTTGGATGCAGTTCGCATATTTATTTGAACTCTGGTCTACTTACATTGTATAAGTGGATGTTGATTGTGGTTTTTGTTTCTAATCACATTTTTGGAATATAAATATACCTTTTTTGGAACTCAAATGCCTTCAGTAAAATATCAATATTTTGAAAAATACTACACCTAATCAGGTGAAACTTTTAGAGCATCTTCCAATTTGGATTACATTCATTTAAAAGTATTTTGCTATGTTCATGAATTAGAGTACAGCTGAATAATTGATTGGTGAGTACCAATTATTTTTTCTGATGCTTGTTTTTAACAAAATCTTGAACAACTATAATCTTTCTAACATAAAAGTTCATGCCGACATGTTGAATATCTGTATTCTATTAAATTCTGATCTGTATTCTATTAAATTCTGCATTCAATTATGAACAATTTGATATGTAATATGTGGTATTTCAGTGATCTGTTAGTGAAGATGAAAAATTAATATTTAAAAAAAATTGTGTCCAGAGGTAAAAAATATCGGGAGCAAATGAGTTAATGTTTGATTTCTTCGTTTCGTACTTTTTCCAGCCTTGTGATCTCAACAGCCTTTCTCAAATAGTTCATTTTTTCATACCATGATTTTTCTTTCTTGTACCTTTGTGAGGGTCCACGCCTAACACTGCTAGTAGAGAGTTTGTTTAAAGATACTATTTCTCAGCTGTTTCTTTGTCTCTATTGGGATGTGTTTGTGTCTTAATAAAACTTGAAGCAGCAAAAAGTGAGATATTAGTGTGTTCTTGCACATTATGACAATCATGTTCCTTGCTCTTGTGAATTTTCGTTTTTATTACTAAGAGTACAACCTATTTGAGTTTTGAAATGCCTGTTCCAGGCATTAATTTTTCAATAACATTGTGTTGTGATCTATTTCTTCACCTAGGACCTGGGTATACACTGTAAACATGCAAAGGGCAGCTTGGATATAACCATCTATAGCCCTTACTGGATTGTCAACTTGACCGACCGCGATATTGCACTCAAGGTTTGAATGAAAGTCTCAAGTGTTTTATTCATTCATCATAACAACCATCTCTAGCTTCATTAGTTTGTAGAAGTGTTTTATTCATTCATCATAACAACCATCTCTAGCTTCATTAGTTTGTAGAAGTGTTTTATTCATTCATCAAAACAACCATCTCTAGCTTCATTAGTTTGTAGAAGTGTTTTATTCATTCATCAAAACAACCATCTCTAGCTTCATTAGTTTGTAGAAGTGTTTTATTCATTCATCAAAATAACCATCTCTAGCTTCATTAGTTTGTAGAAGTGTTTTATTCATTCATCAAAATAACCATCTCTAGCTTCATTAGTTTGTAGAAGTGTTTTATTCATTCATCAAAATAACCATCTCTAGCTTCATTAGTTTGTAGAAGTGTTTTATTCATTCATCAAAACAACCATCTCTAGCTTCATTAGTTTGTAGAAGTGTTTTATTCATTCATCAAAACAACCATCTCTAGCTTCATTAGTTTGTAGTTCTCACCTTCATTAGTAAGCAAACTAATATGAGGGACAGTCATTAAGTTACAGCAATTTTATTATTAACATTTTTGCTAGAGTACGAATCAGAAATTTTGTGTAACTTATTTTTCTACATAGTCCTCATGTCCAGCAACACACTTTGTCCAGCTGTCCACTAACTTGTGGATGCCCTCTAGAAAAAGGTCTTTAGGTGTGACCTTTAACCAATTTTGCAACACCTCCATTACCTCGTCAGCTGCATTGGTACCCATCTGCTACACACTTTCCTATAACCGAGGTTATCATGGACAATTTACTGCACAGCACCGAGACTCGTGTTGAAATCTGCAACTATTTCATTACTAGTGATTTGCCTGTTGCCATGGACTGGCTGGTCTTATATGCTGCAATTCATCATTGATGTTTTGTCTTCCATTTTGAAATCTTTCTTCTTATTCACCCACTCTCCTTTTGGCTCAAACAACTGTCTCCTTACTAGACTTTCATTCTTCTGTAGATTTCAAAATATTTCTCTACCTTTAACCACAAAAAACTACTAATGCTCCTTTGTTCTTCCACAGTGCAAGTCGTCAGTTAGTAGCTATGTTGTATGCTGGTTGTTTGTCACAGTACCTACATAAAGTATTGCTAGAGATCCACTTTGTGTCCTGATATAATATTTTATTTTGTACATATTCTTCCATGCACTTTATAATAAAATTGCTGTTACTTAAAGACTATAATAAAAATAGTTGCTCATCGCAAGCCAAGATAATGACAGCATCATACTTGTGCTGCGAGATGTGATCTCATATAACTATAGTCCAATCCTGGCAAGGTAGACTCTGCCGCACCCGGAAACACACATGTGAGGAGTTGGATGTGGAGTCCCTGTGCATTCTGTTTATTGTGGCAGCTCATTTTCTATGAGCCTCGCCGATGAAGTTTCACTCTGCGACCTGAGCACTTTGTGATATTCTAGTGTGCCAAATGAAATTCATGTTAGTAAAAGCGGTCACACCACAGACAGAATTACAGTCCCACCACAAAGAGAACAAGAAGATTTGTCCCTTCTCATGTTAGTAGTAAGAACAGTGCCACCACAAAGAGATCAAAAGATTTGTCCCTTCTCATGTTAGTAGTAAGAACAGTCCCACCACAAAGAGAACAAGAAGATTTGTCCCTTCTCATGTTAGTAGTAAGAACAGTGCCACCACAAAGAGATCAAAAGATTTGTCCCTTCTCATGTTAGTAGTAAGAACAGTCCCACCACAAAGAGAACAAGAAGATTTGTCCCTTCTCATGTTAGTAGTAAGAACAGTGCCACCACAAAGAGATCAAAAGATTTGTCCCTTCTCATGTTAGTAGTAAGAACAGTCCCACCACAAAGAGAACAAGAAGATTTGTCCCTTCTCATGTTAGTAGTAAGAACAGTCCCACCACAAAGAGAACAAGAAGATTTGTCCCTTCTCATGTTAGTAGTAAGAACAGTGCCACCACAAAGAGAACAAGAAGATTTGTCCCTTCTCATGTTAGTAGTAAGAACAGTGCCACCACAAAGAGATCAAAAGATTTGTCCCTTCTCATGTTAGTAGTAAGAACAGTCCCACCACAAAGAGAACAAGAAGATTTGTCCCTTCTCATGTTAGTAGTAAGAACAGTGCCACCACAAAGAGATCAAAAGATTTGTCCCTTCTCATGTTAGTAGTAAGAACAGTCCCACCACAAAGAGACCAAGACGATTTGTCCCTTCTCATGTTAGTAGTAAGAACAGTGCCACCACAAAGAGATCAAAAGATTTGTCCCTTCTCATGTTAGTAGTAAGAACAGTGCCACCACAAAGAGATCAAAAGATTTGTCCCTTCTCATGTTAGTAGTAAGAACAGTGCCACCACAAAGAGATCAAAAGATTTGTCCCTTCTCATGTTAGTAGTAAGAACAGTGCCACCACAAAGAGATCAAAAGATTTGTCCCTTCTCATGTTAGTAGTAAGAACAGTGCCACCACAAAGAGATCAAAAGATTTGTCCCTTCTCATGTTAGTAGTAAGAACAGTCCCACTACAAAGAGACCAAGAAGATTTGTCCCTTCTCATGTTAGTAGTAAGAACAGTCCCACAACAAAGAGATCAAAAGATTTGTCCCTTCTCATGTTAGTAGTAAGAACAGTCCCACCACAAAGAGATCAAAAGATTTGTCCCTTCTCATGTTAGTAGTAAGAACAGTGCCACCACAAAGAGATCAAAAGATTTGTCCCTTCTCATGTTAGTAGTAAGAACAGTCCCACTACAAAGAGACCAAGAAGATTTGTCCCTTCTCATGTTAGTAGTAAGAACAGTCCCACAACAAAGAGATCAAAAGATTTGTCCCTTCTCATGTTAGTAGTAAGAACAGTCCCACTACTAAGAGAACGAAGATTTGTCCCTTCTCATGTTAGTAGTTAGAACAGTCCCACTACTAAGAGACCAAGAGATTTGTCCCTTCTCATGTTAGTAGTTAGAGCAGTCCCACAACAAAGAGAACGAAGATTTGTCCCTTCTCATGTTAGTAGTAAGAACAGTCCCACTACTAAGAGAACGAAGATTTGTCCCTTCTCATGTTAGTAGTAAGAACAGTCCCACCACAAAGAGAACAAGAAGATTTGTCCCTTCTCATGTTAGTAGTAAGAACAGTCCCACAACAAAGAGATCAAAAGATTTGTCCCTTCTCATGTTAGTAGTTAGAACAGTCCCACCACAAATAGATACGTGTATTTCCTTAAAATCAATTCTCGTGTCCATATTTCTTACATTATCTCTTTCATATCTAATCGTCTTATCCTCTTTAAAACTAGTTTGGCTTCCATGAAGTGTTAACATGATTTCTCCCACACAGGTTAATGAAAAGGACACCCCTCTTGTCCACATGAAGGATGACAAGCAGGTTATGCTTTTTTACTACAGCCACAGCTTAGTAACTGCAAGTGGGGGCAAGGATAAGGTAGGTGGAGTCTATCTCATGCATCAGTTAGTAGCTGCACATATGGGCAAGGATAAGGTAGGTGGAGTCTATCTCATGCATCATTCAGTAGCTGCACGTATGGACAAGGATAAGATAGATGGAGTCTTTTGCATGCATCATTTAGTAGCTGCACGTATGGACAAGGATAAGGTAGATGGAGTCTTTTGCATGCATCATTTAGTAGCTGCACGTATGGACAAGGATAAGGTAGATGAGTCTTTTGCATGCATCATTTAGTAGCTGCACGTATGGACAAGGATAAGGTAGATGGAGTCTTTTGCATGCATCATTTAATAGCTGCACGTATGGACAAGGATAAGGTAGATGGAGTCTTTTGCATGCATCATTTAGTAGCTGCACGTATGGACAAGGATAAGGTAGATGGAGTCTTTTGCATGCATCATTTAGTAGCTGCACGTGTGGACAAGGATAAAGTAGATGGAGTCTTTTGCATGCATCATTTAGTAGCTGCACGTATGGACAAGGATAAGGTAGATGGAGTCTTTTGCATGCATCATTTAGTAGCTGCACGTATGGACAAGGATAAGGTAGATGGAGTCTATCTCATGCATCATTTAGTAGCTGCACGTATGGACAAGGATAAGGTAGATGGAGTCTATCTCATGCATCTACATAAATTGGTAGGATGAGTGAGTTTTTTAAAGTGGGAAATCACTTAACTTATAGTCACATGCTAAACAAACACAAAACAAACATACACAAACACTGAGTGTCTCACATGCCCCTGTTTTTCCTTTATAACTTTAAACCAATGAATGTAATTCAATCAAATTGACATGAACATATCTTGATGTGTGAGAAACATAACGTCTGTACACTGTGTGTGTACCATTCACTGCCAGCCTCTGTTTTCTGTTACAAGTTTGATATTTCCCATCGCAAACGATGATGGCCACAACTTCAGACGGTTTTGTCTTAATGATGTGATGTACGCGTATTTAGATTATAGTGAGGAAGAAGCTGTGCAGGTCATCAATCTCACTCTTTTCCCAAGTTACCTTGTATCAGTGACAAGACTATTGATCGAGATGACTGGAGGTAACTCGGGATGCAGGCACTCTGATCTTACTTCCCATGAGACCAGGGGTCGCTTGAAACTTGCAAGATTTGATCGCTCACCGTTTCCGTTCATCACTATGAGAGATGAGTGCCTTAACCCCTTGACTACATTGACCCCCATTTTTTTCTCTTACAACTTTTAAACTAATGAACATAATTCAATATTATTTTACATAGACATACCGTGAATGAGTTGTACGACGAGGAACTACTTACTGGCTATTTTCGGCTGGATGGAGCTACATGCCCCAGATCACATGTCAGCATAGCTTAAATTGCTTCCTTCTTTGAAGATCGCGTAATTTCTAAGGATCTTTGACCACCAAGGTTCCCTGACCTTACCCCACATAATTTCTTCCTATGGGGCATGCTGAAAGAGATAGTGTTTCTCAACTAGCCAAGAATAGAAGATCTGAGTAAAGCTATTGACAGCTTGGCTTTGTGCAAACACTAGACAGCGACGAGATCCCACTTGATCTGATCAAGCGCTGTAAGGATATATTCTTCCAACCTCTGTATAAGATGTTATGTCACTGCGGGAAAGAGACCATTTTACCTCAAGATATGAGCGATGCACAGACTGTAACTTTATACAAAACAAAGGTGATAGAAGTGACTGTAATAACTATTGACGTGTCTCTCTGCTCAGTGTTGTAGACAAAGTCTTCACCAGAATAATCTTACTAAGGCTAAACAAATTGGCTAAGAGTATATATTCAGAGTCACAGTGTGGATTCAGATCTGGAAGATCAACAATCAACATGATTTTCTCTTTTCGACTACTTCAGAAAAAGTCACATAAGCAGAATCAGCCCTTTTATATCGTCTTTATTGACCTGACAAAGGCATTTGATTTGGTTAGTAGCGCTGGACTCTTCAAAATACTCTTTGTTTAAATAGGTTGCCCAAACAAACTGCAATGACTAATAATATGACCTTTTATTTTTTTCAATTGTATGTACTACATTTGCTTTGTGTTGTGTATTGTGTTTGATATTCAGATTATGAATCACCCAATTAATAAATAAGTTCAAAGACCTGGTTTATTGCATATGTTTGTTGGTCTAGAATGTTTTAAATGCACACATTATATTATCCATTTATTTAATTATCTGTTGTGGTCTTGGTCATCTACCATGATGGATAATCAAAGTTCTTCACCCACATGGAGTGATAGAAAGAGAAGAGTGGACTGTCACTACATGATCATTCTAGAAGACTTGTGGCCTGCTGAAATTAGCTTGCAGGCTGGTCACAGATTGCGGTGGTGCATGAAGGAATAACTTTTTTTTTTTTACATTGCAGGCCACTTATGAAGAACCCAAAGGGTGCTGTGCAAGCTGTCGAAGTTGTTGCAAGTGTCAAAAAAATATGTTTAAGAGACAAAAAAAAGTAAGCAAATTTGTGTAAATTCTGTAGAAATACTTATAAATTGGTGTTTCTTTGTTGGTAATGTGAAGGTAGCTTTTGAGGGAACAGTATTGTAACCTTTCTTAGTAAAGTAAAAAAAAGTAGAGATCCTGTTAACATGCCAGTGTGGCATATTGGCAATATAGTATTAGGCCTCTTATTTTTCTTGACCAACGGCACACTAAGAGTGATGTGGTCAGCATCACATCAGCTGCTTTTACTTCCCAGATTGTTCTGGTACCCACTTTTTTAGGCTGGATCGACCACGGTAGCTGTGGAAAAAAACCTGCTTCAACTGAGGACCAAACCCTGAATACCAGTTGGAAAACCAATGCACTAACCTTGGCTCCCAACCTTTCCTAAATTTAATTTTTGGAATTGTTTAAGACGGTGTCTTCTATGAACGCTTTATTGGCACCAGCTTAAATATGTCTAAAGCAAGGAGTGGTCAGCCTGAGATTATCTGTTTCTTCATTGAACTTGGTCCAGGAATGATTCTGGTGAAGGTTACATGTGCTTTATCTGTTCATCAAATGTTGGCCATTTCAGTAGCAGATGTTCAGTGGCTATCACTTTGTCTGTGCCATGCTTACACTAATCATTTAGTTGTTGTCTTTAGTTAATTGACTAAACAGTTAATGAGTTTGTTGTGACCTGTGTGAAGTATAATGATGACTGCGTGTTCACTTTGTTGAGCTGTTAATATAGACCATGTTTTTTTTTGGGGCCTGGCTTGCTTCTTGTTCATGTATCTGCTCCATGTAAACTTTTTGATTACTTTCTAGCTATAATTATACCAGGTAGATAGTTATCCATCTTCTTTTGACAACCTGTCAGCCTTTTCCTTACCAAGGATGTTGCAATGACATGAGATGATACCCACTATATCAGCTGACCTCAAAATGGATCGCTAAAGCTGAGAGGTAAGGCTCTCGGCTCTCAAAAAAGAAGTAACAAAACTAAGACAGGGTGTGGTTTCAAATCCCAAAAGTTTCAAGCGTTCGATGGTCTCGATGGAGGTAAGATCTGCGCTGATTTTTTTCTGAGATGGCAATAAACTCGGAGGTCCCGTGCACATAATAGAACCCATGGCAGTCGAAAATAGAGTTAGCCCAAATCTTCTTCTTCTTAGTTCCTTGATCTTCTTCTTCTTCGTACGCTGTCAGACATCAACCTGTATTTTTTCAAAAAAAGCAGCGGTCATCCTGAGGCTGTTGACACTGCCAGTTCCTTGGTCAATGCATACTTGTCAACCCTTTAGGGCACTCTCGTTACATATTTTGAATACAACCTCTAATTTACAATTAAGAAAAAGAAGTGCGGTGTACCCATTCAGCAGATTTGGTAACATTGGAATGCCTAAAGCTGCTTTTACGTACATTACTTTCCCCTAAACACAATCAATCTTGGTGTTTAGGTCTTCAGTCAGCTTCAAAGCTGAATCAGGCCATTCTTCTTTTAACAGCTCACCATCATGGAGCAAATCTGGCTGTTAGACACACAATCACATTGTAGTTCACTTCTTCTCTCTTTATGGAGTCCAGAACAATGAAGTCATGTAAGACAGCATCCTCTAAAAGAAGTTTGTCAACCATTGTTCTCACCACCACAACATAGAATACTCTTACATCAGAAAAAATTGTTTTTGGATTTCAGGTGAGATAAGAGCTTCAGCATGCAAATATTCTCTTGCTGACAACAGAAATTCATCTGTGTGCTGAAACTTTCTGTCAGCCAGTGTCAGCAGTATCAATTTTCGTGAGATCCTCACTGGCTTTGACATACTTCATCTGAATGAATTTCAGCATTAATTCTTAGAGCAGTTGTTATTATTAATTTTTGTCATTGCTCTTGTCGATCATTAACTTCTTTTTTTTCATTGTTAGTTTGCAAGTATCAGGATGTTGTCCGGAGAATAGAATGCGTTGCATCGTAGTTTACAGTTTGAATATTTGCACCTTTCGATCCGACACATCCAACTTCAGCAGGCATTTTTGGGTCCTGGATTAACTTTGCATCTTCGTTCTCTTCTCCTTAGTCAATCTGCCCTGCTGCAATCTGTTATCCAGGGTCACGATGTGAAGGTGTAAAAGGGCTTTGGCAGCTCTGGGTCACTGGCCCTGATGTTAATAATCAGCTTTGGGTCGCTGAATGCAGCAGTTCATGCACTGCTCAGCATCTTGACCGTTTTACAATGATAATCACAGGGTTGGTGAAGAATGGAGCAAGGTACCTCTTGATGATTTAAGTAATTGTTGTGCACTAGCATTTGGATTTTTCATATTTGAGAAATATTCATGCAACCAAATCTGTGAACAGCAACATAATGGCAGAGTAATGTCCTGCTTTCTGTAATATCAATCAATGCTGATGGTCAATTGTGTTTTTGAAAGTGTTAATCCATCGACTTAAAACCTTTTGTTGCAGCTAAACAGTCTTTGTGTACAGTCATTTCTAAATGACTTGTAAAGTCATACAGACTTTAAATAGTTGCTAATGTCTTTTCCACACGACAAGTATCAATTCACCACTTTTTGTAGACATTGAAATAATTCCTGGCTATTTTTGTTCCCATTTCCCACAAATTTAATAATTTTTCATTTTAAAGTTGAACAATTTAGGATTTTCCTGTGATAGTTTGTCCATCACAAGTGATGAAGACCACTCTCTTTGTTCAGCCGTGTGGACAGTCGTATCTCTTGCTGTGTCCGCTGAAATGGGTGACTTGCGCGGAGATTTGGATTAAAGTGAGGAAGAAACTGCGCCTTTTGTCAACCTCACTCACAGAGCCTAAGCTACCTTTTGCCAGTGGCAAGACATTCATTGAGACGACTGGAGATAGCATAGGATGCAGATTTTGCCTCAGGGTTACCACCGAAGCCTTTCCGTAAACATGTAACCCGCAGGGTAGAAAGGTTGGATGGCATCTAACAAAGTTTGTCGTGCTTTTTCGATAACCACAAGAGGTCGTATGGACAACACTCAGCGTGTGAGTGAGTCTGGCATCTCTCCCCAGCTGTATTCAGTTCATCATAGTAGCATCTAAAATTCCCACACGCCATATTCGTGAAGGTGAACCGGCAGAACTAACCCGTGAGATACGACACAGGTATAACTAGTTTAAGCGTAGCGCCATTCAGCCGGCGTCCAGACCAGGATAAACGGATGGAAGAAATCACAAAAAAAAGAACGAAATAACAAGTCCAGGTGGAAAACAACTCCACGTATCCGTGAACACAAGTGTAAGTCGTCGACTAGTGTGAATTCCAGGCAAATCCATGGTCTGGCGGCATCCATAATGATCCAAAACAGTAGAGGATTTTCCTGTATCATTTATTAAATACGACGTAACTAAAAACTTGTATCAAATATGGCAGAACTATATCACTTGACAGTTATGTCAATGGATGACAAAGGAGTTAGTGATCATAAAGTTTGATGGAGGATTTTCAGGGCAGCAACAAACTCCCTCTGCACCACCTGGTCTGGGACCTTCCATTGTGAAAAACCCGAACTCTCGTCATGATCCTCATTGCATGCTGTCTGGAACTCAGTCACTCATTGTGTTCATGGACGGTTGGCCTGATTGGCCCTTGTCTCCTAATCAGGGTACCTTCTTTCTATGGTTTATCGTTGCTAATTTGTCTTAAGTCACATTTCTTTTACCTTCCCATCAAAGTCCTAGTCATGGTGGTTCTGATGAGGGTAACAGTCTCATAATAGTAGTAACAATGTTTGCATAGTCATCTAAGGCCTGTTGCATCGATCGACCACTACCATGTTCAATTGTTGAGACTTAGTCATGCGTAGTGTGTCGACCGTAATCCCTACAGACTCTCTAATAGTGGAACTAAGTACTCCACTGCCTCGGGATGAGGGCAGAGAGGACTGTGTGTTGGGCCAATTTTGTGTCAAACTTTCTTTGTCCGTGTTTGACTCCCTTGTTTTTTTTGTTGCATTCCACACTTGAGGCCTCTGAATTGTGTCCACCTTTGGGTCAGCGTGACTCTTGCTGTGCTAAGAATACGGGGTTGGGAGAGGTATCGTATAACCTCCAGTGGAACAGGAGGAAGGTGGCTTCAGTCCAAGCAGGAAGATCCTTGAGCAATGATAACCTGGGCTGAATTCTGGGATGCAGTCAAGTGGAACGTTGAATGCCATCATGGACTGGTTTCTCACTGCTCAAGCCAGGCACAGCTGCAGCAAGATGCAACATAACAAACAGGATAATTGATCGAAAGCACATAAATTCCACAGAATAAAGTCCTTGATACCACTTGGTGAAATGGTTGTCAATTATAATCCGAACAGGAACTAGAAAACAGCAGAAAACAACACAAATACCAGAGCGAGTCTGGGAGCATAGCCAGTCAGGTGCAGCCATCTTACTTTGCAAATCTCATACTGGAGTCAAAATTAAGTATTGTGATGTGGATTAAGATGATTGAAGCATTCAAAATGTATTAATGACAGCATCAAGATAAAGTCTGTATAAAATAAATGGTAATTACAATAACTGCCTGACAGTTAAGCTTAGAATACATCCATACTTGTTCTGATTACAATATGCCACATTGTCTACACACTCTATCTAGGTGAGACTAAAAATCACAAACTCAAAGTGGTCGAAAACCTTCTCATTGGATACAGCAGGAAGCAGTGGAAACGTCATATGTAAAACCACACCTGATGGAAACAATTTGGAGGTAATGCGTTTTCCTCAAGCTTCCCAATTATTTCTCTATTTTTTAGATTCTTTTTACTCATTACAATCATTTCTAGTCACATATGTAGAATAGATGTAGATGTAACTAGTATGGGTTATTCATCATTTGTACGCTTTATTCCACATTTCCTTTCCATATTACCGTACACCATTTTGAATGCCACCTCCCCCCCCCCCCCCCCCCCCCCCATCTCTCTATCTCTTCCACCTCCTCCTCCCCCCGCTCACTTTAAAAAGAAGTCAAATATTTTATCCCAAGAATAATATCATGAGGGCTCGGTGGCTCGAAGTAAGGTGTCCGCCTCGGGTGCCTGAGGTTGCGGGTTAGAATCACGGTAGAGATCGGGAATTTTTCACATGGATCTTCTAGTAAAAATTCCCCTGAAATTTGGGTAGTGAGATTGGACTCCCTTGTTTAGTGTCGAGCACGTTAAAAATTCCTTGGCAGTTAGAAATCACTTAGAGTAGGCCTTAACGACGTCTGTCCGAACAAAATTCCAATTAAAAATCTACCCCTTTATTTGTACCTTCCCCCCAGGCATAGTAAGCCACAGAAGGTTTTAAAAAAAATATCTACTATGGATAGCCGATAACCTTCGGCTACTTGACAACAGACATTACATGCCTGTTTGAATACCAGGATACCAAGTTTCCAAGTATAATATTTCAAATTTTTACATTGAACAATAATTGTAATTAAAAGGATACATAAGTTTAACGATATTCTTTAAGACAACATTATTCATAAACAATTGTTTTCAAACACTACAGTCTAAAAAACACAAAGCAAAGCAGAACTCTGATGCTATATTATTCTACATATGTAACAAACAAAAATAGTACAGCCTAATTCTGGTTTTTCTTCTCGTTGGCCATGTTTTGTATTATGTCTCCACGTGAAGCTCAGATCTCTGGATAGAGGTTGCTGTGGGGGAGAGTACTTCAATGCTTATAAATAGCTTTGTGTGGATGTTTGACTCTGTTGGCTAGTGCGCAGTTGCCTAAACATATATAACAGTTTTGTAGACCATGTCCAGCTGTCTATACTGCTTGTCCACATACAGATAGGTGATTGAACAAAATTAAGTCTGTGTAAGTGGCCATTCAATCTATTATGTTTAATTCTGATGCAGAGCACGATGGTTTGATCAAGGCAGTCATAGTTGTCTTTCATTTGGCCGATTGTTCTTGTGGCTTGAATTAGTGTGTTTTTGTCCTGGAAGAACTGTTTGCTCTTTCTGTTCTCATGTTGAACCCCTCCCTCCTTTGCTAACCTGTCTGCTGTCTCATTTCCTGGTATGCCACAGTGTGATGGCAGTTTATCATCTTGAGAGACTGCAGAACTAACATTACATCTTTACTGAATACAACCTTCTGACATTGGCTTGTTGTGTTGTCTATTATTTCTGCAGCAATGCTTATTACCTGAACTTTAGCCGAGTAGTTTAAACAGAATTTTCCAGTGGATAAATTAGTGGTTTCATTTTATATATATGCGTAGACAACATAAATTCCTCAGCCTTCAGTCTTCACTGCTCTGGTTGCTGATCCATCAGTATATACCAAGATCTGTGCTGCTGTTTTCATTTATAGAGTATTTTGCTCTCCCATGAAGCTGCATGTAATAGTTATGAATGTTTTTATGCTGAGATTTTGGTGTTATTCCCATGGGGTTGGAAATGTATATTGGATTTACCTCATTATTGGTGTCAGTTAATTTATCCTTATATATTCTGATTATATGTGCTGATCACAGAGTCAGTCGCAGGAGCCAGCTTCATGTTAGAAATGCTCAGCAAAGAGGGAAGAGAGCAGGGTTAGAAGACCAAAGTCATGCAAACTGTTTCACCCATTGTGACCCAGTGATCCTCAATGGAAACTTTTAGGCTAAAGAGAATTCAAGACAAGGAATGGATCACAACAGAGACATTACATAAAATAGAAGAAAGCAAAAATAAGAAAGCTATACGCAACAAACCCGAATCATCAGTGCAGAACCAAAGAAAAAAGAAAAACTACTCTTACAGACAAAGAGGTCAAGACATGTATAAAGAAAAATAAAAGGGAATATATTGACAAGTTGACACAGCAGGCAGAAAAGTAAGCAAAGATAGGAAATATGTGAGATCTCTACCCATTAACAAAGTAAATGATAAATAGATATAGACAGGCAAACCAATCAAAGATAGAGAAGACAAGATATTGACATCATCAGAGAAACAACAGAAGCAATTGTTTTAGTATTTTAAAGAAAGTCTAAACAGACCTCCATCACAAGAAACACCAAACATCCTACCAGCAGAGAAGACACCAAGTAAGATAGAAATCCAAAGGGGCATATCCAAACTCAAGAAAGGAAAAAAGAGAAAGCGACAGGAATAGCAGCAGAAGCCATAATGGCAGATATAGATAAGGCCACTGATACATTGTAAGGATTATTCCAGAAGATAAGGGAAGAGGAGAGTGCCCACAGAATTGAAAGAGAATGACATCTGATTAAACTGTTTAGGAAGGGAGACCTGGCAGATTGCAGCAATTTTAGGGAGATTACATTGCTGTCATTACCAGACAAGAACAGAATTATCTTGGACAGATTAAAAGTGGAAGTAGACAAAAAATCTGAGAGGAACAGGCAGGATTTCACCTAGCAAGATCATCCACAGATCATATTGCTATGCTACACATCATAGTGGAACAAAGTATTGAATGGAAAACACCCCTATAGGCAAATGTTATAGACTATGAAAAAGTGCTTTACAGTGTAGATCTATGCACTCTATGATAGCTGTGGAGAGACTATGGGGCGCCAGAGAAGTACATAGCCCTCATACAGAATATGTATGAAGATACATTTAATAGAGTGGTACATGAAGGAGCACTGACTGACAGCTTCGGGGTGCAAGGATGCCTTCTCCTGCTTTAGCAACAACAATACTACATTCAATGTCCTGTACAGTTATTTAATAACCAGTATGACACATTTTCAGCTGTTTCCACAAAGTCTTACATTACTCTTGCTCTGTCAGGCCTAATTACATCAGCCAGTTGTATACAGAGTGTAGCCACTAAGTCTCTTGCACATACTTTTACAGCTTAAACTTTGGCAATGAATGCCTCAACTCTATAACCAGGCCAATGTATATTGGTCATTTGAAAGAGTGTTACTTATCTCATTTTTACTCGAATGGCAACCATGATCTTGTACGGTACTGTTTTGGTGATCCAATGCATCCATTGTATGGGTACTGTTTTGGTGATCCAATGCATCCATTGTACGGTACTGTTTTAGTGATCCAATGCATCCATTGTACGGGTACTGTTTTGGTGATCCAATGCATCCATTGTACGGTACTGTTTTGGTGATCCAATGC
The DNA here is from genome assembly GCA_036924085.1 of Ariolimax columbianus. Lineage (NCBI taxonomy): Eukaryota > Metazoa > Mollusca > Gastropoda > Stylommatophora > Arionidae > Ariolimax > Ariolimax columbianus. The sequence goes on along the minus strand of JAVGWX010000019.1, from coordinate 40,908,270 downwards.
ATCCATTGTACGGTACTGTTTTTGGGATCCAATGCATCCATTGTACGGTACTGTTTTGGTGTACGACTCAAAGTGTTGGCAACATGACTCATGCCACTATGCGCAGCAGAAATTATATCGTAATGCAGCAAGTGCTTCAAACTCCACCCTGTACGTTATTCCTTATGGTGGTCGGTCAGCATCTGTGAGACCCATTGTGAACACACCATCCAATAATTCAGTTTCTTCATAACAACCATTTGAACTGTCCCAAGTAACACAGCGAATTCCTCTGCTAGCGAACGACGACAGTCCATCCGTTATGTTGCATCAATATCGCCGATGGCTTCTTCTGTCGCAACAATATGCCCCTGATCTTTCGTTAACTCACATCTTTCCAAAAACATCTGCTCCTAGTTCTTCACTGTTTACTTCGACACACTTTTGTCACCATCATACAGCTTGCATTCTTTGATGAATATTGACTGGTCGACATCCTTTAGCTGTTAGGAATTGAATCACCACTTACTGATCAACGACAGATTTTGTATCACACACACCATTTTCTCAATGGTCTCCAGCAAAATGCAAGGATAATGAACACGTGCACAGCTGCACATTAGTATGTGCTGATTAAGTCAGATGTGACGTCATCATACATCTCGCACGTATGTCCACGTGCCGCAGCATGGGCACGTTTTATCTGAACACCCCTCGTATATGATGTTGGATACCTATTTTGTATACTCAAGCAACCACAACCATTCTCGATCACTATAACAAAAGCATAGATTGGCTGGCTCATTAGCTGGCTGTTTTAGAAGACCCTAATGGTTGAAAAATGCGGCTCAGACATCCACAAAGAAAGTACACATTCATAATAACAAAACTTAGGGGAACTGAGACGCTAGTCCAGTTAAGCACAACATGCTGACCAGGACGTCATGTCAATGTCAGGCACAATATACTGACCAGGACGTCATGTCAATGTCAGGCACAACATGCTGATCAGGACGTCATGTCAATGTCAGGCACAACATGCTGACCAGGACATCATGTCAATGTCAGGCACAATATACTGACCAGGACGTCATGTCAATGTCAGGCACAACATGCTGATCAGGACGTCATGTCAATGTCAGGCACAACATGCTGACCAGGACGCCATGTCAATGTCAGGCACAATATACTGACCAGGACGTCATGTCAATGTCAGGCACAACATGCTGAACAGGACGTCATGTCAATGTCAGGCACAATATACTGACCAGGACGTCATGTCAATGTCAGGCACAATATACTGACCAGGACGTCATGTCAATGTCAGGCACAACATGCTGACCAGGACATCATGTCAATGTCAGGCACAACATGCTGACCAGGACATCATGTCAATGTCAGGCACAATATACTGACCAGGACGTCATGTCAATGTCAGGAACAACATGCTGATCAGGACGTGATGTCAATATCAGGCACAACATGCTGACCAGGACGCCATGTCAATGTCAGGCACAATATACTGACCAGGACGTCATGTCAATGTCAGGCACAACATGCTGACCAGGATGCCATGTCAATGTCAGGCACAATATACTGACCAGGACGTCATGTCAATGTCAGGAACAACATGCTGACCAGGACGTCATGTCAATGTCAGGCACAACATGCTGACCAGGACATCATGTCAATGTCAGGCACAACATGCTGACCAGGACATCATGTCAATGTCAGGCACAATATACTGACCAGGACGTCATGTCAATGTCAAGAACAACATGCTGATCAGGACGTCATGTCAATGTCAGGCACAACATGCTGACCAGGACGCCATGTCAATGTCAGGCACAATATACTGACCAGGACGTCATGTCAATGTCAGGCACAACATGCTGATCAGGACGTCATGTCAATGTCAGGCACAACATGCTGACCAGGACGTCATGTCAATGTCAGGCACAACATGCTGACCAGGACGTCATGTCAATGTCAGGCACAACATGCTGACAAGGAGGTCATGTCAATGTCAGGCACAACATGCTGACTAGGACGTCATGTCAATGTCAGGCACAACATGCTGACCAGGATGTCATGTCAATGTCAGGCACAACATACTGACCAGGACGTCATGTCAATGTCAGGCACAATATACTGACCAGGACCACAATCTCTCTCTAGTGTTCCCTGAAAACAGGCTGTTTTCAAGGCAGCCTGGCTAACAAGATGTGGATCGATGTGATCCCCATAGTAGTGAGCTCCTTGCAGATGAAGCCAAACATAGCACAACTGCTTGAAGGACCAGAGTCCACCTTCATCAGCATGCTCAGGATGTGAGGAAAGCTACTACAACCCTCCACCTAACGTCCTTTTCAGGGCGCACAAAAGAGTAAACTGACTCATTGTGGGCATTAAACAACAAGAATAAAACTTAAAAGGTAAGGACTTTTACTGAAGGAAATGCAATAAAAAAATAACGAAAAAAATGAAGGATAACATGCACTAGCTGACACTTATGTACATGTCAACATTCATGTATGCATTTTTGTAGAATTTCTTTTCTGCCTTTTTTCCCCATGACTTTTACATTAGTGACTTCTTGTACTACTTTTCTTCTGTCTGTTTTTAGCATGGTTGAAGTGTTTAAAATAGTGATTTATTCATTTGAACAGGTTGGTGTGAAGATAAAACTGGCTTCTTCAGCTCTGACTAAGATTGTGACCTTCACACCTTTCTACTTGCTCATCAATGACTCTACTACTCACATCAAAGTGAGAGAGAATAATAATTTTGATTGGACTGACTTGCAACCTGGAGAAGTAGGCACTTAATAATGGCCTAATTAATTCATTCATTACTGGTCAGTTTTTTCAGCACAGTCAAAAATGAATTAAAGAAAGGTCCAGATTATATATTTTTTTTGCAGTTAGTGGTGAATGCTTGGAATGCATTGCCACAGAAAATAGTGGGATATGGTCAGTTAATGCATTCAACAATAAATTTGATGTGCATAATTATTTTATATGGTTTTAATCCAAATCCAGCTATTATAAATCCACTACAACATCATTTCAGATTGCCTTTCTAGCGCGTGAGGTATCATTTTGAACCACAAATTTTTTTTTTTATGTCAACAAAGATACTTTTAAACTATTTTTGACTTGAAGAAATGGCGTCCTCTCTTCCAATTCTCATGGGACATAATTTTCTGCTGTTCATGTCTGACAGATAATTCAATCATGACTTGAAATAAACAGAAATATAGATGCAAAATTATTTAGCATGGACAATTCTAATTTAGAAGAAAATATTCATTAAAAATTGTTATAGGAAAATGTGCCAGTGCTAGTTCGTTTCAATAAGATGGGTGTTGTCGTTCAAAACGTATCAATGCCAAGTTTTAAATATTTATATATCCTATCCAACATTTTAAATTACTGTAACGTCATTTCTGCTTCCTTTTTAGAATGTAACCATTGGGGCTTGAGGTTATTGTTGTTGTTGAATTCCCACAATAAATAGGATTACTATTATGCACCCTAAAAAGGACGTTAAGTGGCAGGTTGTCATAGCTTTCCTCACATCTCGATCATACTGATGAAGATGGACTGGGGTCTTCCAGGCGGTTGTGCTATGCTTGGCTTCATCTATTTGTTGCTCACTACTACGGAGATCCAGTTGATCTCTCACCTCGTTAGCCAGGCTGTTGTGAAAACAGCCTGTTTCTAGAAAGAGCTGTGTGGAAACTAAGGTGAGGGTCTTGGCCAGTATATTTTGTCTGACCCTGACTAACATGTCTGATCAGTATGTTGTGCCCTGACCAGATGTTAGTCTTCCTTCTTGGGGCTTAAGCTAAAATTAATGTGTAACTCGCCAGAGATTTTCAATAATTTAACAAAAGCAACAATTTTTGACTTGAAGAAATGGCTTCCTCAACCAATTCTCCTGGGACAAGGCTGTTCAGGCCTCTCATATGATTCAATCCTGGCTTGAGATATATAGAGATGACATGACTAATACTGACAGTGAGAGTTCTTATTCAGAAGAAGAAGGCGGTTTATAATAAATCATCATTGTACGCTGCCTCCAGTAATAATTCAAGTGAACTGGAAGGGCGTCTCCATCGATAGTAGAGGAAAGGGTAAAGGTCCTATGCCTAAGAGATGACGAGAAGCAAGGTAAAGATTTGTACTTGATATCAATCCTTGTTCTAGTAATACAGAAGATCTATCTACAGTGTTTCCTGTCCCAATGACAACGACTAGTGTAAACACCCAGGTCAGTGATGAGAGACAATGGAGGGGGGAATATGAGGTCAGCACTGATGTGTTAGTCCATTATTGGCCTGTGTGTACATTTTCTAGCCACACCAAAACTGGCACTGTTAACAAACAGGACGAAGGGTGCCAAAGTTCAGCCATAGGTACTGGACCATAAAAATACGACACAGGATAACCGAAATACTATTTTAAAAAGCCTGTGACCATGCCAGTTGAGTCAGAGAGGAAAACACCACAAAATAAACGAACTAACTAATCGAAATGGAAAACTACAACATATGTTTCTGTTGACCGAAGCCAACAAGTGTGAAATTAAATCAAATCTGTGGCCTGGTGGAATCCATGTACTTAAAACACGTGAGCAAACTTTGACTCAAGGCCTGTTAGGTGCCATCTTTACTGCTTCTTTCTTACCAACACTCTGTATTTTTATTTCATGTTTGGAATGAAACATAATGAGTAAGACGTCAAAGTAAAGCTAACTTAAGTTAATAGAACTGAATTAACGAATACGTTTTAATGCATTTTGAAATAAATGCGTTTATTAAAAATACATTTTTTATTATTTTATTTTGGTGTATTTGTTATGATGGTACTAAAAAAGTTATCATGTCAAACAGAGTCCTAAAGAATCCATCACTGCACGTACACATTTGTTTGGTGTAGGCTTCCTGGTCCTACAGAAATCATCACTGCACGAACACATGTGTTCTGTGTAGGCTTCCTGGTCCTACAGAAATCATCACTGCACGAACACATGTGTTCTGTGTAGGCTTCCTGGTCCTACATAAATCATCACTGCACGAACACATGTGTTCTGTGTAGGCTTTCTGGTCCTATAGAAACCATTACTGCTCCCACTTTTACTGCTTTATTCACTTTCTGAGCTATGTTTTGCTTGTCCAAATGTTGTTCTTTTACAATAACAGAGCATATAGAGAACTATGAATTGTTTAGTACAATGTTTATATTGTTGTTGGAGTGCGCAAGTGGGTAACGGTACCTCGATGGCAAACAAAAATACAAAGAAGCTGAAAAGAAGTAGCAACAACAAAAAATGCATGCACCCATTAAAATCTAGCACCTTCAGGAGGAGGAGAAGAGATGGATAAGGTGATGGGCCAGATGAGGGAGGAAGAGATGGGCAGGTGGAACGTGGGTTGAGAATAGGGACAAGATGGGCGGGTTGACGGGAGGGGTGCGGAAAGGGGAGATCCTTTATTGTTAAACTGCTGTTGTTTCTTTCATTTGGTATAGTTGGATTCACAGGCCGATGGGTGCTGTAGTATTGTAAACTAGTGATTACTGCATCATGACCCTTTCCTCTTTTACTATGTTAGGATGTGTCTGATTAGCATAGTGGTAGAGCACTTGCTTTTTGCGACAAAGGTACAGGGTTCAACTTTCATTAATGATACACTCCATTCATCCCAGCTGTAAATTTGTGACTGGTTTAGTACTGCTGAGGGAAAAGAAGGAAGAGAACTGGCTGCCGCATCTCAGAAACATCTATGATCTCGTATAATTCTCTAACACTTTATCCCTGACATCAGTATTTCTATTGGAACACCTTTACCTTAGGAGTTTAGACCCATGAGTGTCACTTGGACCCAAAATAATAGCAAAGCAAAGTATCACTGTAGTCTACAAGGGGCTGGATAGCCTATCCTGTATAAGTTTAAAGCCACAAAAACATCAACAGATATGGACAAGTCAGCTTAGCGTTTATTTATTGTTGAAGACCTGTGCTTCACAGGGAGCTGAATCAGTTTTTATATTATTGACTGAAGACCACAATTGGTCTCCCTATTTCAGAATAATTTTGTGTGCTCTTGCATTTGTGGTTTTGATATCGGTAGCGCTTTGTTTCAAATTGTAAGTTTGCCAGCCCAATACACAACTCTCCTAAGTCACCATTTTCAGCATTCATAATAGGGTACAGTGGGTCTATTCATTCATTCCTAACTCAATTCCTCAAATGGGCTATGCTACAGGGCCTTGATAGGGCCACACAGGGCATCAATATGTTCACACCACATAGTCTTGATTGGGCCACACAGGGCATAAATATGTTCACACCACAGAGCCTTGATATGGCTACACAGGGCATCAATATGTTCACACCACATAGTCTTGATAGGGCCACACAGGGCATCAATATGTTCACACCACATAGTCTTGATTGGGCCACATAGGGCATCAATATGTTCACACCACATAGTCTTGATTGGGCCACACAGGGCATCAATATGTTCACACCACATAGTCTTGATTGGGCCACACAGGGCATCAATATGTTCACACCACATAGTCTTGATTGGGCCACACAGGGCATCAATATGTTCACACCACAGGGCCTTGATAGGGATAACACAGGGCATCAATATGTTTACACCACATAGTCTTGATTGGGCCACACAGGGCATCAATATGTTCACACCACATAGTCTTGATTGGGCCACACAGGGCATCAATATGGTCACACCACATAGTCTTGATTGGGCCACATAGGGCATCAATATGTTCACACCACAGGGCCTTGATAGGGATAACACAGGGCATCAATATGTTCACACCACATAGTCTTGATAGGGCCACACAGGGCATCAATATGTTCACACCACATAGTCTTGATAGGGCCACACAGGGCATCAATATGTTCACACCACAGGGCCTTGATAGGGCCACACAGGGCATCAATATATTCACACCACATAGTCTTGATAGGGCCACACAGAGCATCAATATGTTCACACCACATAGTCTTGATAGGGCCACACAGGGCATCAATATGTTCACACCACAGGGCCTTGATAGGGCCACACAGGGCATCAATATGTTCACACCTCAAGGCCTTGATAGGGCCACACGGCATCAATATGTTCACACCACATAGTCTTGATTGGGCCACACAGGGCATCAATATGTTCACACCACATAGTCTTGATTGGGCCACACAGGGCATCAATATGTTCACACCACAGGGCCTTGATAGGGCCACACAGGGCATCAATATGTTCACATCACAGGGCCTTGATTGGGCCACACAGGGCATCAATATGTGAAAACCACAAAGCCGTGATTGGGCAGTGCCACATAGCTTTGATTGGGCACCACCACAGGGCCTTGATACGGACCACACATTGCATCAATATGTTCACACTACAGAACTTTGATTGAGCCCCACCACAGAACCTTGATTGGGCCTCACAGCAGCACCTTGATTGGGCCACATAGCACTTCAATATATTCACACCACTGCACCTTGATTGGGCCCCACAGCAGCTCCTTGGTTGGGCCACACAGGACACTAATATATTCACACCACAGCACCTTGATTGGGCCCCACCACAGGGCCTTGATTGAGCCCCACAGCAGCGCCTTGATTGTTCCCCACAACAGGACCTTGATTGAGCCCCATAGCAGCGCCTTGATTGGGCCCCACCACAGGGCCTTGATTGGGCCCCACCATAGGGCCTTGATTGGGTTCCACTACAGGACATCAATATTGGCACACTGCCGAACCTTGATAAGGCCCCATCACATGACTTTGATTGGGCCACACAGGGCATCAATATGTTCACACCACAGAGCCTTGATTGGGCCCTACCACAGGGCCTTGATTGGGCCCCACAGGGCATCAATATGTTCACACCACAGAGCCTTGATTGGGCCCCACCACAGAGCATTGATAGGGCTTCATCACAGGGGACAAGGCCTTGTTTGGCCACACCACAGTGCCTTGATTGGATCACACATGGCATCAATATGGTCACACCACAGGGCCTTGACTGGATCACACAGGACATTAATATGTTCACACAACAGAGCCTTGATTGGGCCCACCACAGGGCCTTGATTCGGTTCCACTACAGGGCATCAATAGGGTCACACCGCAGAACCTTGACAAGGCCCCATTACAGGGTGTTGATTAGGCTCCACCGCAGGGCCATGATTTGTCCCACACAGGGCATCAATATCTTCACACCACATAGTCTTGATTGGGCTACACAGGGCATCAATAGGGTCGCACCAGAGAGCGTTGATAGGGCCCCACCACAGGGCCTTGATTGGACCACACAGGGCCTTGACTGGGCCACACAGGACATCAATATGTTCACACCACAGAGCCTTGACTGGGCCACACGGGACATCAATATGGTCACACCACAGAGCCTTGACTGGGCCACACAGGACATCAATATGGTCACACCACAGGGCCTTGATTGGACCACAGGATCTTGATAAGGTCACACCACAGGTTCTCAATAAGGCCACACCACAGAGCCGCTATAGGGCCATGCCACAGAGCCTTGTTTGGGCCCCTCCACAGGGCCTTGATAGGGCTACACCACAGGGATTGATATTGCCACACCAGAGGGCCTCAATACATAAAATACAGGTCCTTGATAAAACCACGCAGAAGATATAAAGCAGAATGCTAGTTGTTATTGTGAGCATGAGTTGTTGCCGTCTGTAAATTAGGTTCACTTGACATGTAAAAACTTCTTTGTCATCTATCACTCATACTGTTTTACTCACAGTGCAAGGGCTTTTACCCTGTATCAAACACCAAGGAGATGAAACTAATTGCCACTGTAGAAGGCAGCGCTTGTGAGACTGTTCCATTTTTAATTAACAGAACCCACACAACACTTCTGAGACTGGACAATATTGTGAGTAGGGTAATGGGACTTGTTTTTTGTTTTGGTGTTTCAGATTTGTGCTTGCTTTTTGACAAGGACATTTCCACTTTAACTTGGTTTGTAGGCATAGATGTTAATGTATATAGGTCACCAATCATTTTGGGGTATGTTCTGCCTGCCAAAACCCCAACAACTTGGGGACTCAGTGGTTTCGAGGTAAAGTTGCCGCCTCGGGTGCCAGAGGTCACGGGTTGGAATCACGGTGGAGACCTGGAATTTTTCACATGGATCTTCTTGTAAAAATACCCCTAATCACTGGGTAGCGAGATCGAACTCCTATGCTCAGTGTTGAGCATGTTAAAAATCCCTTGGCAGTTAGAAATTGAAAAGAGTAGGCTTGACGGCCACTGCTCGGACAAAATTCAAAATTGTTGCTAAAAATCTACCCTAATATTATTTGTACCTTCTCCCAGGTGGTTTGTTAAGAGCAGCATATTGATGGCACCTAATTGGCTGCGGGTCTACTTAACTTTAATGTATTTGAGTCTGCTAAGATGGACACGCACATCGGTTAAACCACCACCATTATGAAGACCTGTTCCATTATGAAGCAGAAATAAATAGCAATAGAAAAAGCTTTGTGTCGAATAATCTCAGATTTTGAAAGTGGTACTATACAGCGGTGCTTCGTCCCGCTCAAAACCCGCTTGCTCTTCGACAATGATATTCTCTGCCTGTGGTTTTAATCTGTTGAGGATTATTCTCAAGAGAACTTTGCTAGGTTGACTAATGAGGCTAATTTTTCTATATTTCTGACACATATTTAGGTTCCCTGATTAGACAGCAGTAGAACCACTGATTTCGTCTAGATGGTTGGCCACTCTCCTGCCGTCAAATTCTGTTACAGATGTATGTCAGAGCCTCAATTATTACCTCACCTCCCACTTGTAGGAGCTCTGCTGTTACAGATGTATGTCAGAGCCTCAATTATTACCTCACCTCCCACTTGTAGGAGCTCTGCTGTTACAGATGTATGTCAGAGCCTCAATTATTACCTCACCTCCCACTTGTAGGAGCTCTGCTGGGATCCACACCCACAGCTTTATCCTTTTTTAGCATCTTCACCGCTTCAGTTACTTCCTCTCTTTTTATCAGTTGATTCTCCTTTAACATTTTCATTTCTTGGGCGATTACATTTCCTGGATCACCTCGACCCTCATGCTAATATAATTCAGAGCAGTACTCTGTCGAATGAGCCCGAATATCTGGGCTTCTGTGAGACATTTACCTCACTTATCCTGAATCGTTGTATTGTGACCTTGTATAGGTCTTACTAGGTTCTTGACTATTTAATATGCCCTCTTGGCATCGTTTCTTCCCGGATTTTGTTCAATATCTGAGCACTGAGCAGTTATCCATTCTACATTGGCTCTTTTCATCTTGGTCTTTACGTTTTCATTTATCTCTCTGTATTTCATAATTTCTTCCAATTTATTCTTCGACCTCTTCATTAATCTTCTCTTGTCACATAACTCAAGTATTTAACATATATTTAAATTGCGGCTATTGAATGAGAAATAACACATGTCATCAACACATATATCATGTCTTCATCGTTTTCAAAAAGACGTTTAACAGGGTATGGCATGCTGCGATATGGACGGCAATGAAACATTAGAAGATCAATAGTAATATTGTGACGGTAATTGAGAACCTTTATGAGAAGGCGTCAAGTGCAGTTTCTGTAGACAGAATACTAGGTGAATGGTTCCGCGTTGTCTGTTGGAGTGAGGGTTGTATACTCTCTCTAACACTCCTGGATGTATTCTTGGAAAGAATAATGGAGGCGGCCCTGGAGGAACATGTTGGTACGGTCAGAATAGGTGGCAAGACGATTACAAACCTACGATTTGCAGATGATATAGATGGTCTGGCAGGCATGAAAACGGGAACTTTAGGAGCTGATTAGTAGATTGGACAAAGTGGTGTAGAGCTATGACATGAAAATAAATGCAGAGAAAACATAGCTGATGACTAATAACACGGAAGGGCTTACATCTGCGCTAAAAAGCAAATAGTCAGGAACTCGAAGTTGTACACCGGTTCAAGTATCTGGGATAACTGATCAGTGATGAGGGCTCGCAGCCTGAGATAATTGCCAGAATAGCACAGACAACAGCGGCGCTTAGGCATTTGAAACCCATATGGCAGGATAAGCAGCTGGCCCTCAGCATAAAAGTTAGACTAATGCGCTCATAGGTGCTCTCAATATTTTTGTATGCCTGTGAGACGTGGACCATTACTGCGGATATCCAGTGCAAAATACATGCAATGGAAATTAGATGCTTTAGAAGACTCTTAAACGTTACATATAAGGATCGTGTCACGAACATAGAAATACCACGAAGAGTGGAAAACGCAATTGGGCCTTTTGATGATCTGTTCACGGCTATCAAAAGGCGAAAGATGGCTTGGTATAGGCACGTAACAAGGTCCAGCGGAATTACAAATTCTAAACTGCATGGTTCCGTACCAGGAAAGAGAGGGTGGGGAAGTACACAGAAGAGATGAGCAGACAACATCACTGAGTGGTCAAACCTTGGTCTCAGTGAGTCACGACTGGTGGCAGCAGTCAGAGAGAGAGATGGTTTGAGATTGGGGGAGTATCTTCAAGTGTGCCCCAACGACCTGATGGGTTAGGGGATGAACTGAAATGAACTATTCATCCTGAGGAGATGGTTGTTTTCTTTGATTCTGCTCTCCAAGCCTTGGAAAACAGAATGTTTCTAGATGTTAATAACACCTACAAATTAATTTACCAATTGTCCACCTCTTATAGAGCGGAAGTAGTGCGCCAGTGAATATCTGGCCATGAAATGAGAAGGCTGATGACCTGGCCAGTAGTGAGGCAATGCTACCACAGCCACTACCTAGCATCACACTACAGACCTGCAAGCAAATTCTGACAAATAATAATAGACAGGAATGGCTAGATCTGTGGGCCACATCCCAGATAGCCCGAATATATTTCAAACACCTAGCAAAACCAGGACCCAGCCAAGAAACTGTAATGAAGAGACCAAAATTTGATCTTCAAGCTGAGAACAGGCCATGCCCCTCTCAACAAACATCTGAATAGATTAGACCCACTACATGTACCAAACTGCAGATTCTGCCACAACCACAAAGCATCAGTCGATCACCTCCTGTCTTTGTGCCCAGGACTGACCGATCTACCACCACACCCCATCATACACACCACACTTTACACATCGCTACAACAATTGAGGAGGACGTGTGCTTTTGTCCGGGAGGCATTGGTCTGTCAAGAGCTGCTAGCTCACAGGTAAAGAGATTTTATCATCATCATTATCATGCTAGTGTGTTAGTCAATGTTTGTATTGTGACTCTGTTCTTGTGTCTTGTTGAGTTCTGTGATTTTGGTTTTTATCTTCTTGATTGTATCTGTAATGTTTCTTAGTAATGGGGACATCTGTTTGCAGTCCTGTCAAGAACTTCTGTTGTTTATTGTAGGCCTCGGCTTCTGTCAAGGGCTTATGTTTATTGTAGACCTCAGCTTCTGTCAAGGACTTCTGTTTATTGTAGGCCTCAGCTTCTATCAAGGACTTCTGTTGTTTATTGTAGACCTCAGCTTCTATCAAGGACTTCTGTTGTTTATTGTAGGCCTCAGCTTCTATCAAGGACTTCTGTTGTTTATTGTAGGCCTCAGCTTCTGTCAAGGACTTCTGTTTATTGTAGACCTCAGCTTCTGTCAAGGACTGCTGTTTATTGTAGACCTCAGCTTCTGTCAAGGACTTCTGTTTATTGTAGGCCTCAGCTTCTGTCAAGGACTTCTGTTTATTGTAGGCTTCATCTTCTATCAAGGACTTCTGTTGTTTATTGTAGACCTCAGTTTCTGTCAAGGACTTCTGTTGTTTATTGTAGGCCTCAGCTTCTGTCAAGGACTTCTGTTGTTTATTGTAGGCCTCAGCTTCTGTCAAGGACTTCTGTTTATTGTAGGCCTCATCTTCTATCAAGGACTTCTAATGTTTATTGTAGACCTCAGCTTCTGTCAAGGACTTCTGTTTATTGTAGGCTTCATCTTCTGTCAAGGACTTCTGTTTATTGTAGGCCTCAGCTTCTGTCAAGGACTTTTGTTGTTTAATGTAGGCCTCAGCTTCTGTCAATGACTTCTGTTTATTGTAGGCCTCAGCTTCTGTCAAGGACTTCTGTTTATTGTAGGCCTCAGCTTCTGTCAAGGACTTCTGTTTATTGTAGGCCTCAGCTTCTGTCAAGGACTTCTGTTTATTGTAGGCCTCAGCTTCTGTCAAGGACTTCTGTTTATTGTAGGCCTCAGCTTCTGTGAAGGACTTCTGTTGTTTAATGTAGGCCTCAGCTTCTGTCAAGGACTTCTGTTGTTTAATGTAGGCATCATCTCTGTACAAGGTCTTCCTATTGAGATGGGTAAACTGGCTATGAGTAGACTACAAAATATTGTGAAATAAAAATTGAAATACTTTGTTCACATCAAGAGACACAACGGTCTTGAGAGAACAGTGATGAAAGGTATGGTGCCAGGTAAAAGAAGCAGGGGTAGACCAAGAAGACGATAGCACCAAGATATCCAGAAATGCCTAACTATGACTGTGGCGGAGACTGGAGTTTTGGCAAGGGAAATAATTTCTGTCATTGGAGTGACGTTCTATAAAGGAGCTGCTAAATGAGGACGATGATGGACCTCTTTTCTACCACTTAACTTGATGAGGCTGGCTCATGAGTTCAACATTTTGACAGTGTCCTACTAACTACATGATCAGCTTTAGAACAGAGAGCATGGATACCGTTGGGGCTAAGATGAAATGCTAGCTGATAATCGATCAGTGATGGGCACAGATTTTTACTGGCTACAAGGAATGTAAGGCAACATTAGCCAAAGTAGGTCATCTACTGTATTGTACACTATACATTTTGATATTGGCTTGAATTGACTTACTTGCTCCACTTTAACTATGGGGTGTAGAGGTATCTCTTCTCTTATTCTTTGGCCAATTATTTTCTTCAAGCTGGTGCAGCTGGCCCCATGCTCGACTTTATTTAGTCACCTTATATGACATGGCTGGCAGGTTACAGTGTTACTATTCTTTACTCTTTATTTGGGCCCTGCAACATACCAGTGCACTGTGGTAATAATATGCTTAAAGTCTGCCCTAAAACATTTTGTCTTCGCGGCTGTGCTCATTTTTGAAACAGTTTCCAATTTAGCATTTCTTATGGCATTCTATTTCACATTTTCATGACATGTCGTTCACACAGTGAGTAATGTTGTCGAGAAGTAGGGCACTCGCCTCTCAAAGCAATGAACAGAAATATTTGACGATCAAATTCCACAAGTTTCAAGCGACTCCTGGTCTCAACGAAGTTGTGACCAAAGTGCCTGCATCCTGAGTTATCTCCAGTTGTCTTGACTTATGTATTGTAAGGTAGCTTGAGACCAAAGAGTCAGGTCGATGACCAGCACAGTTTCTGCCCCACTATAATCCTCATACAGCGCAAGTTACATCATCAAGACAAAACCGTCTGATGATGTCGCCATCATTACTTGCGATGGAGAACTAACCTAACTAACTATTTTACATCAAACTTCTAATTTCAATATCTTGTTTTATGGAAATGGTGAGTTTGCCATTCTCAGATGGAAGGCCTAATATAATAAAAGAATAAAAGAGTGGTAAGCTTGTATTACCAAGGATTAATGAAGTGAAAGACCGTAAACTCTTTCTTGTTTTGTTGTAGTTTGTTAAAGAACAAGTTATGACCTCATTTTCAGTCTGTTCCATTAGCCACTGATTTTGCTTGATACAACAACCCAATTCACTCAATGCAGAATCTTTCTTAGTCAGATCTTAATTGAGTACACTATCCCCCTCCCAAGGACAAGAATAGCACCACTGCCTCACAGAGAGCATGTTGTTAGAGCCGGCTAACTGTGTGACATGACATAACATCGATTATGGTTAGGTGGTTTGTTAAGACCAGCATAGATGGTGCTTAGCAGGCTGCGGGTCTAGTTTGCTCTAGTGTTTAAGTCTATTAAGATGGACTAGTACATCAGTTAACCACCCTTTTCTGCACTTGTTCCAACGTAGTAAACTAAAAAGCTGCTCAATGCCCATCGCAATAAGCAGGAAATCCTCCTCCCAGCTCACACCAGAGGTGGACCTACACAATGGTATCCATCCCGGTAGAAGTACAAGTAGACTAAGACACCAGCCCTAAAGAATACTACCGATCAGCAAAGTCTATGAGACTTTATGTAAACATAGCTCTCACATACCCCTAATGACATACATATCATGTTTCTACAGATTGGTGGCATTAGTGCTGAATGCCAAGTCAATGAATCAGCAATGATCACCACATTTAAAACGTACACTTCAGGCATGGCAACTGCTCTGTTTATCAACCATGTTTCAGATTACCCCTTAATCATCAATCAAGTGTAAGTGATGACATGTGATCTGTCTGACCAGCATTGTGACTGCACGGGGTAGGGTATGACTGTCTGTCTGACCATCATTGTGACTGCACGGGGTAGGGTATGACTGTCTGTCTGACCATCATTGTGACTGCACGGGGTAGGGTATGACTGTCTGTCTGACCATCATTGTGACTGCACGGGGTAGGGTATGACTGTCTGTCTGACCATCATTGTGACTGCACGGGGTAGGGTATGACTGTCTGTCTGACCATCATTGTGACTGCACAGGGTAGGGTATGACTGTCTGTATGACCATCATTGTCATAATGTCTTAGTGACTACATGTGGTATGTACAAGGGGCGTTCAAGTTAAACCGGGACTTTTTTTTTAAGGAAAAAGAAATATTTTCAAATAGTCAAAATGCCATTAATTTTTTTAATAATCTCCTGCAACGTTTATGCACCTATCCCAGCATTTAAGTAATACTTGAAAAGCTTCAGCATAGAAAGATTTGTCAGTATGTCTGAATCAATTTAGGACAGCCTGTTTGATTTCAGCATCAGTGCTGAAATGCTGACCTCCCAGGAATTCGTTTAGGGGTTCAAACAGGTGAAAATTGCTTGGAGTGAGGTCTGGGCTGAAAGGTGGATGTGTCAATACCTCCCAGCTGAGTTGCTACAGATGGCACATAGGGCGGTGAGCCCTGTGAGGTTGAGTGTTATCTTGCAGATCAGGACGTCCTTTGTGATCAAACCAGGCTGTTTTTTTCCGCAGACGGTTATTCACATCATTCAAAATGCTTTTGTACTATTCACTGTTGATGGTGGCACCACCGGGTAGAAAATAAACATGAATGATGCCAAGTTTGTCCCAGAAAACTCTCACCATCACTTTACCTGCAGACGCAATTGTCCAAAATTTGTTGGGTGTTTGTGATTCGTATGCTTTCACTGCTTGGATGTTCATTTCGATTCAGGAGTATAATGATGAGCCCAGGTTTCGTCGCATGTAATGATGAGCCCAGGTTTCTTCACATGTAATGATGCGCCCAGGTTTCTTCACATGTAATGAAGCGCCCAGGTTTCGTCGCATGTAATGATGCGCCCAGGTTTCGTCGCATGTAATGATGCGCCCAGGTTTCGTCGCATGTAATGATGCGCCCAGGTTTCGTCGCATGTAATGAAGCGCCCAGGTTTCGTCGCATGTAATGAAGCTATCCAAAAAGTCATGCCCTTCCATGTCAAAATGTTCCTTCAATCCAGTGCAGGCTTGAACTCTTCTCTGCGAGTAAAAATCGGAATGCTATCATGGCACCTAACATGCACTAACCTTCAGAAAATGCAAATGTTCATGGATAATATTATTAACCGTACCCAGAGAAAGACTTGCCTCTTGTGCAATTTCGTGACATACTATGCATCGATTTTCCAGGATAAGGCATTCCAAAATCTGGATATTCACAGGAATGACTGTGGTGGGTTGAGAGCCACCACGATCAGGATCATCACTCATGAATGTGTGGCCTTCTCTGGAACGTCTACATCATTCATATGTCTTACTGTGGCTGAGTGTCTCATCAACATATTGTGATTGCAGTCTTCTGTCAATATTTGCAGGTTTCACACATTCTTTCACAAGAAACTTCATCCCAACACACTGTTCCATGCAAACACTGACAGTGTTAACTTAACTTAACGTCCTTATACTGGTTAGGAAAACTCTGCAGAGTCTGTATACAACTGGTTTCATTTACATTACCTTGCTCTAAAAGCTATGCACATCCAATTTGTTCTTTAATGCATTAATTGTCTCTACCTCCACTACCTCCTGTGGCAATGCATTCCAAGCATTCACCACTCTCTGACTAAAAAAATATTTCCTAATATCTAATCTGGACCTCTCTTTAGTTAATTTGTAGCTACGCCCTTTTGTTCTTGTGGGTGGTTGTATTTAGAAAAACTTGTTGTAGTCTATATTATCCGTTCCTCTGATCATCTTATAAACCTGTATTAGATCACCTTGAATTCTCAAATTCTTCTCATTTCTAGATACTGTAGGCCGGTTTTTCTGAGTCGTTCCTCATAATTGGAATTCTACTATCAGCTTTGTCGCTCTTTTTTGTATTCTTTCTAGCATGTTTATGTCCCCTCTATGATAAGGACTCCACACCTGTACACAGTACTCAAATCTAAGTCTAACTAATGCTTTATACAGTTTGACTATCACTTCCTTGCTCCTATGTTTAATATTTCTTTTTATCATACCTAACATTGCATTTGCGTTTTTCACTGCTACCTGAACTTGCTCATTTACCTTACCTGTATGATCTATTATAACCCCTAGGCCCCTTTCTTTATCTATCTTTCTAATATTGTTCTTGTGTTGTTTGCCATTTTTATTTATCTGTCACGTGACTGATCCATAGCAAGTGGGCCACCTAGCAGTAATAGGACACCACGATAGCAAATTTTCTGAGCAGTATGGACCGCACAGAACTGGCGTTGCACTTGAGCAGCCGTGGTCATGCACTGCACCCAAGTCTATATCCAGTTGTCCTGACTTGTCTTGCCACTGGTTAAAGTCGGACTCAGGTGAGAGAGTAAGGTCGATGAACTGCGCAACCCTTCCTCACTTAAATCAAATTCATCGCGCAAGTCATTCTCTTTTCATTTATCCAGTACTAACACAGTCGAGCCCTGTGATGAAGGGCGAGCTACAAAGCAGAGAGCGTAAGTCCGCTGACAAGCTAAACTACAGTCAAAAAGCTGCGTCAGTTGCGGAACTCCTGGCTGAGAAATAATGCGGATGAGATACATGGATTTGCTAACAATCATGATCACTGTCTTGTGAAGCAAACTTTCCATGCTTACATTGCCTGCGAGTATGCAGATCCCAAATCGGACTTGTCAGCCATCTCCACACCCATTCACAACCCGGAATTACAGAATACTCGACTGGAAGGACTGGCTAGGTGAAAAAAGAAAAGGTCCTCATCACTCGTGATGGACGAAAAACACACAAAAATAGGACACAAGTGCCCTTAACTAATGATTATCAGCTCGCTATAATCCATTCAGGTAGAACTAGAACAAAAAGTCAATGTTTGATATGAACGCCCTTCGTATGTCTGTCTATATGGCCATCATTGTCATAATTTATAAGTGACTACATGGGACACATACTGACATCCAAACAGATAAATCAGAATTTGAAAATGAGAATTGTCAGGTGTTATGTAAACTCGTCACTACTTTATGGCGCAGAAACATGGACAATGAATATCAAGTTAAAAAAGATTATTGAAGCCTTCAAAATGTGGGTATAAAGAAGATTGGATCACACTTCTTGGAAAGAGAAGAAAGCAAATTTGGAGGTATTGGAAAAATTGGGGGTGAAAACAGAATTATTGACCAAAATCAGGATTAGACAGTTACGTTATTTTGGTCATATAACAAGACATACCTCCTTGTTGAAGACCATACTGGAGGGCAGGGTGGACTGCAGTCATTCAAGAGGCAGACAACACTTTAAGTGGGTGGATAACATCAGGAGATTGACTGGAAAAAGTCTCTCAGATTGCACAATTGCGGCAAGAGATAGAGTACACTGGAGATCCATTGCAACCGACCTTCTATACAGAGTGGCACCTGAACCGAACTGAACATGTGGTATGTCTGTCTATCTGTCTACGTGGCCATCGTTGTCATAATATGTAAGTGACTACATGTGGTCTGTCTGTCTTAATGACCATCATTGTCATTAATATGTAAGTGACTACATGTGGTCTGTCTGTCTTAATGATCATCATTGTCATTAATATGTAAGTGACTACATGTGGTCTGTCTGTCTTAATGACCATCGTTGTCATTAATATGTAAGTGACTACATGTGGTCTGTCTGTCTTAATGACCATCGTTGTCATTAATATGTAAGTGACTACATGTGGTCTGTCTGTCTTAATGACCATCGTTGTCATTAATATGTAAGTGACTACATGTGGTCTGTCTGTCTTAATGACCATCGTTGTCATTAATATGTAAGTGACTACATGTGGTCTGTCTGTCTTAATGACCATCGTTGTCATTAATATGTAAGTGACTACATGTGGTCTGTCTGTCTTAATGACCATCGTTGTCATTAATATGTAAGTGACTACATGTGGTCTGTCTGTCTTAATGACCATCGTTGTCATTAATATGTAAGTGACTACATGTGGTCTGTCTGTCTTAATGATCATCATTGTCATTAATATGTAAGTGACTACATGTGGTCTGTCTGTCTTAATGATCATCATTGTCATTAATATGTAAGTGACTACATGTGGTCTGTCTGTCTTAATGATCATCATTGTCATTAATATGTAAGTGACTACATGTGGTCTGTCTGTCTTAATGATCATCATTGTCATTAATATGTAAGTGACTACATGTGGTCTGTCTGTCTTAATGATCATCATTGTCATTAATATGTAAGTGACTACATGTGGTCTGTCTGTCTTAATGATCATCATTGTCATTAATATGTAAGTGACTACATGTGGTCTGTCTGTCTTAATGATCATCATTGTCATTAATATGTAAGTGACTACATGTGGTATGTCTGTCTTAATGATCATCATTGTCATTAATATGTAAGTGACTACATGTGGTCTGTCTGTCTTAATGATCATCATTGTCATTAATATGTAAGTGACTACATGTGGTCTGTCTGTCTTAATGATCATCATTGTCATTAATATGTAAGTGACTACATGTGGTCTGTCTGTCTTAATGATCATCATTGTCATTAATATGTAAGTGACTACATGTGGTCTGTCTGTCTTAATGATCATCATTGTCATTAATATGTAAGTGACTACATGTGGTCTGTCTGTCTTAATGATCATCATTGTCATTAATATGTAAGTGACTACATGTGGTCTGTCTGTCTTAATGATCATCATTGTCATTAATATGTAAGTGACTACATGTGGTCTGTCTGTCTTAATGATCATCATTGTCATTAATATGTAAGTGACTACATGTGGTCTGTCTGTCTTAATGATCATCATTGTCATTAATATGTAAGTGACTACATGTGGTCTGTCTGTCTTAATGATCATCATTGTCATTAATATGTAAGTGACTACATGTGGTCTGTCTGTCTTAATGATCATCATTGTCATAATATGTACGTGACTACATGTGGTATGTCTGTCTGTCTATGTGACTATCATTGTCATAATTTTTTGGCTTGAAGAATCAAACAATGATTAAAGCACTGATAAGTATTAGAAATATCAGACAAATGTTAGTATGTGAAGGTCAAGACATTTTTTTAATCATGAGAGAGATTTTTATCAGCTTCATATTATGATACTTAATGTAATTGATATTGTTAGCCTGGACATTACTCAAACATGACTAGAGGCATTCCACATGCGCGAACAGCTGCATATATTGGACACTCAATGGCATAACTACATCCACGATGAGGATGTCTCTGCTAAGACAGACCGCCACCAAATCTCAGATACACTGGATGGCCGTGAAGTTTCTTTGTTTGGTCATGTGGAACAGCTGGACCAGGAAACCCCGGCTCACAAGTTGCTCCACAGATCCCTCCTCAACACCAAAAGACTTTCCATGACTGGCTGGAGGTGCAGTCCCCGCACAGTATAGTTCTAGCAGATAGCAGCCTTGCCCTCCACTCTGGATAAAGCCTGGACACGCTCTGCAGCAGTGGGTCATGGATGTAGCTCATCGAACAACGGCCCTAGATACCTAAGCAAGTTTATTGATGATCATGATATAATCCCTTTACCTGTGAGCTGGCAGCTCTTGACAGCTCAATGCCTACTGTACGAAAGCACACGGCCTCCTCAAATGTTGTAGTGATGTGTGTGGGGTGTGGTGGGAGCAGCAGGTTCCGCAGATCGGCCAGCCCTGGGCACAAAGTCAGGAGAGGCTCGACTGAATCCTCGTGGTAGTGACAGAATCTGCAGTTTGGTTAACATAGTGGACCCAATCTATTCAGATGTTTGTTGAGAAGATGGTACCCTCACTCCTACTCACCATCCTCCCTCTGACCGTGTGAAGCTCGTCCTCACTTATCACCCTCATTGCGTCTCTGTCCGGGATATCCTATTCCGCAATCTCCCTATTCTTCACTCTGATCCTGCCACTCGTAAAGTTTTTCCCGATCCTCCCCTTGTCGCCTACAAACGAGACAGGAACCTGAGGGACTTGCTGATCAGTAGTCGCCTATACACCAGCCCTCATAGCCTCCCAGGCACCACGCCGTGCAAAAATACACGTGGCTGTGTTACCTGCCCTCATGTCATCCTTTCTCGCTCCATCACCTTTCCTAAAGCAGAATTCTTCATCAAAGAGGGATTCACATGCAATTCTCGTAACCTCATCTATTCTATCATCTACCACCAGTGTGGTATGACATACATTGGGGAAACTGGTATGGAACTGCGGGAGCGTTTCCGCCAACACCTCAACGACATCCACAACCGCACTGGTTCCCCAATTGCCAGCCACTTCAATGGTCCTGAGCACCAGGGTACGGCTGACGTTAGTGTCACTAGTCTAGTTTCGTGCGTCCCTGATGATCGTCATCGATTCGGCCTTGAGAATAGACTTATCTCTAGAATGGGCTGTCTCCAACCACATGGCATTAATATCTTCCATACTTTTTCTTAAACCCTCACACTGGCCCCCATCTGTCTTCCTTTGCATCCCCCCCCCCCATTCTTCTATCAGTTCTCCTCCTCCCCCCCCTCCTATATCAATCTCACACCCTCCTGGCTTATATTGCCTTCTCTTTGCTCTCCCATCTGGACCACTATTTGGCCACCATTGGCTTATCCGGCATATTCCCCCACTTTGTGTTTGACCGGTCCGATTCAGTTTCAATCAAGCGTCTGGCACAACCGGTCACTTAGACAGACTGCGTCTACTATCAGAAACAGATAAGTTGACCATTTTTTTCTTATATGTTGATTTGTTAGTTTAGTATTGTTGTCCCTGATGAAGGCCTATTGGTCGTAACGTAGGTTTTGTTTGTCTTCTCGTCTCGGTGCGGTATCTGACCATACCTATTTTAAAATTTTGATTAAACTCAACCTTAATCAACTTTTACAAGTTTTTTTTATGTTTTGTTGAGAGGGGCATGGCCTGTTCTCAGCTTGAAGATAAAACTCTGGCCTCTTTGTTTCAGTTTCTATGCTGGGTCCTGGAGGTTTGGTTTTGCTTGGTGTTTGAAATATATTCGGCAAGCGAAAATATTATTATTATATTATTTGTATTATTATATTGTTAGCTACCAAATGTTATTGCCAGTTAAATTTGTTAACTTTCCTTGACCACACAAATCACTTCATGGTCAAAAATATTTCATTAGTCCAAGTCTCTCTCTCTCTCTCTCTCTCTCTCTCTCTCTCTCTCTCTCTCTCTCTCTCTCTGCCCCTCTCTCTCTCCCCTCTCTCTCTCTCTCTCTCTGCCCCTCTCTCTCTCTCTCTCTGTCCCTCTCTCTCTCTCTCTCCCCTCTCTCTCTCTCTTCCTCTCTCCCTCCCTCCCTCCCTCCCTCTCTCTCTCTTTCTCTCTCTTATTTTCCTAGGTGCATACTCCATTTATATACTTAAAGTCTGGATAGATTATCACTCATCTAGCTGTACGTATCTGATTACTGTATCAATCTGCAAGCCTTGCTGTTTTGTTTTTTCATTTCTTTTGTTCAATGGGGATTTTATTACTACATTTGCATGTGATTAGTTAATTAACAGAACCTGCCATTTCAGAGTGGAGTTCATGTTTCCTTGTTAATACAACCTATTGTCAGTGACGAAAGCAGAATAAACAATGATCTTTGTATATCTCAAATGTGATTAGAATCTAATATTGTCATTGCTTTCCAAATTTGTATATTGCATACAACTTGTTAAATTATTGTGTTTCCAAAGTGGAATAAAATCTATGACCGTTACTTTGGAACCCATGACCTCACAGTTGTACACCTGGACTGACCCGACAGCTAAGAGAGAGATATTATGGACTTGTGGCAAGAAGAAAAATGTTAGGAGTACTTTAGATCGGGTTTGTACAGTTCTAATAATTGTACATTTGTAAGGCACTAACCACCAGCCATTGCTTATCTTCTTTTCATTCCATCTTAAGGCACAGAGTCACCATTGCAGCTGCTCCCTTGCAGGAGGACTGTATCAAAGCACTTATATGTTCTCCTGCAGCGTTAGTTTCTTAGCAATTTGTTTTACAAGATAAAGTTGCTAGCCTCATGCACAACCCTCTTAGTCATCTTTATAGCATGCTTGAAGGGTTACAGTGGTTCTAATCTTTCCACCCTGGATACTTGCAGGAACTCAACAGCTGCTGCTCTGAAATTTTTCTTTGACTTTGTCATGTACTCATTTACAGCTGAGAGGAACCGTCATACCATGAAAAAACTAACTACCTGCCTGGTCTGTTAGACAGAGTATGACATGATTTGAATGTAGTATGCTGGAATTGTAAACCAAGCTCACAACCCCTTGGCAACATGCTCCCCCTGCATCCCAGTTACCTAGCTGTAAATAGGCACCTGACAAAGTTGAGAGAAAATTTAGGACAGCAATGGGAGCAATGGAGTTTGTGTTCTGTCGCAGACACTTTCAGCAATAAAGGGAACTGAGCGCATATGGGGGTGCTCCAGGTGCACTGAAGGGAGCTGTGCACATATAGGGGGCTCCAGGTGCACTGAAGGGAGCTTAGCACATATGGGGGGTGCTCCAAGTGCAACGAAGAGAACTGAGCACATATGGGGCTGCTTCAAGTGCAACGAAGAGAACTGAGCACATATGGGGGTGCTCCAGGTACATTGAAGGGAACTGATCACATATGGGGATGCTCCAGGTGCAATGAAGTAGGTTCAGTGAGCCATTTTACATTTCATTATATGTAATTTAAAAAATATTTTTGGGAATATGGTATTAGACTCATGTGATCTTGACCAACAGCAAACTAGGGGTGAAGTAGTTGCCATGATGCTTTTACTTCCCAGATTGTTCAGGAACCCAATTTGTTTTGGGCTTTGTTGACCCAAGGAGCCATTCGTTTTGCAATTGGAAAGAAATCCTGCACCAACTGGGAACTGAACCCAGATATCTTTGGCTGGGATACCAGTGCATTAACCACTGCTATATCATACAACAAACAATAAAAGATGCCATTTTAAGAAAACATTTATCAGTGATAACTGCAGAATTCTGAGAAATTTTAACCTGAGATTGATATATAATTGTCAGCTACCTAATATAATTTGCAGAAATACTACAGCCTTTTCTTTAACAAAAAATGAATGAAAAAAATTTAGTAAAAAAGTTAATTAAAATAAAATTTAATTACAATTTTTAATGGGTATTGTCAGATACTGCACAGAGATGAAAATACATACGAAACCTACATTACGACAACAAATAACACGAATTCTGAACTAGCAAATCATAGAAGAAGGGAAGAATACATATGGGGGATGTCTACATATAAGGTAGAAAAAGTGTACTTATCCACGTCTCACATCACTTCTTATCAAGTCACGAGCCGGATTCCAAGTATTTAACTCTTAAAGGCCATAAGAACGCGGTCAGCCTTCTTCCTGGCGTCCACTTGATGCCAGAAAAACGCTCATATTGTTAACAGCAGATTTAATTAAATTTGTTTAGTTTTTTTCAGTGTTTCTAAATCTCAATTGACATTACATGGTAAGGGACATAACTCTTATATTTGCATTTCTATTGTAAAAGTTGCAATGTGCTTTGTGTGGACATTCAAAGTTGGAAAACATTTGTCATCTTTCAAGTCAGTGTATCATAAAAATGTGTAGCGAACCTCGCACTTCAAGATTGTCTAATACTAGGTTGTTTTTATCTGTAGAAAAGGCTAGGAAGTTGTGTACTCTAGATAAATTTAGTGACATGGATTCACATTTTTCTGATGTTGAATCGGAGTTAGACATAGAATATAATATTATTCAACCTACTCAGCCTACTGAATCTGATGCTGAAGATGAGGGGCCATTGTCACAGCCAGGACCTAGTACTGTTAAAAGGCAAAAACGTTTGACTGCACCATCAACAGAAAAACGAAGATGCAATATTTCTAAAGCAAATTCTAGAGAACATAATAGCAAATGGATTTCAGTACCAAATTCCATCACCACTGACTGACTGAGACCCAGAACTCATTCAGATTGCTGCGAAAATGTGGTCGACCGTGTGGAGTGAATGGAGACCTGCAACTCACTGACACATCTCCATTTGACTGCTACAGAAAATTATTTTCTTATAACTATTATTCATATGTGGATTACTGTTATTCTGAAGTACACTAGACCAATCTGCATTGCGTTTCAGTAGTTATTCATGGATTGGTGACATTTTTGTGTGTGGAAAATAGTTTTTATTTTTTTTAAATGACAATATAATAATTAACAATTACTTGTAATATTTTGTTAAATTTTACAAAACTTTCATATTCTTACTGCATATTTATTTTCCTTTAATTTGTATATATAACATGTTTGTCTTCCTTGTGAAATAATTTAAAAAAAGTAGAGTTTTATGAAGAGACTGTTTTTTGTAGAAAAAAATTATTCTGGCAAAACTAGTTATAAAATTATGGCCTTTAATAGTTAAGCACCATAATACATAGATTTTCATGTCAATAACCATAACTCCCACTATTTGTACATCAGAAAATTCAGAAACTGTTGTATGATCAGCAACAGCTTAGTTGGTAAATCAAAGGAATGCAGTGGATAATGTATAAATTCTTAAGGGGACGATGAGGCTAACATCTGGTCAGGAAAAACACACTGATCAGACAATGTTGGCTGTCGAGGACAACAGTCTGGCTAACAAGGTGAGGCTTGATGTGATCTCCATGGTAGTGAGTGACACGCAGATGAAGCCAAGCATTGCATAACCACCTGGAGGACCCAGGTCCACCTTCATTAGCACCCTCGGAATGTGAGGAAAGCTACGACAACCTGCTACTTTAACACCCTTTTCAGGGCGCACAAAAGAGTAACCTAATCATCGTGGGCATTCGCAAACAACAACAACATAAATTCTTAGATGGCTGGTTCGAGTTTGGCTCATTTTTTAAATTTTATTTTAAAATGTGGGATAAAAAATGTTTACATTTTGTTTCAAAAACCATTATTGAAAATGTACAAAAAGTTGTTCATAACAGTACATGCTTTTGTTGCTCCTAGGGTGTGTATATATATGTATATGTATGTTTTATTGGTTGATCAAATTACATTGCAAGTGGATGGTTCTTACCTTCATTGTGAGAGGTCCAGGATTTAAATCTTGGGGAAGTCCAAATATTTTTTGTTTTAAATCTGATCAATGCATTCCATTTAATAATGACGTTATTTTCAGATAATCTCAGCTAGCGATAAATAAATAGTTGAGATCAGAAAACATTTCAGTTATTTATTTCCTGGTATATTTCTTTCTTTCTCATTTGTTGTTTAAGATCTGATCAATGCATATAATTCTATTGTAGCATCATTTTCAGATAACCTCAGCACAAAAATGAAATAGTTCAGATAATAAAACACTGCAGTTATTTATTTCCTAGAATATTTCTTTCTTAAAACTGAAACTTAACATCTTTATACTGGCTTAAAAGACTTTGCAGAGTCCGTATACAACCAGTTTCATTTACATTTCCTTGCTCTAAAAGTTATGCGCGTCCAATATATTCTTAAATGTATTAACTGTCCTAGCATCCACTACTGCCCGTGACAATGCATTCCAAGCATTCACTACTCTTTTTTCATTTTTTTGTTTAAAATCTGATCAAAGCATTCAATTCTATTACGGCATCATTTTCGTATAACCTCAGCACAACAAATAAATAGTTGAGAAAGATTCAGAAAAATTGACCTACATTGTCTAGTAAAGAGAAGAATTCGAGGTGATTTAATTCAGGTTTAAAAGATAATCAACAGAAAGGATCAATTAGACTAAAACAAGTTTTTCAAATTACAGCTGCATACAAGAACTAGAGAGCAAACCACAAATTAGTTAACGAAAGGTCCAGATAAAATTTCAGGAAATACTTTTTTAGTCAGGGTGGGAGAATACTTGGAATTAATTGCCACAGGAAATAGTGGAGGCAGGGTAAATTAATGCACTCAAGAATAGATTGGATGCACATGGTTATTTTTAGATGTGGATGTTTAAAAAAAACTGGTTGTATACAGACTCTGCAGAGTCTTCTAAACCAGTATAAAGAAGTTAAGTTAAGTTAGAGATTAGGAAACTGCAGTTTTTTTATTTCCAGGCATATTGTTTTCCTTCTCATTTCTACATTAAAAATTCTAATCAATACATTCAATTTAATTATGATGTTATTTCACATAACCTCAGCAAGCGATAAATAAATAGTTGAGATCTGCAAACAACTGTGATTTGTTCATTTTATGCTCCAATCACTATCAAATTTGCATGGTCTTTTTTGTAATAAAAAAAGCAAGAAAATATTTGTATGAAAACAAATGTGTTTCTGCCTGCTAGCAAAGTCAAAACAAACCAACACTAAATACTTTCTTTGCGAAACTATATTTTTGATCGGCTCAGGGGTCTAGTAGTGTGATCCATGCCTTGGGTGCTAGGGGTCCCTGGCTCAAATCCTAGGCAAGCCCTAAGATTTATTTTTAGTTTTTTGTTTAAACTTTTTTTGTAATTCCATGTTATTATGATGTCATTTTAGGTAAACAAAATTAGCTATAGAAGACATAAAACACATAATCCACTCTTCTGGTGGAAGATGGAGGGGTGGGTTCAAAAACAGGGGGGGGGGGAGAGATATGGTTGGGTTTAGGATGGGTGGGAAATGCACGATGGAGGGCAGAGAAAGAGTGCAATAGGGATGGGAGGTAGGGGATGGGTACATTGAATTGTTAGTCTGCTTTTGTTTCTTTCATATTGTACTGTTTGATTGGTGGGCAGATATTCTGAACATCTGCTAGTAAATAATATTAATTCTCGCTGTTTCGTGCATTGGTCACAGTAAAAATTTGTTTAAAATATATTCACATTTTTAATTGACTTCCATCATTATTGTGTACCAGAGCCGGTCGATTTGTTCGAGCTCTGTCGCAGACGGTAAATGGGTCTGCTCTATTCTAATGCACTCTACACTCACTGTAACCAAATTCAAGAAACACTAAATCTAAACACAATACAACATATTATTTATTCAAGTTACACTGCCAACTATAAACTCTCTAACAACTTACATTCTTTCTATCACATGCTTATCTAAAACACTCCTACCGCTAAAACCTAACCTTATCGATACTGTTATTTTCCGGTTCTTTCTCCTCACTTAATCTGGTCTGCTGCAATCGAACTTAGTTGCGAATTGCCACTGAAGGTGAAGCTCATAGGTTCTGAACTCAGGTATGACGTCCGTGGCCTTGTTCCCCTTTGTCGGCGGTAGTCGAAGTGGTCTCCACGTGATCAAGATAGACCATGGGATCACTGGGAGACTGCCTCTAGCTGCGACTGACGACTTGCATTCACCTGATCAAGGTGATGTTGACGTGAACAGTGGGACTGCGTCAATATGATGAATGGGAGACTGCCTCCATAAGCTACTGACTACTTGTAATCACAACCACTGCATAATATGAGAGTAGTTACCTTACTTGTTGCGTGTCTATCTCAACTGCCTCTCTCCATTGCCTAAATCTCAACTCAAATCTGCCACAACTGCATATCTCTCCGTCGCCTGCCTTCCACTAATCGTCTTTTTCCAAAGTACCTCTGCCTCTGAAGTGAAATGTTCTCTCTTTGTGCTTCTCTCAAAATGGTCTGTGAAGTGTTCTCTCTCTGTTTTTGAAGTGAAGTCTATTCTCTCCGCCACCTGCTCTCACTCACCGAATCTCTCGAAACTGTTCTCAGGTAATGATCTGAAGTGAAGTCTTTTCTCTCTGCCGCCTGCTCTCAACTGAGCGTCTCTTTTGAATGTCTTCTCAAGTAATCTCTGAAATGAGATGTTCTCTCTCTGTGTCTATCTCATGTAATCTCTGAAGTGAGATGTTCTCTCTCTGTGTCTATCTCATGTAATCTCTGAAGTGAGATGTTCTCTCTCTGTGTCTATCTCATGTAATCTCTGAAGTGAGATGTTCTCTCTCTGTGTCTATCTCATGTAATCTCTGAAGTGAGATGTTCTCTCTCTGTGTCTATCTCATGTAATCTCTGAAGTGAGATGTTCTCTCTCTGTGTCTATCTCATGTAATCTCTGAAGTGAGATGTTCTCTCTCTGTGTCTATCTCATGTAATCACTGAAGTGAGATGTTCTCTCTCTGTGTCTATCTCATGTAATCTCTGAAGTGAGATGTTCTCTCTCTGTGTCTATCTCATGTAATCTCTGAAGTGAGATGTTCTCTCTCTGTGTCTATCTCATGTAATCTCTGAAGTGAGATGTTCTCTCTCTGTGTCTATCTCATGTAATCTCTGAAGTGAGATGTTCTCTCTCTGTGTCTATCTCATGTAATCTCTGAAGTCAAATGTTCTCTCTCTGTGGTTCTCTGGTAATGCTCTGTGAAGTGTTCTCTCTCTGTCTCTGAAGTCAAGTCTATTCTCTCCGCCACCTGCTCTCACTCACTCTCACTCGAAAGTGTTTTCAGGTAATGATTCTCACGTCTTTCTCTGTCTGGCTTTTATATTCGATCTCCATCCCCAGATCATGTGATTTCCAAAATGGCGTGCGTTTTTGTCCGTCTGCTTGCCATTATCCCCCATCCTATTCACGCAGTCTCCAGACGACGTAGGTTGGTTGGCACCAACGTCAGGTTACAAATGTTTACCAAAACTCTGGCGGGACTGAGTTCAGCTGCACTGACTCAAATCCCATGAAGAAGAAAGAAAAAAGATGGTTCTTTTCTATCTTCCTCCCAACTATTACATGTTAAAGCATGTCTAAGTCCTACCTATATATTTTCTCTACAGCTAAGATCTGTTACAATTAACTGGTTGCTGCTAATGTTTTTATCATTTGTAATAAATTTCATAATAAGAAAAATAACTAGTAACACTTATCTTAATTTGTGCACTGCAGAGAATGCTGAAAATTCATACAAAATTCAGATAACCAATGGAAGTTAATAATCATGAACCTAACTATTTTTAGACACTGTTAACGTTGGTGCTCCACTTCTGGTTCTGTCAAATACTCTGATAACTTAACGTCTTTATACTGGTTTAGAAGACTCTGCAGAGTCTATATACAACCAGTTTAATTTACATTACCTTGTTCTAAAAGATGTGTGCATCCAATATATTCTTAAATACATTAATTGTCCCGGCCTCCGCTACTTCCGATGGCAATGCATTACAAGCATTCATCATTCTCTGACTAAAAAAATATTTCCTAAAATCTAATCTGGAAATTTCTTTAGTTAATATGTTACTATGTCCCCTTGTTCTTGTAGGTGGTTGTATTTTGAAAAACTTGTTATTGTCTAATTTATCCGCTCCTCTGATCATCTTATAAACCTGTATTGTCATCTTGAATTCTTCTCTTTTCTAGACACTTTGGGGAAAGTTTTTCTCTTTCCTCATAACTGGAATCCCACCATCAGCTTTGCCACACTTTTTTGTATCCTTTCCAGGATGTTTATATTCCCTCTATGATAAGGATTCCACACCTGTACACAGTACTCCAATCTAGGTCTAACTGCTTTATACAGTTTGACTATCACTTCATTGCTTCTTTGTTTAATATTTATTTTTATCATACTAACATTGCATTTGCCTTTTTCACTGCTACCTGGACTTGATCACTCACTTAACTTGTATGATCTATTATAACAATTAGGTCCCTTTCCTTTTCTAATATTGCTCTCGCCCATTCTGTAATTATGTTCCATATTGGATCTACCCATGTGGATGACTGTAAATGTAAAGTAAAGTAAAGTAAAGTAACTCATAGCATTACTGCCAATGGCGGTGTGAGGTGTTAGCGATTTCACATTTCAAAGGCTCGGCTATATGAGGGTAGTAGCCGGACTGAACCGGTACTCATTTAAGGTTGGGTCACCCGGGAGCCATTGTGGTCTGAAAAAAACACTACCGCCTCAACTGGGGAATGAACCCAGGAACACTCGGATGCGAAGCCAGCGCGCTAACCACTGTGCTACACAGCTCCCTGTAAATGTATCTACATTAAACTCCATTTGCCAGCTCACATACCATTATCAAATTTTATCTAAATCATATCTCAATGATGGATGCTACCTCTTCATGAGATCTTGCTGAGACCTTGTGTAAGGAAATCTCTAACACTTTAACCTCTAACAACAGTTTACCTTATGGGAGGACTAGTGTGACCCACATATACACTTACATTTTTTGGATCTGAATGACTGTGTTTAGAGTGCATGTTTATCAAAGCATAGGTACAAATTTCAACACCCAGTCTTGGTGTGTTCCAGTTTACTTAGCTGTAATTGGGTACATAAATACTTACAGTTAGGGGGAAAAGTACCCTTTTCCAGTAGGTTAAACTGAAGCATGATGTGATTAGGTTACGTACCCTATCTCAATAAGTGGTGAGACCTACTCAAATATCACCCTATTCTCTCTGGAATCACCTTGACATTATTGTCTAAATTAACACTTAAGTGAAGAAAAATTTCAAGGTGATTCCAACATAAAAATTTTCTTCCATTATTCAAAGGACAAATTTCAAGAGTTCTCTTTAAAAGGCGACGTCAAGGTCTACTTTGTTTCCTTCCTGGATGGGTTGCAGAGAGTGGTTATGCTCACAGAGAATCTGACTTTGGCTACACTTGCTCTGGAGGTGAGCTTATTCAGTCTCACAGCTTCTTTCCTCTGTGCTCATTATCTCCTGCTTGACTTTCTTGACTTATCTGGTACATCATATTATGCTGTTTGTGTTGGACACGTCATTTGTCATAATACTTAGTTATTTACTTGCAATCAACAACTCTGGCCACTATTTGGTATAAATAAATTGAAGGTGTACGTTTGCCTCATGCAAACTAATGCACAAATGAATAATATGTGGCAGGGTACCAGAAGAAGACAAAGGTCCAACTGATTAGAATATGTGCTTTCACTGTTGTAATATATGGCTGGGAGATATGGACATTAAAAAAAACTATTGCAAAAAAGAAAACATCTTTTGAAATGAAGTTATATTGAAGGATATTGAAAATTGTTTGGACGGAGAAGAAATCAAATAAAGAAATTTTGCAGTAACTAGGTATAAAGGAAAACTGGCTTATAAATAACATTACAATAAAGATGTTTGATTATTTTGGTCATAGGAATAAACACACAATGGCTTGGATAAGCAGATAATGAAAGGCACAGGGTCTGTGTAAAGGGGAATAGATCGTTCCAGATGAAATGGTATCAGAACATTACTGACAGTTTGAAGATGTACTAGTGTTAAGTGGGTCATCCTGCCACGATCAAGATGTTTTCAGGGCTGCTGTAAAGGAGTCTACGTTCTGTAAAGAATATGTCACACGACAGGACTCACTTTATCCTTATAGTTGTCCAGGGAGCATATTACCCACAATGGTTGATCCCCACCCTTTCCTATCTTGAGCTGTCTTCTTAAGCTCTGCCATGATTCTTTAATTGCCTGGGACCTCTGTACTCTTCTCTTTCTCTGTGGGTTCCAATCCAGTTCGTGTCTGGTTATTTTGTGAAGTAGGGGCTAAAGATGCAGCAGTGGATGAGATGATAGTCAGCGACTCAGCTGGCTGCTTGCACCAGGGTCAAGGACCCATAACTGACTAAGACCCTATTCTGTCTCCAAGTGGCAGTTCTGGAAACAGACTGCAACCAGGCAGCCTGGCTAAAAGATTATGGATTGAAGAGAAAAGGCGTTCTGGGTCCCTAAAATAATGCAGTACTGAAATCAGATGTGTTGAGCCGAAAGACACAAATATCGCATCCTAGCTGTAAACTATGACACAGCGTCACCAACGTCCTTTTCAGAAATAACACTGAAAAAAGATATTGCGAAGTTTCTTCCTCAGACTGTTAGCCATCTATGATGGAACACCTTGCTGGCAGGTGACTACCCTCATAGTAATAACTGTACTCTCTGACCCCTCTGCAGACAGGAACTCCCTACCATCTTTGCTAAAAACTTTCTTTGCTTAAAATCTTTTTAGAAACTATTGACTCATATTTACAAAACATTAATGTATACACAGATGGATCTGCTTCAGGGGATATCACCAAATACCATTACCTGCACCAAGAAGACCACTCCTGCATCTGCAGTTCTTGCAGAGAGACATATTCTAACTATGAAGCAGAAGTCGTGCACCAGGGAATACCTGGCCATGTTGGGGTCCCAGAAAATGAGACCATTGATGAGTTGGCCAGAAACAGAACAACACTATCACAGCCACTACCTAGTATCACTCTACAGACCTGCAGACAGATCCTGAGAAACAACACTAGACAGAAATGGCTAAATCAGTGGGATACATCCCAGACAGGCCGAATATATATAGACACAAAGCACAACCAGATCCTCAGGATTCAGCAAAGAGACTTGAACAAAGAGACCAGAGTTTGATCTTCAACCTGAGAACTTCTTCTTGTTCTTCTTCTTCGTACGCTGTCAAACGTCAGTTTGAATTTTTTCGAAAAAAGCAGCGGTCATCCTGAGGCTGTCGACACTGCCATAGAGCTTGTCTAGTGTTGCCACTGGTGATGGCCACATGTGCTTTCTCTGGTCCTTGTATGTCGGGCAGTTTTGCAGCAGATGTTCAGCGGTAATTTTCCCAGTGCCACAAGTGCATTCGTCAGTGCCACCTATCTTCAGTTTATTGAATAGGTGGTACCTCAGTCTGTTGTGGCCTATGCGGAGTCTGAAGACCACGACCTGCTCTCTTTTGTTCAACTGGTAATAGGCATCATTTTTTGTGTAACCAGTATGTTCTGTTTCCCATTTGGCCATGTATCTGGCCCTAATAAGCCTTTTGGACTCTTCGTAGGTCACACTAGAATCTGGTTGTGGTAGTCGTGCACCTTCTTTTGCCAGTCTGTCTGCCTGCTCGTTGCCTTGGATGTTACAGAGGGATGGAACCCACTGTACCGCTACTCTTTTTGGTGCGAATTGCTGGCATAGTTGACAGAGTACTGCTCTTAAATCATTAAGTTCAGTATTTTTCTGGCTTTTTAGTGCTGTGACTACGGCCAGGGCATTTGTAAACAGGACTATCTGGCTTTCATTGCTTTCGCCTGTCAGCATTACTTCTACTGCAGCCCTCAGTGCCTCTGCCTCCGCTCTGAAATTGCTTGAGTATTTTCCAGTTGCCACTGACAGTATTATTTTTCTACCATTTGGTAGGCTCAGGAATACCCCTACCCCTCCGTTCTGTGTTGTGTTTGTTACAGAACCGTCGGTGTATGCATGGGTCCAGTCCATGCTTGGGTAGTTTTTCGTTATGTACCTCAGGGTTATGTTTCTTTTTTCTTTTTCAGTCTGGCTGTTTTTGTTTCCAATACCTGGTATATTTTCTACCACCTCCGGAATGATATGCTGCTTCCAGGTAGGTTTGCGTACAGCAGGGATGGGCTTTGGTATTGTTACGGTGTTCATAGGGTCTTCGTTCATCTTTGCTTTGGCTATTTCTGCAAAGTTTCTCCGCTTTAGTTTCCCATTTCCAAATCTATTTAGGTGAGATTTTTTTCAGAGGTCCGCAAAGCTGGATCGTCTGCAAATATGGAGCTGTGGAATCTTCTTGGTATATTATCTGTTATGTTGTTTATATACACCAGGAAAAGAGTGGGTGACAGTACTCCCCCTTGGGGTACTCCCTGCTCAAGTGTCACCTTTTTACTCATCTGCCCTTGTACTTGAACTCTGGCTGTTCTGTTTTCGAGGTAGTGGCTGATCCATCTGTACATTTTCCCACAAACTTCACTTCTTCGTAGCTTGACTTTAAGTCCCTCTTTCCAAACCTTGTCAAATGCCTTCTCTAAATCCACCCACACCGCTACTGTGTGTTTTTTCTCCTGGTTAGCATCCTCTATTTCCTGGGCTATGAGAGTGATCTAGTCCTCAGTGGATCTGTGCTGTCTAAAGTCTGCTTGCTGTGGAATTAGTATGTGTTTTTCTTCCAGATGCCACATCAGTCTGGTGTTTATTATACGCTCCATCAGTTTGCCTACACAGCTCAGCAGACTGATAGGCCTGTATCCATTTGGATCTGCTCTATCTCTTTCTTTCTTTGGTACTGGAATAAGTACAGCGTCTTTCTATGCCTGCGGTACAATTCCCCTTTTCCAGCTTTGGTTCAGGACTGATAGTAACTTCCTCTTTGCTGTTTGGCCCAACCCCACCAGCATTTCGTTTGTTACCCCATCTTTTCCGGGTGATTTCTTTTTCTTTAAAGTTCTCATGGCGTCTTCCATTTCATTCATTGTTAGTTTTGCCATCATGTGCTTCTCTGGTGCCATATTGATGTTGTCGTGGTGTAGCAGACCCTACTGTTTGCCCTGGCCATTATTACAACTAGAACATTATCACACTCATTTACATCATCATGACCACACGCTGCAAATAATATAGCACACAGCAGATGGCATATTTATTATATAATATTCATATCAGAAAAATGAGTAAAAATGAGTGAAATTACAAACACAATACAATACATATCATCTAACTAATTATTCCTATATTATATATATATATATGTTAATGTAAATATTAAACTAAAGCGGAAATTTTAAACATTAGCTCTTGATGGAATTCCCAACTATCCAAAAACTCAGCTCTATTGCCACACACACCTCTCAGATCTGCTCCCTCAATATACCCTAAAAAAAACTCTTTTTCACTCAAATCCTCTCAGGCGGGCGATCTGGACATACCTCGTTCCCCATGTGCCGTGCTTACAACAGACGTTCAGATTATCTATTAATACAAAACTCACACACCTACTTAAGCGATCCTGTTCTATCACTAACATTTGTGCAACAGTCTATCAATCACTCCTCTAAGTCGGTGAGCTAAACATACTATCTAAATTCAGTCTCTCTCTCTCTCTCTCTCTCTCTCTCTCTCTCTCTCTCTCTCTCCTGCTCTCATCTCTCTATCCAGCCTCCTCTCCATCCAGCCTCTTGAGCTAAACTTTGTCTCGAGTTATATACACTCAAGCAAAGTCAGAGCTTGACCAATGGATCTCAGGGGATGGCTCTATTCAGTCTTATTGGAACTAAATACTTTGCACACCTGTCACTCATCTATCGCAGCAAGCTCTGTTGCCAATCCGTCTGTCACTCATTCTCCCCCAACCCAAATCGGAAGGCCAGTGGTCAGCTCCTACCTGTCCACATTATTTGCCCCAACTCTGTTCTCCTTTGTTGAGGCGGTGAGTGACCTTGACACGCATTCAGGTACTTTTGTTATCAGCAACCACATCACCCCTGTCCTAAACTCTCTGCTCCGGCGGGACCTGTTACAGTGACTCTTTTGTTCAACCTGAGAACAAGCCATATCTCTCTCAACAAACATCTGAATGGACTAGACCCATGTTGCAAATCCCACTGTTTGCACTAGGGTATTCTAACTAAAACGTTACCACACTCAACCACAACATTCATGACCTCACACAGCAAATGACATAGCACACAGCAGGTGGCATATTTATTATATCATAATCTTACAACACTATCAAAGTGAGTGCAATGAAATTACAACACAATACAAAATACTAAATAGTCATAAGTATATATATGTTAATATATATATTAACTAAAGCGGAAATTTTAAGCATTAGCCTTTGATGAAATTCCCAACTATCAAAACCCATACACATATCACACACCCCTCTCAGATCCCCTCAGGCGGGTGATCTGGACATAATACATTCAATATATTCCACGTATACTCACATTTGATCTCTCAACTCAGTCGATCTGCGTATACACACGCTCTGAAACATACATCGTTCCCTCGGTGTCTACACACGCACATCCACATCTCGATCTCTCCTAGACACAGCTGTACACTCAGAACATACCTCGTTCCAAAGGTGTCCTGTGTACAACACACGTTCAGATTATCTCTAGACCTTATTGAGTGGCTGGCCCAGACTCAAGGCAAATGCTGGTTGAGCGACCTATTCTATCACACATTCATAAAAACAGCCTAACAATCACTCTTCTACTAAGTCGGTGAGCTAAACAGACTCCTAGCTAAATTCTCTCTCTCGCTCTCATTCCCTCTCCATGGCCAGCCTCCCTGAGCTAAACATTGTCTAGTGTTATATAGACTCAAGCAGTATCAGAGCTGACCAATGAAAATTAGGGGAATGGCCCCAATCAGTCACTAATGCTACGAATTACTCTGAACCCTGTCACTCAAATATCGCAGCAAGCTCTCTGCTGCCCACTTGTCTGTCACTCATCCCCCACTACCCAAATCAGAACGCCAATTGTCAGTTCCTAGTCTACCTGTACACATTCTTTCCCCCAACTCCGTTTTCCTTTGTTGAGATGGTGAGTGACCTTGGCACACATTCATGTACCTTTGTTCTCAGAGTAGCCAACCACATCACCCCTGTCCTAAATGCTCATGCTCGGGCTGGAACTGTTACACCCACTACATGAACCAAATTGCAGATTCTGTTATGACCATGAGAAGTCAGTCAAGCATATCTTTTCTATATGTACAGGGCTGACTGACCTGAGAAACTAGCTAGTTACACCACACCCTACCATATACAACACAACTGAGGACCGCATATGCTTTAGGTTTTATATCATCATCATCATCCTGCATATAGCAATAGAAGTTCATATTCTTCTGCTTCGTCATTCTAAAAAAGATTTTCTGATGTTGTGTTGTAGTTTACAGCAAGTCTGTGATATCTGTGTCTTTCGGCCAGACAAACTTTGGTTTCATTCTGCTTTTTTGAGGTACTGGGTTTGCCTTCTCACTGCGATCCCTTTTCTCTTAGTCAGACTACACTCTGGAGGTGGAAAAGGGTCTTGGTCAGCTCTGATTTGCTACCCCGATGCAAGCAACCTGCTATATGTCATTGGCTGTTGTCAGCTCATTCACTTTGCTGCATCTTTAGCCCCCAAAGTTCATCATATCACTGCCAGTGAACTCATGTATCAATGCTGCCAACTTGAAATCCTCATGGAAATAGTTATACATGTATATCTTAATGCTCATTATCTTTGTTCCAAAATCAAACATGAGATATTTGCAGCAGCTTCCTGGAGGTTCTTCTATGCTCTTGTACTTGACTACCCATTCCAGCTTAAATGCTTCAGAAGATCATGTACAGATGTAGCACTAAACTTCTTGCATCAACTTATATGGCTTCCCATATTTTGGTGGACTCCGTTCAACACAAATCCCTGACCAAATCACTCTCTTTGTCAAATCAGTTCATCCAATCTGGAATGGAATGGCACATCTAACTTGCTCATGATGGTCAAGTACGAGGATTGTGAGTGTAGTGTTATCTATGTCTGGTCACTTCTGAGACTTCCCAATCATGGGGAGACATATAATCTAAAATATATAATGTTATTTCAAGTAAAAGAGGCCTTCACACAACCTCAGAAACACTTGATCACCGTCGAGTTTCTATGCTTGGTCATGTTGTATGGCGTGACCGGGAAACTCCAGCCCACAAGATACTACACAGGTCGTTTCTCAGTGCCAGAAGTCTTACACTGACTGGCTGGAGGCACAGAAGAGGGCGTCCCTGCATATAGCAATCTCCACTCTGGATGAGGTTTGGAACCACACCGCAGCAGTGAGTCATGGATGTGGCCGAAGGTCACAACGAGCCTCAGACACCTAAGCGAACATTATTATTAGTAAACCTTTTTCAGTCAAGACTGACTATAAGATGATGCTAGCTTGGAGTAGGAACTCTATACTGAGTTTTGGTTTTCCTTTTCCTTGTGGCATTGTCTTTTCACTTCTCTGTGTTGCAAAAGCTTTTTTACACCAAGTTTGAAGTGGATCTTCAGGTTACATCTTCATTTGGATTGGTCTGTAGCTATGATTCCCAAGATGTCAGATCTATATCCAGTGCCTTTGTGTCCATCTTGCAATGTCTTTGAACCTCAGTTATGGTCGACCTATGAAGTGTGTCCAAACTTGTGATACAGTTGCAAAAATACATCTCTGCATTTGTCACCCTGTCTCTCTGAGATACCATGAATGTATATCAGGTGCCTTAGGTAGAAGGTGTTAAGCCTTTGCTCTTGTTTGGCATAGGTTGTTCATGTTTCACTACCATATAGGAGCATACTGATGTAAGTTTGGGGTTTTCCGAGACATGCGTTGTGAGATGAGAAAATTTGACAGCCCCAAAGTTTATCTGATCACTGCCAGTGAACTCATGTATCAATGCTGCCAACTTGAAATGCTCATGGAAATAGTTATACATGTATATCCTAATTCTCAATATTATTGTTCCAAAGTCAAACATGAGATGTTTGCAGCAGCTTCCTGGGGGTTCATTGCTCTTGTTGTTCACTACCCATTCCTGGGTAAATGCCTCAGAAGATCATGTACAAATATAGCACTAAACTTTTTTACATCAACTTCTATAGCTTCCCATATTTTTGTGGAACTCTTTTGTCACAAATCTCTGACCAAATCACTCTCTTCTTTATCCTTCTCCACTTTCTCTTCTATATCTCAAGTTGTTTTTTTTAATCTGCATCTGTTATATCACCTGGTCATCTAATATAAAGTCATCAGGTGGAGAAATTTGTTGGGGAAAGTCTACAGTCTGAATGTTATACTTTGTAACACTTCCGGAGACCAAGATGCAGCAGTGCATGGGCTGCCAGCAGTCAGCGATTCATAGCTAGCAGCTTGCATCTGGGTCAGCTAATCATAGCTGACCAAGACACTGTTCCGCCTCAATGTGGTGGCCCTGGAAACAAGCTGCACTAGTCATTAGTGTAGTCTGGTCAAGGGATAGGGATTGCAATGTGAAGGCAAATCCGGTACTCAAAAAATCTAGTTAAAATCAGATGTGTCGGACCGAAAGGCACAGATATCGCAGCCTCGCTGTAAATTATTAACTCAACATCCTTTTCAGATTGAATACTGAAGAAGAAGCAACACATCCAAATAAACGTGAAACAAAGACAAATAATTCTGACTTAGCTGGTTACAAAAAAACTACCATAATACCAGCATCAAAAAGAAAAACAGAATAAGTCAGGATAACAAGCAATACAGAGAGAAACGTTTATACATCTTAACTTAACTTAACGTCTTTATACTGGTTTAGAAGACCCTGCAGAGTCTGTATATAACCAGTTACATTTACATCACCTTGCTCTAAAAGCTATGTGCATCCAGTTTATTCTTAAATGCATTAATTCGCTGGATCTGATTTTTTTGCCTTTTTTTAAAAAGGGGATCATTCCTGCATCTTTCCAAACCCGTGGAACAATCCCTTTTGTAAGTGATTGAGAACATAATATAGCCAATGCTTTTGCTAGTTGTTAGCCTTTGCTGAACTGTTTCTGCCAGGCTGGAGAATTGGAACAAGCAGATCAGGAGATCAACATACGAATCTGTGAGGTGGGGTTTTCACTCATTAATAATGACAAGATGGTGGAATTGGCCTATATGGGTATTACAAGGTAAGGCTGTGGAATGATGGTGTATCTGCATTGGGATAAATGAATTTGTTTGAATCATCAACTCTACTTATTTACTAAGACGGCCATTTTCAGCTTACTCCATCTCACAGTACAATGAGCATGGTGATTAGCTTGTCACAGATCAGTCAAGGCACACTAAACAAGGTGATACATTTGTCACTGAACAAAGTGAAACATTTGTCACTGCACACTGAACATGGTGATACATTTGTCACTGCACACTGAACAAAGTGAAACATGTGTCACTGCACACTGAACAAGGTGATACATTTGTCACTGCACACTGAACAAGGGGATACATTTGTCACTGCACACTGAACAAAGTGAAACATGTGTCACTGCACACTGAACAAGGGGATACATTTGTCACTGCACACTGAACAAAGTGAAACATGTGTCACTGCACACTGAACAAGGGGATACATTTGTCACTGCACACTGAACAAGGGGATACATTTGTCACTGCACACTGAACAAGGGGATACATTTGTCACTGCACACTGAACAAGGGGATACATTTGTCACTGCACACTGAACAAAGTGAAACATTTGTTAAGCCACACTGAGCAAAGTGAAACATTTGTTAAGCCACACTGAACAAAGTGAAACATTTGTTATGTCACACTGATAGTCACAAAATTTGTGACAACACACTGAACAAGGTGATAAATTTGGCAGGCTCACTGAACAAGGTGATAAATTTGTCAGGGCACAATAAAAATGTGAAAACTTTGTCATTGTTTCTATCAGCTCTTGAGAAGTTTAGGAAGAAAATAAAGATGTTCTGATTGTTTCTATCAGCTCTTGGAAAGTTTCGGAAGAAAATAAAGATGTTCTCATTGCCTTTATCAGCTCTTAACTTAACTTAATGTCTTTAATACTGGTTTAGAAAACTCTGCAGAGTCTGTATATAACCAGTTTCATTTACATTATCTTGCTCTAAAAGCTATGCGCAACCAATTTATTCTTAAATGCATTAATTGTCCCTGCCTCTACTACCACTTGTGGCAAGGCATTCCAAGCATTCACCACTTTCTGACTAAAAAAATATTTCCTAATATCTAATCTGGACCTCTCTTTAGTTAATTTGTAGCTATGCCCTCTTATTCTTGTGGGTGGTTGTATTTAGAAAAACTTGTTATAGTCTAATTTATCCGTTCCTCTGATCATCTTATAAACCTGTATTAAGTCACCACGAATTCTCCTCTTTTTTAAGACACTATAGGCCAGTTTTTCTGAGTCTTTCATAACTCTAATTCTGGAATCCCACTATCAGCTCTTTGTCGCTCATTTTTGTATTCTGTCCAGGATGTTTATATCCCCTCTATGAAAAGGACTCCACACCTGTACACAGTACTCCAATCTAGGTCTAACTAAAGCTTTATACAGTTTGACTATTACTTCCTTGCTCCTATGTTTAATATTTCTTTTTATCATACCTAACATTGCATTTGCCTTTTTCACTGCTACCTGTTTGCTCACTTACCTTTCCTGTATGATCTATTATAACCCCTAGGTCCCTTTCCTTATCTATCTTTCTAACATTGTTGTCGCCCATTCTGTAATTATGTTCCATATTGGATCTACCCATATGGATGACTCTTGAATCTTTTCATAATTATTTATGTATCGTCTCTCTTTATATTATTAGTTCCTACCAATACCACAACATGATTGATTACTTTGTCATCTATCCTCTTTATTCTCCCCTCTATGTT
Organism: Ariolimax columbianus; assembly: GCA_036924085.1. Classification (NCBI taxonomy): domain Eukaryota; kingdom Metazoa; phylum Mollusca; class Gastropoda; order Stylommatophora; family Arionidae; genus Ariolimax; species Ariolimax columbianus. The sequence continues at coordinate 40,865,454 of JAVGWX010000019.1, read as the reverse complement.
CTCAATTTTTGCTCTGCCAATATCCATTTTTTCAAACATTTTGTGTTTAGACAAATGTCTGCCAACCTCCCTCACCATTGAATCCCCTTCTACCAATACTGAACCTACACCTATCGCAACAACAATTTATCGCAAACTAATAGGCCTACACTAAATTTACACACTGTGTAACACAGTAGACTAACTTACAGACTGTTACTACCGCTCAATATACCACGCTATTTAATTCTGTCAAGTCACTAACTATCTGTTACAACCAGTCCACTTTATTTCAAAATATGTATGCTACAGTAAACTACAATTACAACTACGTTATTATTACACAAATTGATTCTCAACACTAATACTTAACTGAAAATATATAGATCTCTCTACTGTCAATTCCAATCCACCACCATCTTGAACAACTGGAAGTCATAGACAGCTAATGTAGTTTGTAGTTTGCTCTAATGTAGTTTGCGAGGAGAATAAAAATATTTTCATTGTCTCATTGTTTCTATCAGCTCTGGTTTAGTTTGAAAAGAGAATGAAGATGTTCTCATTGTTTCCATTAGCTCTTGTATAGTTTGGGAAGAGAATAAAGATGTTTTCATTGCCTCTGTCAGCTTATGGCTAGTTTGGGATGAGAATAAAGATCTTTCCATTGCCTCTGTTAGCTCTGGTTTAGTTTGGACAGAGAATAAAGATGTTCTCATTGTCTTTGTCAGCTCTCGAATAGTTTGGGACAATAATAAAGATGTTCTCGTTGTCTCATTGTTTCTATCAGCTTTGGTTCAGTTTCGGAAGAGAATAAAGATCTTTCCATTGTTTCTATCAGCTTTGGTTTAGTTTAGGAAGAGAATTTAAAAAATGTCAATTTTTCTATCAGCTCTGGTTTAGTTTGGAACAGAATAAAGATGTTTCCATTGTTTTTATCAGCTTTGATTTAGTTTGGGAGGAGAATAACAATGTTTCCATTGTTTCTATCAGCTCTAGTTTAATTTTGGAAGAGATTAAAGATGTTTCCATTGTTTCTCTCAGCTCTAGTTTAATTTTGGAAGAGATTAAAGATGTTTCCATTGTTTCTATCAGCTCTAGTTTAATTTTGGAAGAGATTAAAGATGTTTCCATTGTTTCTCTCAGCTCTAGTTTAATTTTGGAAGAGATTAAAGATGTTTCCATTGTTTCTATCAGCTCTAGTTTAATTTTGGAAGAGATTAAAGATGTTTCCATTGTTTCTATCAGCTCTAGTTTAATTTTGGAAGAGATTAAAGATGTTTCCATTGTTTCTATCAGCTCTAGTTTAATTTTGGAAGAGATTAAAGATGTTTCCATTGTTTCTATCAGCTCTAGTTTAATTTTGGAAGAGATTAAAGATGTTTCCATTGTTTCTATCAGCTCTAGTTTAATTTTGGAAGAGATTAAAGATGTTTCCATTGTTTCTATCAGCTCTAGTTTAATTTTGGAAGAGATTAAAGATGTTTCCATTGTTTCTATCAGCTCTAGTTTAATTTTGGAAGAGATTAAAGATGTTTCCATTGTTTCTATCAGCTCTAGTTTAATTTTGGAAGAGATTAAAGATGTTTCCATTGTTTCTATCAGCTCTAGTTTAATTTTGGAAGAGATTAAAGATGTTTCCATTGTTTCTATCAGCTCTAGTTTAATTTTGGAAGAGATTAAAGATGTTTCCATTGTTTCTCTGAGCTCTGGTTTAATTTGGGAAGAGAATAAAGATGTTCTCATTGTTTCTCTGAGCTCTGGTTCAGTTTCGGAAAATAATACAGATTTTATCATTGTTTCAATCAGCTGTGGTTTAGTTTAGAATGAGAATAAAGATTTTCTCATTATTTCTATCAGGTGTGGTTTAGTTTGTCACGAAAATAAATGTTTCCATTGTTTCTATTAGCTCTGGTTCAGTTTCGGAAGAGAATAAAGATGTTTCCATTGTTTCTATACACTGTAGCTTAGTTTTCAAAGAGAATAAAGATGTTTCCATTGTTTATAACAGCTCTGGTTTAGTTTGGGAAGAGAATTTTAAAATGTCCATTTTTCTATCAGCTCTGATTTAGTTTGGTACAGAATAAATATGTTTCCATTGTTTTTAATCAACTTTGATTTAGTTGGGGAAGAGAATAAAGATGTTTCCAATGCCTCTATCAGCTCTGGTTCAGTTTGGGACAAGAATAAAGATATTCTCATTTTTTTCAGCTCTTTTGTAATTTAGGAAGAGAATAAAGATGTTTTTAAATGCCTCTATCAGTTCTGGTGTAGTTTATAAAGAGAATAATAATGTTCTCATTGTTTCAAACATCTCTGGTTTAGTTTGGGGCGAGAATAAATATGTTCTCATTGTTTCTTCCAGCTCTAGTTTAGTTTAGAAAGAGATTAAAGATGTGCTCAATCTTTCTTTCTATCAGTTCTGATGTAGTTTGGGAAGAGAATAAAGATGTTCTCATTGTTTCTCTGAGCTCTGGTTCAGTTTAGGAAAATAATACAGATTTATCATTGTTTCAATCAGCTGTGGTTTAGTTTGGAATGAGAATAAAGATGTTCTCATTGTGTCTATAAGGTGTGGTTTAGTTTGGGACGAAAATATATGTTTCCATTGTTTCTAACAGCTCTGGTTTAGTTTGTAAAGAGAATAAAGATGTTTCCATTGTCTCTATCAGCTCTGGTTTAGTTTTTGGAAGAGAATAAAGATGTTTCCAAATGCCTCTTTCAGCTCTTGTGTAGCTCTGGTTTAGTTTGGATGAGAATAAAGATGTTTCCATTGTTTTTATAAGCTTTGATTTAGTTTGGGAAGGGAATAAAGATCTTTCCATTGCCTCTGTTAGCTCTGGTTTAGTTTGGGAAGAGAATAAAGATCTTTCCATTGCCTCTGTTAGCTCTGGTTTAGTTTGGATGAGAATAAAGATGTTTCCATTGTTTTTATCAGCTTTGATTTAGTTTGGGAAGGGAATAAAGATGTTTCCATTGTTTTTATCAGCTTTGATTTAGTTTGGAAAGAGAATAACGATTTTTCCATTTCCTCTGTCAGTTCTAGTTCAGTTTAAAAGAGAATAAGGATTTTTTACATTGCATCTTTCAGCTCTAGTTTAGTTTGAGAAGAGAATAAAGATGCTCTCATTGTTTCTATTAGCTCTGGATTAGATTGAGACCAGAATAAAGATGTTTCCATTGTTTCTATCAGCTCTGGTTTAGTTTGGGAAGAGAATAGAAAGAAACAGTTCAAGCCTGTGAAACCTAAAGAAGCTGAAATCATGGAGAAAGAATACCAGAAGCACTATCTGACAGTCAATGATAACAGTATAATTTCCAGTAGCTTGTTGGAGAACAATATTGAAGTATGTCAATGTGGTGGATCATCTATTACTTAGCTAGAATGTATGCTTCACTAGGCACGTTATCTGTCGCATCAACGTATCAAGTTTGGCCATAATTCATAATGTTGTTTCAGAGTTTAATTGGTTTATGTCCTTACAATCCTTGTCTTTATCAGTTTTTTTTAAATACATAAAACAGAGATATATACTCAAATTGAGGTATGTTTCATGTTCTTTTCATCTTGCTTCCTCCATTTTGGGTGCTTTATATATTTGAAGTGCATATTTTTAAAAAATTAGGTTTATCCAAGGTGAGGCCATTTGATAAGCTCTCCCTTGACCCCAAAATAGACAATCGCATTGGTAAAGTAGCTGTCATATTTTACTGTCTCATAACGCATGTCTCGGAAAACCCCAAACTTACATCAGTATGCTCTTATATGGTGGTGAAACATGAACAACCTATGCCAAACAAGAGCAAAGGCTAAACACCTTCTATCTAAGGCACCTGATATACATTCATGGTATCTCAGAGAGACAGGGTGACAAATGCAGAGATGTATTTTTGCAACTGTATCACAAGTTTGGACACACTTCATAGGTCGACCATAACTGAGGTTCAAAGACATTGCAAGATGGACACAAAGGCACTGGATATAGATCTGACACCTTGGGAATCATAGCTACAGACCAATCCAAATGAAGATGTAACCTGAAGATCCACTTCAAACTTGGCGTAAAAAAGCTTTTGCAACTCAGAGAAGTGAAAAGACAATGCCACAAGGAAAAGGAAAACCAAAACTCAGTATAGAGTTCCTACTCCAAACTAGCATCATCTTATAACTGGTAACTTGTAACTGGTTGTATACAGACTCTGCAGAGTCTTCTAAACCAGTGTAAAGATGTTAAGTTAAGGTTTACTAATAATAATGTTCGCTTAGGTGTCTGCGGCTCGTTGCGACCTTCGGCCACATCCATGACCCACTGCTGCGGCATGGTTCCAAACCTCATCCAGCGTGAAGGTTGCTATATGCAGGGACGCCCTCTTCTGTGCCTCCAGCCAGTCAATGTAAGACTTCTGGCACTGAGAAACGACCTGTGTAGTATCTTGTGGGCTGGAGTTTCCCGGTCACGCCATACAACATGACCAAGCATAGAAACTCGACGGTGATCAAGTGTTTCTGAGGTTGTGTGAAGGCCTCTTTTACTTGAAATAACATTATATATTTTAGATTATATGTCTCCCCATGATTGGGAAGTCTCAGAAGTGACCAGACATAGATAACACTACACTCACAATCCTCGTACTTGACCATCATGAGCAAGTTAGATGTGCCATTCCATTCCAGATTGGATGAACTGATTTGCCAAAGAGAGTGATTTGGTGAGGGATTTGTGTTGACACTGGTCCACCGAAATATGGGAAGCCATATAAGTTGATGCAAGAAGTTTAGTGCTACATCTGTACATGATCTTCTGAAGCATTTAAGCTGGAATGGGTAGTCAAGTACAAGAGCATAGAAGAACCTCCAGGAAGCTGCTGCAAACATCTCATGTTTGATTTTGGAACAAAGATAATGAGCATTAAGATATACATGTATAACTATTTCCATGAGGATTTCAAGTTGGCAGCATTGATACATGAGTTCACTGGCAGTGATCAGATGAACTTTGGGGGCTAAAGATGCAGCAAAGTGAATGAGCTGACAACAGCCAATGACCTATAGCAGGTTGCTTGCATCGGGGTAGCAAATCAGAGCTGACCAAGACCCTTTTCCACCTCTAGAGTGTAGTCTGACTAAGAGAAAAGGGATCGCAGTGAGAAGGCAAACCTAGTACTCAAAAAAGCTGACTGAAACCGGATTTGTCTGCCTGAAAGACACAGATATCACAGACTTGCTGTAAACTACAACAAAACACTGAAGCAGATGAACTTCTATTGCTATTCTTTACTTAGAGTTCTCAGCCTTTTTTCTGTAGCTGTTTGTCAGTATCAATACAATATACAATATTACGCTTAGGCGACCAGTGCCCGTTGCGTCGAATGACCATGACAACATCTGATGGCTGCATCCAAGGTAGCCTGCAGTTCTGTTGGGGATGGGGTGATCTGTTTTAGCCAGGTGTTGCGATGACGTTTCCAGGATGAGCACAGCTTCTTCCTGTAACTCACCCCTACAGCCTGCCGGAGCATCTCATGGGCTGGGACTTCCCGGGAAAGGCGAGCAACGTGACCAAAGAGCGAGAGAGATGACGGCAATCAATCATTGGAATAATGCCTGCAAGTTCAGTACGTCGAACTACTTCACTGTTGGAAATCATGTCTTGCCAGATGATCCTGAGGATGCACCTCTGGTTGTGTGGGAGGAAGGCCTCAAGGCGCTGCCAGTCTCGCTGTAATAGTGTCCAGGTCTCAGAGCCGTATAGGAGAATGATGACAATGCAGCAGGAGTATATACTTATCAGTATTATTAGTATCATATGACTCACATTGTATCAGTGTTTCACAGTGCACTTCTAAACTTCAGTGCCATCATGCTCATATTGTATGTTATATATTATAATGCAAGACATTCCCAGGTGGTGATATCTATCTGGCAACTTTTCAGTGAGTCACTCAGACTATCTTTGGGTGCTTTTCTCACGCCATCCCTCTCTCAGCTCACCATAGAGTAGCTTCTTTGGGAGCCGTTCGTCTGACATACAAACGAGGTGTCCGGCCCATCCTAGCTGTGCTTTTTCTAGCAGTGCATAGATGCTGGGCATGTCAGCTCTCGAGAGAACCTTGATGTCAGTGAAACGATCTTGCCATTGAATGTCTTGCACAAAACAAATCTGACTGGAGTAGCGCAGTCAAAGCGGGTGTAGCTAGCAGCAAAGAACACCTTGTTGTGAAAGTCCAGGGCAGACTCGAGACCCGGAAATCACAAACAGCGGGAACACCATCACCTTCTACTGATCTCGTGTGCCCATTATGCAGCAGATGTTTTTGTGCTCGTATTGGCCTGTTCAGCCACATGGGCACCCACATCCAACAGGGAAATCTGTTACAAGGATGATGTCAGCTATCCTCATTGACAATGATGGACAGCTATGATATTAAAATACAGTCATTGATAGTATGCAATATATGAGATGTATTTCAATCATGTGCTGACAAATGGAAGCAAAGAATAGTAACATTCTGTCTTTTTGTCATGAATGTTATAAAACATGACTATGGAGGGTTGTAACATGGGGATGGCTTCCCCATAGTATAAAAAAATTAAGGCAAAGAAACTGCAACAAAACTAGATAGGACAATTAAAAGCAATCAAAAGCTTGGCATATATTTGTGCTCCACGGGAGTCAGTTGCAATGATTGGTACAATCACATTTTGAAATATCTATGATAAGAATACTTTTTGGTAAGGTCAAGGTAGTCGCATAGCAGACTCTATCATTCTTAGTTTCTTCTTCTTCGTATTTGTTGGTCAGTGACTGGCAAAAGTGGTCAATGATCGTCACACTGATGGCGTCTTTAAGGGCAGCAACAAACTCCCTTCACTTTACCCAGTCTGCATTCATCCATCCTACATATAGTTCCCTAACTTTGATTCATGATCTTTATTTTGACCTCTACAGTTCTTTGCCAAGTTGTCTGTCGTAGGTTGTCCTCTCTTTTGCCTTCCCTCTGGGGTCCATACCAAGACAGTTCTGGTGAATATGTCTGGTTCTTTTCTTAGAACATGGCCTATTCAAGTTCAACATCGACTTATTATGGTGGCATTCATGTCTTCTTTTTTCTTCCGGACAAGCATATCTCAGTTGGTGATAGTGTTTGGCCAAAAAATTATATGAATTTTTCTTTGGCAGATTGTGTGAAAAAGATTCCCATTTCGGATGCATAATATTTTATACTTAACAATCGTACAAAGTCTTTAATTTTTGTGTGGGCTCACCAGTTCCTTTCTTTGCTGTTTTGCTTTTCCTAACTGTCACTGAATTACCCATTTACAGCTGGGTTAACTAGGTTTACCATATCTACTATTTGCCTTGGATTTATTCTCTTTTTTAACTCATCATTAAGCATTTTCGCAGAATTTTCTGCAATTTCTTTTTGTCCAGTATTTTCAAAGATTTGTCAAAGAGTATTTATAATGGTCAGGTTGAGAACAATTTACAAAACACAAACTCTACCGGTACATATATAGTCTTTGGATAAATGAAGCGTGCTTTGTTATAAGATGGCTTTAAAATATAATGATACAATGAGTATTCATAACATCACATGACCAATAAGAAAAGAACTACTAGCAGAGTGCATATTTAAAAATGCTGTGTGTAAGGTTAAAGTTAAAAATAAGATAAGGCTGCTGCAGCATTTTGGATTAAAATGAAGAGTAAAAAAAAACATTGATAGGTATGGACAGATATCACACCAAGACTAAAACAGAAACGAAGCACATGGTAACAACTAAAAGACTATCATCAGTGATGATAAACAATAATATGAGCTAGCAACACATGAGGAAGGGATGAATAACTTGTGTTATTCTTGTGTTTAAGGATCCAGTAAAGAGATTTAGTGGTTTCGTGGTAAGGTGTCCGCCTCGGGTACCGGAGGTCGAGGGTTCAAAACATGGTGGAGACTAGGATTTTGTTTCACGTGTATCTTCCGGTAAAAATGCCCCTGATCTCTGGGTAGTGAGATCGAACTCCCATGTTCAGTGTCGAGCACGTTAAAAATTCCCAGTTGGAAATTGAAAAGAGTAGGTTTAATGGCTGCTGTCCGGACAAAATTCAAGTTAAAAATCTACCAAAGTTATTTGTACCTTTTTCCAGGTGGTTTGTTAAGAGCAGCTATAGATGGTACCTAACTGGCTGCGGGTCTACTTAGCTCTAGTGTTTGAGTTTATTAGGACGGACTCGCACATCGTGCGAAACTCGTTGTATACAGACTGTAGAATCTTCTAAACCAGTATAAAGACGTTAAGTAGCTTATACCTTTGCTTCAGTTGAACGTCTTAGAACTGATGATTGGATAGTATCCTATGTCTGTTTGGAACTAATACCTTTCCCACAAGTCACCATATTTGTGACAGTGACCATCAATCCTCATTCAGGGCACTCATACAGATGTGCATATTAATTATTAGAGACTGGAATCGTTTGGAAGATAAAACTGACATTTGAGCCCTGTTTTGCATAGTTTCATTTAGTTTAGTTTAATTGAAGAATCAACGTCATTGCACACGGTTTAACCCATAAGTGCTCTTCTTCTCCATAGTTATGGAGAATCTCAGCACAATGCACGAACTCTGTAGCACCGACAAGGATCCCATAATAGATTGGCTAGATTTTTAACATCATTTTGAGTTTTTGGCTGGCCAGCTGCCATTAAGCCTACTCTTTTTTCATTTCTAACTGCCAAAGGATTTTTAACGTGCGCGATACTACACATTGGCGTCCGATCTCTACTACCCAGTGATCCGGGGAAATAGTAGAAAGTCAACTGGAAATAAAATCCTGTTCTCCACTGTGATTTGCACCAGTACCAGAGCCCAACTCAAGAGCACTCTGTCCCCTGTTTTGTATGAGGGACAATAGTAAAACTCTGTACTCATAATGATTGAGATGTTTCTGTTGGTGTTTTCAACCTATTCATGCTGAGTTAAGCCTTAATGTTTCTTTGTTAGTGCATTACATTGACTCTTCTTGCATCCCAAGACATACTTAAGAAGGTAAACTGGGCCTTCCTGACTGTAGTGCATTGCTGAGATACAAGCAAGGTTCAACTGTAGTTGTACATGACAACAGCAATATGTATGTGCCAACATTTCCACCTAAGTAGACATCATCATAGGCTGAGCAAGAAACAACATAAGTTAAAACAATGAGCTACGTTCAATGAAAAGCAGTATTAGGGATAAAATAAATCCTGAATCAAATTCAATAATTTTCATTGGTGTTTGCAATGACTATAGGCGTTTGTCACCATTAGTAAATAAGGAACCTGTTTTCTCAGTCCATGATAAGGTCTAAACTGTAGTACATATTATTAAGCTCATTCAGTCAAATCAATCAAAACCCTTCAACTTCCTGCAGAACAACGGTCTTTAACCTTTACCAACTCAAACCAATTTTTCTAAATTTTTCAAAACCATATTTCACGATGGTTGTTAACCTTCAGAGCCTGTAACCTTGCTGATTGTTGATCAATAAATATGATTTTGTTGTGTGTAGAGGCATAAATGAATAAAGTTGTTGTTGTTAAGGATCCAGCAGTGTCTGGGCTCTTGCCCTTCGGCCCAATGCCATGTAATGGTATCTGCATGTGTTTATCAGATGTTGTCTAGTGCCATTCAAAGTATTCCATGTATCTGGCCACGGAGGAAGAAGCATTTTCCTAAAAATCATTCAACGCTGAACATTCAAAGAGATGGTGATCAGCAGTTTCATATGAGCGTATACACAGCTGGCACTCAGGAGTATGTTGTGGTTGTATTCTGTTCAGGTGCAAATGAATAAAGAACTTGTTGGTGTTATTGTTTTTGTTGTGTGTTTGTTAGTTTCTGAGATACAAGAAAGTTAAAATCACATAGAATAGGTGGGGAAGTTGCCAAATGGATTGAAAATTAGTTAACGGGAAGAAGGCAAAGGGTGGGTATAAATAAGGAGTACTCTGAGTGGTGTGAAATGAAAAGTGGAGTGCCACAGGGCTCGGTTTTGGGACCAATTTTATTCTTGATATATATAAATTATTTGGACATAGGTATGGGATCCATTATTGCAAAATTTGCTGATGACACAAAACTATGCAGTAGTGTCTCATCTAAAGCAGAAGTGGATATATTGAGGTCGGATTTAGATAAAATTCGAGAATGGTCTGTAATCTGGCAAATGGAGTTTAATGTAGATAAATGTACAGTCATGCACATGGGTAGATCCAATATGGAACATAATTACAGAATGGGAGAGAACAATATTAGAAAGATAGATAAAGAAAGGGACCTAGGGGTTATAATAGATCATTTATGTAAGGTGAGGGAGCAAGTTAAGATAGCAGTAAAAAAGGCAAATGCAATGTTAGGGATGATAAAAAGGAGCAAGGAAGTGATAGTCAAACTGTATAAAGCATTAGTTAGACATAGATTGGAGTACTGTGTACAGGTGTGGAGTCCTTATCAGAGAGGGGATATAGACATGCTGGAGAGAATACAAAAAAAGAGCGATTAAGCTGATAGTGGGATTCCAGAATTACAGTTATGAGAAAAGATTTTTTTTAAACCGGCTTACAGTGTCTGGAAGGGAGAAGAATTCATGGTGACTTAATACAGGTGTATAAGATGATCAGAGGAATGGATAAGTTAGACTATAACAAGTTTTTTTAAATACAACCACCAACAAGAACAAGAGGGCACAGCTACAAGTTGACTAAGGAGAGGTCCAGATTAGATATTAGGAAGTATTTTTTTAGCCAGAGAGTTGTGAATGCTTGGAATGCATTGCCAAGTGAGGTGGTGGAGGCTGGGACGGTCAATGCATTTAAGAATAGATTGGATGCGTACAGCTTCTAGAGCAAGATGATGTAAATGGAACTGATTGTATACAAACTCTGCAGAGTCTTCTACACCAGTATAAAGACGTTAAGTTAAGTTAAGATGATGAAGGTGAAAGTTTGTGAAATAAAGCACAACAATTTGAACTCACAGAGCAGTGGACATCTCTTCTGTATAAATCCATTAAAATCATGAAAAAATATTGTTACTGTGTTTACAATATCAGCACAACTATTAGTTTCCACTTCAAACATAGTTATTACATCTAACTAATTTAAATAAAATTTTTTTTAAATTAATAAAATCAGACCAAATATTTTATAATGTTAATGTTAGGCTATGAATGTAGATATATTTGCAGGTTTAAAAAAAAAAAATACTCCGTTGCCATGATAACTGCGGTGACCTTGAAAAAATGCTTGCTTGCAAATACCTTCAATTTAAAATAAAAAACATATGTATTAAAAATAATATGAGTGATCCATGAATGTTAAGCATAGTTCTAGGGAAAGGGCATATTTATTTTATGAAAAAGGTTTAAAAAAAATTTTTTTTTTTTTTGGGCTCCACGAAAAGTCGTCAAAATACATCAACATTTGGCACAAAAAATGTATTTTAATCAAATATCTTTGACCAAATTAGCTTTTCTTTAAAAGATTACCAACAAGAGTGTATGAGAAATGTACACACCAAATTGCATGTTTCCAACATCTATATTAGCTGAGATTTTAGGGTTTAGATACATAACAAATGGGAAAAAAAGATTTTAAGATAATTCAATTTTAAACTTTGAAAGCAAATAAAAATAAGTTTAATAATAAAAAGTATTCTTACATTGTTTTTTTTAAATTAAACAACATATACATAGTCATTTGCAAATACAATTAATTGTTAAATGCACCAGCAACATATGTTTCACCTTCTGCTAACTCGTGCTGGTGTTCTCGTCCAATTCGCCTTTTTTTAAGGTTTTTCCTTTTCCACTTTGAGACACCCAATGTTCGTCTTCTTGAATCATAGTATTTTGTGTTCAGAATTCAAGTAGCATGTGTGTGATTTACAACACCCCATTCCAGTCCAATTCTGTCCGTTACCATTTTTAGCCCTACAGGACCACAGTTGAAAGATAGAGTGGCAAAGGAAGTTGCCGCCTCTACCGCTGATAGCAAAGCAAATGTTGTTCTAGGGCAGCGCTGCCAAATCAATGAGTTGAAACTTTCATTGGCATTCTGCATACCCATTTTTGCAGGAGGATATTTGTATCTTTCAGCCTTGTCACAATTGGGTAAATGAGTCTGCCAACTTCTGCCAAAAATGTAGGCCGATATTGTTCGCGCAACCATGTCTTCAGAATTCTCTGGAAGAGGCACCAGGAATTTTCACCCTCTGGATAAAGTCTATGGTTGGGTGCATTGTCAGTGCTCATCATGTGAAAAAACCCAACTAACACTCCTCGCTTAATTGTTGTAACATCAGGGGCATTGTCTATTAAATTGTTGGCATATGTGTTTGTAATTTGTTCGATGGGCGATGTGGTCAGTTAGATTTAGTGACTCATTTGTTTTCTTCAAATTGCTCAGAGCATTAAACATCCTTTTTGTGGTTGATGCAATCCTCTTTTCTTTATCTCAATGTCCTAGCATTTAGAATTTTGGACTTCATTGAATGCCTTTGCATCACATCGCAAAGCATAGTGCCATAAATCAGAGATCTTTCTTCAACTGACCTTGAATAAATAATCCTTGCTGCCACAGTCTCCATTGCATTTGAAGAACAATCTGCATTCTGCTGGCATTGAGGTTTATGCATTTGTATCCAATTCATAAACTCAGGAGAACCTGACTTTGGACCAACTGCACATATTTTGCAATAATTGCTGATGACCTGAGTATCCAAAACTAGGCGACTGTCAACGTCAATGGCAACACCAACTCCGTTGTTTGATGAAGGCCACGTTTTTGTCATGTACTGTATTTAGACACAACGATGATAGGACGCCCTGTGTTACCTTTGACCCGGCCTGGGAGGGGACCTGTAGCTGCTGCTCTTTCTGCAACTACACGAGCTGCTTGACACATTGCTTCTTCTGCTGGAATACTAACAGTTTTGGATACCTTGTAAAATGATTTGTGGTGCATCTGGTTCTTTATGTTCATGGTGGACAGCAATGACTGCAACTTTGCATAGCCAATACCATTGTCATTACAACCAATTACTGTTCTACAGTTGATGTCATGCTGTTTATTCCGACCAGTTTGACCACTCTGACTCACAATCTGGACAGAGAATCTGTATAAGAACTGCAAGACCATGTGGTTATTTTATAATCAACTGTAGATTATTGCTTCTGCAATTTCTACTTCCAACTGTGGAAGCAAGAGAATGTAGAAAACTTTGATGGACTAAAGTATACTGATCACTGTTCAGGTTCAGTAAGATTCTTCTGCTCCCCTCTTTTACCGCTTTGGGGGTTCTATAGTTTTAACAGCACCTGTCCTGTAGGCTCACTGACTTCAGCATCCACAGTTGAACTGGAATACAGAAAATGACTCATTAATATCAAATACAATGACAAATAAATTCACATTAACAAAGCACACATATGCATGGCACAAACAGCCCAATTTATTTTCAAAATTAATGACAGTTTGACATTCTCACATGTAACATTCTGTCTTATCTAAGACTAAACTAATAACTATCTTTCTATACTTTCACGATGTATTCATAAATTGTAACTATTAATGTCTAGAAATAAATGTGTACTCGTAACTCTAGTAATATAACATGTTAAATTAATACTTACAGTGAGTAACTTACTGAATAAGTTAGTACGTACACAATCTACACAAAATAATATTTCTTGAAAATAAAGAGCTCTTTTTGAATTAAATATTGAAGCAAGGCTGCAAGCAAGGCAATGTAGAACATGGTAATGAACTATAAACATAATTCAGTAAACTTACCTTGAATTTAAAGGTTCTCTTAGTTTTGAGGGTAAATTCCTCTAGGTTTTTGGGGAGCATGCTTGTCGCTCTTCTTGTATCCTCTCTAAATGACTTTGCTGTTTCTAAATGATACGAACAGTTTCTAAACGCAATTAAAAATGACGGACCTGGAAAACACCTCGTTTGCGCATGCGCGACTATTTTGTTCCCATGGACAATACCTGTTTCAACCAATCAGAAATAGTAAAATAATCACACCAATGAAATATTGCATCAGTCGTTATATTTGAAGTATCGTATCGTTTAGACAAAGCTAGCATTTGCTTTCGAATGAGAAATTCTGAAGAGAACTTTGGACCCCGGTCATTATGATATATAATATGACCCATTATACTTTTTTCAAAAAGCTGTTGCTATGTGTCAAACATTGTATTTTATCATCAGTTTTCTGTATCTTTTTAAAGTAGGTCAACTTTAGAAAAGGGGGTAGGGTGTTTATTATTAATTTTTAAATGCTAATACGCTTGCAAAATAACATTATTTTATATGTAAACGATTCTATTAATGTAGAATTTCATAAAAATTAACAATTTGAAAAATCAATATTTTTCACACAAAAAAAATATTTACAAAGCGCATGGCCCCTTAACCGGCAAGAAACCTGTATAAATGGACGTGACATATTCAACATTAAAAAATTTTATATTTCTACAGTCTTCGTGCTTAGTCAATTCGTGAAAACAAAAAAATGTAAGCCGAGTGTGTCAAAATGGTTGTGACAGCGGTGCGGTCTTCCTGTCATGTACCATCATTTCTGCTCCCACACATCTTTCATGCCATTTTTAAGTTTGTCTTGACTTCCCTTTTCTATGAGTGTTTAGGTCTGCCCCTACTTCTTTTGCCCTGAGGATTCCAGAACAGTGACTACCTTGTAATGCTATCAGTTGGTTTCCATAATGTGTATTCTATCCAACGCCATCTTCTCACATCTAGTCCAACTGACATCTGTCCGGTTCTTTCTCACAGTTTTATATTAGGGACTTTTATCACACCATTTTGTTCCCTCAGTTTGGCCCCAGCATCCATTGTTGGACCTTTTTATTTTTATTTTTAATAAAATAATTGTCCATGTACAAATATAAAACTGCAATTTAAACTTGAATACCGTTGAGGAATGGATGGCATAGACCATTGCAATCTAATGTTCCTAGAAGATTTCGCCATTAAGAACAGCTGTTAATTTTTCTATTCTTTTGTCTCCTTCTCCTGACCACTTCCCACTAAACCAGTTTGACTTTGAGTTGATGAGAAAAATCAGACCCTATGCATGTCCCATCAGACGCAGTTTTGAGCCAGGAATTTGGATACAGTTGAGACAGTCGTACAACGCCATGAATTTTCATGCAAAGATTTATAGACTTCAGGTATCTGTGTTGTCTGTTGTTGTCTACTAGATCTCCACCACATTATTTACTGGATAGACTATAAAATTACCGACGTACTTACTGGATATACTATAAAATTACTATTGTACTTACTGGAAAGACTTTAAAATTACTTTACTGGACAGACCATACAATTACTAGTCTATTTACTGGATAGACTATGAAATGTCTGCATACTCGCTGGACAAACCCTACAATTACTAGTCTATTTACTGGATAGACTATGAAATGTCTGCATACTCGCTGGACAAACCCTACAATTACTAGTCTATTTACTGGATAGACTATGAAATGTCTGCATACTCGCTGGACAAACCCTACAATTACTAGTCTATTTACTGGATAGACTATGAAATATCTGCATACTCGCTGGACAAACCCTACAATTACTAGTCTATTTACTGTACCAACACATACTTGATGTGTGTTGCCTCCGGCCATATTTGACATGATACATGAACTTTGGTGTACCGACACCCTCCTAAAAAAAATAAGCTTTTAGATTTCCTGAGTATTTTGGTTTTCCAAGTTTCAGACGATATGTTGTGTGCCAGTATTGCATATAAAAATGTGTCATAATCTCTTTATTTCCATCGTTCTCATGTTGGTCTGTGCCTGCAGTTTGATAATCAACTCAGAGACTGTACCTTCACCACAATTCTGTCCTCTACAATTCCTGCCAGATCAATCGCTGCTGTCGCATGTGAGTTTATTGTACATACACACACACATATCCTGTCCTTCCTCACTGTGACATAGTATTGTCCACACACATCTATAAACACATATTCTCTCATATATGGACACAAATATACGCACATAGACACACACACACATATATACATGCACTCTGGGTTTTTTTTATAGTAGAAAGCTTTACACTCAACTTAACTTAACTTCCTTATACTGGCAAGTGCTCGAGTCTATCACAAGCTGTGTAAACAGATCTGGCACAGTGCAGAGTGGCTAGAAGCATGGAAGAAATCAATTTATATTCTCCTCCCCCAAAAAAGGCAAACTGAAGCTGTGCACGAACTACCGAAATATCACGCTGATCAGCCACGCTAGCAAGATACTCTTGCGAATCCTATTAAGAAGGATAGAGAAAAGGGTTTGAATCTGAAATTCATGTACTCCAGGCAGGTTTTAGGAAAGACAGAGGGACCAGGGACCACATATTCAATTTAAGGAATATCTACAAAAAATGTAGAGAGTTTAATGTAGACCTGTACACATGTTTCATTGATTACACCAAGGCCTTCGACACAGTAAAACATCAAAATCTGTGGAGAATAATGAAGGAAATGGGGTTTCCTTTGAATTATTGTTCATCTCATTGAAACATTATACCAAGATCAACAAGCCGCTTTCCGAGTATCTGGGCAAACATCAGATTGGTTTGCAGTACAAAAATGAGTACGACAAGGATGTATCCTCTCACCTTATCTGTACAACATATATGCGGAATGTAAAATGAGAAATGTTCGAGAAGATGAGAACATTAAAAGTTTCGACTCATTTACGATTGGGGGGGGTATGAGATTCCAGAGTTACGATACGCAGACGAGACAGTGATACTATCAAGAAGTGCAGAAGAGCTACTTTCAGCCGTAAATGGACATAGTAAAGATCAAAACATGTTTAAAACCTAAATAAAACAAAGAAAATGACCACCGACAAAATACAATGTCAGCATAAATTTACAGTGGGTGGTGAGGAAATAGATCAGGTCACACATTTTTAATATCTGGGCTCCAGAATGGACAAAAATGGTAACTGCTCGAAAGAAATCAGAAGAAGACTAGCTATGGCACTGCAAAGATTGAACAGCCTGAAGAAATTATGGCAGAGCACCAACAAAATGATAAAAGTAAAAGTCTTGAGAGACTGTTTTTCCTGTGGCAGCTTATGGCTGTGAATCATGGACGATCACCAAAACTTCCAGACAAAGAAATGAATCCTTCAAGTCAAAATGTTACAGAAAGATCCTCAGTTACCCTGGACAGAGAAAAAGACAAATGTAGACATTCGGCAAGAGTTGAGCATAGAGGGGAACTGGTTTATCAATTCCATTTTGGCTAGAAAATGAAAATACTTTGGTCACATCAAGAGACACAACGGTCTCGAGAGAACGGTGATGGAAGGTATGGTGCCAGGCAAAAGAGGAAGGGGTAGACCAAGAAGACGATGGCACCAAGATATCCAGGAATGCCTGAGTATGACTGTGGCGGAGGTTTGAGTTTTGGCAAGAGAACGAGTTTCTTTCAGACAGACTGTGATGGGAGCGACGTTCTACAAAGGACATGCTACATGATGATACTGGTTCAGAAGATCCTGCAGAGTTAATATACAACCAGTTTAATTTACATTTCCTTGCTCTAAAAGCTATGTGAATCCAATCTATTCTTAAATGCATAAATTGTCCCTGCCTCCACTACTTCCTGTGGCAGTGCATTCCAAGCATTCACCACTCTCTGACTAAAAAAATATTTCTTATATCTAATTTGGACATTCTCTTTAGTTAATTTGTAGCTATGACCTCTTGTTCTTGTAGGTGGTTGTAATTTGAAAAATACTTGTTAAAGTCTAATTTATCCTTTCCTTTGATTATCTTATAAACTTGTATTAAGTCACCATGAATTCTTCTCTGTTCTAGACACTGTAACCTGGTTTTTCTGAGTCTTTCCTTGTAATTGTAATTCTGGAATCCCACTATCATTTATGTCACTATTTTTTGTATCCTTTCCAGCGTGTTTATATCTCCTCTACAATATGGACTAGTACTCCAATCTAGGGCTAACTAGTGCTTTATACAGTTTGAAACTTATTGCTCCTTTAATATGTCTTGTAATCAACTAGGTTACAATTGCTTTTCTACAGTTTGACAATCACTTTCTTGCTCCTATGTTTAATATTTCTTTTTAATCATACCTAACATTACATTTGCCTTTTTCACTGCTACCTGGACTTGCTCACATACTTAACCTGTATGATCTATCGTTCTAATATTGTTCTCTCATACATATTTACATGTACAATACATACTCTGTCCTTTTTCTGTTTTGTAATATTGAGCAACATAACACACACTTGGACACACAAATATGTACACATGCATGTCCAAAAACATATGTACACAGACATACACATGGACATACATGAGAACATGAATTGACAAACCAATGGACATATAAATTTGGCCACACACACTCATGGACAAATTGGCGCATACATGATCAAATACACTTGGACACACAAATATCGGTGAGTATTTATGCATGGACACACAAATATTGATATACATACATGGACATACATACAAACATGGATGATTGATATACACATCAACACACACACACATGGACACACATGTATGAACACACACATGGATACATATACACATTGATACACATGGCCACACACACAAAGGCATGCACATACATGAACACATAGACACATAGTCGACACACATACCTTTGGCCACACACATGGTCAGACAAACACACACATGGTCAGAAAAATACACTTTTGGTCACATACACATGAACACATAGACACACAAGCACATAGACACACATACAGATGGACACACAAACACATATACACACATACAGATGGACACACAAACACATAGACATACACATGAACACACAAACACATAGCCACACATACACATGGACACACAAACACAAGGTCAAACAAATACACTTATGGGCACATACACATGGACACACACACAAGGTCAAACAAATACACTTATGGGCACAAACACATGGACACACAAACACACACAAGGTCAAACAAATACACTTATGGGCACATACACATGGACACACAAACACAAGGTCAAACAAATACACTTATGGGCACAAACACATGGACACACAAACACAAGGTCAAACAAATACACTTATGGCACAAACACATAGCCACACATACACATGGCCACACACACACAAGGTCAAACAAATACACTTAGGGGCACAAACACATGGACACACAAACACACACAAGGTCAAACAAATATACTTATTGGCACAAACACATGGACACACAAATACACACAAGGTCAAACAAATACACTTATGGTCACATACACATGGACACACAAACACAAGGTCAAACAAATACACTTATGGGCACAAACACATGGACACACAAACACATAGCCACACATACACATGGCCACACACACACACGGTCAAACAAATACATTTAGGGGCACAAACACATGGACACACAAACACAAGGTCAAACAAATACACTTATGGACACAAACACATGGACACACAAACACATAGCCACACAGACACATGGACACACACACACACAAGGTCAAACAAATACACTTATGGGCACAAACACATGGACACACAAACACACACAAGGTCAAACAAATACACTTATGGGCACATACACATGGACACACAAACACAAGGTCAAACAAATACACTTATGGGCACAAACACATGGACACACAAACACACACAAGGTCAAACAAATACACTTATGGGCACATACACATGGACACACAAACACAAGGTCAAACAAATACACTTATGGGCACAAACACATGGACACGCAAACACAAGGTCAAACAAATACACTTCTGGCACAAACACATAGCCACACATACACATGGCCACACACACACAAGGTCAAAGAAATACACTTAGGGGCACAAACACATGGACACACAAACACACACAAGGTCAAACAAATACACTTATGGGCACATACACATGGACACACAAACACAAGGTCAAACAAATACACTTATGGGCACAAACACATGGACACACAAACACATAGCCACACATACACATGGCCACACACACACACGGTCAAACAAATACATTTAGGGGCACAAACACATGGACACACAAACACAAGGTCAAACAAATACACTTATGGACACAAACACATGGACACACAAACACATAGCCACACAGACACATGGACACACACACACACAAGGTCAAACAAATACACTTATGGGCACAAACACATGGACACACAAACACACACAAGGTCAAACAAATACACTTATGGGCACATACACATGGACACACAAACACAAGGTCAAACAAATACACTTATGGGCACAAACACATGGACACACAAACACACACAAGGTCAAACAAATACACTTATGGGCACATACACATGGACACACAAACACAAGGTCAAACAAATAGACTTATGGGCACAAACACATGGACACGCAAACACAAGGTCAAACAAATACACTTCTGGCACAAACACATAGCCACACATACACATGGCCACACACACACAAGGTCAAACAAATACACTTAGGGGCACAAACACATGGACACACAAACACACACAAGGTCAAACAAATACACTTATTGGCACAAACACATGGACACACAAACACACACAAGGTCAAACAAATACACTTATGGTCACATACACATGGACACACAAACACAAGGTCAAACAAATACACTTATGGGCACAAACACATGGACACACAAACACATAGCCACACATACACATGGCCACACACACACAAGGTCAAACAAATACACTTAGGGGCACAAACACATAGACACACAAACACAAGGTCAAACAAATACACTTATGGACACAAACACATGGACACACAAACACATAGCCACACAGACACATGGACACACACACACACAAGGTCAAACAAATACACTTATGGGCACAAACACATGGACACACAAACACACACAAGGTCAAACAAATACACTTATGGGCACAAACACATGGACACACAAACACACACATGGTCAAACAAATACACTTATGGGCACAAACACATGGACACACACATATGGTCGACACACACTTATGGGCACATACACATGGACACACAAACACATAGACACACACATATACATGGTTGACACATACTTATTGACGCATACACAAACACACACACATAGTAATAATAGCTGATCGTCTATGAGGATCACCAACATGATCCCATGTTATACTAAATCCCAGAGTGTGTGTGCACTTGTGACTGATAGGCCAATGTCAGTTTGGAAAGTTTTATGGCATGACTTCCAGATATGATCTGCAGCACGCACTACACTACACTCTGCTCTACACTTTCTTATCACACGTCTATCCTGGGCTGCTTGCACACGGAAGCCCTTGCTGATTGCAATACCCTTTCCACAGGCTGAACAATTTTGCGTCAGGTTTTCCTAGGTAATAATGTCTTTTTGACAGCATTTAATATATTTCTTCAGACTGTCCTTAAATCACTTTTTTAGCTTCCCCGTGATCGTCTAACAGCACTCAAAATGCTATACAGATGTCTCTTAGAGAGCCCTACACTTTGTATTCAAGTAAGGTGGCCAGCCCATCTCAATCAAGCTTTCTGCAAAAGCACATGAATGCCAGACATTGTTGGCTCTGATAAGACTTCATTATTTGAAATAGTAATCCTTGGAGTTACCACACTGTCGAGCGCATTCGACCATAAGCTGCGCTGGTCTCTGCTATTTTATTAGCCAGCTCATCAGCAACAATCATTGATCTCAGCAGCGTGCCTCTGAGGTAGACACATTTTTACTGTAACCACTGGTTGTTTATATGCTCTACCTGCGGCTGGTTGGTACATGACCTCAGTTTTCTTTATGCTAATGGTAAGCGAAAGTTGTCACAAACAACAGAAAACTGGCCCATGCCTTCCTGCATATTCTGTTCTACTGTTTAAAGCAGAGTTATCCACAAATATGAGTTAGTATGCTGTGTTGAGCACCACCTTGATCTTCGCATTCAGTTTGCACAGATTAAATAGGCCACCATCCATGTGGAACTTTATTGGTGTGTCAAACTCGCTGTCCTTGATGATCTCCATCACCCTAGCTAGATACAACACAGTGAATGAGCTGACAGCAGCCGTTGACATATTTTGTGTAGTTCTTAAACATGCTGGAAAGGATACAGAGAAAAGTGGCAAAACTGATAGTGAGATTCCAGAATTATAGTTATGAGGAAAGACTCAGAAAAACAACCTTCCAGTGTCTAGAAAAAAGTAGAATTTGAGGTGATATAATACAGGTTTATAAGATAATCAACGAGAAGGATAAATTAGATTATAACAAGTTTTTTTTCACAACACAACCACCTACAAGAACAAAAGGGCATAGCTACAAATTAATTTAAAAAAGGTCCAAATTGGATATTAAGAAATATTTTTTTAGTCAGAGAGTGATGAATGCTTGGAATGCATTGCCACAGGAAATAGTAGAGGCAGGGTCAATTAATGCTTAAAAAGCTCTGGGGGACCGGCGAATACCTGAAATGCACAGTTTTCTTTGTGAACTTCACCTAACTAGAAGCATAGCATCAGTTGATCGATGAAGAAGAAGAAACGTTAAAGAATAGATTGGATGTACATAGTTTTTAGATTAAGAAAATGTAAAAGAAACTGGTTGTATACAGACTCTGCAGAATCTTCTAAACCAGTACCAGTATAAAGAAGTTAAAGTTATATAGCTGACTATTTGCATCAGGGTCAGCGAACCAGAACTGGAAAATGTTATTCTGCCTTAAATTGACAGCCCAGGAAACAACCTGTATTAATGTATCTGGCTAAGAGAATAGGGACCACAGTTGAGAGGCGAACTTTTTACCCATAAAATATCAGCTGAAATCTTGGGTGTTGGGTATAATGATGCAAATATCACAGCCTTGCTGTAAACTACAACACAACATTCTCTTGTGGACGAATGTCGAAGAAGACCATAGCTGAAAACATGCTGATGGGGGTGGACATAAGTGTGCATTCCATTTTCACAATCTTGTTTAACTCAAATGATGTAGAGTCACGTAGACTCATCATTGTCAAGTACATGTGCCTGCATGCCTTTGTGTAGCTGCATCACCAAAGTGACAAATTTGCCAGGGCAGCCAAAGTTGGACTGGATCTGCAGTAGCCCACCTCTATTAAATGTATTCACACATTTATACGCACACACACATCCACACACACACACACACACACACTGCTCATAATGTCCTTTCCTTCCAAAGTGTCAAAGCCATTCATTGAAGTCGGCTTAATAATCAAAATCCATCAACACAGCGACCTCCTACAGATCAAGTAAGTGTATTGCTTGCAGTGGTCAAGTAAGTGTATTGCTTGCAGTGGTCAAGTAAGTGTATTGCTTGCAGTGGTCAAGTAAGTGTATTGCTTACAGTGGTCAAGTAAGTGTATTGCTTGCAGTGGTCAAGTAAGTGTATTGCTTGCAGTGGTCAAGTAAGTGTATTGCTTGCAGTGGACTTTGAATTTCTACTTATCTGACACCACTTCACCCAAGAAATTGTTTTAAATCTTCCTTGTTCTAGCTAGTTGAATATACATGTTTTCTCCAGTTTTTTTGGGTCTATAAATATGGTGCAGAGCAGCTTGCTTCTCTTACTTGTGTTAGCTAGTGGAATGTGCATATTTTCATCAATATGTCTCCATACAGACTGTTAGTAATTGAAGGTGATTGATGGCAGAAGCAACTTCAACAGTTCTGACAATCCAGATGGTGGTGGTTGACTGTTTCATTCCCTTGTTTGTTGCTGTGTTTACAGTTTTGTGATCAGTCTATGTCAGTATGTGTGGATGTGTGTAGACCTTGTGCTAACAATGTGCTCTGGCCTCTCTGTGTAGTTATTGATTCTGTCATTGATCAAGATGGTGTTACCTGTTTGTATACTTCGCAATAGATGGTTGAGAAATTGTTTGGTTTGCCTATTTTTATTTTGCCGGATATGATTCATCCTTTAAATAGAGACTGTTGCCACATGCTATTCCTACATGTATGTAGGATGGCTGGAAGCGTGTTATTACCAGTTGCTGTGTATTTTGTCGTCTAGTCGAATGCCAAGTCGGATTAATGCGTTTGTCATTATTTTTCTGTAACATTTGATACGAACTTAGCAATTGTGTGGATTTGATGGTTGTTTTCTGTGATGCTGTTTACTTTGTTTGGGATACTTGTCATCCATATGTTGCGTAAAATTTCATAATCAAAGTTGTTCAAGTGGATTACTAGCAATGATCAACTAGTTATTCCATTATCGTTGCCATTGATGAAAATTGTATGTTTTGTATCTTTGGTTCATGCACATCATCAAAATTTGGCTGGATTACTTAACTCAACTTAATATTTTTATACTGATTTAGAAGACTCTGCAGAGTCTGTGTACAACCAACTGCCTCTTGTGGGTTTCAGACAAGCCTGATTATTCATAGTGCTTCTGTCACTATGTGAATGACTTTGACTTT
This sequence comes from Ariolimax columbianus, assembly GCA_036924085.1. NCBI lineage: Eukaryota > Metazoa > Mollusca > Gastropoda > Stylommatophora > Arionidae > Ariolimax > Ariolimax columbianus. The sequence continues at coordinate 40,840,929 of JAVGWX010000019.1, read as the reverse complement.
CACTCTGTGACAACACTTTGTGTAAATCTGGAACACTGTTTGGTACTTACAATTTCCTGTGCCATTTGTTATGAGCATAGAGATTTACGGGACCATGATGTAACAACACAGTGTCATGCTTTTGGCTGCACTGCCGACACAAGACTCAGTGGTCACTCATGATGTATTCAGCTTATAAGGGCACTACACATGGAAGTATGTTTGTGGATCGGAGATAGTCTGAACTAAGGGGGTATACCCTGACAAAAATCCCTGCTGCCTTGTAGGTTAGCACAGCACTGCAGAAGGCTAGAGGAGTAAACCCAACTTCTGGCATCCCCTGCAGTCTCGTTTCCTTCCTTTGGAATAAACCAATAGGGACGCGAGGGGACCTGTGCAAAATGGGCAAGGCACAGGCCCTATATCAGCTGCCCAGGCTAAGCAGAAAAACCTAATTCATTTCTGCAGTTAAGGAAAAACCATTCAGACTTGGAACATAGAACGTAAGAACAATGTGTTCAGAACTTGTAAATATTAATCTTACAAGAAATCAGAAAAACAACCATTATCAATAGTGAACTTAAACAGCTGCAGGTGGGTCTCCAAAAAACAAGGTTTCCAGGTTGCGGATCAGTAAAGGAAAAGGACTACACTTTCTTCTGACAGGTCCTGGATTTCAGCTAACCTTGACTGTATGGAGTCAGTGTTACTGTGAAAAACAGACATGTCAGTACTATATGCTCACCAATAGCTGTATCTTAATGCATAATGTCCCTCCAGTTACGCACGAAGCGTGGTCTGTGAACATTCTCAACATCTATGCACCAATGCTAGCAATAACTCAGCAGAGAAAGACAAGTCCTTTGAGTCACTGCAGAACATCATGAATTCATTTTCAGGGGAAGAGTCACTGTACATACTAGATGACCTGAATACACGCACTGAGTCTGAGTACCTCTCCTGGTCAGTATCTCTTGGACAACATAACGTTTAAACTCAACAAAAATGGTCAGAGACTGCTTGAATTCTGCTCACAAAATAACCTGTGTAACAAACACATTTTTTGCTGTCAAAGAAGCTCACCTTTCAGTGTCATCCAAGATCAGGCCACTGGCACCAGATTGATTTTATAGTGACACAGAGGAAACATCTCAATGCAGTCAAAATCACACGTGCATTTCATGGTGCAGACTTCAATACAGACCATGCACTAATGCAAAAGTGCAACTCCAAAAAACCAACATTTAAACCAAAGATCAACAACAATGGTAGGAACATACCAGAAATATAGGAAACATTCAGAATGGAATTTAGCTCTTCAGCAGTCAAAAGAGAAGAAAACACCACATATTTTTTTTTTGCGTTTGCCTAATTTTTGTATTCCCCAAGGTGGTGAGCGTTGCACTATGTTTTTATTTTGCACCTGTCGACTCAGTGCATCCGACTTCTGCATGCATTTTATGTAAGGGTTTGCTTTGCTGGGGTAATGGCCAGTGCTGTGATGGGGAGCAAATCCAGCACCTTCGTGTTGTCAGTCGCGTCACTTAACCACTAGGCCATCCCCACACCACATATGAAGTGTTGAGCATTTCCAGACCAGCATATATGACAGTGCAGTATCCTCTTTTGAAGAAGAAGATAATAATAATAATCAAAATAATATGATCAAGAATAAGATGAAGAGACAGGACCTGTTGCATGTATACAAGATCTGTTATGTAATCATTATAAAGTCACTGAGATGACTTGTGAGGATGAATTAGTTAGTTGCCTATTGCAAGTGAGGATGAATTAGTTAGTTGCCTATTGCAAGTGAGGATGAATTAGTTAGTTGCCTATTGCAAGTCAGGATGAATTAGTTAGTTGCCTATTGCAAGTGAGGATGAATTAGTTAGTTGCCTATTGCAAGTGAGGATGAATTAGTTAGTTGCCTATTGCAAGGGAAGATGCACCAACGTCAGACATTTGTTTTCAGATGTGACCGCATATCGTTGCACAGTCCGATCCGAGCGTGATAAACTCGTACCACATTTAGGGCATAGGTGGACAGCGTCACTAACTAGCCTGTCTTGCATCCTGTTCTTTCATGTAGTTCACTCTTTCTGTGCTGCCGCGATGAGTCATTTCTCTGTGATGTGGATACCACATGCGATGTCAGTGCACCAGGCTGAGCAGTTCAGTGCAAGCAGCTACCAGGAGGTGACATCAATGAGAAAACTGTTTAAAGATATTGTCAGAAAGGGCTGAGACATAGGTAATGAGCAGTGATCTCTTATAAGTTTGTTCCACTCTACACTTTCAGATATTTCAAGGTACTCATCCAGGAGATGAATGTCAACGTAGATCAGAGCTTTATCAATGGGCTGCTAGACATGTTTGCTTCTGATGTGCTTGCACTTAGAGAAACCGAGGTTGAATTTTTCTGCTGTACCTTTGTATTATCTGTTGTTATTGTTTATTGTGATAATTGTTATCATCATATTCTCTGACTTTTTGTTGCTGTTTTTTTTTGTAATTGTCAACACCATATTGTATGTGCTGTTGTATCTTATTATTTTCAACATCATACTATCTGTATTGTTGAAACTATCAAAACATTTGCCCATTTTGTTCTTCCATTTTGTTATTTTCTTTGTTAATTTTGAGTGTAATGTATATTTGATAGTTGGGGATTCCGTGGCGAAGTGGTTAAGGCGTCGGCCTCATGATCAGGTGGTGTGGGTTCGACTCCGGACTCCGCCGTCTTTTTCATGAGTGTTTTATGCGGAGTCCCTGCATCTCATAGACGCCCCCTAGTCGTCTTGTCCTTGACTTGCCACTGGGGTTGAGCGGCTCGAGACGAGAGAGTGGAGATAAAAGGTATAGCAGTTAATCCTTACTAAAAATAGCGCTAGCAAAATTAATTATGCCATCATCGTCTACGATGGACGGCGGACTTTGCCTTCACATGACAGTTGAACAGCAATGTCTGTTCTATGCCTTTCAGCCGAGCACATTTTCTTTAGGAATATCTTGTTAGTTTTTCTTAACCTTTGGCTAGCCAAAGACAAGCCTACATGTGTGGCCACAGGCAAGAGGCACCCACGACACATAAACATTGCAGATATCAAAGGTAAAAGAATCATGAGGGAGATGTCATGGAGGGCACCAACAGAGAGAACAATTGGTCAGGTAATCACAGTAGAGACCATAAAGAAAGAGGAAAAATGGATTCACACTGGAGATAAAATGACCATTGGTTAATTATCACTCTCGGAAGAGGATGCAAAGACTGGCGCAGTGAGAAAGCCGACCTCAAGGTTAGACAACTAATAAGTGAACATGTCCAGGATTTTCATGCATTGTGGGTATGTACCGATAAGTGAACATGTCCAGGATTTTCATGCATTGTGTGTATGTACCGATAAGTGAACATGTCCAGGATTTTCATGCATTGTGTGTATGTACCGATAAGTGAACATGTCCAGGATTTTCATGCATTGTGTGTATGTACCGATAAGTGAACATGTCCAGGATTTTCATGCATTGTGTGTATGTACCGATAAGTGAACATGTCCAGGATTTTGATGCATTGTGTGTATGTACCGATAAGTGAACATGTCCAGGATTTTCATGCATTGTGTGTATGTACCGATAAGTGAACATGTCCAGGATTTTGATGCATTGTGTGTATGTACCGATAAGTCAACATGTCCAGGATTTTGATGCATTGTGTGTATGTACCGATAAGTGAACATGTCCAGGATTTTGATGCATTGTGTGTATGTACCGATAAGTGAACATGTCCAGGATTTTGATGCATTGTGTGTATGTACCGATAAGTGAACATGTCCAGGATTTTGATGCATTGTGTGTATGTACCGATAAGTGAACATGTCCAGGATTTTGATGCATTGTGTGTATGTACCGATAAGTGAACATGTCCAGGATTTTGATGCATTGTGTGTATGTACCGATAAGTCAACATGTCCAGGATTTTGATGCATTGTGTGTATGTACCGATAAGTGAACATGTCCAGGATTTTGATGCATTGTGTGTATGTACCGATAAGTGAACATGTCCAGGATTTTGATGCATTGTGTGTATGTACCGATAAGTGAACATGTCCAGGATTTTGATGCATTGTGTGTATGTACCGATAAGTGAACATGTCCAAGATTTGTATGTATTGTATGTATGTACCGATAGATCTCTGTTAAGAGGGGCTGCTAGAGTGAGAGGCATGGTCATTGATGAGGATAGAGGTCCATGCTTGATAAAAATGTCCAGTATCATAATGGAGATCGAGGCAGTGACTTTAGCTCTGAAGTGGCTATCTTGGACCTCTTTAATGAGAGCCGTAATCATCTCTGACTCTCAATCCTTGCTCTGAGAGGTGCAGAAGAGCAGGCTGTGGCATGTGAAGATAGTGGACATAGAAGCCTCAACCTCTGGGATCTTATGCGGATCTATTGTCCTGACCATGCTGGGGTTTGCGGGAATGTAAGAGCTGACATCCTGGTCTCAGGGGCACCTGCAGTGGGGATATTGGCAGTGGATAGAGGTGACCAACGGCCACCTTTTGAATGAAGACACTACAGTAGATGAACCAGCGATGAACAGGTTGGAGAATTTTTATATCATGCGTATGTCCAGCTGAGAGGAATGTCTGCATGTATGACGCAGGAGTGTGTACAACCAGTGAGAAGCTACAGGAACCATTAGTATCTACACACTTTGTCATTTGCTGAGAGGGACTGAGCACCTATGGGTCTGCCTAAATTGCAATGATGTCAATTTTAATAGAACAGAACAAAACTTTTGGATGGCATCATCCTACCTGCAAACTAGTAGGTGGTTGAAGTCAGAGCCTTCGTCTCCAAGATGAGCTACCTTCCAAACTATTCAATCTCTTCTACTTGGAGCACCTGGTAATAAAGCACCAGGCATGTGACTCTCATTTCTTCTCCTTGAAGTATAAACAGGTCTACCTATTTTCTAATGTGTGTAATGTGCAGTTGCAATTGAACCTTTTTTCTAATGTGCAGTTGCAAATTAGCCTTTTTTCTAATGTGCAGTTGCAAATTAGCCTTTTTTTTATGTGCAGTTGCAAATTAGCCTTTTTTCTAATGTGCAGTTGCAAATTAGCCTTTTTTTTCTAATGTGCAGGTGCAAATTTACCTTTTTTCTAATGTGCAGTTGCAAATTAGCCTTTTTTCTAATGTGCAGTTGCAAATTAGCCTTTTTTCTAATGTGCAGGTGCAAATTTACCTTTTTTCTAATGTGTGTAATGTACAGTTGTACATGAGCCTTTTTTTCTAATGTGTGTAATGTACAGTTGTACATGAGCCTTTTTTTCTAATGTGTGTAATGTACAGTTGTACATGAGCCTTTTTTTCTAATGTGTGTAATGTACAGTTGTACATGAGCCTTTTTTTCTAATGTGTGTAATGTACAGTTGTACTTGAGCCTTTTTTCTAATGTGTGTAATGTACAGTCTGCTTAGCTTGTTACTGCATTCTGGATTTAAAGAAAAAAAACTCTAAAAATAGCACCTTATATATGAGACAGTAATAAATTGAACCAGATATCAGGAGGAGGAGGAAGAAGAGTAAAATAAAAGTTAGGAGGAGGAAGAGGAGAAAAAGAAGCAGATGGAGGAGACGAGGAATGCTGTGAGATAAATTAGAAACAAAATGTGGCTGTCAGACTAGGGAACTCATTGAGGGGGATGGCCCTATTACAGGCTGAGATAGTGCTGTAGAATTACATGAATGATGTCTGTTGGAGAAAACGTTAACTTGACTAAAACAGAAACATTGTTAGAATCTGGTGTTGATCATATTTTTCTTCTTCTTTCATGTTCGTTCTGAAAAGGACGTTGTGTCGTAGTTGACAGTGGGGTTGCAATATCTGAGCTTTTCAACCCCACACATCCAATTCCAGTTGGTCTTTTTGGGACCGGGTTTGCTTTCCCACTGTAATCCTTATTCTCTTAGCCAGACTACACCAGTGTAGCCTGTTTTCAGGGTTGCCACTTGGAGGCGGAATAGGGTTTTGGTCAACTGTGGTTCACTGACGCTGATACAAAGAGTCAGTTATGAGTCAATGGCTACTGTCAGCTCATTCACTGTTCGAACCTTGTTCCCATTTATCATCAGAGTCCTCCTCATTCTCTTCAATAGAAGAACAGCCCTCATTAATCACCTTATACAAATTCAGTTGGGTATGGTAGTCCAATTCTGTTCTTGTCAAATAGGAGGACCACAGGATCCATAAGGGATATCCACTGTGATGTCATGTCATCTTGTCTCTCTGTTAGATAAAGGAAAATGTGAAGGCAGTCCCATACTGCCATTTAGGATGAATTGTTAGAGACTTCTATATTAGGTCTCAGATATTGTGAGATGGGCTGATCATTTCCTTTTCTTGCTGCCTTGCCTTACTTAATTTTAACCTGGGTTATGTATTCATACACAGCCGGATAAACTTGAGAATATTGGTATCCGGCTACATGCTGATCAGTTAGACATGAGGGACAATGACTGTTCTTCCACACAGATAAAGAGACCTATTAAGTATCATGTACTACATACCATGAGATATGATCCTTATTAGTCGCTCATCACTCCTTTCAGAACATAGGCTATCGACACCCCTCATACAGCAATTTTGATCTTAAGATGCTATTTCTGTCTCTCTAGTTGAGGTCCAGGGACTGGAGTTCAATTTCACACTTCTACTCGGGTGTTTCTTGTCTTATCTCTCTTCCTTTTCCTATGTTGATTCAATGTCAGAGCCTGTCTCATCACATTTGATTGTGCTTTCCGTCGTGTTCTATCCAACCCCATTTCTTATGTTTGATCTGTTGCTCCACTAGTTGCTGTTGGCTTCTTTTCCCACATATGATCTTTATCATCTATGTGATAATCATTGTTAACAGCTGACACAGTTCAAGGATGATTTGGCACTGACAATGAGAGAGCTGGAAGAAGAGGCAGGGGTGTCCATACAGGCCAGTCGCGTCAGCTTCTTTGACTTCTTCCACATCTCACCAATAAAGGTATGAACTCCACTAACATCACCAAACTATAATATAAGGTAAAGAGAACTAACTTCCAACTTTACACAGAACACATCAAACATGACATACACTTAAACACAAAGGCACCTTAATTAACAACATTCACCAGCACCATCATCTTCCTTCATTACCATCAGTATTGTCCAACAACATTCACCAGCACTACCATCTTATTTCATTACCATCGATATTGTCCAACAATGTTTACCAGCACCATCATATTCCTTCATTACCCTCGGTATTGCCCAACAATGTTTACCAGCAGGGAATACACAGTCCAATATATTCTACGAGGAGACCAGACAGACTCACACAAATGAAGGGTTAAGATACCGGACTGCCCCAGATGAGACATACAGGAAAGAAAATAGCAGTAATATCTTACAACCTAAATATTGGATTTAGACTACCATGACACCAACAAATTGAAAGTCTCATACAGTGGAATGCGGAGGGTGTCGTTAACAAAAAGCTTCCCCTAATACATCACTTGCATGAAGGTAAGATTGACGTGGCATGTTTCCAAGAAACGCACCTCAACAACAACCACAAATTCTCAATCAGAGGATACCAGGCCTTTCGTCTCGATAGAGAAGGTCACAAAGGAGGAGTTCTGATACTGACCCGAAACTGCATACCGAGTAGCGCGGTATCTGTCAATCACACCGGACAAGCAGAAATTGTAGGAGTTGACATAATGGCTCAAGAGACGAAGATCCACATCTTCAACCTGTATGGACCACCAAACAAAGATCTATTGCTCTCGAGTATGGAAGTCAAAGACTCCAACTGCATAGTAGTTGGAGACTTCAACAGCCACTCGGAGAGATGGGGATACTCTGACACAGACAGCAGAGGTGATGAAGTGGGAGATAGACACAAATCTCTATCTAATCAACAGGCCGGAGGATAGCCCTAGCTTCTATTCTAGAATATGGCATACCACCTCTACTCCAGATTTGGCCTTTTCCACGGGGGACATTCACCATAAAATAGACCGCCAGGTGCTAAACCAATTGGCAGGTAGCGACCACAGGCTAATTAAGCTAGAATTTGATATGGAAGTAGGCCTACAGGAAACAAAACCGCTCCCACGTTGGAATTACAAACGAGCCGACTGGGACAGATTTGCAAGCCTGACAGATGGGCTGTGTGAAACCATCAACACACGGAATAAAAGAATGAAGCTAATGATGGAAAGCCTAAGCAAAGCAATAATGCAAGCTGCCACTGAAACCATTCCAAGAGGGGCAAGGAAAAATTATAAGCCCTATTGGAATGATGATTTGCAGAAAGCGGAAGACGCAGTCACAAATGCTAGGAACATGGGAGAGCGAGAACAATCTATGGAGGCAAATATCGCCCTCAAAGCCACCACGGCGAAATACAAATACACACTAAACCAAACAGCAAGAGAAAGCTGGAAAAACAAAACAGAAAGCCTCAATTTAGACAAAGAAGGGAACAAACTATGGAAGCTAGTTAGAGTCATAAATGACGAAACTCCATCAAACAAATAAATTACAATCAAACAGGGTGACAACATGCTCACTGGAAAAAAAGCATCAAACTCCTTTGTTGAACATTATGCCAGAGCAAACCACATTGATGTCCCAGCAGATAGGCATACGGACATCATTGAAGAGCAAAAGGGGCACGACACCATCAATATGGCACCAGAAGAGCATATGATGGCAAAATTAACAATGAATGAAATAGAAGAGGCCATGAAAACGTTAAAGAAAAGGAAATCGCCCGGAAAAGACGGGATAACAAACGAAATGCTGATGAGGCTGGGCCAAACAGCAAAGAGATGGAGACGGCGTGGCCTAGTAGTTAAGTGGCACGGCTCACAACCAGAAGGTGCTGGGTTCGATCCCCATCACAGCACCGGCCGTTACCCCGGGGAAGCAAACCCTTAGAAAATGCAGGAGGAAGCAGACCCTTACATAAAATGCATGCTGAAGTCGGATGCACTGGGCCGACAGGCGCAAAATAAAAACCGCAGTGTAACGCACACACGCCTTGAGAAATAGATAAATAAGGCAAACGCAAAAACAAAAACAAAAAAAAACAACAAAAAAAACAGCAAAGAGGAAACTACTATCAGTCCTGAACAAAAGCTGGAAAAGGGGTATTGTACCCCAGGCATGGAAAGACGCAGTACTTGTACCAGTACCAAAGAAAGGAAAAGACAAAACAGATCCAAATAGATACAGGCATATCAGTCTACTGAGCTGCGTAGGCAAACTGATGGAACGTATGATAAACACCAGACTGATGTGGCATCTGGAAGAAAAACACATACTAATCCCACAGCAAGCAGGCTTTAGACAGCACAGATCCACTGAGGACCAGGTCATCCTCATAGCCCAGGAAATAGAAGATGCCTACCAGGCGCAAAAACACACAGTAGCGGTTTGGGTGGACTTAGAAAAGGCATTCGACAAAGTCTGGAAAGAGGGACTTAGAGTCAAGCTAAGAAGAAGTAAAGTTTGTCAGAAAATGTACAGATGGATCAGTCACTACCTCAAAAACAGAACAGCCAGAGTTCAAGTACAAGGGCAGATGAGCAAAAAGGTGACACTTGAGCAGGGAGTACTCCAAGGGGGAGTACTGTCACCCACACTCTTCTTGGTGTATATAAATAACATAACAGAGAATATACCAAGAAGATTCCATAGCTCAATGTTTGCAGACGATCTGGCTATGTGGACCTCTGAAAAGAATCTCACCATAGCAAGAAATCGGATGCAGCAGGTCCTAACATCGCTGGAAGAGTGGGCGAACTCATGACTTGTCAAAATAAACGAGGAAAAAACGACATGTACAATATTCTGGCTATCAAACAAACCCCAAAACACCAAATTAAGTCTTTACGGCAAATACCTGCAGCCAAACGACAACCCAAACTACCTAGCAGTCACATTTGATCGGCGCATGACATGGAAAAGTCAGATCGAGAGAAACCGAATGAGAGCCAGAGAAAGAATGGCAATCATGAGGAAACTTGCTGGCACAAGCTGGGGAGCAGACGAAAGTATACTAAAGAAACTGTACACTGGAAGAGTGAGACCAGTTCTCGAGTATGGCATTGCGGCATGGACAACAGCAGCAAAGGCGAAATTCGATAAAATTAGCAAACTCCAAAACCAAGCCATGAGAGTTATAACAGGAGGCATGAAGTCAACGCCAATTGTAGAACTTGAAAAGATTACAAAACAGCAATCCATGACCGACAGAAGAGACTGCAGAGCCCAGCAGCAAGCAGAGAAACTCAGAAGACTGAATGACCATCCAATGCACCAGAGACTAAACAATTTCGGAAATGGGAAACTAAAGCGGAGAAACTTTGCAGAAATAGCCAAACCAAAGATGCACGAAGACCCCATGAACGCACTAACAACACCAAAGCCCATCCCTACTGTACAAAAACCTACCTGGAGGCAGCATATATTTCCAGAGATGGTAGAAAATATACCAGGTATTGGAAACAAATACTGCCAGACTGAAAAAGAAAGAAGAGATACTACCCTGAGCTACATAACGAAAAACTACCCAAGCATGGACTGGACGCATGCATACACCGACGGTTCTGTAACAAACACAACACAGAACGGAGTGGCAGGAGCATTCCTGAGCCTACCAAATGGAAGAAAAATAACACTGTCATTGGCTACTGGAAAATACACAAGCAATTTCAGAGTGGAGGCAGAGGCACTGAGGGCGGCAGTGGAAGAAATGGTGACAGGTAAAAGGAATGAAAGCCATATAGTCCTGCTTACAGATGCCCTGGCCGTAGTCACAGCACTAAAAAGCCAGAAAAATACTGAACTTAATGATTTAAGAGCAGTACTCTGTCAACTATGCCAGCAGTCCGCACCAAAAAGGGTAGGGGTACAGTGGGTTCCATCCCACTGCAACATCCAAGGCAACGAGGAGGCAGACAGACTGGCAAAAGAAGGTGCAAGACTACCACAACCAGATACTAGTATGACATACGAAGAGTCAAAACGGCTTTTTAGAGCTAGATACATGACCAAATGGGAAACAGAACATACTGGCTACACAAAAAACTATGCCTATTACCAGCTGAACAGAAAAGAGCAGGTCATGGTCTTCAGACTTCACACTGGTCACAATAGACTGAGGTACCACCTATTCAACAAATTGAAGATAGGTGGCACTGATGAATGCTCGTGTGGTACCAGGAAAATTACCGCTGAGCATTTGCTGCAAAACTGCCCGACATACGAGGATTAGAGAGAGCAGATGTGGCTATCACCAGTGGCAACACTAGACAAGCTCTATGGCAGTGTCGACAGCTTCAGGATGACCGCTGCTTTTTTCTAAAAAATAAAGGTTGATGTCTGACTGCGTACGATGAAGAAGAAGAAGAAGAAAGTCTCAAATCTGTAAGTTACAACATCATTGGAATCAGTGAAACCTGTGCTCGGGCTGAATCACACTACTGGGCACAAATCCATTTTGGAATTGGAAAGGAGACACATATCATATTAGTCGGCTGGAGAGGAGACAAATATCACATTGGTAGGCTGGAGAGGAGACACATATCACATTGGTAGGCTGGAGAGGAGACACATATCACATTGGTAGGCTGGAGAGGAGACACATATCACATTGGTTGGCTGGAGAGGAGACAAATATCACATTGGTAGGCTGGAGAGGAGACACATATCACATTGGTTGGCTGGAGAGGAGACACATATCACATTGGTAGGCTGGAGAGGAGACACATATCACATTGGTAGGCTGGAGAGGAGACACATATCACATTGCTAGGCTGGAGAGGAGACACATATCACATTGGTTGGCTGGAGAGGAGACAAATATCACATTGGTAGGCTGGAGAGGAGACACATATCACATTGGTTGGCTGGAGAGGAGACAAATATCACATTGGTAGGCTGGAGAGGAGACACATATCACATTGGTTGGCTGGAGAGGAGACACATATCACATTGGTTGGCTGGAGAGGAGACACATATCACATTGGTAGGCTGGAGAGGAGACACATATCACATTGGTAGGCTGGAGAGGAGACACATATCACATTGGTAGGCTGGAGAGGAGACACATATCACATTGGTTGGCTGGAGAGGAGACAAATATCACATTGGTTGGCTGGAGAGGAGACAAATATCACATTGGTAGGCTGGAGAGGAGACACATATCACATTGGTAGGCTGGAGAGGAGACACATATCACATTGGTAGGCTGGAGAGGAGACACATATCACATTGGTTGGCTGGAGAGGAGACAAATATCACATTGGTAGGCTGGAGAGGAGACACATATCACATTGGTTGGCTGGAGAGGAGACACATATCACATTGGTAGGCTGGAGAGGAGACACATATCACATTGGTAGGCTGGAGAGGAGACACATATCACATTGGTAGGCTGGAGAGGAGACACATATCACATTGGTTGGCTGGAGAGGAGACAAATATCACATTGGTAGGCTGGAGAGGAGACACATATCACATTGGTTGGCTGGAGAGGAGACAAATATCACATTGGTAGGCTGGAGAGGAGACACATATCACATTGGTTGGCTGGAGAGGAGACACATATCACATTGGTTGGCTGGAGAGGAGACACATATCACATTGGTAGGCTGGAGAGGAGACACATATCACATTGGTAGGCTGGAGAGGAGACACATATCACATTGGTAGGCTGGAGAGGAGACACATATCACATTGGTTGGCTGGAGAGGAGACACATATCACATTGGTTGGCTGGAGAGGAGACACATATCACATTGGTAGGCTGGAGAGGAGACACATATCACATTGGTAGGCTGGAGAGGAGACACATATCACATTGGTAGGCTGGAGAGGAGACACATATCACATTGGTAGGCTGGAGAGGAGACACATATCACATTGGTTGGCTGGAGAGGAGACAAATATCACATTGGTAGGCTGGAGAGGAGACAAATATCATATTGTTAGGTTGGCTTTATGATAACCCTGATTATACACAATGTAATCGTCATCTTTTTGGCATATTTTAGTGTGATATAGAATAAATCTGGTTTGACAATGTGTTTGTTGACACAAGTAGGCTACAGCCATTTCAGATCCATTACTTCCTAGATCCATGTGAGCTTCTCACTGCAAGGTGTGTCAACAAGCAGTTCCCATCACATCAACCCCATGGATGTCTTCCTCCAGAGTGTGGGTCTAGTTCTTACAGATGTTCATGATGTGGTGTTCAAGTAAGTGTATGTCTTTATCTCATGTTCCCGTTCCCATGACTGCAAGAGTTTAGAATCAAACATGGGTTTGTCTGGCAGAAAGATTTGAGAGAATGCTTCTGGAGTGTGTAGAGTCTTTTCATGCACTTAGCCAACCGCTAAAACAGACTACATGTATGGGTTTGCCTAAAGTGCAGTGATGTCAGCTCTACTTAAAATTACATAGCAACATACTGAAGCACTTACTGAAACATCATTGTGGGATATATCCTCTCCAGAACGTAGGCTCTGTCATGGCATCTCTGTACGTATATCGGTTTAGGGTGAGTCGACCCTCATCATACAAAGACATCCCCAGACTATCCATAATGTCCTGATGCCATCTTTGTTGGGGGCTCACCTCTTTTCATCCCTCCAGGAAGCATGTCCTCAATTATCACACTCTCCAGATTGTTGTGTCTCTTCACATGACCATAATAACTTTGCTTTTTTTTCTTGTGATGTCTATGAGCCAATTTTCTGTAATATGCAGAGAGTGCAAAATTTCTCTGTTTGGGTTTTTTTTATGTCCATGAAATTTTCAGCATCCTTTTGTAACACTTCTTTTCAAAAGCTGTGATTTTTTTATGCAATTGATTCGTTTTATGTCCATGTCTCACAACCATATGTCGCCACTGTGAAAATGCATGTCCTGATCAGTTGGATTTTTGCTTGCATATACCTTGCCACACATTTTTTATCTGTATTAGTTTGTGTGAGGCAGTTGCAAGTCTTTGTTTGATTTCAATTTTATAGTTACCAGAATTATTGATGGCAGATTCCAGAAATGATTTATACTTGCTTAATGTATGTCAAATAATGTAGCTTTCTTCTCTCCAGGCTTGGCTACTTTGAGAAGAGTTATTGTTTCATCAACGACTCCAAGCTGATGAGAGAGTTTATTATACACTACACAGGGCAGGTCAGTTGTGCTATCATCTATACTTTTATTCAATTTAACCAAGTGGATGGGACCACTACAGCCTAGCAAGTATGTCAGTTACAGATACAGTTAAATAGGTTTGTACAAGGAGGATCTATCTATCTTCAGTCTAGAGGTTTGACCTCCTTGGTCTCTACCGGGATTTGAACCCGAGACCTCCAGTACCTGAGGGGAACACCTTACCTCGAGACCACTGGATCCTCCCAAGGATAACAACCTCAGTATGTTAAACAAATTACTACAGAAACCACCAGTGCAAGAACTTACAAAGTGCTCTGGTGTCTTATAGGTGGCCAGCTGCAGTGGTGACCCTAAGCTTTGTAAGTTGTTTTACATCCTTTTCCTATCAGTCTTGAAAGACAAGACTTAAGCACCCTAGAGAAGTCTTTGTCAGAAGCTGCTTCTGCTTCTTGAGCCTGCTTCTGCTCCTTGAGCCTTCATTGTACTAAGCCACAACTTTCTGAGATGGGGTGGCCAGTTCCCTTACTTGTTGCCTTTTCTTTCCTTAGCTGTCAGCCAAGTACCCATTTACAGCTGGGTCAACTGGAGCTGCTGGTAACAGGAGATGAACCCCATACCTTTGTCATGAAAAGCAAGTGCACTACCACTGTGCTAATCAGCAGCTCAACAGATGTGTAGAAAGTCATGGATCTCCACATCTTTTTGTCCTAAGTCTTGTTTCTTGATTGTCCTTGACAGTTTTCTGTGCCATGATGTTCAACCCGCAGCAAGCTATCTTTGTTGCCCTCTCTCCTTTCTCCAGCAATTGTGTTTGTCACTGTTTCATCCTTGCTCTTCTAATAATATTCTCTCCTCTCTCTCCTTTCTTCTCTTCCGCATCTCCCAAAATATATGATTCCTTTGCTCTGATGTATGTCAAAAGTCTTTGCTTTCAGCTTCCTCAGCACATTCTCATTAGACTTCTCTTCTGCGTACAAGAAATTCTTAATATTCTTCTGTAAAGTCACATCTCTGTAGCTACCAGTGATCTTCTAATTGATTGTCCCTGGTTCATCATCATATGACAAAACTGGTTCTCTGTAAACCTAAGCACTGTTTTATTATATAGAAAGTGGAGAGGAGACAATATCACATTGGTAGGCTGGAGAGGAGACAAATATCACATTGGTTGGCTGGAGAGGAGACAATATCACATTGGTAGGCTGGATAGGAGACAAATATCACATTGGTTGGCTGGAGAGGAGACACATATCACATTGGTTGGCTGGAGAGGAGACAATATCACATTGGTAGGCTGGATAGGAGACAAATATCACATTGGTTGGCTGGAGAGGAGACACATATCACATTGGTTGGCTGGAGAGGAGACAAATATCACATTGGCAGCAAGTCCATACATTTAAATACTTAGGCAGGGGACGGCGTGGCCTAGTGGATAAGTGGCACGGCTCACAATCCGAAGGTGCTGGGTTCGATCCCCATCACAGCACCTGCCGTTACCCCGGGGAAGCAAACCCTTAGAAAAATGCAGGAGGAAGCAGACCCTTACATAAAATGCATGCTGAAGTCGGATGCATTGGGCCGACAGGCGCAAAAATAAAAACTACAGTGCAACGCACACCGCCTTGGGGATTAGAGAAATAAGGCGAACGCAAAAAAAAAAAAAAAAAAAAAAAAAAAAAAAAAAAAAAATACTTAGGCACTTTTATCATCAGATGATAGACGCAGCTTAAAAAAAAAAAAAAAGAACAGAGCAGATCAGACAAAAACAGCATTACTGGAAATGAAAAGTTCTCTATTCAACAGCAAAAGTCTGTCAATAAAAGAGACAGATAATTCATAGGTGTTATGTATATCCAATTATGTTATATCATAAAAGATTTGGCACAAATAAATAAACCAAAAGACTGGAGACTGATCAGAATCCCATCGACAGCTAAGAAAACAAATTAAGATGGGGCGAGGAAGGCTAGTGTACAAATACATCTTATCCCACAATTAACCCAAGTGTTACTGGTACCAAAATGGGGAGCAAAGAATAGAACCACTGTAACTGGCAATTATGTTGTAAGAGATGGCTCAGTAGGGTTTGGCATGGAGCTGGCTACCCTATCTCGCAGAAACTTTGAGACACAAAAACTTCAATAGATATGGGTAGGTCAAAGTTTGATGACGTATTTGTTCCAGACTTGTGTCTACAAAGAGCTAAAATGGTTTTGTTTGATTGATGATTGAGTGATTGATTGATTTTTTGATACATAATTAAGAAGAAAACCATTATCTTTTTATTAAAGCATGTTGTAAGGATGGAGTGACAAAAGCATCAACCTGAAATCCAAGTTGGGTTTAATGTATGCACTTATCACTTTTAAACGTCTGAAACTTGGACTCTGACAGCAGTTCTTGAGAATAGACTTGTGCAATGGAGGAGATATCTGTGTTGAATCCTCTGCATCTTGTATCTAGACCACATAATGAATAAGGCAGTTTGGGTCACCCTTAAGAGAAAGATCAGCTAATATAAAGACCTATTGGGGACGATCAGACTAACGTCTGGTCAGTAAAAACACACTGATCAGAGAATATTAGCCAGGGTCATGAGAAATATACTGACCAAGAGGAAAATATGATTGAAAATGTTACCGTTGGGGAACTGTTTGGCTCAAGTGACCATCAAATCAACCGTTGGGATCTTATTGCAGGGAAAGAAGTAAACATAAACACGCGAACATACGACTACTCTAAGGCAGATGTTAAGAGGATGAAAGAGGCAGCGAACCACATAATCTGGAAAGATATTGTCGTAGGAACAGATGTTGAACAGGAGTGGGAGAGTTTTAAAACAGTTCTAGAAACGCTAAAAGAGGAATGTGTTCCATGAAGGGAGGTAAAACCCCAAGCGTAAAAAGTGGATAAACTAGATTTGTAGTGAAATGTAGAAGAGCAAAAAATAAAGCATGGAAAAAATATATAGAGGCAGGTAAATCAAAAGAAACATATGTAAAATATTTGGACAAGCAGATCATATCTCAGAAAGTGAATAAAACAGCAAAAATAGACTTCGAAAAAAAACTTGCTCAGAGGATCAAGACTGACAGTCTTCTCTTATGTTAGAAATAAACAAAGAACGAAAGACAAAGTAGGCCCTCTCATAGACAGTACAGGGAAAATAATAAGTGAGAATAGGTAGGCAGCTAATCTGCTCAATCAGTACTTTGGCACAGTCTTCACAAAGGAGGACTGCTCCGAGATCCCAGAGCCTATAGATATTTTTCAAAGAGACATGGATACAGCAGGATTAAGATCAATCTGTATTACAGAGGAAATGGTTTTTAAAAAATTGGAGGGGTTGAAAGTGAATAAATGTCCAGGTCAAGATGGTATTCATCCAAAATTGCTGTATGAAATTAGAGACCAACTAGCAAAACCATTGGCTATATTATGTTCTCAATCACTTACAAAAGGGATTGTTCCACGGGATTGGAAAGATGCAGGAGTGATCCCCTTATTCAAAAAAGGCAAAACATCAGATCCAGCGAATTATAGACCGGTGAGTTTAACGAGCATAGTCTGTAAATTGTTAGAGTCAATTATCAAAGAAAACATTGTAATGCATTTAGACAAATTTTATCTAATTAGAAATAGTCAGCATGGGTTTACTAGAGGGAGATCATGCTTAACAAATCTATTAGAATTCATGGAGGAGGTTACTAAAATGATAGATAAAGGGGAGCCAGTGGACGTTATTTATCTAGACTTTGCAAAAGCCTTTGATAGAGTACCTCATCAAAGATTATTTTGAAAGTTAAAATCACATGGAAAAGGTGGAAAAGTTGCCAAATGGATTGAAAATTGTTTAACGGGAAGAAGGCAGAAGGTGGGCATAAATAAGGAGTACTCTGAGTGGTGTGAAGTGAAAAGTGGTGTGCCACAGCTGTCGGTTTTGAGACCAATTTTGTTCTTGATATATATAAATGATTTGGACATTGATATGGGATCCATGATTGCAAAATATGCTGATGACACAAAACTATGCAGTAGTGTCTCATCTAAAGCGGAAGTGGATATATTGATGTCGGATTTAGATAAAATTCGAGAACGGTCTGTAAGCTGGCAAATGGAGTTTAATGTAGATAAATGTACAGTCATCCACATGGGTAGATCCAATATGGAACATAATTTCAGAATGGGAGAAAACAATATTAGAAAGATAGATAAGGAAAGGGACCTAGGGGTTATAATAGATCATTCAGGAAAGGTGAGTGAGCAAGTTAAGGTAGCAGTGAAAAAGGCAAATGCAATGTTAGGTATGATAAAAAGAAATATTAAACATAGGAGCAAGGAAGTGATCGTCAAACTGTATAAAGCTTTAGTTAGACCTAGATTGGAGTACTGTGCACAGGTGTGGAGTCCTTATCATAGAGGGGATATAAACATGCTGGAAAGAATACAAAAAAGAGCGACAAAGATGATAGTGGGATTCCAGAATTACAGTTATGAGGAACGACTCAGAAAAACCAGCCTACAGTGTCTCGAAGAGAGAAGAATTTGTGGTGACTTAATACAGGTTTATAAGATGATCAGGGGAATGGATAAATTAGACTATAACAAGTTTTTTAAAATACAGCCACCCACAATAACACGAGGGCATAGCTACAAGCTGACTAAAGAGAGTCCAGATTAGATATTAGGAAATATTTTTTTTAGTCAGAGAGTGGTGTCTGCTTGGAATGCATTGCCAGGGGAGGTAGTGGAGGCAGGGACAGTTAATGCATTTAAGAATAAACTGGATGCGCATAGCTTTAATAGCAAGGTGATGTAAATGTAACTGGTTGTATACAGACTCTGCAGGGTCTTCTAAACCAGTATAAAGACATTAAGTTAAGTTAAGACCCTCATATCTGACCTCCTCGTTGGTTGTCCTGGAAACGGGCTGTTGTTGAGGACAACAGTCTGACTAACAAGGTGAAGTTCAACGTGATCTTCGTAGTAGTGAGCGACACGCAGATGAAGCCAAGCATAGCACAACTGACTGGAGGACCCCGGTCCACCTTCATCAGCACGCTCGAGATGTGAGGAAAGCTACTGCAACTCATCACAACGCCCTTTTCAAGGCACACGTTAGAGTAACCTACTCATTGTGGGCATTTGAAACAACAACAAAGACCTATTGACAATGGTAAAAGCCCGCAAGCTTACATGGTATGTGCATCTTTCACGGTCGTCTGGGTTGACCAAGACTATCCTACAAGATACTGTGCGTAAGAGAGGGAGGCAGAAAAAGATATGGGAAGAGAATTTCAGAGAGTGGACGGGAAGGTCCATAGCTAGAACAAATATCCTGGCACAGAACTGAGTGGAGTGGCGGGAACTGATCCAACAATCTGTAGTATTGGTGCCCCAATGAAGTGGCGGGAACTGATCTCACAATCTGTAGTATTGGTGCCTCAATAGAGTGGCGGGAACTGATCCAACAATCTGTAGTATTGGTGCCCCAATGGAGTGGCGGGAACTGATCCAACAATCTGTAGTATTGGTGCCCCAATGGAGTGGCGGGAACTGATCCAACAATCTGTAGTATTGGTGCCCCAATGGAGTGGCAGGAACTGATCCAACAATCTGTAGTATTGGTGCCCCAATGAAGTGGCGGGAACTGATCCAACAATCTGTAGTATTGGTGCCCCAATAGAGTGGCGGGAACTGATCCAACAATCTGTAGTATTGGTGCCCCAATGGAGTGGCGGGAACTGATCCAACAATCTGTAGTATTGGTGCCCCAATGAAGTGGCGGGAACTGATCTCACAATCTGTAGTATTGGTGCCTCAATAGAGTGGCGGGAACTGATCCAACAATCTGTAGTATTGGTGCCCCAATGGAGTGGCGGGAACTGATCCAACAATCTGTAGTATTGGTGCCCCAATGGAGTGGCGGGAACTGATCCAACAATCTGTAGTATTGGTGCTCCAATGACCTTTCAGGGTACGGGACTGATAATGATGATGATGGAGGGACAAACCAAAATGTTAACATCAGGATTAACAATGTCAGATTTCTCAGTAATATAGATTTATGTGATCCCCATAGTACTGAGCGCCACACAGATGAAGCCAAGCATAACACAACCGCCTAGAGGACCCTGTTCCACCTTTATCAACACACTTCTCGGGATGAGAAGAAAGCTACTGCAACCTGCCACTTAACGCTGTTTTCAGGTCACACAAAAAAAGTAAACTTAGTCATTGTAGGCATTTACAAGAACTCCTCAGTAATATCATGTTCTAGTAACTAGTATTGTTCTGTCCTTATTCTGCTAACATGAACCTTATGTTGATACTTACTCACAGGCTATCAAACAGATGTATGTTCTGGTCCTGGGCTTGGATGTACTGGGAAATCCTTTTGGACTGTTACGTGGTCTCACTGAGGGCATTGAAGATCTCTTTTATGAGCCCTACCAGGTTTGTTGAGCGATGACATTACTCACTCTTGTGTCTTGTGGAAGAGATGGTTGTGTGTCTCAAAGGTTTGGGGAGTGATGACATTACTCCTCTCTTGTGTCTTGTAGAAGAGATGGTTGTGTGTCTCAAAGGTTTGTTGAGTGTTGACATTACTTCTCTCTTGTGTCTTGTGGAAGAGATGGTTGTGTGTCTCAAAGGTTTGTTGAGTGATGACATTACTTCTGTCTTGTGTCTTGTGGAAGAGATGGTTGTGTGTCTCAAAGGATTGTTGAGTGATGACATTACTCCTCTCTTGTGTCTTGTGGAAGAGATGGTTGTGTGTCTCAAAGGTTTGTTGAGTGATGACATTACTTCTCTCTTGTGTCTTGTGGAAGAGATGGTTGTGTGTCTCAAAGGTTTGTTGAGCGATGACATTACTCCTCTCTTGTGTCTTGTGGAAGAGATGGGTGTGTGTCTCAAAGGTTTGTTGAGTGATGACATTGCTCCTCTCTTGTGTCTTGTGGAAGAGATGGGTGTGTGTCTCAAAGGTTTGTTGAGTGATGACATTACTTCTCTCTTGTGTCTTGTTATGGAAGAGATGGCTGTGTGTCTCAAAGGTTTGTTGAGTGATGACATTACTCCTCTCTTGTGTCTTGTGGGAAAGATGGTTGTGTGTCTCAAAGGTTTGTTAAGCGATGAAATTACTCCTCTCTTGTGTCTTGTGGAAGAGATGGTTGTGTGTCTCAAAGGTTTGTTGAGCGATGACATTACTTCTCTCTTGTGTCTTATGGAAGAGATGATTGTGTGTCTCAAAGGTTTGTTGAGTGATGACATTACTCCTCTCTTGTGTCTTGTGGAAAAGATGGTTGTGTGTCTCAAAGGTTTGTTGAGCGATGACATTACTTCTCTCTTGTGTCTTGTTATGGAAGAGATGGTTGTGTCTCAAAGGTTTGTTGAGCGATGACATTACTCCTGTCTTGTGGAAGAGATGGTTGTGTGTCTCAAAGGTTTGTTGAGTGATGACATTACTCCTCTCTTGTGTCTTGTGGAAGAGATGGTTGTGTGTCTCAAAGGTTTGTTGAGTGATGACATTACTCTTGTCTTGTGTCTTGTGGGAAAGATAGTTGTGTGTCTCAAAGGTTTGTTGAGCGATGACATTACTCCTCTCTTGTGTCTTGTGGAAGAGATGGTTGTGTGTCTCAAAGGTTTGTTGAGTGATGACATTACTCCTCTCTTGTGTCTTGTGGAAGAGATGGTTGTGTGTCTCAAAGGTTTGTTGAGCGATGACATTACTCCTCTCTTGTGTCTTGTGGAAGAGATGGGTGTGTGTCTCAAAGGTTTGTTGAGTGATGACATTGCTCCTCTCTTGTGTCTTGTGGAAGAGATGGGTGTGTGTCTCAAAGGTTTGTTGAGTGATGACATTACTTCTCTCTTGTGTCTTGTTATGGAAGAGATGGCTGTGTGTCTCAAAGGTTTGTTGAGTGATGACATTACTCCTCTCTTGTGTCTTGTGGGAAAGATGGTTGTGTGTCTCAAAGGTTTGTTAAGTGATGAAATTACTCCTCTCTTGTGTCTTGTGGAAGAGATGGTTGTGTGTCTCAAAGGTTTGTTGAGCGATGACATTACTTCTCTCTTGTGTCTTATGGAAGAGATGATTGTGTGTCTCAAAGGTTTGTTGAGTGATGACATTACTCCTCTCTTGTGTCTTGTGGAAAAGATGGTTGTGTGTCTCAAAGGTTTGTTGAGCGATGACATTACTTCTCTCTTGTGTCTTGTGGAAGAGATAGTTGTGTGTCTCAAAGGTTTGTTGAGCGATGACATTACTTCTCTCTTGTGTCTTGTTATGGAAGAGATGGTTGTGTCTCAAAGGTTTGTTGAGCGATGACATTACTCCTGTCTTGTGGAAGAGATGGTTGTGTGTCTCAAAGGTTTGTTGAGTGATGACATTACTCCTCTCTTGTGTCTTGTGGAAGAGATGGTTGTGTGTCTCAAAGGTTTGTTGGGTGATGACATTACTCTTGTCTTGTGTCTTGTGGGAAAGATAGTTGTGTGTCTCAAAGGTTTGTTGAGCGATGACATTACTCCTCTCTTGTGTCTTGTGGAAGAGATGGTTGTGTGTCTCAAAGGTTTGTTGAGTGATGACATTACTCCTCTCTTGTGTCTTGTGGAAGAGATGGTTGTGTGTCTCAAAGGTTTGTTGAGTGAGGACATTACTCCTCTCTTGTGTCTTGTGGAAGAGATGGTTGTGTGTCTCAAAGGTTTGTTGAGTGATGACATTACTTCTCTCTTGTGTCTTGTTATGGAAGAGATGGCTGTGTGTCTCAAAGGTTTGTTGAGTGATGACATTACTCCTCTCTTGTGTCTTGTGGAAGAGATGGTTGTGTGTCTCAAAGGTTTGTTGAGTGATGACATTACTCTTGTCTTGTGTCTTGTGGGAAAGATAGTTGTGTGTCTCAAAGGTTTGTTGAGCGATGACATTACTCCTCTCTTGTGTCTTGTGGAAGAGATGGTTGTGTGTCTCAAAGGTTTGTTGAGTGATGACATTACTCCTCTCTTGTGTCTTGTGGAAGAGATGGTTGTGTGTCTCAAAGGTTTGTTGAAAGATGACATTACTCCTCTCTTGTGTCTTGTGGAAGAGATGGGTGTGTGTCTCAAAGGTTTGTTGAGTGATGACATTGCTCCTCTCTTGTGTCTTGTGGAAGAGATGGGTGTGTGTCTCAAAGGTTTGTTGAGTGATGACATTACTTCTCTCTTGTGTCTTTTTATGGAAGAGATGGCTGTGTGTCTCAAAGGTTTGTTGAGTGATGACATTACTCCTCTCTTGTGTCTTGTGGGAAAGATGGTTGTGTGTCTCAAAGGTTTGTTAAGTGATGAAATTACTCCTCTCTTGTGTCTTGTGGAAGAGATGGTTGTGTGTCTCAAAGGTTTGTTGAGCGATGACATTACTTCTCTCTTGTGTCTTATGGAAGAGATGATTGTGTGTCTCAAAGGTTTGTTGAGTGATGACATTACTCCTCTCTTGTGTCTTGTGGAAAAGATGGTTGTGTGTCTCAAAGGTTTGTTGAGCGATGACATTACTTCTCTCTTGTGTCTTGTGGAAGAGATGGTTGTGTGTCTCAAAGGTTTGTTGAGCGATGACATTACTTCTCTCTTGTGTCTTGTTATGGAAGAGATGGTTGTGTCTCAAAGGTTTGTTGAGCGATGACATTACTCCTGTCTTGTGGAAGAGATGGTTGTGTGTCTCAAAGGTTTTTTGAATGATGACATTACTCCTCTCTTGTGTCTTGTGGAAGAGATGGTTGTGTGTCTCAAAGGTTTGTTGGGTGATGACATTACTCTTGTCTTGTGTCTTGTGGGAAAGATAGTTGTGTGTCTCAAAGGTTTGTTGAGCGATGACATTACTCCTCTCTTGTGTCTTGTGGAAGAGATGGTTGTGTGTCTCAAAGGTTTGTTGAGTGATGACATTACTCCTCTCTTGTGTCTTGTGGAAGAGATGGTTGTGTGTCTCAAAGGTTTGTTGAGTGATGACATTACTCCTCTCTTATGTCTTGTTATGGAAGAGATGGTTGTGTGTCTCAAAGGTTTGTTGAGTGATGACATTACTTCTCTCTTGTGTCTTGTGTTAAAGATGGTTGTGTGTCTCAAAGGTTTGTTGAGCGATGACATTACTCCTCTCTTGTGTCTTGTGGAAGAGATGGTTGTGTGTCTCAAAGGTTTGTTGAGCGATGACATTACTCCTCTCTTGTGTCTTGTGGAAGAGATGGTTGTGTGTCTCAAAGGTTTGTTGAGTGATGACATTACTCCTCTCTTGTGTCTTGTGGAAGAGATGGTTGTGTGTCTCAAAGGTTTGTTGAGTGATGACATTACTCCTCTCTTGTGTCTTGTTATGGAAGAGATGGTTGTGTGTCTCAAAGGTTTGTTGAGTGATGACATTACTTCTCTCTTGTGTCTTGTGGGAAAGATGGTTGTGTGTCTCAAAGGTTTGTTGAGCGATGACATTACTCCTCTCTTGTGTCTTGTGGAAGAGATGGTTGTGTGTCTCAAAGGTTTGTTGAGTGATGACATTACTCCTCTCTTGTGTCTTGTGGAAGAGATGGTTGTGTGTCTCAAAGGTTTGTTGAGTGAGGACATTACTCCTCTCTTGTGTCTTGTGGAAGAGATGGTTGTGTGTCTCAAAGGTTTGTTGAGTGATGACATTACTTCTCTCTTGTGTCTTGTTATGGAAGAGATGGCTGTGTGTCTCAAAGGTTTGTTGAGTGATGACATTACTACTCTCTTGTGTCTTGTGGGAAAGATGGTTGTGTGTCTCAAAGGTTTGTTAAGCAATGAAATTACTCCTCTCTTGTGTCTTGTGGAAGAGATGGTTGTGTGTCTCAAAGGTTTGTTGAGTGATGACATTACTCCTCTCTTGTGTCTTGTTATGGAAGAGATGGTTGTGTGTCTCAAAGGTTTGTTGAGTGATGACATTACTTCTCTCTTGTGTCTTGTGGAAGAGATGGTTGTGTGTCTCAAAGGTTTGTTGAGTGATGACATTACTCCTCTCTTGTGTCTTGTTATGGAAGAGATGGTTGTGTGTCTCAAAGGTTTGTTGAGTGATGACATTACTTCTCTCTTGTGTCTTGTTATGGAAGAGATGGTTGTGTGTCTCTATGGCCTAAAGAGTTATACTGGTGGTAGCATAACTAACCAGCAAGGTCTTCCATGTCTGTTAGGCAAATGGTGGTGTCAGACTAAGAGGGATGCAAACAAGTTTTAATTCAGGCAGGCTGGGAACAGTATTCATCTAAGAATGACAAGCCTGACAAAAATGCCTGTTGAGATCAGATGTGCTAGTGACTGTCCTGACAAAACAGTGCAATGTTAACTTGTTGAGATGAAAGATAGTGCACCAGATAGAGTAAAAAGTATACAGAAACAAAACAAGAACTAAAAGAATGATTTAATTAATTTACACATAATTGGTTTCTAGCTTCATTCATTGTTAGGGCTATTTCCCTTCTCCAAGTGTACCTGAGTAATCCTCTTCCTTACTGGCCATTTTGGGTCCAGAAAAGATATTCTTCTTTTTCATTCTCAATCTACTGCCACCAAAAGCTTGACAAGTGATTTGCAAATAGCAGGATGTTGTTGGGAGAATAGACTGCGTTGTGTTGTAGTTTACAGCTTGGCTGTGATATTTACACCTTTAAATTTGACACATCTGACCAACAGGCATTTTTTGGCACTGGGTTAGCCTTCCCTTTTCGATCGCTTCTCCTTAGCCAGTCTGCTCTGTTATCTAGAATCGCCACATGGAGGTGTAGAAGGGTCTTGGCAGCTCTGGTTTGCTGGCCCTGACGCTGACAGTCAGCTATGGGTCGCTGACCGCTGCAGCTCATGCACTCCTCAGTATCTTTATCCCAGGTGTTCTACTTAATGTGTGGCCCAGCCACTTCTACCTCCTCCACAGTGGGGATTGACATTCCAGAAGCTCTTAGTAACCCTGTCATACCAGTGCAGTCTAAGTATTATGTACAAACACTTATTAATGCAAGACTATATTTCTGGAACTGGCCTTTGTCATGTGCCATGCTGCAGCAGCACCATACAGTAACTCATACTGTAATTTGCAATTTCAAATATTCCAGGTTTTGCAAAACAATAAAAGCATTCCTCACCTTTTGGATTTGCATATTGTATTGATGTCTTACTCTAATCTGTTCCTCTTCCTCTCCACCCCCCCCCCCCTCCACACACACACCCCAAGTTTGTCGATGACGCTACATAAATAAATGATAGACTCAGCATCCTGTAAGGGAGTGTCATGCAACAGGAGCTGATAATTGTTCTTTTAGTGCATTGTCAGACAGAATCTTCATTTTTGGGGGGGGAATATGAAGCCCCACTCTCTATGACAGCCTGTCCAGTATGTTCAGCATATTTTGCTTTTATATATATATATATATATATAAAAATACACATGAAAGGCGTGTTTAAATGAAACCGAACCCAGTGGTTTTATTACAGACATATGAAAGTTACATCATCTGTTGTGAAAGAATTAAATATAGCAATTGTTATGAAGCAAACATGCCACAGGGTTAGTTAGAAAAAGTCACCATAGGCATTCAGACACACATCCCATTGTTTGGGTAGACGGAAATGAATCACCTTCCTCTTCGTATCGCAGCAAGTGGTTCAAACTTCATCAGCAACCTAGGGAGAAAAAGTCCCATAGCAGACACTTCTGTAGGGGATGAAGTGTTAGTGACTCCATTGAACAAGACCTCAAGTTATGTCAGGTCAGCTGACCAATTTCCTTCCTTGTTTCCTGTGCATCCCTAGCTCAGATACTCATTTTCAGCTGGGTAGACTGGAGTGTTATCTCAGTTGGGACACATAAAAATATTCCTTATAAACTGTTGTACCTCATTGTTCCCATTGCTGGGGTATTTGAGGGGTTTTTAAAGGAGATTCAGAATACAGATGAACAAGCTCAAAATCTAGGAGGACTAAAGACCGCTTTCCCACTGCTGTCACCATGTCGTGTACTCGTTATGTTTGTTTATTTCACCCTTAAAAGAAAAACAACATATGCCTTACTGGGGATTCCATCTACTACCCTCACTGTCAGCAGGCAGGCATAAAAACCATTCGGCAGCACAATCCACATATCTGGGGACACATATCTTGTCCTTTAATTGTGAGAAGCAAGTGTTCTAACTGCTCTAAGACATGGTTGGCTCAAACCCCACTTGTGCTGGTAATATAATGCTTATATAATGCATAAATTCAGTACAGTCACTTCAGAAATTTTGGTTTTACAGCGTAGGCAGTCCCATACCACGACTTCCACCTAATCCTCCTGTCTCATTGTATAGCGTAGGCAGTCTGATACCACCACTTCCACCTAATCCTCCTGTCTCATTGTACAGCGTAGGCTGTCCCATACCACCTAATCCTCCTGTCTCATTGTACAGAATAGGCAGTCCCATACCACCACTTCCACCTAATCCTCCTGTCTCATTGTACAGCGTAGGCTGTCCCATACCACCACTTCCACCTAATCCTCATTTCTCATTGTACAGCGTAGGCAGTCCCATACCACCACTTCCACCTAATCCTCCTGTCTCATTGTACAGCGTAGGCAGTCCCATACCACCACTTCCACCTAATCCTCATTTCTCATTGTACAGCGTAGGCAGTCCCATACCACCACTTCCACCTAATCCTCCTGTCTCATTGTACAGCGTAGGCAGTCCCATACCACCACTTCCACCTAATCCTCCTGTCTCATTGTACAGCGTAGGCTGTCCCATACCACCACTTCCACCTAATCCTCCTGTCTCATTGTACAGCGTAGGCAGTCCCATACCACCACTTCCACCTAATCCTCCTGTCTCATTGTACAACGTAGGCAGTCCCATACCACCACTTCCACCTAATTCTCCTGTCTCATTGTACAGCGTAGGCTGTCCCATACCACCACTTCCACCTAATCCTCCTGTCTCATTGTACAGCGTAGGCTGTCCCATACCACCACTTCCACCTAATCCTCCTGTCTCATTGTACAGCGTAGGCTGTCCCACACCACCACTTCCACCTAATCCTCATGTCTCATTGTACAGCGTAGGCAATCCCATACCACCACTTCCACCTAACCCTCCTGTTTCATTGTAAACATTCCCTCTCTATCCACATGTAGGGAGCCATTCAAGGACCAGAGGAATTTGCAAAGGGTCTTGCCTTTGGATTTCGCAGTTTGTTTGGGCACACTGTGGGTAAGTCAAGGATTCAGCTGTAAGTGTATGTTTGGTGGGCTATGTGCTGGCTGTAAGTGTATGTTTGGTGGGCTATGTGCTGGCTGTAAGTGTATGTTTGGTGGGCTATGTGCTGGCTGTAAGTGTATGCTTGGTGGGCTATGTGCTGGCTGTAAGTGTATGTTTGGTGGGCTATGTGCTGGCTGTAAGTGTATGTTTGGTGGGCTATGTGCTGGCTGTAAGTGTATGTTTGGTGGGCTATGTGCTGGCTGTAAGTGTATGTTTGGTGGGCTATGTGCTGGCTGTAAGTGTATGTTTGGTGGGCTATGTGCTGGCTGTAAGTGTATGTTTGGTGGGCTATGTGCTGGCTGTAAGTGTATGTTTGGTGGGCTATGTGCTGGCTGTAAGTGTATGTTTGGTGGTCTATGTGTAGGGTGTAATTGGTGCTGGGTGTGTAGGGGTAATATGTGCTGGGTGGGCTATGTGATGGATCTTATATGTGATGGGTCTAACATGTGCTGGCTGTACTGTGTGATAGGTGGTGTACTATGTGATAGGTGTGCTGTGTTATGGGTGGTGTACTATGTGATGAGTGGTGTACTATGTGATGGGTGTGATGTGTGATGGGTGGTGTACTATGGGATGGGTGTGGAGTTGTGTACTATGTGATGGGTGTGCTGTGTTATGGGTGGTGTACTATGTGATGAGTGGTGTACTATGTGATGGGTGTGCTGTGTGATGAGTGGTGTACTATGTGATGGGTGTGCTGTGTGATGGGTGTGCTGTGTGATGAGTGGTGTACTATGTGATGGGTGTGCTGTGTGATGAGTGGTGTACTATGTGAGGGGTGTGCTGTGTGATGAGTGGTGTACTATGTGATGGGTGTGCTGTGTGATGAGTGGTGTACTATGTGATGGGTGTGCTGTGTGATGAGTGGTGTACTATGTTATGGGTGTGCTGTGTGATGAGTGGTGTACTATGTGATGGGTGTGCTGTGTGATGAGTGGTGTACTATGTGATGGGTGTGCTGTGTGATGGGTGGTGTACTATGTGATGGGTGTGCTGTGTGATGGGTGGTGTACTATGTGATGGGTGGTGTACTATATCCACACGAATTGGTGAATCTAAAAAATGTGAACATCCCACACACATCTGTGTTGTCAAAATTTGTATTAAGCTCCAAACTGACAGTATTTGTGAGACTTGCAGTGTGACTTCAGTTCTCTTTCACTGATAGGACACAGCACACCCATCACATAGTACACCACTCATCACACAGTACACTCATCACATAGTACACCACCAATCACACAGTACACCATAAATACAGTACACCCATCACATAGTACTCCACCAATCACATAGTACTCCACCAATCACATAGTACACCACCCATTACACAGTACACCATAAATACAGTACACCAATCACATAGTACTCCACCAATCACATAGTACACCACCCATTACACAGTACACCATAAATACAGTACACCAATCACATAGTACTCCACCAATCACATAGTACACCACCCATTACACAGTACACCATAAATACAGTACACCCATTACACAGTACACCATAAATACAGTACACCAATCACATAGTACTCCACCCATTACACAGTACACCCAGCACATAGTACTCCACCAATCACATAGTACTCCACCAATCACATAGTACACCACCCATTACATAGTACACCCAGCACATATTAGACCCATCACATAGTACACTCAACATAGTCTTTAACTGGATCAAAGAGTAATGTCTGCATCACCAACATAGTCGCCAACTGGAACAAAGAGCCAAGCCTACATTCTTCAACATATTCGCCAACTGAATCAAAGAGCAATGTCTTTACTGTCAGCTGGATCAAAGAGCAATATCTGCATCACCAACATAGTCTTCAAATAGATCAAAGAGCAATGTCTGCATCTTCAACATAGTCACCAACTGGATCAAAGAACAATGTATGCATCACCAACATAGTCGCCAACTGGATCAAAGAGCATTGTCTTCATCGTCAGCTGGATCAAAGAGCAATGTCTTCATCTCCAACATAGTCTTCAACTGGATCAAAGAACAATGTATGCATCACCAACATAGTCTTCAACTGGATCAAAGAACAATGTCTGCATCACCAACATAGTCTTCAACTGGATCAAAGAACAATGTCTGCATCACCAACATAGTTGCCAACTGGATCAAAGAGCATTGTCTTCATCATCAGCTGGATCAAAGAGCAATGTCTTCATCTCCAACATATTGATATAATGCTTGGCGTTATAGTAGACATGCACTTATAGTAGACATGCACTAATGTATGTAATTGTAGGGGAGAGGATGGGAGGGATTGGGGGTGTCACATTGATATAATTCTTTGTGCTTAAGCAGACATGCACTTACATGTATAATTATAGGTGTGTGATTGACTTACAACAGGTGGCACTGCGGGAGCCATGTCAAGTATAACTAAAACGCTGGGCAAAAGTCTTGCTGCTCTTTCAATGGATGAAGAGTACCAAAAGAAACGAAGAGAACAGCACAGGAAAATACCAGCTTCTGCAATAGAAGGCTTTGCTCTGGGAGGGAAGGAAATGGTTATGGTAAGACTAATCAAACTGATTATCTGTAAAAGTTAACTCTCAGCAAACAGAAAATGTCAAGTACATAGAATATAATTGGCTGCTATGATCTCCTTAAGATTGCTGACCACTTTGATTGACATTTCCTAGTCAGATTTCATGCTAGTTTTCTTTCATCTTATGTGAGAAGCAGTTGCACTATGGCACCACAAAACACAGAATGCATGCCCAGACCGACCTTCCAATTGCATGAGTTTAGAAAATGGCAAACTGTTAATAGAACCGACTTCATTACACGTGGGCATCCCTGTATGCGCTCGATCCCTTTAACTTAACTTAACTGAACTTAACTTAATTAACTTAACATCTTTATACTGGTTTAGAAGGCTCTGCAGAGTCGTATACAACCAGTTTCTTTTACATGTCTAATCTGGACCTTTCTTTCATTAATTTGTGGCTGTGTCCTCTTGTTCTTGTAGACAGCTGTACTTGTTATAGTCTAATTTATCCTTTCCGTTGATTACCTTGTAAACCTGTATTAAATTACATTGAACTCTTCTCTGTTCTAGACACTGAAAGCCAGTTTTCTGCTAAGTATATTCTCATAACTATAATTCTGGAATTATATCTGTTTTGTCACTCTTCTTTGAATCCTTTCCAGCATGTCTATATATCCCCTCTGCGATAAGGCCTCCACACCTGTACACAGTATTCCAATCTAGGTCTAACTTATGCTTTATACAGTTTGACTATCACTTCCATTCTCAAGTTTTTAATATTTCTTGTTATCATACCTAACATTGCATTTGTCTTATTCATTGCTATCTGGACGTGCTCATTCACTTTACCTGTATGATCTATTATAACCCCTAGGTACTTTCCTTTTCTATCATTCTAATATTGTTCTGTCCCATTCTGTAATTATCGTCCATATTGGATCTACCCATGTGGATGACTACATGTATCTACATTACACTCCATTTGCCAGCTCTCAGACCATTCTCAAATTTGATCTCAATCCAATCTCAATATATCCACCTCTGTTTTAGATGAGACACTTCTGCACAGTTTTGTGTGATCTGCGAATTTTGCAATCGTGGATCCAATATCAAAATCCAAATTGTTTATGTACAGGGTGTTTCACTCGCTACCAGTTACTGGTTTTCCCATACAACTTTTAAACCAATGAACGTAATTTAATCAAATTTGACATGGACATATGTGAGAAACATAATGAGCTCATATTAAATGTTGCATGAGTGTTTACGCACACGTATGTGTGTGTATCTATACACACTACCTGTGCCATTTGCTATTGGCCGTGGTTTTCCTTTACTGGATTACTGGACGACTCGCTACTCAGAGGCGGTTACGTCGCTGCGGGTCCCAACTTCATTTCCCTTGTCTGCTGTCTTGGGCCACGGTAGACCAGTGGGTGATAAGTTTCCCGTCTGTAGCATTGTGGGTGTTATTTCTGAGCTTGATGGAGTCGTAAGTGTCCATGTTTCTGCGGCATAACACATTGCAGGTAGAACTGCGGAGTTGAATAGGGAGGCGCGCAGACTCAGGGTGTGGGTATGGTCAAGTGCCGTTTTTATGGACGAAAAAGCCGCCCAGCTCGCGTGACGACGTCTTGTTAATGCTGGGTTTAGATCATTCGGCATGTTCAATAGACGTCACAGGTAGATATATTACTCCATGTCCTCCAGATTCTCTCACCATCGAGGATGGCTGGATTAGTGAAACGGTTATGCATGACTTTTGTCTTAGAGGTGTTCATCTTGAGACCTGCTTTTCTCCCTACTTTGTGAAGCATAGCTACCATCTGCTTGGCATCATTGGTTGCTTCTGTGATAAGCACTATGTCATCTGCGAAGCGGAGGTGGTTTAGTCACTTGCCATTGATGTTGATGTCAAAGTCACATTGACTGATGATGGATTTCAGGCATGAGGAAAAAAGATTTGGGGAAATAGGTTCCGCCTGGCAAACACCTTTCTGGACGGATACTATTACTGGTCTTTGGAAGGGGTGGAAGGTTGTCATATAGTCTGAGTAGCAGTTAGCAATGAAGGTTGTCATATAGTCTGAGTAGCAGTTAGCAATGAAGGTTGTCATATAGTCTGAGTAGCAGTTAGCAATGAAGGTTGTCATATAGTCTGAGTAGCAGTTAGCGATGAAGGTTGTCATATAGTCTGAGTAGCAGTTAGCGATGAAGGTTGTCATATAGTCTGAGTAGCAGTTAGCAATGAAGGTTGTCATATAGTCTGATTAGCAGTTAGCGATGAAGGTTGTCATATAGTCTGAGTAGCAGTTAGCAATGAAGGTTGTCATATAGTCTGAGTAGCAGTTAGCAATGATCATAGCTGGGATCAATGCCTTGACCCAACAGAGATGTGGTTCATTGTGCTGTAGCTTGTTTGATTAGTTGCTTCACCTCAAGGAGGGGATGGATCCTACATTGAATAAAGAGTTTGTACGTGACTGGGAGAGGTGTAATTGGACAATAGTTTCCATGGTCTTGCTTGTCTTCTTTTTTTTATGGAAAAGCATCGTTTTGAATGTCTCAGATATGTAGGACAAATAGAAAATTGTGTCAGACAGACAGATCGGAAAAAGTGTTAGATATGGTTGACAAATGGGATAGGAGAATTTGTCTAGAATTTGAGGGACATAGAACAATGAAGTATGACTAATGTCACTGTGTAAGGGAGTTTGACGGTGTAAAGCTGGAGGTCGTGGGTTCAAATCATGGTGGAGACTTTCTAGTATATCCCCAGATCTCTGCATGGTATAAATCGGACGACCTTTTGCAGTCTCGCACGTTAAAAATCCCTCTGCAATTTGACATTGAAAAGAGTAGACTTAATAGCCACTGCTCAAGCAAAATTCAAAATGATGTTAAAAACCTACGTAATCTATTATGTGATCCTCGTCGGTGCTACAGAGTTTGTGCATTGTGCTGAGATTCTCCAAAAATATGCAAAAGAACACAGTACTTATGTGTTAAACCGTGCGCAATGACGATGACTAAACTAAACGGTGTAAAGTCAAGATAGACAGTGATCTTTCTCTGTTAGAGTGCGTGTGATGGTCTGGCAGATATTGTTAAAGTTTGACTTATGTTTCCATCTCTCTGTGTTAGGCCGTGTATGAGGGTCTGGCAACAAATTGTTAGATCCATGTAATTGTTCATTCTAGTTTTAAGGTACATGATGGCCTGGCAGGTATTATTAAAGTTTGTCCCATGTATTGATTGTTCTATTTTTAGGGTTTGTACGATCGTCTGACATGTATTTTTAGAGTTTGTCCCATGTATTGATTGTTCTATTTTTAGGGTTTGTATGATCGTACGACATGTATTTTTAGAGTTTGTCCCATGTATTGACTGTTCTATTTTTAGGGTGTGTACGATGGCCTTACAGGTATTGTGAGGCAGCCTTATAGAGGAGCCAGGAAAGGAGGAGTTCTTGGTTTCCTGTTAGGTAATTTAGTTTACTGTCTGTGAAAATATTGAGATGACATTCCTCTGTATGCATACTTACATAATAATATTTCCTATTTCAAATTCCTGTAAACACAGATCTTCAGTGGTCACTCTCCCCAAATTTCATTTTGGACCATCTTCTTAAGCTCTGCCTGCACATGAGACTCTAGTAACTGGTTTTCTCTTTCTATTGTTGGCTAGTTGCTCTTTGACCTCTTCGTGCTTCTCTGTCCCTGTAGGTTTCAATCCACCACATACTTATGTTGTGTTTTCTGTCTTTTAATGTGTCAATCTCTCCAATATGTCTCTCTGTAATCTCCAACTGTAATGGTTATTGTCATGTTCTTTGCCACAAGTCTATGTGTATTATTACATTCATCGTTCTAGATACATTCAATTATAGGCGTCTCAGTCTCTGTAGACCATGCACGTGGCACCATGTGAGTAGCCTCTCCTGGGCGCAAGCCTGGGGACTGAATATGGAGACTCTGGGCTGCCCAAACTGCAGGATCCCCCTCTCGGCCTCCCTGGTGTAATCCAAAGGAATGCAAAGCATGACAATTTGGAACCAGCTCTGCTGCAGGAGCTGCCAGAATGAGTTTGCAAATTTGAAACCATCCGCCTTAGGTGCTACCACTCTGGATTTTCTGTCTGGGTTTACTCCCGTAGCCCTTCCCTCTCTCTTTTAAGGTTTTCACAAGACAGTGGAGTCATTGCTCGCAGATGCTAATATCTCGAGACATCCGATGATACTCTCATCGTCCCAGGACTAACCAGCACTCTCTGACACTTGTGGTTTTAAAATCAGTTCCCCCTCTCCTAGGCGAACTGCCTGAACAGGCTAATAAACTTCGTCTACCCGGGTTTAGAGTCAGAGTTCACCTTCTTTTAGATTGGCTGCCAACCAATGCTAATGAGTCCAATCTGCCGCCCAGTTATACCACTGGGTATTTGGTCGCGCCCCGCAGCAGGCTCTGTAAGAAACAGGGAGTCCCTTATGAAGGTGCTGCTGGGGAAACAATAATGTAGGAGAGCCCATTGGCATAGAAACTCCTGCCTGGCAAGCCGAACAGTGAATTCAGCTGCGAACTCTACCTGGAAAGAAGAGGCTATAACAGACACTTCACTTTCCTTTAACGAGCAGGATGCCTAGATCTTGCTACCCCCTCGCTAGGTACAGCATATGACATTATAAACCATCAGAATCTGCTGACAAAGATATATTCTATGACACCAACTGCCTGACCAACCACATCAAATGTTCAATTCAGATTACTATTTACTGATTTCCTTTTGTGTGACAAAATAAATATTGTTGAAATGACCAATCTTTTGACACACAGACATGATATGATATATAAAATGATATGATATAATATGATATGAAACAATATGATATAACAAAAAAAATCCTGCTGAAATAAACACATCCAGAATATAGGAAACAGAATTCCACTTGGAGCCGATACATTTTTTAGACCATAAAGAAACATCAATATTATAATCCTTTCTCACTCCTGTAGGAACATTGGGCTACCTCAACGGTAAACATGCTTACAGGAAGCCTGTGTGCAAGTATTTGTTCTTGTGGAGGCTGTCAGCTTCATACACAACACTACTTAGTCACCTTTTGTGACATGCATAGTGGAGAACTGATATAACCAAAAAGACTATGTCTGAGGTTGAAAGGGCCATGACTTTTGTCAAAAAATTGCAAGCTATAATCGAACAAAATTAAAAAGTGCAGTAGAGTGCAGTGCTGCTTTTCTTTCTTCTCCATAAGAAAATATTGGTGCCAGAAACATGCCTGCAAATGTTTCAAAATTTTGCTTGACCCGCAGATAAACTGATTTTGTTTTGTAAAACTATTTTCTGAAAAATTTTATCTCAGCTTATACACTAGTTTGGGCAGGCGAAAGCAATGAAAGCCAGATAGTCCTGTTGACAGATGTCCTGGCCGTAGTCACAGCACTAAAAAGCCAGAAAAATACGGAACTTAATGATTTAAGAGCAGTACTCTGTCAACTATGCCAGCAGTCCGCACCAAAAAGAGTAGTGGTACAGTGGGTTCCATCCCACTGTAACATCCAAGGCAACAAGGCAGCAGACAGACTGGCAAAAGAAGGTGCAAGACTACCACAACCAGATTCTAGTGTGACCTACGAAGAATCCAAAAGGCTTATTAGGGCCAGATACATGGCCAAATGGGAAACAGAACATACTGGCTACACAAAAAACGATGCCTATTACCAGTTGAACAGAAGAGAGCAGGTCGTGGTCTTCAGACTCCGCACAGGCCACAACAGACTGAGGTACCACCTATTCAACAAATTGAAGATAGGGGGCATTGACGAATGCCCGTGTGGTACCGGGAAAATGACCGCTGAACATCTGCTGCAAAACTGCCCGACATTCGAGAACCAGAGAAAGCAGATGTGGCCATCACCAGTGGCAACACTAGACAGTGTCGACAGCCTCAGGATGACCACTGCTTTCTTAAAAAAAATACAGGTTGACGTTTGACAGCGTACGAAGAAGAAGAAGATACACTAGTTTAGACAGTTATCAAAAGTTTAGAAACAATCGGATTTTTTGTATTATTGTGCCGAAACATGGGCCTACTGAATAAGACTAGAACAAGTATTGATGTGTTCCATATAAGGATGTATACAGGATGTTGTATATTTGTAATGAGGTACGCAGGATGTTGTATATTTGTAATGAGGTACGCAGGATGTTGTATATTTGTAATGAGATACACAGGATGTTGTATATTTGTAATGAGGTACGCAGGATGTTGTATATTTGTAATGAGGTACGCAGGATGTTGTATATTTGTAATGAGGTACGCAGGATGTTGTATATTTGTAATGAGGTACGCAGGATGTTGTATATTTGTAATGAGGTACGCAGGATGTTGTATATTTGTAATGAGGTATGCAGGATGTTGTATATTTGTAATGAGGTACGCAGGATGTTGTATATTTGTAATGAGGTACACAGGATGTTGTATATTTGTAACGAGGTATGCAGGATGTTGTATATTTGTAATGGGGTACGCAGGATGTTGTATATTTGTAATGAGGTATGCAGGATGTTGTATATTTGTAATGAGGTACGCAGGATGTTGTATATTTGTAATTAGGTACGCAGGATGTTGTATATTTGTAATGAAATATACATGATAGTGTATATTTGTAATGAGGTATACAGTATGCTGTATATTTATAGTGATGTATACAAGGCGTTGTATATTTGTAATGAAATATACAGGATAGTGTATTTTGCAATGATGTATACAGAATAATATATGCTCGATGATACTCCTTCCCGCTCGAAAGCCCGCTTGTTCTTCGGCAATGATATTCTCTGCCTGTGGTTTCAGTCTGTGAAGTATTATTCTCAAGAGAACTTTACTTTCATGACTTATCAGACTGATTGTTCGATAGTTCTGACACATATTTAGGTTTCCTGATTTGGGCAGTGGTATAATGACTGATTTTGTCCAGCTGGTAGGCCACTCTCCTGTCTGCCAAATTCTATTTCAGATGTATGTCAGGGTATCAATTGTTGCCTCACCTCCCACTTGTAGGAGCTCTGCTGGAATATTATCCACACCTACAGCCTTCCCTCTCTTCAACATTTTCACGGCTTCATATACTTCTTCCCTTGTTATCGTTTGATTTTCCTCTAACAGATTCACTTCAGGAGACATTGCATTTCTTGGTTCACCTCGACCTTCATGCTTATATAGCTCCGAACAGTACTTTGTCCAGCGCTCACGAATGTCTTGAGCTTCTGTGAGACATTTCCAACTCTTGTCCTGAATCGTTGTATTTTGACTTTGTACAGGTCTTACTAAGTCCTTTAAGTCCCGTGACTAATTTATATGCCCCCTTGGTATCATTTCTTCCTATTTTTTGTTCGATATCTGCGCACTGAGTCGTTCCATCCATTCCACCTTGGCCTGTTTCATCTTGGCCTTTATGTTTCCATTTATCTCTCTTTATTGCTGAATGCCATCTAGTGTTTTCTTCGCTCTTTTCGGCTACTGAATGAGAAGTACTCAAGAGTATCAACACTCTACCATGCCTTCATTGACTTTAGAAAGGCGTTTGACAGAGTGTGGCATGAGGCGCTATGGTCAACAATGAGGCATTATAAGTTCAACAGTGATATTGTGAGGGTAATTGCAAACCTGAGCAGGCGACAAGCACAGTCTAAGTAGAGGGAATGCTAGGAGATTGGTTCCGTACGACGGTGGGTGTAAGACAGGGTTGTATACTCTCCCCAACACTCTTCAATATATTCTTGGAGAGAATATGGAGACGACCTTAAAAGAACATGTTGGCACGGTTAAAATAGGTGACAGGCTTATCACAAACTTCCGATTTGCTGATGATATTGATGTATTGGCAGGCACAGAAAGGGAACTCCAGGAGTTGATCGGTAGATTGGATAGAACGGCCCTGAGTTTTGGTATGGAAATAAATGCAGGTAAAACAAAGCTCATGACCAATAACGTAGAAGGGTTTCAATCTGTAATAGAGGCAAATGGGCAGGAACTTGAGGCGGTAAAACGTTTCAAATATCTGGGATCATTGATCAGGGAAGAGGGATCGAAGCCAGAGGTAATTGCAAGAATAGCACAAACAACAGCGGCGCTGACTCGGCTGAAACCTATATGGCAAGACAAGCGACTCGCCCTCGGCATAAAAGTTAGACTAATGCGCTCTTTGGTGCTATCAATATTTCTGTATGCCTGCTAGACCTTGACCATTACAGCAGATATCCAGGGCAGGATACGTGCAATGGAAATGAGGTGCTATAGAAAACTCCTAAATGTTACATATAAAGATCGTGTCCCGAACGTAGAAATCCGTCAAAGAGTTGAAGACGCTATTGGTCCTTTTGAAGATTTGTTCACAGCTATCAAAAGACGAAAGATGGCCTGGTGCGGGCACGACGCGAGGTCCAACAGAATTAGCAACTCGATACTCTTTGGTTCCGTACTGGGACAGAGAGGGCGAGAACGTCCAAGGAAGAGATGGGTGGACAACATCACTGAGTGGTCAGGCCTTCGTCACGGTGAGATACGTCAGGCGGCGACAGACAGAGAGGGATGGCGTGTTATTTTGGGAGTGTCTTCATGTGTGCCCCAACGACCTGATGGGTTACGGGATGAACTGAACTGATACAGGATAGTGCATTTGTAGGAGAGCAGCAGAGATGGTGACTAACAGGCTGTGGGTCTAACTTTGTGCTCATGTTTTAGTCCATTATTGATGTCACCAGGCCACGGATTTAACTCGAATTCACACTAGTTGACATGTGTGTCTATGAAAACATGTTGCTGTTTTCTATTTGAATTAGTTTGTTAATTTTGTTGTGGGTTATTTTTCTCGGATTACAAGACAAGACAAAAACTGGTCTGCAGAGTCTAAATCAGTTTCTGTTTCTAAGAATCTACGTCACTGCACTCCAGGCATACCTATAGATGCTCAGCCTCTCTCAGCAAATGCTGCAGGGCATGAATGTTGATGGTCCCTGTAGCTCACTGGCTGTACACTCTCTTGCTCTGTCCTCTCATGCGTCCTATTCTGCTTGAACCTTATTTATTGTCAAAGCGTTGCAGCCTGTAAATTGCTGCCACATCTATTACAGTGTCATCATCTAGCAGACGGTCATTGATTGTTTTCAAAATGTCATTCCTATCCATCACTAACGTGCCTATGATGGGAGGTGGTGTAGCCAAGATGTCACCTCTTTCATTGCCCTGAACCCCAACATGAGCAGGACAGTAGATCCATATCAACCTCTGGAGGTTTGAGGCCTCAACAGC
Source organism: Ariolimax columbianus (assembly GCA_036924085.1). Lineage (NCBI taxonomy): Eukaryota > Metazoa > Mollusca > Gastropoda > Stylommatophora > Arionidae > Ariolimax > Ariolimax columbianus. Next base: position 40,800,625 of record JAVGWX010000019.1, on the reverse strand, counting down.
TGCTATCCACTTGGACCTAAGCCATCCCTTCTGTTCTTTCTGAAGTACGGCTTACGCATCTGTCACAATGACTGCCCTTGTTAAAGTAGTATCAGATATCCATCTCAGCGCTGAGGTTACTGCTTCCATCTCCATTCTTAAACTTGAGATTGTTGATATGTATGCCCTACTGCACTCGGCAACAACCTGTCCTCTCACTCTAGCCGAGAAACCCCAGCTCGATGTCCCGTTGAGCCGCACTGATTGTTGGTGTATATGACAGCATCACTTTTCTGCATATTTTCCTTTATCAGCTGATTCACCTTGTGCTCTGCTCTCTCATTGGGCCATTCTCTGCATTCCTTGCCTAAGGTTATGATGACTCTCTGGTACACTATCATTCTATCACCAGTGTGGACCCATTCTTCCCCCTTGGCTATCATCTCAGCTAGGGTGACATGTCTATTTTCTCTGCCTGTGCCATCCATGACGCCCCTCTCTTGATTCTTGATCCCTTGATGTCTGAGATACTACTGTACAGAGGGTGCCGCATGTCTGTGGTGACACGCATATAGGCTTTGACTTGTGCCAGTTTATGTCTGGATGTCATCAACAACAATCCCAACATTAACCGCGTCATCACAATCGGGGTATCTCTAGTGCAGCCCAGAACCAGTCGCATTCTAAATCAGTATGAGGACATTAAGTAGGTTAATTAATAAGTTAAACAGGATTTTGTGTATTTCTAATGATGTATAAGGGTGATGTGTATTTGTAATTAAATACACAATACTCTGTGTTAAAACAGATGATACTGTGCATTTATAATGAGAGATACATGTATGCTGTGGTTTTATAATGAGATCTACCTGATTCTGTGATTTTACAGGTATAAGCAAAGGCCTTATTGGTGTAATTGTCAAGCCAGTCTCAGGTGTCATGGCCTTTGCCAGCAGCTCTCTAGAAGGTATTCGCAGGTAATGGTCAGTATGGTAGAATTCATTCAATATCTAACTTTATCTGATTGACAGAACCTGTCTAAAATAAGCCATTAATGAATGGCTGTATGTGAAGTGCTAATAATGCTTGGCTGTAAATGATAATATATCATCTCTTTAAATCAAATGCATGAATAATATTAAATAATGTTGCACTAGGTCACACTATGAAGTACATTAAAGATGGTCTCATAACACAAGAGTGGCGTGGTTAGTGGTACAGATCTCATACCAAACTTGCATGTGTTCGGATTCACGTAACTGACAAGATTGTACACAAGTGGGATGTGAACCCATGAACAAATTTCTGCTGAAGTCAGAAGCACTGAACCATAAGACACAAAATGCACTACAATGTTTCCATATTAGGAAATAAATTGGAGAGGTTGAACGTGGATAAATGTTCAGGTCAAGATGGTGTTCATCCAAAATTGCTGTTTTAAATTAGAGACATGCTAGTAAATCCATTGGCTATATTATGTTCTCAATCACGAGCATAAGGGATTGGAAAGATGCAGGAGTGATCCCTTTATTCAAAAAGGGCAAAAATCAGATCTAACCAATTATAGACCAGTGAATTTAACGAGCATAGTCTGTAAAGTGTTAGAGTCAAAAATCAAAGAAAACATTGTAATGCATTTAGACAAGTTTAATCTAATCAGAAATAGTCAGCATGGGTTTACTAGAGGGAGATTGTGCTTAACAAATCTATTAGAATTCAAAGAGGAGGTTACTAAAATGATAGAGGGGAATAGCCTTGAATATTATTTATCTCAGTTCAGTTCATCCCGTAACCCATCAGGTCATTGGGGCATATTTGAAGACACTCCCAAAATCTCACGCCATTTTTCTCTGTCTGCCGCCGTCTGTCGTATCTCACCGGGACGAAGGCCTGACCACTCAGTGATGTTGTCCACCCATCTCTTCTTTGGACGTCCTCGCCCTGTTTGTCCTTGGACGTCCTCGCCCTGTTTGTCCTGGTATGGAACCAAAGAGTGTCGTTGGACCTCGCGACGTGCCCGCACCAGGCCATCTTTCACCATTTGATTGTTTTGAACAGATCTTCAAGAGGGCCAATAGCGTTTTCAACTCTGTCGTATTTCTACGTTCGTGACACGATCTTCATATGTAACAATTAGGAGTTTTCTATAGCACCTCATTTCCATTGCATGTATCCTGCCCTGGATATCTGCTGTAATGGTCCAGGCCTCGCAGACATACAGAAATATTGAGATCACCAAACAGCGCATTAGTTTAACTTTTATGCCGAGGGCGAGCCGCTTGTCTTACCTTATAGGTTTCAGCCTAGTCAGCGCCGCTGTTGTTTGTGCTATTCTTGCAATTACCTCTTTACTGATCAATGATCCCAGATATTTGAAATGTTTCACCTCAAGTTTCTGCCCATTTGCCTCTATTACAGATTTAAACCCCTCTGTGTAATTAGTCATGAGCAATCTACCAATCAACTCCTGGAGTTCCCTTTCTGTGCCTGCCAATACATCAATATCATCAGCAAATCGGAAGTTTGTGATAAGCCTGTCACCTATTTTAACCGTGCCAACATGTTCTTTTAAGGTCGTCTCCATTATTCTCTCCAAGAATATATTGAAGAGGGTTGGGGAGAGTATACATCCCTGTCTCACACCCACCGTCGTACGGAATCAATCACCTAGCGTTCCCTCTACTTAGACTGCGCTTGTCGCCTACTCATAAAAGTTTGCAATTAACCTCACAATATTTCTGTTGAACTAATAATGCTTCATTGTTGACCATAGCACCACATGCCACACTCTGTCAAATGAAGGCATGGTAGAGTTGTTGTTGATACTCTGAGTACTTCTCATTTATTAGCCGAAGATTAAATATCTGCTCGATGGTACTCCTTCCTGCTCGAAAGTCTACTTGTTCTTCGGCAATGATAATCTCTGCCTGTGGTTTTAGTCTGTTAAGTATTATTCTCAAGAGAACTTTGCTTGAATTAGACTGATTGTTCAATAGTTCTGACACATTTTTAGGTTTCCTGATTTAGGCAGTGGTATAATTACTGATTTTGTCCAGCTGGTGGGCCACTCTTCTGTCTGCCAAATTTTGTTACAGATGTATGTCAGGGTATCAATTGTTGCCTCACCTCCCACTTGTAGGAGCTCTGCTGGGATATTATCCACACCTACAGCCTTCCCTCTCTTCAGCGTTTTCACGGCTTCATATACTTCTTCCCTTGTTATCGTTTGATTTTCCTCTATCAGACTCACTTCAGGAGACATTGCAATTCTTGGGTCACCTCGACCTTCATGCTTATATAGTTCCGAACAGTACTCTGTCCAGCGCTCACGAATGTCTTGAGTTTCTGTGAGACATTTTCCACTATTGTCCTTGATCTTTGTATTTTGACTTTGTACAGGCCTTAATAAGATCCTTGACCATTTTATATTCCCCCATGGCATCATTTCTTCCTAGATTTTGTTTGATATTTGCACACTGAGTCGTTATCCATTCCACCTTGGCCAACCTTTATGTTTCCATTTATCTTTCTATATTGCTGAATCCCATCTAGTGTTTTCTTTTATCTCTTCATTTGTCCTCTCATGTCACATAAATCCAGTATTTCACTCGCAATCCATGCTTTCCTCTTAATCCTGCACCTACCTAGAACCTCAGATGCTGTGGAGATTAATGCTGAATTCAGGGCTTCAGTCATCGTCTCAACATCTGTCTCTTCGTTAAAAACCAAGAAAGGTGTGAATCTTCCCCCCATCATCGCTCCGAAAGTCTCCACTATATCCGGGTACTTCAACTTCTCCAAGTCAAATCTCAGTCTAGTTATCTCTCTTTTCAGAACTTTCTTTAGTCTGAGATGCATGGTCATCAGCACTAAATCATGGTCGCTCCCTATATCGACCCCTTGGAAACTTCTTGTCCGGGCGCTATTAACGCTAGATCTGAATCTCATTTGGATCAGAATATAGTCTATTTGACTATGTAGCGTATTATTTGGGCTGTGCCACGTCCACTGTCTTGACATTTTATGTGGTCCTAGCGTATTCGTTACTATTAGCTTATGTAATACGCAAATTCCAGGAGTCTCAGTCCTCTATCGTTCGTGGTCACATTTCCATATGCTCCACATGTGCCTTTCCAGTCACGTACCATGTCTTCACCAATTTTGGCATTCCAATCTCCCTGTACCACCAGTATATCATTATTCGGTACCTCGTTTACCAAAGCCTGTAATTCCTCATAGAAACTCTCAACCTCGTAATTTGAGGTAGGTGCATAGCTTTGTATCACCGTGATATTGAAGGGCTTTGCTTGTAGTCGTATACTGAGCAATCAGCTTGATACTGGTCGACAACCCAATACACAGCATGCTGTGTCCTTATGCACCAGCATTCCAACTCCATGTAGGTGTTTGTCAGGTCTTCCGCTATAATAAAACTTTTTATTTTCTAGAATTTGCAAATGCTTTTGATAGAGTACCTCATCAAAGATTATTTAGGAAGTATGTCTGAACCAAACCAGGACGGCATGTTTCACTTCGTCTTCAGTGCTGAAATGCTGACCTCCCAGGAATTCATTTAGGTTCCAAACATGTGGAAATCTGTGGGCTGCAAGGTGAATGTGGCAATACCACATGGAATAGGTAAAGAAGCTGCTAAATAAATTGAAAATTGGTTAATGGGAAGAAGACAGAGAGTTGGCATAAATAAGGAGTACTCTGAGTGGTGTGAAGTAAAAAGTGGAGTGCCATAGGGCTCAGTTTTTGGACCAATTTTGTTTTTGATATATATAAACGATTTGGACAATGATATCAGATCCATGATTGCAAAATTTGCAGATGATGCAAAACTATGCGGTAGTTTCTCATCTAAAGCAGAAGTGGATATACTAAGGTCAGATTTTAAAAAAATTCTAGAACAGTCTGAGAGCTGGCAAATGAGGTTTAATGTAGATAAATGTACAGTTATCCACATGAGTAGATTCAGTATGGAACATAATTACTAAATGGGTGAGAACAGTTTGAAAAGATAGAAGAGGAATGGGATTATAATAGATCATACAGGTAAGGTGAGTGAGCAAGTCCAGGTAGCAGTGAAAAAGGCAAATAGCAATGTTAGGTATGATAAATAGAAATATTAAACATAGGAGCAAGGAAATGATAGTCAAACTGTATAAAGCATTAGTTAGATTTAGTTAGGAGTACTGTGTACAGGTGTGGAGTCGTTATCATATATGAGATACAAACATGCTGGAAAGGATACAAAGAAGAGTGACAAAACTGATAGTGTGACTACAGTTAGGAGAAAAGACTAAAAGAAACTGGCCTACGGTGTCTAGAAAAGAGAAAAATTTGAGAAGACTTAATACAGTTTTATAAGATAATTAAAGAAAAGGATAATATAAATATAACGTTTTTTCAAAATACAGCCACCTATAAGAACAGGAGGTAACATCTACAAACTAACTAAAGAAATGTCCAGATTAGATATTAGGAAATATTTTTTTAGTCGGAGAGTGGTGAATGCTTGGAATACACTGCCACAGGAAATAGTGGAGGCAGGGACAATTGATACATTCAAGAATAGATTGGATGCGCTTAGCTTTTAGAGCAAGGAAATGTAAATTAAACTGGTTGTGTACAGACTCTGCAGAGCCTTCTAAACCGGTATAAAGACATTAAGTAAGTTCATATGAATGGAGAGAAATAATCTTCTATGAACCATCTATATTTGACCAGATATTCTTAGTTTATAGTTATTTGGCAAGACATGTGAATTTCTCTACATTTGTCTTCTCTTCTTCTTCTTCTTCTTTGTTCATTCTCAATCTCCTCCTACCCAGCCCTGAACAGGGCTTCATAAGTAGCAGGATGTAGTCCGGAGAACGGAATGCATTATGTTGCTAGTTTACAGCTTGACTGCGATATTTGCACCTTTTGGTCCAACACATCCATCTTCAGCGGCATTTGTCTTCTCTAAAAGCTAAATCTTGTTTTCAGTGGCAGTGCACTTAGCGATGTACAGCATGGTTGTTATAATACAAAATAGCTGTTCTTGCCATCCCGGAAATTGTTATATAATGGAAATAATAATAATAATAGTAGTTGTCAATCACAAGTGAAGATGGCGACAGCATTAAACATATGTATTCTTCTTCTTTGGCGTTCGTCCTGAAAACAATGTTGTGTTGTAGTTTATAGCAAGGCTGCAAAATCTGCACCTTTCGGTCGGACACATCCAATTTCAGCTGGCTTTTTTGCGTAGCGGGTTTGTCTTCCCACTGTGATCCCTATTCTCTTAGCCAAACTACACTAGTGCAGCCAGTTTCCAGGGCTGTCACTTGGAGGTGGAATATGGTCTTGGTCAGCTCTGGTTCACTGATCCTGATGCCAGCAGCCAGCTAGAGACATATGTATTCCAATGTAACTGCAAATAACTGTACAGTCCTGCATAAGGGACTCACATGGATGGTTTCAGTAATTGAGCCATCTTGTATTCTGTCCTTTCATACAGCTCACTTAAATATATACTGCAGCAATAGTGTGTGATAGCAGTGTGCCAGGTTAAACAGTTCAGAGCAAGCAGCTCCTAGGACGTGACGTCAATGTTTAGAGACACTCTATCAGATAGTCTTTGTCTTTGCATTATTTCTTATACCCCCACACACGCATACACATACACACAAAAAGAGAGACAAGAGCGACCACTTGTTTGACCTGGGGTTATAAAGGAAAACAACTAAAATATCATGAACATAATGATAAACACACAGGCATACTTAGCCCAGTATCAACACAAAAAATGACAGCACAATACAAAAAAGCCTTTCTTGATTACAAGAGATTAAATATGTTCAATTAAACTTGTTGATAACTTGTGTTTTGGTTTTGATTAAGTGCACTTTTATATATATATATATATATATATATATATATATATATATATATATATATATATATATATATATATATATATATATATATATATATATATATATATATATACCATGGGCGTTCAATTCAAACAGGGACTTTTTGTTCTGGTTCTTCTTCATCTTCGTTCATCCTCAGATCAAGGTCCCGGCTTTTCTTACAAAGGACACCGTTGTTTGTAAGGCTGTTTCATCTCCATACAGCTTCTGTCTCATATCTGTCTCAAGAGGCCAGTATTGTTCTCTTTCTTCCTGCATGAGCATACAGCTTTGCAGGAACTGTTCCACGGTCATGATATGCTCCCCACATGGACACTTTTCATCTGTCCCAATCCTCATTTTCTTGTAAAGATGTGAACCCTTGAGGCTGTTATGCCCAGTTCTCAGTCTGAAGACAATGACTTTCTGTTCTCTAGTTAAGTTAAAGTAGCTGTTTTCTTTTCGTAAGTCGGGGTGTTGATCAGCTCATTTTACCCTGAAGTTGGCTTTAATTATGGTGTTCTAGTTCTATTGAATTTGTTTATATCGTGCTGGAGCTACTATCATTAGTTAGGGGCACTGTCCTATTACTGCTAGGTGGGCCACTTACCATGTGGCAGATAAATAAAAATGCCAGACAACACTGTTAGTGCTTGCATGGAACAGCAAGTTGTGATGAAGTTTCTTGTGAAAGACTGTGGAAATATTACATACATATATATATATATATATTAGAATCACAGATGTCAAACAAGAAATCCGTCACTTGCGACCACCACGTATGATGAGCCATGATGGAGTTATCCACCCATTTATCTACAAAGAGGCTGAGGGCTACAACCTGTTGCTGGACACAGACAAGGGCACATATGGGGACACAGATAGCTACATCACTCATGCCATGGTCAAGACTGATGGCAAGATTATATTTCTCATCACAGACAAGTCAGTTTCTGTTCATATTGTTGATATACATTAAATGTAATAATGTCCAACGCTTTATTTTCAACTGTATTATTATCTTCTTCTTCTGCATTCATCCTGAAAAGGACATTGTGTCGTAGTTTACAGCAGGCTGCGATATCTGTGCATTTCTGCGCAACATCTTTGATTTCAAGAGGCTTTTTTGGGCAGCAGGTTTGCCTTCCCACTGCAATTGCTTTTTTCTTAGCCAGATTACACTAGAGCAGCCTGCTTACAGAGCCACTGCTTGGAGGCACAGTAGTGTCCTTAGCCAGATTACACTAGAGCAGCCTGCTTACAGAGCCACTGCTTGGGGGCACAGTAGTGTCCTTAGCCAGGTTACACTAGAGCAGCCTGCTTACAGAGCCACTGCTTGGAGGCACAGTAGTGTCCTATTCAGCTCTTATTGGCTAACCTTGATGCAAGCAGCATGTTTGGTCCCACTATATTATCTCTACTAGTAATACCATTTTTTCAAAGTGAATGAAATATGCCAGGAAGCACAGTATTATTTTGAGCTGACAATTATTTCTACTGCTTCTTCTTGCACCTTATTTACTTATCACTCTCTACAAAATTTAGGATAACAGCTGACACCAGTACAGAAAGCGCCCGTATTAAAGCACTGACATGTGCTCTTGTGGTCTCTAGCTATTTATTTTACCTGATGAGGTTGCTAGCTCCATACACAATGTTACTTAATTGTCTTTTATGTCAGGGGAGGTTTAGTTGTATGTACGAGGCGTGTTCAAATAAAACCGGACTTTACTGCACCAACTGAACATACGCACGATATGCACAATACGCATGATGTCATTTTGGGTGTAAATAACACAAACCAGCTGTCAAGTTTGCAAAGTTTCATTATCCTCCGACTCATAGTTTACTCAGCAGAGCATTGAAAACAGGGCAGGTGTGATATGAAATCCATCCAGAGTTGATCAGTGAGCAGTGATTTGGTTTCTAAAAGCTGAAGGATGTCGACCAGTTGGCATTCATTGCAGAATACAGGCAGTGTATGGTGACAAAAGTGTGTCAAAGACAACAGTGAAGAACTGGACAACAATGTGACTTGAGTTAACGAAAGATCTTCTGGGGCCAGGTCATATGTTCACTTGGTGCAGTTAGGTCCGGTTTCATTCGAACACGCCTCGTAGTTGGCTATTATTTCTATCCCAGTATGAGGCCTCAAAAACTACATAGGGATATGAAAGATATTTGGTCTGTCTCACATGAATATGAAAGATATTTAGTCTGTTTCAGAAAGATATGAAAGATATTTGGTCTGTTTCAAAAAGATATAAAAAATAGTTGGTCCGTCTCACAGGGATACGAAAGATATTTGGTCTGTCTCAATGGAATGTGAAAGATATTTGGTCTGTCTGACAAGGATATGATAGATATTTGGTCTGTCTCACAGGGATATGTATGATATTTGGTCTGATCAAAAAGATATGAAAGATATTTGGTCTGTCTCAGAGGGATACATGAATGTTAAAGCATAAGATAATTAGAGATGTTTGAGGACATGATACATGAAAGCATTTTTTATTAGAGATGTTTGGGGATCTCATACATGAATGTGAAAGCCATTTGTGATTATTTATTCATGTTTGAGGACATGATTCATTAATGAGAAAGCATTATATGATTAGACATGTTTGAGGACATGAGATTTCAGGACATACTAGGGGCTTGTCATGTCTTTACCCTGACTATGAAGGAGTTGGAGGAGAAAGTTGAAATTTGGCACATATGTAGATCATTAAATTTGTACTGGACTTGAGAATTATAAATTTCCCTCCTCAACGGATTCAACTTGTATGGTGCATGGCGCAACACGTCTTATTGATAGGATCTGATACGCTAACGGTTTGTCAGAGCAATGGAGAAATCAGAGGCCATAACTGTGATAAAATTCTTGATATTGCAGGGAAAAACACCTACAGAAATACACAGGGAGATGGAACCAGTGTTAGAGGAATTCTGTCCTTCATATGCTTCTGTAAAAAAAACTGGTGTAGGCAGTTTAAGTGTGGCCGTTCCCATGTTGCTGATCTTCCAAGATGAGGAAGACCATCCTCAGAGTGCAGCTAAGAAAATGCTGCAAGAGTGAAGAAAATCATTACCAGGATAGGAAAATGACAATTGCAGAGATATCTAGGTCAGGAAAACTGAATGAAAGTACAGTTTTTATCATTTTACACAACAGACTGAACATGAGAAAAGTGTGTGCCCTCTGGGTCCTGCGTCTGCTGACATGTGAACAGAAACAAACGAGGGTTGATTGCTATGACCAGTTGCTCAAAATGTGTCGGTCGAAAAACATGTTGCCGACCATGGTGACAGTGACCATGAGACTTGGGTTCACCATTTTTACCTAGAATCCAAAATTTCCAACATGCAGTGGAAAACCCCGGGCTCATCAACTCATGTCAAGCCAAGAGCACAGAAATCTGCAAGAAAAGTGATGCTGACTGTTTTTTGGGACGTCAAAGGTGTCATATTGAAAGATTACCTGCCTCATGGCAACACGGTTAATGGGCAATATTATGCAGATCTCCTTACCAAACTAAGAAAGACTGTGACCAGAGAACGAGGGATAGTGCGCACTCTAATTCTGCCTTTGCTTCAAGACAACACGCCCTCCCATAAAGCAAGGCTTGTGCTGTAAACAGCCAACGATTTGAATATTGAAATTCTTTCACACCCAATATATTCTCCGGGTTTAGCTCCATCAGACTTTTTTCTTTTCCCAAAACTTAAAAAAAGAACTGAAAGGAAATCATGTTGACAGTGACGAAGATGTGACACTGGCTTGTGATAACTGGTTTAGTTCGAAAAATAGATTACTTTATTCTGAAGATCTTTTCAAGGTCACGTGGAAATGTATAAATTCAAGTGGTGGCTACATCTAGAAGAAATAAGCACTGTGCCAAGTTTCAACTTTCTCCTCCTACTTCTTCATGGTCAGGGTAAAGACTTATGACAAACCCCTTGTAGAAGAAATTTAGAGAAATGAGAAAAAGCACCTGATGGAAATCCCCAAAAATGAATCCCAGAAATGCTTCCAGCAGTTGGAGCACCAGTGGGAGATGTGTGTTAAATCAGAAGGGACCTATTTTCAAAGGGCATTAGGTTTTAACTAAAGAAGTGTTTGGGTTTGTTGTTCCAGCTTAAGGTGAGAAGTTTTTGATGACCCATTCTTCTTCTTCATTCATTCTCAATCTCGTTACCAAGCCCTGAATAGAGTATTGCAAGTAGCAGGATGTAGTCCGGAGAACGGAATGCATTGTGTCGCTAGTTTACAGCTTGACTGCAATATTTGCACCTTTTGGTCCAACACATTTGTCTTCGGCAGCTAATTAGCCCTTATACATTCCGGTGGGCCGGTGTGTGTAATGGTGATGATAGAAAAATATGTGTATTCAAATATTATTACTATTTTGTTGCACTGAAACTCTTCTTCATTTGTTGGCTGTGAGTCCTGGCAAGGCCAGCATTATTGTGTTTGCATGTTACCCCTTCACCGAAGTGGTACTTTGGTTTAAAGGAATATGCCCATGTAACCTTCCAAGCATGTCATAAAAGATTACTAAACAGAGTTGTAAAACCACTGATGTTGAAATCACCACTGCAAATGCTGTGATACAGGCTTCCTGTGTGAGGGTCATCTGTACTGGGGGCCCTATACTTCACTTGGAGCGAATAGACCAATCAATGATCATGTTACCCCTTGAAAGACATCTTATAGAAATTCTTGTGTATCACTCTCAACAATTGCTGTTTAGCTTGCTTTACTGTGTTTTTATGAATTGTATCCTATGCCAGCATCAGGCAGAGGAAGTCTCTGTGCTGTTAATAGCAGCACAGCACTCTTTAAAATGTGTCTTTCTCTCAGGAGAATTATGCTAATCAAACGTGGCGACATCTTTGGTCAGTGGAATACAGAGTGGGTCTTTTCCTATGAAGACCTGGCGTGTCCTCCAGAAGAAACTAGCAGTGGCATTGAGATTGTTCTGAAGGTAGGAGATCTACAGATGTGATGTAGTTTGGCTTAGGCTTGGGAGAAAACAATATTAGAAAGATAGATAAGGAAAGAGACCTAGGGGTTATAATAGATCATACAGGAAAGGTGAGTGAGCAAGTTAAGGTAGCAGTGAAAAAGGCAAATGCAATGTTAGGTATGATAAAAAGAAATATTAAACATAGGAGCAAGGAAGTGATCGTCAAACTGTATAAAGCTTTAGTTAGACCTAGATTGGAGTACTGTGTACAGGTGTGGAGTCCTTATCATAGAGGGGACATAAACATGCTAGAAAGAATACAAAAATGAGCGACAAAGATGATAGTGGGATTCCAGAATTACAGTTATGAGGAACGACTCAGAAAAACCGGCCTACAGTGTCTCGAAGAGAGAAGAATTCGTGGTGACTTAATACAGGTTTATAAGATGATCAGAGGAATCGATAAATTAGACTATAACAAGTTTTTTTAAATACAGCCACCTAAAATAACATGAGGGCATAGCTACAAGCTGACTAAAGAGAGGTCCAGGTTAGATATTAGGAAATATTTTTTTAGTCAGAGAGTGGTGTCTGCTTGGAATGCATTGCCAGGGGAGGTAGTGGAGGCAGGGACAGTTAATGCATTTAAGAATAAACTGGATGCGCATAGCTTTTAGAGCAAGGTGATGTAAATGTAACTGGTTGTATACAGACTCTGCAGGGTCTTCTAAACCAGTATAAAGACGTTAAGTTAAGTTAAGGTTATCTATGGTTCTCCACAGTATAAAGCAGGGGGGACAACCCTGAGGATCACATGAAGTCAGGATAATAGCATTTGGGCTACATGGGGTAAGATTAATAGCATGTGGGCTATATGAAATCAGTTTAATAACATATGGGTTACATAAGGCCAGGGGACTCAACGGTCTTGAGGTAAGGTGTCTGCCTAGGGTTCCGGAGGTCTCGTGTTTGAATCACGGTGAAGACCGGGATTTTTTTCACGTGGATCGCTGGTAAAAATTCCTCTGATCTCTGGGTAGTGAGATCAACTCCCGTGTTCAGTGTCGAGCACATTAAAAATTCTTTGGCAGTTGGAAATCGAAAAGAGTAGGCTTAATGGCCGCTGCCTGGATAAAATTCAAGTTAAAAATCTACCAAGGTATTTGTACCTTTCCCCAGGTGGTTTGTTAAGAGCAGCTACAGATGACGTCTAACTGGCCGCGGGTTTACTTAGCTTTAGATGGACTCGCACATCGATAAAAAGCACCCTCCAAAAAACTGGTTGTATACAGACCCTGTAGAGTCTTTTAAACCAATATAAAAACATTAAGTTTAAGGTTAATAACAAAAGTTACATAAGGTCAGTTTAGTAATATATGGGCTACATGAGGACAGGTTAATAATATGCTGGCTACATGAAGTCAGGTTAAAAGCATATGGGCTACATTCAGTCAGGTTACTAGCATATAGCTACATAAATTCATGTTAATAGCATATGTGCTACATGAATTCACGTTAATAGCATATGGGCTACATGAATTCACGTTAATAGCATATGGGCTACAGTAAGTCATATTAAAGGATATTGGCTACATTAAGTCAAGTTAATATTATATGGGCTACATTGTCAGTTTAAAAGCATGTGAGCTACATGAAGTGAGGTTAATAGCATTTGGGCTACATGAAGTGAGGTTAATAGCATTTGGGCTACATACATAAGTTAATATTAAAATGGGCTACATGAAGACAATTCTAATTGACTAATTTATGTTGTGTGTGAGGGTTGTATGAGAGAAGGTTGCATCAGATGGTTGTGTGTGAGGGTTGTATGAGAGAAGGTTGCATCAGATGGTTGTGTGTGAGGGTTGTATGAGAGAAGGTTGCATCAGATGGTTGTGTATGTGGATTGTATTAGAAGGATTTTTCAGGTAAGTGCCTTACCTCTCTACCACAACGACCCCCATTGTTGTAACCTGCTTGGGTTCAAAATTGCAAGATATCGAGCCACACATTCTAATATTTTCAGAAATGTTTGTGCTCTAGATAGTTACAATTACAGTTACTTGATTTGACAAATACGTGTTCGAAAAGTATCCGCTCTTTATTTATTCCGCGGAAATAAATGAAGCATGGGTGCTGTCCTTCAACAGGGAAGTATAGGGGACTGCCATGCACATGCATTCATTTTTTTACACCCACATTTTCTGCCAGTCGCTGGCAGTTGATGACCATGGCTGCCCTGACCAAACTGAGCTGAAATCCAAGTTGAGTTTAATGTATGCACTTATCACCTCTGTGTACCTTTACGCGCACGAAACTTGGACTCTTGAGCGAAGAATTTGTGCAATAGAGATGAGATGTCTGCGTTGAATTCTCTGCATTTCGTATCTAGACCACGTCACGAATAAAGCAGTTTGTGACATCGTTAAGAGATAGGTCGGCCAATATAAAGACCTACTGATTTTGGTAAAAGCACGCAAGCTCACATGGTATGGGCATGTTTCAAGATTGTCTGGGTTGACCAAGACTATTCTGCAAGGTACTGTTACTGTGCCTGGGAAGCGTAAGATAGGGAGGCAGAAAATGGGAAGACAACATCAGAGAGTGGACGGAAATGTCCATAGCTAGAACAAATATCCTGGTACAAAACTAAGTGGAGTAGCGAGAATTGGTTCAAAATATCTAGTATTGGTGCCTCAATGACCTTTCAAGTTACGGGACTGATGATGATGATGATGATGGTAGTGAGCACCAGTCTGGTTTTCATTCACCAGGTGTGCAGCAATGTCAAAGTCATGTTGACCATTTTGTCATGTTTACCATTTTCTTTGAATCTCGTGGCGTGGTGCATCACAAGTCCGCACCACAAGATCAAAACATTACCATAGAGTACTACCTGGAGGTCATCCGTCACTTTTGTGATGCTGTTCGACACTAACAGCAGGACCTTTGGACAATGGGAACTTGACAGCTCCATCATGACGATGTGCCCACACGTTATTCGCATCTGATTCAGACTTTCTTATCCAAACACAACATTCCTCTGGTTTGTCAGGCTCCATAATTTCTTGATATGGCTCCTTGCAATTTATGGATGTTCTCCAAGTTGAAAATTCCACTGAAAGGGACTCAATTTTGGTCACAAGAAGACATAATGTGAAATGTGACAACCCAGCTGTACTCCATTCCCTAATAGACCTTCCCGAATTGCTTCCAACAATGGCAGGACCACTTGGAGAAGTGTGTGGTGTCCTAGGAAGGGTACTTTGAAGGTATTAGGGTTTCAAACCTCCAGATGAGCCATTGTATTATTCTGGCCCAAAGATATGATATTCTTTGAACACATCTTGTATATAGTTCTGTCTATCGTTTCATTCAGTGCAAGTTTTGTGTGTGTGGTCCTCATATTATTTGTATTAGTCTGGCCTATGGACTTACAACTTTGGAAGTAGACATATGTGTAACAGTGCTAGCTGACACTCAATTACTTGCACAACTGCCTCAACCTGACCGGTTGTGCAAAGGGCGTCTGCGTTGGGAAGAATGGATGAAATTAGCTGAGAATTTCCTGCAGCCTTTCCACATGATTGTCCCACTTGTGAAAGCGTTGTCCAGCTGAATCCGGTTGATGTGGTGTCGGAGGTTAAGGTTTTGATCAGTGAAAATTCCAATGATGATGTCATTATCTACACAGATGGATCCGTCATCCGTGGGTTGAGGAGCGCATGGGCCTTCACGACTCAGGGAGGTGGGAAAACAATCAATAAGGAGTCTGGGGCTTTTGCGGTAACCATAAGCAGTCTGACCATGACTGTTACGAAGGCGATGGTCTGACTTGAAACAATGAGTGGCACACATGTGTGCATCCTCAGTGATTCAATGAGGGTGCTCATGAAGGTGGAATCAGGTTGCGCACGGTGCCAGTGGTTGAGTCGGTAGGGTAGTCAAGGTTGTAGAGAGTGTCATTCATACTCATTCCGGGACAGCAACATTTGCCACTGGGAGACGCTACAGCAACTTCAGTGCCAAAGCCAGTGCCCTGAGACAAGCAGCTGAAACCCTTATAGACCATAAGGAGCAGACAGAAAAGCAAGTGGTCATTTTCACAGACACCCTTGCAGTGTTAGTGGGGCTCAAGAACCAGCACAAAAATGAACTTGGTGCTCTGGCAGACTCGCTCGAACGTCTGTCCCAGTGCTTCAAAAAAAGCACACTCCAGTGGATACCAGCCCACTGCAGCATTCCAGGCAAAAAGGAGGCGGACAGACTTGCCAGAGAGAGAGGAATGCTACAACAGACTGATATAGAAATCAGATACAATGAGACCAAAGCATTTATCAGGGCAATGTACAGTGCAAAATAGAAAAAAGACAACCCTGGCCACATAGAAAACGATGCCTACCATCAACTCTCCAGGCGAGACCAGGTGAAAATTCTCCTGCTACGCACAGGGCAGAACACTTAGATGTCATCTGTACAAGTTCAAGATTGGCACTACATACCTTTGTGCCTGCGGCACAGCCCCATGAAGGCAGAACATATTTTGCAGTCCTGTCCACTGTATACCGACAAAATAATTAGCATTTGGCAACAACCAGTGTCTTTCCACTAAAGGTGTACAGAGCCTTGAGTCGACTGCTGCCTTCGTTAGAGTCATTGAAGTTGAGGTCTGAAGAAGAAATTCTGGGACATGCAGGTGTCAAAGGGAACAAGCGAGCTGATAGGATGGCAAGTACAGCTATAGTAGAGGGCGGAAGATCAATGGACCGAGTCGATATCCTAAACACTGTTAGAGAAATTGGCTGGAAGGAAGATTCGGAAGTGGTTCAAGAATCTACGTCCTTGGCGCGACTGGTTGAATTGAGTGTGAAACGAGGGGCGGTGAGGAAGGAACACCACACAGGTATCCAAAGAAGACTGGTTAACCAGCACAGGACTGAAATGGTCAGTCATCATGTTCTGGCAGACATACTGAGGATGAGATCTGAGCTCGTATGGACTTTTCCTGAGTGCGATGAAGTTGATCCCCGACTATCTAACTAACTCAATTATTTGCAGCTGTCAGTCGCCAGTCACACTAAGCATCTGAACCTGTTGACCAAATTTCAAAAAACTTAAAGTGCTTCCAGTCTGCTCCGGGAAAGCTGCACAGCAAACCAAACATCACCATACACAACCAACATCTCCAGGCATTCAATAGCGTCATCTACCTAGGCAGTACCCTCACCAGAGAAGGAAATATTTATTGATTCTCAATTAAACAAAAGTATTACAAAAGCAAGCGTTGCATTTTAGAGAATACAGTGAATATCTGGAACTGACAAGACATCAATGTCATCACCAAGGTAAAAGTGTATTGTGTTGAAGTGCTTACCACGACTCCTCTGCATGTCTGTGAAACATGGACAATTAGCAGACATGCCAAACAACCAAATCATTTCTAGATTAGCTAATCATTTCTAGATTAGCTAATCATTTCTAGATTAGCTGTCTCAGCATTCTGCTCAGAATTAGATGGCAGGACAAAGTAGCTAACTGAAATATCAATAAGTCAAACATTAGCATCCATACGCTTTTGGAAAAGCTGAGATAAGATGGATTATGTTGTTCACGTGCCCAATGAGTGTCTCCCCAAGAAACTGCTGAAGGAGCAGACAGATGCTCGTGAGGTGGACAGAAGAAATGCTAGTGACTCTCTGAGGATTAGATGCTTGCACAGAACTGCCTGGCACACTAATATCACACATGGTGTTCAGATGGCTGAATGAAATATCATTGCTGAGAGAAGGTGAGCTGCATGATGACCCAACAGCTGGTTCCTGACATGTGTGTCCTAAGTGCAGCACATTGAACTTTACAGTCAAATGAGACCACATCTCTGAGCACAAGCCTGATGCCGTTGACATCTTTGCTTACAATAGACAACTATTACAATTATTATTGCCTGTTGACCTTGTACAGAGTGTCCCACTCGCTAATGGCCCCTGGTTTTCCATTGTAACTTTTAAACCAATGAATTAATTCAATAACATTTTATTTGGGGATGGCTTGGCCTAGTGGAGTGACACGGCTCACAATCTGAAGGTGCTTGGTTCGATCCCCATCATAGCACCTGCCGTTACTCCAGGGAAGTGAATCCTTAGAAAATGCAGGAGGAAGCAGACCCTTACATAAAATGCATCCTGAAGATGGATGCACTGGGCCAACAGGCGCAAAATAAAAACATAGTGCAACGCGCATTGCCTTTGGGAATAGAGAAATAAGAAGAACGCAAAGAAAAAACAATATCAAATAAAATTTGACATACCTTGGTGTGTTTTGAAACATACTGAGCTGATAGCAAATTTTGAAAGTAGCCGTCATTAGCATTAAGCCAGGTCTGCACACACTTCACCATGTTGCGGAAGGTATTCAAAGGTTAAAGGCATGGGCTTGACTTCATCGCCGCGTGTCTTCCCATATGGCTTGGCCTTTCTCTACAGAATAGTATCTTGCCTGTCCAGAGCATCACACAAAGTACAAACTCCTTGGCCCCGGTGATGAACCCAGGGATCTCCTGAAAACTTGCCATCTTGACCCGACCATCGCAGCTCGAATTCGAACCCCGACCATCTGAACACGAGGCAAACGACTTGACCACTTCCCCTCAAAGCCCTGGAATGTATTCAACAACACCTCGCAGACTCAATTTCCCGCCGAATGATTTCTCACGTTCCACTTCACCACTCACATATACTTCCGTTAACATGCTTCTCACACCAAGGTATGCCCTTGTCAAATTTGATTGAACTACATTGGTTTAAAGGTTAAAAGGAAAAACAAGTGGACGGTAGCGAGTAGTACACCCTTTTGTTAAAACTGGCTTGACATTTCATCTACAGGACAATTGCAAGAAGGTTATCAAGGGTGGTAATTTCAAGCGACTGGTACCTATTGCTACCCCTGAAGAAGCACACGTGAGATCTACCTTCCTTTATTGTCTTTACCTCCTGTTTCTTCTCATGCTTTCCTCCACTGTTACTGTTTGAGATCCATAACTATTTTGCTGGTCTTTTATTGACTTGTTTGTGTTAAGCATTGTGGAAGAATGGATACATTAGTAGCCTCTTACAGCAAGACTGACTTAGTATGTAACCTAGTTAGCTCTTGCTCCCGTCTACCCAACTGTTAATGGGTATGGGATAGTTACAGAAGGCAAGGTATCAAGGTAGAACACTGATCACATCGACTAACCAAGTATATAACCTAGTTAGGTTATGCTCCAGTTTACTCAACTGGAAATTGGAAGGTGAGAGCTAGGTAAAGCAAGGCAAGACATCCAGGTAGGGCAATGGTAACATTAAGACTGACCCATTGTATAACCTAGTTAGGTTGTACACCAGTCTACCCAACTGTAAATGGGTTTGGGATAGTTACAGAAGGCAAGGCATCAAGGTAGGACACTGGTCACATAATCAAGACTGACCCATTGTATAACCTAGTTAGGTTGTACACCAGTCTACCCAACTGTAAATGGGTTTGGGATAGTTACAGAAGGCAAGGCATCAAGGTAGGACACTGGTCACATAATCAAGACTGACCCATTGTATAACCTAGTTAGGTTGTACACCAGTCTACCGAACTGTAAATGGGTTTGGGATAGTTACAGAAGGCAAGCCATCAAGGTAGGACACTGGTCACATAATCAAGACTGACCTCATATATAATCTAGTAATGGCATGCACCAGTCTGTAAATCGGTATGTGAGAGTTAGAGAAGGCAAGGCATTGAGAGAGCACTGAACACATCACAAAAGCTGAGACATTATACAATGAAGTCTTTAACAATTCATTCCTCATTGGCAGGATCTGTTATATGATGTTATATGACAACTATATGACAATTAAATGACCACTAGATGACAACCACATGACAACTTTATGACCCCCATATGACCACTGTTCATTCATTCATAGGCGTCTCAGTCTTTGCAGACTATAGACGTGGTACCCTGGGAGTAACCTCTCAGGGCGCAAGCCTGGACGCTGAATATGGAGACCCTGGGCTGCCCAAACTGCAGGATCCCCCTCTCGGCCTCGCTGGTGTAATCCAAAGGAATGCAAAGCATGACAATTTTGCACCAGCTCAGCCGCAGGAGCTGCTGGAATGAGTTCACAATTTTCAAACCCTCCGCCGTAGGTGTTACCACTCCGGATTTTCTGACTGGGTTTACTCCCGTAGCCCTACCTCTCCCGAGGTTTCCACAAGGCAGTGAAGTCGTTGCCTGCAGATGCTAGTTACTTGAGACATCCAATGATACTCTCATTACCCCAAGCCTAGCCAGCACTCTCTGGAACTTGTGGGTTTCTTCTTCTTCTTCGTCGTACGCTGTCAGACGTCAACCTGTATTTTTTTCGAAAAAAGCAGTGGTCATCCTGAGGCTGTCGACACTGCCATAGAGCTTGTCTTGTGTTGGCACTGGTGATGGCCACATCTGCTTTCTCTGATCCTCGTATGTCGGGCAGTTTTGCAGCAAATGTTCAGCCGTCATTTTCCCGGTACCACACGAGGATTCGTCAGTGCCACCGATCTTCAATTTGTTGAATAGGTGGTACCTCAGTCTATTGTGGCCAGTGCCAAGTCTGAAGACCACGACCTGCTCTCTTCTGTTCAACTGGTAATAGGCATCGTTTTTTATGTAGCGAGTATGTTCTGTTTCCCATTTGGTCATGTATCTAGCTCTAATAAGCCTTTTTGACTCTTCGTACGTCACACTAGTATCTGGTTGTGGTAGTCTTGCACCTTCTTTTGCCAGTCTGTCTGCTTCCTCGTTGCCTTGGATGTTACAGTGGGATGGAACCCACTGTACCACTACTCTTTTTGGTGCGGACTGCTGGCATAGTTGACAGAGTACTGCTGTTAAATCATTAGAACTTGTGGGTTTAAAATCAGAGTTTCTCCTCTCCTAGGCGAACTGGCTGAACATGCTAACAAGCTTCGTCTACCCGGGTTTAGAGTCAGAGTTTACCTTCTCTTAGATTGGTTGGCAACCAATTGTGCCCAATCAACCAGCCCAGCTATACCACCGGGTACTCGGCCGCGCCCCACAGCAGGCTCTGTAAGAAACAGGGGGCCCCTCATGAAAGGCGGGTAGCGAGGTCTGAGCTGGATATCCCGCTCATTAAAGTGAAGCGTCTGATATAGCCTCTCCTTTCGAGGTGTAGAGATCGCCGCTGGATTCACTGTTCGGCTTGCTATTTAGGAGTGTCCATACCAATGGCCTCTCCGGCATTGTTGTGTCCCCAGCAGCACCTTCATGACCACTGTAAGATAACTATATTACCACTATAGGACAACTATATGATCACTATAGGACAACTATATGACCACTATAGGACAACTATATGATCACTATAGGACAACTATATGATCACTATAGGACAACTATATGACCACTATAGGACAACTATATGATCACTATAGGACAACTATATGATCACCATAGGACAACTATATGACCACTATAGGACAACTATATGATCACTATAGGACAACTATATGATCACTATAGGACAACTATATGACCACTATAGGACAACTATATGACCACTATAGGACAACTATATGACCACTATAGGACAACTATAGGACAACTATATGATCACTATAGGACAACTATATGACCACTATAGGACAACTATATGATCACTATAGGACAACTATATGATCACTATAGGACAACTATATGACCACTGTAGGACAACTATATGACCACTGTATGATCACCATATGACCACTGTTAGCTTGATACATTGTTGATATCAACAACTAATTTTATTTAATTGCGTTGTGCAGATGTGTGCCTGAATTCGCATCTTAATCTTCATATGTGCACGCACACACACACACACACAGCTCACAACCACCATGCACACCCCCCTGCCCTCTGTTGGACTGCCTTGATCATTTGACTTCTTCTTTGTATATTTGACTTCTTCTTTGTATATTTGACTTCTTATTTGTATACGGCCATCTGTAGTTTTGTTGTTCCCGTTTGCTGGGAAGTAACTTTACCTGTTTTGTCCAAACTTAGGAAGCCACTATAAGAATTGCAGAGGTCGTGCATGGTAAACAAGCTGCCAGGGTAATCGCCACATGATAGCTGAACAGAGCGCTGCTCACAAGCCTGCCTATCGACTTCTATGAGTAATACATCACTTATTCTCTTTCGGCTCATATCCACCAGTGTATGGTTGGTCATACACACTTTTGTATGTGTTGTTTTCCTTTTAATGGTTTTGTTATTTTAAATGATTGAACAGTACTTTGTTTTCAAATTCTATGTGCCTCAGTACTTTTTTTATGCAGACTTCAACCATTTGTGTTGGCTAGCAATTAAAATAGCACTCTTATGATATATTCCTTACAAGAATTGAAAATAGTTCTGGCAGTTATTTATCTGCTCAATAGAAAGTAGCCTACAGGTTTGTAACATCTCACTTTACATATTTCAAGAAACCTGACGTTAATTTAAGACATTTTTATATGTTGTGAGGCATACATTTATGTCCCATTATTTCACACCTTAGACCACCCTTCCCCACAAAAAATAGTAATTTACAGCCATGTATTTGAACATGTATTGCGTATTTTATCCTTGTAAGGTTTTCATGAGTCTGGGTTTTCATCTGGTCAAGTTAGCAGGAATGAAATACATAAAGTAAACAAAACAGAAAATCTTGTTATTAGACGTATACACAGACATGTGAAAAGCAGCAAGAAAACAGAAACTGACATCACAGCAGACGCAACAATAAAAGTGTGGTTTTGTTGAGAATGATCAATGGACCAATGAGACAATGATAATCCAAACACTTGAATGATTTGAAAATCACAGAATTCACTCTTGTAGCAGGGACAAGTTTCAAAGATCACTACTTGTTGATTGTGTTTTGTACTTTTTTATATTTAATTATATTTGATTGCACCAGAGGTTTGACTGTCACGTGAGACTGACTTTATTTATATGCCAATTACATCACACCTAAGTCCACACAGCTGTAAATGGGTACCTGACTGTTAGGGAAGTCATGACAGCTAGGGAGAGAGCTAGTCACTCCTCCTCAGATTAGCTGAGACCTCGAACAATGAATCTGCTATGGGACTCATAAATATATATAAAATACCCTAATTCTCACCATTTCTATGTCGGTCACAAAACCATTTCATTGGTTCACCATTTCTATGTCGGTCACAAAACCATTTCATTGGTTCATCATTTCTATGTCGGTCACAAAACCATTTCATTGGTTCATCATTTCTATGTCGGTCACAATACCATTTCATTGGTTCATCATTTCTATGTCGGTCACAATACCATTTCATTGGTTCATCATTTCTATGTCGGTCACAATACCATTTCATTGGTTCACCATTTCTATGTCGGTCACAATACCATTTCATTGGTTCACCATTTCTATGTCGGTCACAATACCATTTCATTGGTTCACCATTTCTATGTCGGTCACAATACCATTTCATTGGTTCATCATTTCTATGTGGGTCACAAAACCATTTCATTGGTTCATCATTTCCATGACATCAAGAATGTTACTTTAGCTTAGATTTGTGACACCGAAAACTGTTCATAACCACTGTTTGTATTTTGTTTTTACATAGGTTGACCTTCATTCGATAACTATTTTTAGACTGAGAATACTGAACCTAAAAATCAATGCACTATCATGACAATTTTGTCATCAACGCTCTAATAAATTTTAATTTAAAATATTTTTTTTAATATATTAATATTTGACACAGAAATATTTCTTAGTATTTTTTTGAGTCTGTAAATTGGGCAACACAAAAGTAAGTGAGAGTGATATGTGAATCTAATAATTGAGTGTTAATATTATCAATTTTAGATTAATCCAGCACTTCATTTTGTACTGTTTATTTTTGAAGTACGAGGAACAGTCATTAAGTAACAGTAATTTTATGAATATATATATCTATGAATATATAAGTTTTGCATTGTCTCAGTTACCTCATCAGGTGCCTTGGGACCAATGTGCTACACACTTTCCTATTACCAAGGTCATCATGGACAATTTTGTATGCAGCGCCATGACTATGTTGAAATCTATGACTATTTCATCATTAGTGACTCACCTGTTGCCACGGACTAACTGGTTGGTCTGCTGTTTCACTGTGACAGTTCCCGCGCTTGCTGGTCTCACATGTCGCAGTTCATCAACGGCATTTTGTCATCCATTTTGAAATATTTCTGGCCATTCATACACTCTCCTCTAACTCAAACATCTGTCTGCACACTGAACATTCATTCTTCTGTAGATTTCAGAAGGTTTCACACCTTCTGACCACAAAAAAACCATTAACACCTCATTGTTCTTCCACAATGCAAGTCAACAGTGGGAGATTATGTTGTGCGCTGTATTGCACATGCTCATTATTCTCGATCTTCACAATCCCTACATGGAGTATTGCTAAAGAGCCATTTTTTGTCCTGAAATAAGATCCTACGTTGGTCATACTCTTCCATGACTGTCCCACAAATATTAATGTTTTTGATTTACTGAAGTCACTAATGACAGGTTATTGCTAGTTAATTTTATTTTGGTAACCATGTGATATCACTGTTTTCGGTAGTTTGCAAAATGTAAGGTTGTAACAGTTTTTAGTATGACATTCTATAGACAACTGCATATCCCAAGTACCACCCATCATCTCCACAACTACCTGTCCCAAGTACCACCCATCATCTCCACAACTACCAGTCCCAAGTATTGCCCACCATCTCCACAACTACCAGTCCCAAGTATTGCCCACCATCTCCACAACTACCAGTCCCAAGTATTGCCCACCATCTCCACAACTACCAGTCCCAAGTATTGCCCACCATCTCCACAACTACCAGTCCCAAGTATTGCCCATCATCTCCACAACTACCTGTCCCAAGTACCACCCATCATCTCCACAACTACCAGTCCCAAGTATTGCCCATCTCCACAACTACCAGTCCCAAGTACCACCCATCATCTCCACAACTACCAGTCCCAAATACTGCCCATCATCTCCACAACTACCTGTCCCAAATACTGCCCATCATTTTCACAACTACCGGTCCCAAGTACTGCCCACAACTACCTGTCCCAAGTACTGCCCATCATCTCCAAAACTACCTGTCCCAAGTACTGCCCATCATCTCCAAAACTACCTGTCCCAAGTACTGCCCATCATCTACCTGTCCCAAGTACTGCATATCATTTCTATGTCCCAAGTACTGCCCATCATTTCCATGTCCCAAGTACTGCCCATCATCTACCTGTCCCAAGTACCACCCATCATCTCCACAACTACATGTCCCAAGTACTGCCCATCATCTCCACAACTACATGTCCCAAGTACTGCCCATCATCTCCACAACTACATGTCCCAAGTACTTCCCATCATCGCCATGTCCCAAGTACTTAACATCATGCCCACAACTCCATGTCCCAAGTACTTCCCATCATCTCCATGTCCCAAGTACTTCCCATCATCGCCATGTCCCAAGTACTTAACATCACACCCACAACTCCATGTCCCAAGTACTTCCCATCATCTCCATATCCCAAGTACTGCCCACCATCTCCATATCCCAAGTACTGCCCACCATCTCCATGTCCCAAGTACTTCCCATCATCTCCACAACTCCATGTCCCAAGTACTTCCCATCATCTCCACAACTCCATGTCCCAAGTACTTCCCATCATCTCCACAACTCCATGTCCCAAGTACTTCCCATCATCTCCACAACTACTTGTCCCAAGTACTTCCCATCATCTCCATATCCAAAGTACTTCCCACCATCTCCATGTCCCAAGTACTTCCCATCATCTCCACAACTCCATGTCCCAAGTACTGCCCACCATCTCCATGTCCCAAGTACTTCCCATCATCTCCACAACTCCATGTCCCAAGTACTGCCCATCATACCTCTTGTTGATTTGTTGGCTCCCCGTTATGTTTGAATTGCATGCAGAAACTTTCAGACCTTATTATCTATAACTGAATGAGAAAGTTCAGTGAATGAGTGCATGCTGGATGACTTGACAGTTCACAAGGCTGTAATAAACGAATGACTTTTATTTGTTGTATTAACTTTCATGTTGCGTTAAATCAACACGACTGCCCTAGGCAGACCTTCTTGTGTTCATTCTCTTTCAGCAAATAGTCAATGATTTGGATACTGATTATTTCTGTAGCTTGCTAGTTGTACACATACCTCTCTTGTGCCACTCCATATGTGACCAGTGTTTGCAGACAGAGACAACACCATCAAAATGGAGCAATGAAACAATTGTAAAATTACCAAAACAGGAATACCTCACAGACTGCAATAGCTGAAGAGTAATCACTATCCTCTCAGTCTTAGTTGACCTGTACTTCTACAGGGGCATAAACCCCTGTGCAGGTCCAATGTTCTTAGTCGACCTGTACTTCTACAGGGGCATAAACCCCTGTGCAGGTCCCATGTTCTTAGTCGACCTGTACTTCTACAGGGGCATAAACCCCTGTGCAGGTCCCATGTTCTTAGTCGACCTGTACTTCTACAGGGGCATAATCCCCTGTGCAGGTCCCATGTTCTTAGTCGACCTGTACTTCTACAGGGGCATAATCCCCTGTGCAGGTCCCATGTTCTTAGTCGACCTGTACTTCTACAGGGGCATAAACCCCTGTGCAGGTCCCATGTTCTTAGTCGACCTGTACTTCTACAGGGGCATAAACCCCTGTGCAGGTCCCATGTTCTTAGTCGACCTGTACTTCTACAGGGGCATAATCCCCTGTGCAGGTCCCATGTTCTTAGTCGACCTGTACTTCTACAGGGGCATAATTCCCTGTGCAGGTCCCATGTTCTTAGTCGACCTGTACTTCTACAGGGGCATAATCCCCTGTGCAGGTCCCATGTTCTTAGTCGACCTGTACTTCTACAGGGGCATAATCCCCTGTGCAGGTCCCATGTTCTTAGTCGACCTGTACTTCTACAGGGGCATAATCCCCTGTGCAGGTCCCATGTTCTTAGTCGACCTGTACTTCTACAGGGGCATAATCCCCTGTGCAGGTCCCATGTTCTTAGTCGACCTGTACTTCTACAGGGGCATAATCCCCTGTGCAGGTTTCATGTTCTTAGTCGACCTGTACTTCTACAGGGGCATAATCCCCTGTGCAGGTCCCATGTTCTTAGTCGACCTGTACTTCTACAGGAGCATAATCCCCTGTGCAGGTCCCATGTTCTTAGTCGACCTGTACTTCTACAGGAGCATAAACCCCTGTGCAGGTCCCATGTTCTTAGTCGACCTGTACTTCTACAGGGGCATAATCCCCTGTGCAGGTCCCATGTTCTTAGTCGACCTGTACTTCTACAGGGGCATAATCCCCTGTGCAGGTCTCATGTTCTTAGTCGACCTGTACTTCTACAGGGGCATAATCCCCTGTGTAGGTCCCATGTTCTTAGTCGACCTGTACTTCTACAGGAGCATAATCCCCTGTGCAGGTCCCATGTTCTTAGTCGACCTGTACTTCTACAGGAGCATAAACCCCTGTGCAGGTCCCATGTTCTTAGTCGACCTGTACTTCTACAGGGGCATAAACCCCTGTGCAGGTCCCATGTTCTTAGTCGACCTGTACTTCTACAGGAGCATAAACCCCTGTGCAGGTCCCATCTCTGATGTGAGCTGGATGTAGCCAGGAGGAGGATTTTATGCTTAGCGAGCTAGCCTTGAGCAGCTTATTATTCCACTATGGAGGGTGGTTAATTGATGTGCAAGTCCATCTTAATAGACTCAAACACTAGAACAAAGCAGACTCGCAGTATGTTTGGCGCCATCTTTGGGGCTCTTAACAAACCACCTAACCATATCCGGTGTTATGCCATGTCACACAGTTAGTCGCCTCTTACGACAAGCTCTCTGTGATGCAGTGGTGCTATAGACCCCGGCAAACCACTCTGGAATCTCAGTACCAAAAAAAATTTTAGGCAGGATAATAATCCAAAGAGTATCAACTGCACCAGGTAAATAAAACTGATGAAGGAACAAAAAGAATTTGCAGGTCATGTCTTCTCTCTCAGAAACATAATAGAGCAATGCTCAAAATGGCAAAAACAATTTAACATACATTTTGTTGATTTTTAAAAGGCCTTCACTAGCAAGTGGATAATCAATGACTGATGCTAAAAGCTTATGGCATTCCTAGCCTGTAATAGAGTTACCTACTTTAGAACTGACATATATTCTTCTCTATCTCACAAGACACTTGAACAATTCCCAAACTTAACAACAAAAGGATGTTTATTACATATGACGAATATGACAACTTATACAATTCTCAATTCTTAAATTTAAGGTCTGCATGCAGGTCACATACATGGTTCCCTGTTTTATCTTTTACCCAGATTTTCTCAGTTGGTCTAACTAGTCTGGACTCCTTCTGTTCTAACACAACATAACTATCTAAAAAGTTTGTTTTCAATTCACAGCCCCTGGGTCATCTGGAGTTATTCAACTCTTGTCTCTACTTTTCAGGTTCAGGTGCAGAACAAGTCTTTCTGGTCTACTGACTAGATCTTCTTTTTTTTTTTTTTTGCGGTCGCCTTATTTTTCTATTCCCCAAGGCAGTGTGCATTGCACTGCGGTTTTATTTTACGCCTTTTGGCACAGTGGATCCGACTTCGGCATGCATTTTATGTACGGGTCTGCTTCCTCCTGCATTTTAAAGGATTTGCTTCCCCGGGGTAATGGCTGGTACTGTGATGGGGATCAAACCCAGCACCTTCGGATTGTAACCATGTCACTTAACTACTAGCCCACGCCGACTCTGCTAGATCTTTTAAGACAATAAGCATTTTTTATCTACTGGCTAGATCTTTTGAGACAATAAGCATTTCTGATCTACTCGCTAGTTCTTTTTAGACAATAAGCATTTCTGATCTACTGGCCAGATCTTTTGAGACAATGAGCATTTCTAATCTACTGGCTAGATCTTTTGAGACAATGAACTTTTCTGATCTATTGTCTACACATTTTGAGACAATGAGCATTTCTGATCTACTGGCTAGATCTTTTGAGACAATAAGCATTTCTGATCTATTGACTAGATCTCTTTTGAATCAATGAGCATTTCTGATCTTTTGGCTAGATCTTTTGTTTCAATGAACTTTTTGACCTACTGGCTAGATCTTTTGTTTCAATGAACTTTTTGAACTACTGACTAGATCTTTTGTTTCAATTAACTTTTTTATCTACTGGCTAGATCTTTTGATTCAGCAAACTTTTCTGATCTGCTGGCTAGATCTTTTGATTCAGCAAACTTTTCTAATCTACTGGCTAGATATTTTGAGACTAATTTTGAGAGCTAGTTTTTTTTATCTCCTAGCTAGATTAAAATTGTATGTATATATATATATACAAGAAAAGTGTCGGGAACAAAATCAGGCCTTGTACACCACATTTATTGATTTGACAAAGGCATTTGATACAGTAAACAGAGGAGGGCTGTGGATGATAATGTCCAATTTTGGCTTCCCCAACAAGTTCAAAACCATGGTGAAACAGCTACACGAAGGCATGTGTGGTGGTGTACTGGACAGCGGTGCAATCTCTAAAACGTTTCTAGTATCAAACGGAGTAAAACAAGGATCAAGGATGTGTACTCGCCCTGACCTTGTTCAGCATGATGTTCGCGGCCACGATGACAGACGCCTTCAGATCACTGGAGCTTGGAATACCCATAAAGTACCGCACAGATGGCAAGTTACTCAATCCCAGAAGAATGAAGGCCAAAACCAAAGTGGCTGGCGACATAATCAGGGAACTTGTATTTGCTGACGACTGTGCTCTAAGGAGCAACTCAGAACTGAACATGCAGGTTGGAATGGACCGGTTCTCTGCCACATGCGAAAATTTTGGCCTGACCATAAATGCAAAAAAAAAGCAGAGGTCATGTACCAACCAGTACCAGGCATGCCGTACACAAAACCAGAGACTACAGTCAGCAGGCAGACGCTGAATGTCGTAGATAAATTCACATATCTGGGCAGCACGCTGTCGTGATCTGTCAGCCTATAGGCGATGAGGTGGCAAGCAGAATAGCAAAGGCCAGCACAGTCTTTGGTAGAATGCGCTCGATGGTGTGGGCACGTCGTGGCATCAGCGTCAAGAACACACTCAAAGTCTACCGTGCAACCATCATTCCAACCCTACTATACGCTTGCGAAAGCTGGACTGTATACTCTGGACATGCAAGAAGGTTAAACCACTTCCATACAGGTTGCCTGAGGTGAATATTCCACATCCGATGGCAAGATCGTGTCACTGACATTGAGGTTCTCTCGAGGGCTAACATACCCAGCATCTATGCACTGCTAGAAAAAGCACGACTAAGATGGGCCGGACACCTCGTCCTTATGTCAGACTAGCGGCTCCCAAAGAAGCTTCTCTACGGCGAGCTGAAAGAGGGATGGCATGAGAGAGGGCGCCCAAAGAAACGATTTAAAGACGGTCTGAAGGACTCACTGAAAAGTTGCCAAATAGACATCGACACCTGGGAATGTCTTGCGCAAAACAGATCTGACTGGAGAAGCGCAGTCAAATCGGGTGTAGCTACCGGCGAAGACGACAGTGTTGTGAAAGCCCAGAGCATACGCGAGACCCGGAAATCCCGAACAGCAGGAACACCATCACCTTCTACAAACCTCGTGTACCCGATATGTAGCAGATGTTTTCGTGCCCGCATTGGCCTGTTCAGCCACATGCGCACCCACACCCAACAGGGAAATCTGTGACAAGGATGATGTCGGCGGTCCTCATCGACAACGATGGACAGCTATTATTATTATTATATATATATATATATATATATATATATATATATATATATATTATGAGGTTCTACAGCGTATATTGGGCATTGGGTGGCAACATAATACAGTTTTACAGAGAGCAAACACTCACAGCATGTACTCGATATTGAGCTAACGACGTCTATGGTGGTTGGGACATGTTTATCGCATGGAAGACGAGAGGCTGCCAAAGGATATCTTTTATGGACAGCTAGCCACTTCAGTTAGAAGAATCGGCATTCCTACACTGTGATTCAAGGACGTGTGACAGAGGGACATGAAGTCATGCCACATCCCATCTAATGGCTGGGAAGAAATTTCTCAGGATTGAGCTATCTGGAGACAGTCAGTTGAAGGGTCATAGTGGCTGCTGAGGCTAGTAGAGGTCTTCTGGCTGCAGAGAAAAGAGAAAGATTGAAGAGACCAAGGAACAGCCAGGCAAGCCAGCCTCCTTAGTATGGTTGTATGATCTGTGGCAGGGACTGTCACTCGCAGATCAGCCTTTACAGCAATAGCTGACAGTGTCGAAATACAGGAGACAGAGCTGGACAAAACTTACAGGGCGCCACGCGCATGGTCTATAGAGACTGAGACGCTTATGATAATATATATATGTATGTATATATGTAAGTGTATGTATGTATGTATGTATGTGATAGATGGCTCACTGTGCACATTTCTTGGGGCTGCTTGGTGCAGCAATTCGATCATACTGGTAGAAATGGCAAGTTCATTACACTCCATACAATTGCATTGAAGATGTATCAATATTTTTGTAGAGAAGCTAAGTATTATCAACAGTATCAGAGTATCTCAAACCCTGAGAAGAAAACTATTCATGCTTTGAGTTTAATTAAACGGTAATTTGATTGATTAATCGAAGACTATGAACGTTTGTGTTTCATCAAGACTATTACACAAGAAAGAAAGAAAATGGTAGATAGTTTTGACGGGGATGTAATTAGAAGAGAGATTTCTAGAATGATTGATTCCAAAGAAAATGAGACACTAAGTCTGGTCTGAGAACACACAATGACATTGATGTATCTAAATCTACGTTATAGAGAACTGTAAGGAGCACAGAAAGTATGCTAGTGGGAGAAATGTCATCTGTGAGAAGCCGCATCTTAACTTACGTCTTTATACTGGTTTACTAGACTGCAGAGTCTGTATACAACCAGTTTCATTTACATTACCTTGCTCTAAAAGCTATGCTCATCCAGTTTATTCTTAAATGCATTAATTGTCACTGCCTTCACTACTTCCTGTGGTAATGCATTCTAAGCATTCACCACTCTCTGACTAAAAAAAATATTTCTTAATATCTAATCTGGACCTTTCTTTAGTTAATTTGTAGCTACTCCCTCTTGTTCTTGTAGGTGGTTGTGTTTTGAAAAACTTCTTATAGTCTAATTTATCTGTTCCTTTCATTATCTTATAAATCTGTATTAAGTCACCTCGAATTCTTCTCTGTTCTAAACACTTTAGGCTGGTTTTTCCTCATATGTAATTCTGGAATCCCGATATCAGTTTTGTCGCTCTTTTTTTTATCCTTTCCAGCATGTTTATATCCCCTCTATGATAATGATTCCAGGATCAAGACGCTGATCAGCGCATGAACTGCAGCAGTCCGTGACCCATAGCTGACTGCTAGCGTCAGGGTCAGCGAACCAGAGCTGCCAAGACCCTTCTACGCCTCCATGCGGTGATCCTGGATAACAAGCTGCAACAGAGCAGACTGGCTAAGTAGAAGGGATCGAAGAGGTAGGGCAACCCGGTACTCAAAAATGCTTGCTGAAGTCTGATGTGTTGGACCAAAAGGTGAAAATATCACAGTCAAGCTGTAAACCACGACACAACGCATTCTATTCTCTGGACTACATTCCGCTACTTGCAAAGCTTTTTTCGTGGCTTGGTAGTGGGAGATTGAGAGCGAAAAAAGATTAAAAAGAAAAAGAAGAATAAGGATTCCACACCTGAACACAGTACTCCAATCTAGGTCTAACTAAAGGATTCCACACCTGAACACAGTACTCCAATCTAGGTCTAACTAAAGGATTCCACACCTGAACACAGTACTCCAATCTAGGTCTAACTAAAGGATTCCACACCTGAACACAGTACTCCAATCTAGGTCTAACTAAAGGATTCCACACCTGAACACAGTACTCCAATCTAGGTCTAACTAAAGGATTCCACACCTGAACACAGTACTCCAATCTAGGTCTAACTAAAGGATTCCACACCTGAACACAGTACTCCAATCTAGGTCTAACTAAAGGATTCCACACCTGAACACAGTACTCCAATCTAGGTCTAACTAAAGGATTCCACACCTGAACACAGTACTCCAATCTAGGTCTAACTAAAGGATTCCACACCTGTACACAGTACTCCAATCTAGGTCTAACTAAAGGACTCCACACCTGAACACAGTACTCCAATCTAGGTCTAACTAAAGGACTCCACACCTGAACACAGTACTCCAATCTAGGTCTAACTAAAGGACTCCACACCTGAACACAGTACTCCAATCTAGGTCTAACTAAAGGACTCCACACCTGAACACAGTACTCCAATCTAGGTCTAACTAAAGGACTCCACACCTGAACACAGTACTCCAATCTAGGTCTAACTAAAGGACTCCACACCTGAACACAGTACTCCAATCTAGGTCTAACTAAAGGACTCCACACCTGAACACAGTACTCCAATCTAGGTCTAACTAAAGGACTCCACACCTGAACACAGTACTCCAATCTAGGTCTAACTAAAGGACTCCACACCTGAACACAGTACTCCAATCTAGGTCTAACTAAAGGATTCCACACCTGAACACAGTACTCCAATCTAGGTCTAACTAAAGGACTCCACACCTGAACACAGTACTCCAATCTAGGTCTAACTAAAGGATTCCACACCTGAACACAGTACTCCAATCTAGGTCTAACTAAAGGATTCCACACCTGAACACAGTACTCCAATCTAGGTCTAACTAAAGGATTCCACACCTGAACACAGTACTCCAATCTAGGTCTAACTAAAGGATTCCACACCTGAACACAGTACTCCAATCTAGGTCTAACTAAAGGATTCCACACCTGAACACAGTACTCCAATCTAGGTCTAACTAAAGGATTCCACACCTGTACACAGTACTCCAATCTAGGTCTAACTAAAGGATTCCACACCTGTACACAGTACTCCAATCTAGGTCTAACTAAAGGACTCCACACCTGAACACAGTACTCCAATCTAGGTCTAACTAAAGGATTCCACACCTGTACACAGTACTCCAATCTAGGTCTAACTAAAGGATTCCACACCTGTACACAGTACTCCAATCTAGGTCTAACTAAAGGACTCCACACCTGAACACAGTACTCCAATCTAGGTCTAACTAAAGGACTCCACACCTGAACACAGTACTCCAATCTAGGTCTAACTAAAGGATTCCACACCTGAACACAGTACTCCAATCTAGGTCTAACTAAAGGACTCCACACCTGAACACAGTACTCCAATCTAGGTCTAACTAAAGCGTTATACAGTTTGACGATCACTTCCTTGCTCCTATGTTTAATGTTTCTTTTTATCATACCTAGCATTGCAGTTGCCTTTTTCACTGCTACCTGAACTTGCTCACTCACTTTACCTGTATGTTCTATTATAACCCCTAGGTCCATTTTCTTTTCAATCTTTCTAATATTGTTCTCGCCCATTCTGTAATTATGTTCCAAATTGGATCTACCCAAGTGGATGACTGTACATTTATCTACATTAAACTTCATTTGCTAGTTCTCAGATTATTCTCAAATTTTTTGGAAATCTGACCTCAATATATCCACTTCTGCTTTAGATGAGAAACTACCGCATAGTTTTGTGTCCTCCGCGAATTTTGCAATCATGGATCTGAAATAATCGTCCAAATCGTCTATATATATCAAAAACAAAATTGGTCCCAAAACCGAGCCCTGTGGAAATCCACTTTTTACTTCACATCACTCAGAGTACTCCTTATTTATGCCAACTCTCTGCCTTCTTTCCGTTAACCAATTTTCAATCCATTTGGCAAATTTCCTAGCTATTCCATGTGATTTTAACTTTTGAAATAATGTTTGATGAGGTACTCTATCAAAGGTTTTAGTAAAATCTAGATAAATACCATCCACTGGCTCCCCTTTATCTATCATTTTAGTAACCTCCTCCATGAATTCCAATAGATTTGTTAAGCACGATCTCCCTCTAGTAAACCCATGTTGACTATTTCTGATTAGATTAAACTTGTCTAAATGCATTACAATGTTTTCTTTGTTTACTGACTCTAATAATTTACCGACTATGCTCGTTAAACTCACCTGTCTATTTTGAAAGAAATAAACCACATGAAGCACTCAATGCGAGTACCTGAAGATTATCTGATAGTAAATATCACCAAGACAGAATTGGAGTCAGCCATTAGTAAACTCAAGAAGAGAAAAGCCCCAGGAAAGGATGGTATCACTAATGAAATGATCTCTAACATGGGAGAAGTAGCAAAGAACAAACTGCTACACATCTTTAACACAAGCTGGAAACAAGGAACTGTCCCCACAGTGTGGAAGGAGGCAAGGACTATACCCATCCTTAAACATTGGAAGGACAACATGAAGTCAGGCAGTTAAAGACCTATTAGTCTACTCAGCTGTGTGGGGAAACTAATGGAACGAATAGTTAACACTAGAATAATCTGGCATATGGAATCAAAGAATTTACTTATCCCCCAGCAAGCAGGTTTTCGTAGAAACAGATCGACCGAAGATCAGGTGACATATATCTTCGCAGGAGATAGAAGATGCATTTCTAGAAAAAAAGAAAACACTGGCAGTCTGGATAGACCTAGAAAAAGCCTTTGATAAAATATGGAAGAGCTGGTTAAAACTGAAACTACTGCAAATGGCTGTAACCAACAACATGTACAAGTGGATCAGTGATTATCTAGATAACAGGACAGCAAAAGTGTAACTCCAAGGACACCTCAGCAAAAAGATGAAAATGGAACAAGGAGTTCTGCAAGATGGAATACTCTCACCCATGCTGTTCCTCATATATATCAATGATATAATCACAGAAATTCCTAAAAGAGTACACAGTGCACTATATGCAGATGACCTGGCACAATGGACATCCGAAGAGTACACCGGTAGCTAGAAACCAAATGCAGGAGGCTCTAAATAAAATAGAGACATGGACAAAAAAATGGCATATCACTATAAACGAATCCAAAACCACGTACAAAATCTTCTCTCTATCTCCCAAGCCCCAAGAAGTAATCCTGAAAGTAAATGGCCAGACTCTCCCCCTTGACATAAGTCCAACATCTGGGAATAACAATGGACCCAAGGTTGACATGGAAAAACCAGATAAAAAAAGCCACCAACAAAGCTAAGACCAGAATGGCGATAATGAGGAAGATATCAGGCTCAACATGGGGAGCGGACACGGGCACACTAAAGAAACTGTACACAGGTTATGTGAGACCAGTGCTAGAATACGGGATAGCAGCATGGTCCACAGCAACAAAATAACTTTCACAAAATAAATACAACCCAAAACGAAGGTATACGTATCATCACTAGAGCTATGAGAACTTCTTCTTCTTCTTCTGCGTACACAGTCAGACAGTAACCATTATTTTCTCGAAAAAAGCGGCGGTCATCCTGAGACTCTCGCCACTACCATAGAGCTTGTCTTGCAGTTCCACTGGCAATGACCACATCTGCTCTCTCTGATCCTCGTATGTCGGGCAGTTCTGCAGCAGATGTTCAGTGGTCATTTTACCAGTACCGCACGGGCATTCGTCGGTACAGCCTATCTTCAATTTGTTGAATAGGTGGTACCTCAGTCTGTTGTGGCCAGTGCGAAGTCTGAAGACAACGACCTGCTCTCTTCGGTTCAGCTGGTAATAGGCATCGTTTTTGGTGTAACCAGTATGTTCGGTTTCCCATTTGGTCATGTATCTGGCTTTGATAAGCCGTTTTGACTCTTCGTACGTCATACTGGTATCTGTTTGTGGTAGCCTTGCCCCTTCTTTTGCCAGTCTGTCTGCCTCCTCGTTGCCTTGGATGTTGCAGTGTGACGGAACCCACTGTACCACTACCCTTTTTGGTGCGGACTGCTGGCACAGTTTGCAGAGTGCTGCTCTTAAGTCATTAAGCTCAGTGTTTTTCTGGCTTTTTAGCGCTGTGACTACTTCGAGAGCATCTGTCAGCAGGACTATATGGCTCTCATTTTCACTGTGTGTTACCATTTCTTCCACTGCCGCCCTCAGTGCCTCTGCCTCTGCTCTGAAATTGCTTGTGTACTTACCAGTAGCGAATGACAGTGTTATTTTTCTGCCATTTGGTAGGTTCAGGAATGCTCCTGCCCCTCCGTTCTGTGTAGTGTTTGTTACAGAACCGTCGGTGTATGCATGGGTCCAGTCCATGCTTGGGTAGCTTTTCGTTATGAAGCTTAGGGTAGTGTCTCTCCTTTCTTTTTCACTCTGGCAGTTTTTGTTTGCAATACCTGGTATATTTTCTACCACCTCTGGAAATATATCCTGCCTCCAAGTAGGTTTTCGTACAGTAGTGATGGGTTTTGGTGTTGTTAGTGCGTTTATGGGATCTTCGTGCATCTTTGCTTTGGCTATTTCTGCAAAGTTTCTCCGCTTTAGTTTCCCATTTCCCAAATTGTTTAGTCTCTGGTACATTGGATGGTCCGTCAGTCTTCTGAGTTTCTCTGACTGCAGCTGGGCTCTGCAGTCTCTTCTATCGGTCATGGATTGCAATTTTGTAATCTTTTCAAGTTCTACAATTGGCGTTGACTTCATGCCACCTGTTATAATTCTCATGGCTTGGTTTTGAAGTTTGTTAACTTTATCGAAGTTCGCCTTCGCTGCGGTTGTCCATG
This sequence comes from Ariolimax columbianus, assembly GCA_036924085.1. Taxonomy (NCBI): domain Eukaryota; kingdom Metazoa; phylum Mollusca; class Gastropoda; order Stylommatophora; family Arionidae; genus Ariolimax; species Ariolimax columbianus. The sequence goes on along the minus strand of JAVGWX010000019.1, from coordinate 40,762,961 downwards.
CCGCAATGCCATACTCGAGAACTGGTCTCACTCTTCCAGTGTACAGTTTCTTTAGTATGCCTTCGTCTGCTCCCCAGCTTGTGCCAGCAAGTTTCCTCATGATCGCCATTCTTTCTCTGGCTTTCATTCGGTTTCTCTCAATCTGACTTTTCCATGTCATGCGCCGATCAAATGTGACTCCCAGATAGGTTGGGTTGTCGTTTGGCTGCAGGATTTTGCCATTCAGACTTAATTTGGTACTTTGGGGTTTTAATGAGAGCGAGAATATTGTGCACGTGGTTTTCTCCTCGTTTATTTTGACCAGCCACGAGTTCGCCCACTCTTCCAGCAATGTTAGGGCCGTCTGCATCCGATTTCTTGCTATGGTGAGATTCTTTTCAGAGGTCCACATAGCCAGATCGTCTGCAAACATTGAGCTATGGACTCTTCTTGGTATATTCTCTGTAATATCGTTTATATATACCAGGAAGAGTGTGGGTGACAATACTCCCCCTTGGGGTACTCCCTGCTCGAGTGTCACCTTTTTTGCTCATCTGCCCTTGTACTTGGACTCTGGCCGTTCTTTGTTTGAGGTAGTGGTTGATCCACTTGTACATCTTCCCACAGACATCACTTCTTCTTAGCTTGACTCTAAGTCCATCCTTCCAGACTTTGTCAAATGCCTTTTCCAGATCCACCCAAACAGCTACTGTGTGTTTCTGTGCCTGGTAGGCATCTTCTATCTCCTGGGCTATGAGGATGACCTGGTCCTCAGTGGATCTGTGCTGTCTAAAGCCGGCTTGCTGTGGAATTAGTATTCGTTTTTCTTCCAGATGCCACATCAGTCTGGTGTTTATCATCCGTTCCATCAGCTTGCCGACACAGCTCAGTAGGCTAATGGGCCTGTATCCATTTGGATCTGTTTTGTCCTTCCCTGTTTTTGGTACTGGTACCAGTATTGCATCTTTCCATGCCTGGGGTACAATACCCCTTTTCCAGCTTTGGTTCAGGACTGATAGTAGTTTCTTCTTCGCTGTTTGGCCCAGCCCCATCAGCATTTCGTTTGTGCTATGAGAACAACACCAATAAATGCAATGGAGAACATCACACACTCCAGCAGGGGGAGAAGTTCAAACAAATGCTTGATCACCCAATATATGACAGGATAAATCGCATGGGAAGAGGGAGATTAAAGAGAAACCACTTTATATCAAAAACAAAAGAACTTGCAAGAGCAGACCAAATCATAAGTCAGGCAGTGGTTAGAGATCTAAAACAAACATCCCAAATCCCACCATGGAAAAAAAGCCAAGTCCCCTGAGATGATAGAAACCATAGAGGGAATAGGGAAAAAGGGAACTCAGACAGATTCAGAAAGGAAATTTATCACAGAAGAATATCTTAGGAGAGTATATCCACCAGAAACATGGACACACGTATATACAGATGGCTCATCTAACAAAGCCACATCCAATGGAGGTGGAGGGGTCTATTACAGACTAAGGAATGGAGCAGAAAAAACTTGAACTACAGGAACATATTCCAGTAATTTCCATGCAAAAGCAGAGGCACCGAAGGCCGCAGCTGAGCTTGTAATCCAAGATAAAGATATCCACCAAGAAAACATAGTATTCCTGACTGATGCAGCGTCAGTAATAGCAGCGCTAAAGCAAGACAAAGATGAAAATCTCGTGCAATGTATGTTCTCCCTGACACAGCTCTCAGCAGAACACCAAAGGTTGGTCATACAGTGGATCCCATCCCACTGCAATATTGAAGGCAATGAAGCTGCAGACAAACTAGCAAAGAGTGGGGGAGCATCCCCACAAACAGACCTGAGTTTCACATATAATGAGACAAAGACCATAATTAAAGCCAACTTCAAGGTAAAATGGGCTGATCAACACCCCGACTTCCGAAAAGAAGACAGCTACTATAACTTAACTAGAGAAGAGCAAGTCATCATCTTCGGACTGAGAACTGGGCATAACAGACTCAAAAGTCATCTTTACAACAAAATGAGGATTGGGACAGATGACAGGTGCCCATGCGGGGAGCATATCATGACCGTGGAACACATCCTACAAAGCTGCATGCTTACGCAGGAAAAAAGAGAACAATACTGGCCTCGTGAGACAGATATGAGACAGAAGCTGTATGGAGATGAAACAGCCTTACAAACAACGGTGTTCATTGTAAGAGAAACCGGAACCTTGATCTGAGGATGAACGAAGAAGAAGAAACTCACCTGTTTTTGCTGGTTCTGATTTCTTACACTTTTTTAATAAAGGGATCACTCCTGTATCTTTCCAATCCCATGGAACAATCCCTTTTGCATGTGAACATAATATAGTCAATGGTTTTGCTAGTTGGTCTTTCAAACAGCAATTTTTGATGAATTCCAACTTGACCTGGATATTTATCCACTTTCAACCCCTCCAATTTTAAAAAAACCATTTCCTCTGTAATACAGATTGATCTTTATCTCGCTGTATCCATGCCTCTTTGAAAAAATATCTATAGGCTCTGGGATCTTGAAGCAGTCCTCTTTTGTATAGACTGTGCCAAAGTACTGATTGAGTAGATTAGCTGCCTCCCTATTCTCACTTATTTTTCCTGTGCTGTCTAGGAGAGGGCCTACTTTGTCTTTCGTTTTTTGTTTATTTCTAACGTAAGAAAAGAAGCTTTCACTGTCAGTCTTGATCATATGAGAAAGTTGTTTTTCGGTCTATTTTTGCTGCTTTATTCACTTTCTGAGCTATATTCTGCTTGTCCAAATATTTTAAATATGTTTCTTTTGATTTACCTTCCTCTATATATTTTTTCCATGCTTTATTTTTAGCTCTTCTATATTTAATTAAAAATCTAGTTATCCACTTTTTACGCTTGGGGTTTACTTCCCTACAAGGAACACATTCCTCTTTTAGCATTTCTAGAACTGTTTTAAAACTCTCCCACTCCTGTTCAATATCTGTTCCTCCAACAATATCTTTCCAGATTATGTGGCTCGCTGCCTCTTTCATCTTTTTAATATTTGTCTTAGAGTAGTCGTATGTTCGCATGTTTATGTTTACTTCTTTCCCTGCTATAAGATCCCAACGGATGATTTGATGGTCACTTGAGCCAAACAGTTCCCCAACGATAATGTTTTCAATCATATTTTCCTCTCTAGTAAAAACTAAGTCGAGTGTGTTTTTGCCTCTGATGGCTGCTTCTACATGTTGAATTAACAAATTGTCAGTTATGCACTTAACAAATGGTTTTGACTCTACAAGTGCTTCTGCCATATCCCATTTTATTTCTGGAAAGTTTAAATCCCTTATTAATAATAATTTCCCTTCACTTGCCTTTGCTATGCTACTAATCAGCTCCTCATCTTCCTCTTTTTGACTTAATGGACATCTATAGCATACTCAAATCACTGTTTTTCTATTTCTCCCCATATACTTTAATTTTTGTTACCACATGATAAATTAATTGAATATTATATATTAACTAAATTTGTACCGTATAATAAAACACCACCGCCTTGTCTCCAACTACCCTATCTTTCCTTAACATTGTATATCATTGAATTTCAAGTTCACTATCTGCAATCTCCTCATATGTCCATGATTCTGTTAACCCTATTATATCTGGTTTTTCTTCTTCTACATACAGTTCTAATTCTTCTCTTTTATTTACTATGCTTCTCATATTTGCATAAAAACATTTTAGTTTGTAATTTTGTTGTTTTTCCAATTTTTTCTTTTGCTTTATCATTTTTAATTTTGCGTTTCCTCTACTTATTTCACACTTCCCTGACCCCAACTTTCCCCTTTGACTGCATCCTCTATAGCACCTTATTGTAGGCCCTTTAGTCTCATATAAGCCTAACTAGTTTAAATTTCTAACACAATGATTAAACATGTACTTCACTACAGCATGCTGTTCTATCTCATTTAGATGTAAATCTCTCCTGTCTAGCATTTTACTTTTGTCTACTTTCACATCAATAAATTCCCTACTCATATCTGCACACATCACCTGCAACCTAAGGTTGGTAACTATTATCTTACTATTTAAATAGTCTCACCCGTCTGCTCTGTCTAAAATACCCATCATTGTGACCTTTCTTAACATTTTTCCCCCGATGTTTTCCCATAAGACTCTTGTATCTTTGCATAATTATTTCTGTACCATCTCTCTTTACATTATTAGTTCTTATGAATACCACAAAATGACTGTTTGCTCTGTCATCAATTCTCTTTATTCTCCCCTCTATGTCCTCCCCTATGTCCTCAATATTTGCTCCACCAATATCCATTTGTTTTTCAATTTTGTGTTGTTTAGACAAATACCTGCCTACCTCCCTCACCATTGAATCCCCTACTACCAATACTGAATCCTCAACCTATATTTGCATACTTCTCTGCAAAGCTCTCTGCACTGTGTACTGTTTCCTCACTAGAATCTCCCTTACTTCCTATTTCCTTCTCTAACCCATACCTAACTAACAGTGGTTGTATTTTATCCCCTCGACTACCCAACTGCAGCTTCTTCTTTAAAACTTCCTCAACTTTATTTTGTTTCACTTCTATTTTGATTCACTTCTATTTTGATCTGCTTCTTTTCTATCTCCTCAAATCTCTTCTCATTTGTCCTAATATCGCTCTCCATTCGAGCCTGCCTCTCTTCTACTCTACATATAACTTTTACTTCATCTTCCAGTGCTGTATCTAACCATACACTAATACAAACATTGCATTCCACACAAATCACACAATCTGTCCTGGTCTTTCTTCGTCGCATTTCGCCTTGTCTTAGCGGCCATACTAATTATTCTATTTATTACCGTTAGCCAACAGGTTATACTAATACCTAATACAATGTATACTTTTTATAGTAACACCAAAAAATCAAATGTCGCTGGTATGTACCTTACAACAACTTGTCTCTAAATACTAGGCCTGCACTAAATTTACACAGTACACTAACTTATACTTTACAAACTGTTACTACCGCTCACTGTACCACGCTATTTAACTCTGTCAAGCCAATAACTATCTGTTACAACCAGACCACTATATTTGAAAATACGTATGCTACAGTAAACTACAAAAGAAAAACATAATTTAACGGAAAGTTTATAAAAACTGAACTGCTTTCCATTGTCAAGCTAACATGAAAGGAAAAGATATTACACATAGACAAATGATCCAAGAGCATGGTCATATGTGTTTAAGATTGCCCCTTACCCCATTCACAATAAAACCCACTTGAACACCTAGAAGTGAAAATTAAAAGACTAGTAGCAGCTGAAATAAAACTTTCAAACTATGAAAGAACTAACATTTGCCACCCTCTCAAATATAGACAACTGTTATTGGGTTAAAAGAGAGGTCCATGTCTTAAAAGAGGAACAGGACTATTTGAAAAAAGATGGACTGTCGTTCATTCAGTCGAGAGCAGTCATCAATTTGTTAGAATTGTCCGACTCTGATTAAGTGAGAAACTAACTTATATGTTTGTTTTCGAGAAATAGAAGTTTCCATCACTTTGGAAAAGCAGTCATTTTCAGGGCCACGAAAATCAACTAGAAGATGGATCTCAGAACTAAATTATAACTATTTATTGTTTGCTCCAGCATTTATTTATAAACCTGAACCAATTCATTTCCTTATCATCTGAAGTATGTACTTTCAATGTTTGATATATCATGTACTTTTACATCCTCAAATATTCTTTCTACAAAATGCGCAGTTACTTGTAAAACACATGAACCATTAAAAAGGACATTCTGAAGTACTTAATGTTGAACATCTCATTCCAATTGGAATTGTAGAGACGCCAATGTCTAAAGAAAGATTTAGTCTAAATTTACGGTAAATTATTTTCTGCAGGGACATAATCATTACTTTGCCAACAAAGATCATAGAAACTAGCCACTTTAAGTAAATGGCACTACCTGACAAAATGTCATTGAGACATTGAAAAGATAAAACCACGTGCAGAAAAATCGAGTTTATCGGTCCACGGTTATTGAGATATTAGAAGGCAATTGACGGTAAACATTGTGAAACGGACAATAGTGCAACATATTTGTTAATCTTTTAAATTTTGGCGTAATACTTGGGTAACCTGCCAAAAACGCCAACAAATTATATAATTTCATAAATAACATGTGTTACCACCATTTGGTATTCAACCAGTGGGATATAACTGCAGGTCCTACTGAACAATGGATTTCTATGGCTTGTGACCCTTCAGATTTTGACTGACCCTAAAACAATTACACTCATGTAGTCGCCAAACAACACACACATACACACAAAACATGTCTCAGTATCTATAAAAGGTTGTACTTAGTTATATTTACTTGTTCTATCAACTGTGCTAGTTACCACAGCGTGTCCCAACTTCATAACACAACTCCCACCTCCACTCACCTCCCTCTACACTCTTTGCCAAACCTCCATCTCTCCTGTGCTCAATTATTGTGTGTGTGTTGTTGTTTTTGTTTGTTGTCGGGGGGGGGGGGGGGGGGGGGCTTTTTTTTAAACACATCATCCTATTAATATGGCAGCAGTTTTGTTAGCCGATAAAATCTTGTTTCACAGGTTGTTGACATCTGAAGGGCTGAAGACACAGTCCATGAGACCGAGTACACACTGGTATATGCAAACAGCTCTGCAGCTTAGTGGAGCATTTCACTCGTTCTGGCAGTCATATATATATGCCTAAGTCTCATGTTATAAATCCCTCATGTTCGTGTGGAAGGCAAGATAAAAACTACATTATTTTTACAAGGAAGTTTAAGAACATGTCACAGATCTGGCAATGTACTGATAAAAAAAAGGAATCTTAGCAGAAGATATCGAGCACATGATGTCCAAAAGACAAGACTTCTATTGATGTCATTCAGTGAATTTTCTTTCTATAAACTACAACATAGAATATCAGGACAATGCAGAAATTGGGTGTCTAAACACTACAACATAGAATATCAGGACAATGCAGAAATTGAGTGTCTAAACACATGATCTTGGCAAACAGGTGAAAATGCAACGAACTTAGGTCACAATGGATGTTTGCATCAAACCATAAGACGTGTAGTAGCAAACCACCCGACGTGAATTTACTATCAAAGACAAACATGGCAATCCTCTTACTGCAGATACACAGCAAATGAGACGTTGAACAGAGCATTTGATAGAGTTTACACAGCTATCAACAACTGACGACCCTGAGAGTACAACCAACATATCTGTTATGTTAGTGCCATGTGATGAGTTTTCACTTATGAGATCAAGCGAGAAATCAGAAATCTTAATAATTTTAAGGTAGTTGATGATGAAGAAATTACTGGCGAAATGGTAAAAGTAATGGATGATGCTGCTCTCGCATAACTACAATTTATCATACGTGAAGTGTGAAGAGATGAAGAACCTCCGTAACAATGGAAAGATGACTGCAAAAGTCATATATCATGTAGCATGATGCTGAAAAGACTCCGTGGAGTGGCGAATGAAATGGGACGGGAAGGGCAAGCTGGTTTCAGACTAAAGAGGTCGTGCATGGACCAAATTTCCACTCTCCGAACAACTGCAATCCCCACTTATTATCAACTTTATTGACTTTCGAAACGCTTTGGAAAAGTCTCGGTACTCAGCTTCATACAATAATTCAGAATGTTGTGTCCAGACCGCTGATGGTAAAACTGAATGGTGTAGCATTGAAGCAGTAGTGAAACAAGGTCACACATTATGTCACCTTTGTTATTTGACAAAGCTACAGACTGAGTTATGAAAAATTATGCCTCTGACAAACTTGAAAACATAAAATGGACAGATGATAAAAATCTAGAACATCTCGATTTCACAGATGACTTGGTTCTACTGAGCAACTTTTGAGGAAGCGCAGGAAAATATAGATCTATTATGCCACCAGTTAGAACGCATCTCTCTCATGTAGCATGTCCTTTGTAGAACGTCGCTCCCATCACAGTCTGTCTGAAAGAAACTCGTTCCCTTGCCAAAACTCCAGCTTCCGCCACTGTCATACTCAGGCACTCCTGGATATCTTGGTGCCATCGTCTTCTTGGTCTACCCCTTCCTCTTTTGCCTGGCACCATACCTTCCATCACCGTCCTCTCAAGACCGTTGTGTCTCTTGATGTGACCAAAGTATTTGCATTTTCTAGCCAAAATGGAATTGATAAACCAGTTCTTCTCTATGCTCAACTCTTGCCGAATGTCTACATTTGTTCTTTTCTCTGTCCAGGGTATTCTGCGGATCTTTCTGTAACATTTTGCCTCGAAGGATTCGATTCTTTGTCTAGAAGTTTTGGTAATCGTCCATGCTTCACAGCCATAAGCTGCCACAGGAAAAACACAGGCTCTCAAGACTTTTACTTTTATCGTTTTGTTGGTGCCCTGCCATAATTTCTTCAGGCTGTTCAGTCTCTGCATTGCCATAGCTAGTCTTCTTCTGATTTCTTTCGAGCAGTCACCATTTTTGTCGATTCTGGAGCCCAGATATTCAAAATGTGTAACCTGATCTATTTCCTCACCACCCACTGTAAATGTATGCTGACATTGTGTTTTATCAGTGGTCATTATCTTTGTTTTGTTTATGTTTATGAACAGATTTTGATCTTTACTATGTCCATTAACGGCTGAAAGTAGCTGCTCTAGCCCTTCCGCACTTCTTGATAGTATCACTGTGTCATCTGCATATCGTAACTCTGGAATCTTGTACTCCCCAATCGTAAATGGGTCGAAACTTTCAATATTCTCATCTTCTTGCACATTTCTCATTATACATTCCGCATAGATGTTATACAGATAAGGTGAGAGGATACATCCCTGTCGGACTCCCTTTTGTACTGCAAACCAATCTGATGTTTGCCCAGATACTCGGACAGCGGCTTGTTGATCTTGGTATAATGTTTCAATGAGATGGACTATATGCAAAGGAAACCCAATTTCCTTCATGATTCTCCACAGATTTTGATGTTTTACCGTGTCGAAGGCCTTAGTGTAATCAATGAAACATGTGTACAGGTCTACATTAAACTCTCTACATTTTTCATAGATATTCCTTAAATTTAATATGTGGTCCCGGGTCCCTCTGTCTTTCCTAAAACCTGCCTGGACTACGTGAATTTCAGATTCAAACCTTTTCTCTATCCTTCTTAATAGGACTCGCAAGAGTATCTTGCTAGCATGGCTGATCAGTGCGATTGTTCGGTAGTTCGTGCACAGCTTCAGGTTGCCTTTTTGGGGAGGGGAATATAAATTGATTTCTTCCATGCTTCTGGCCACTCTGCACTGTGCCATATCTGTTTACACAGCTTGTGGTAGACTCGAGCACATGCCTCTCCTCCTGCTTGTATTAGCTCTGCTGGGATATCATCGCATCCTGGGGACTTTCCCTTTTTCAGGCTTTTAATTGCAGAGCGTACTTCTTCCAATGTTGGTTCAGGTTCTTTCTCATCCTTTGGTAGGATTGTAACTGAGCGCTTTGTGCTGTCTCCATTTATTCAGTATGTCTTTGGTTTCTGTTAGTGTGTTATCCTCTTCGTCATTTATGACATGTGGAACCGGACGGAATTCCCTTGTCAGTGTTCTTATTGCTTTGAATGCATCTCTTTCTTTGCCTTGTTGTTGTAGGTTTTCTATATCCTTACATGTTTCTACTATGTATCTTCTTTTATCTTTTTTTATTTCTCTTCTAACTTTTCTTGCGCAGTTTTTATATGCTGTGTTGGTCCCCTTACTTCCCATTTGTTTTAATTGTTGCCTTTCTGCAATGAGTTTCTGTGTTTCGTCTGTTATATAGCTCTGTGTCTTGTGCAATATCTTTGGAATCATTTCTTTTGCTGTCGAGATCAAAATCTCCCTTGCGTACGATGTCAACTCCTCAGATGTCATCTCTTCCTGTATAGCAAGCAACGCCTCAAATTTGTTTTCTACTTTGATGTTGTATTCAGTAGGTATTGCTGATACATCGAAGCGTGTTGGCTGGCAACCTTTGTAGATCCTGCGTAGTCTTGTTTGGAAAACTGCAAACAGCAATTCGTGGTCCGTATCGCAGTCTGCTCCTGGCAGTGTTTTTGTCGCCAGCACATTTGATCTCCATCTTTGTTGCACTAGGATGTAGTCTATTTGGTTTCTGCTGTTGCCATCCGGGGAGGTCCACGTGTACAGTCTTCGTGGATGTTGTTTGAAGAAGGTGTTGGCAATGGAGAGGTTGTTTTCCGTGCAGAATTCAACCAGTCTTTCTCCTCGCTCATTTCTGTGTCCCAAACCAAAAGGTCCTCGAACACTTCTCTCCTCTTCGGCTCTTTCCTCTCCGACTTTCGCATTGAAATCTCCAATGATGACCAAGATGTCTCTTTTTTCAACTTTTTCCATCGCTTCTTGCAAGGTGTTATAAAAATCATCCATTTCACAATCGTCTGCTGCTGATGTTGGTGCATACACTTGAATTATTGTTAAATTTCTAGTTTTTTTCTTTAGTCTGATTACAATTATGCGGTCGTTGACTGGATTGTAACCGAGTAGTGAGGGTGCTGTCTTCTTTGACAGAATAAAGCCGACCCCGCTTTTTCCACCCGTGTCCGTCCCAGAGTATATAAATGTTTCTCCTGAGGAGCTGGTACAGTGCCCTTGACCGGCCCATCTATGCTCAGAGACTCCAAGAATCTATATCTTGGTTCTCTTCATTTCTCTTCCGATCATGAATAACTTGCCCTGGTATAGGCTCCTGACATTCCAGGTGCCTATTCTTAGTTTTGTTTTTAGTCCTATTTCAGAGTTGTCCACTGTAATGCAGTCAGGCTTTAGGCCGTCATCTCTATTACTTGTACTGACTCTGAAATTGGCCTCTTCCCCAGTTGGCGTCGATGATCTGCCTGGTCTGAGGGCCTCACCATCAGATCTTTGAGTTTCGTTTCTCTCGACTGTCATAGAACGCATAGAAAATTAAAATAAAATTCTCCAAAGACAAAAGTCATACATTTTACGAACAAAGCTGCTGATATAAAGTCGAACGGGGAACCTTTACAGAAGGTTGAAAGTTTTGTCTATTTTGGAAGTAAAATAATACTAGACGGTGATACAACAAAAGAAATGACCACTATAATTGTTTAGCCTCGTGTGCTTTCAACCAGCTGACAAACATTTGGAAAACGAAATCATTGAGCAAACACACAAAGCTCAGGCGGTTTAGCTCCAACGTAATATCAGCGCGAACATTTGGATGTCAAGGCTGGAAAACAACAGACACTGGAAAATAAACTGAATACTTTTGAAAATAAAATAAATGTCTTAGAAAACTTGTAAACATTAGCTGGGGAAAAATTCAAGACCAACAAATTAGATAAGAGAAAACACAAACCCAAAATATGTTTCTACCATCACCAAAAAAAATAAAAAACGATGGGCATACATCTGGCATGTGCTTAGAGTGAAGGACAACAGACTTCCTCTACATGTAGTTATGTGAACTCCAACTGGCAGCAGAAAGAGACTTCGCAGAGCAATCAGAGAGGGATCAACCATGGCCATGGATCAACAATGCGTCTAAACAATATACACGAATTTAGACAAGGGGAGTTAAACATAATTCAAGCTGGAGAGCATTTGTTTCATTCTATACGCGTGGTTGGCGCTCAGAGAACATAAATAGATAGTGGTGTATTTGTTTTTTTTTCTTTGTTTTCGACTTATATCTCTATTCCCTAAGGAGGTGTGCGTTGCACTTTGTTTTTATTTTGCGCCTGCCGGCCCTATGCATCCGACTTCAGCATGCATTTTATGTAAGGGTCTGTTTCCGCCCTGCATTTTCTAGTGGTTTGCTTCCCCGAGGTAAAGGTCGGTGCTGGGTTTGGAGAACGAGCCCAGCACCTTCGGATTGTAAACCGTGTCACTTAAGTGGTGTATTCGATAACAACAGGGTAGATACACTGTATATCCCCCCTCCCTTTCATCCATAAGGGGGGGGGGGGAGCACTTTGAATTCGAAGTTCATCGACGATATATTTGTTATTTTGGGGGATTAAACTGACTGAATACACAGACGTAGTCTGATAACATCGTTACCATGATGTGAACCTTGTACTACCATTCTTGTCCCCACTGCCTTGTGGGATACCTTTTTATGGGAAAGACTTCGAGAGTAAACACTGAGAAAAAAATCCAATGCTGGTGTCCCTTAATGATAGTTGCTCATTGCAAGCGAAGATGGCGACAGCGTAGGCACAAGACTATCCAGATGTGATCACAAATGACTGTACAGTCCGCTTGGAGCGCGACAAACTCTATCCCACGTTGGGCGCACGTTGAAAGCGTCAGTAATTGGGCCGTCTTACATTCTGCCCTCTCGTGCAGTCCGCTTTTTCTGCGCCACAGCGATGTCTCTCCTAGCTGCACGTAAGGCTATTCAAGCAATTCCTGCGACATCGCTGATTCCAGGCTGTATCGTCTAATGTCGTTCCCGTGGATCAATTAGCTACGAGGAGAGAAGTCTGCTGCACGGGCAACAGCTTGTTCTTCGTAGAAAGATGTCCAAGTTTGTGACATGAAGAGGCCTTCAAATTTTACTCTACGGAGTCGACACAACACGTACATCAGCAGTTAAGCTGTGACGTTTGAATGTCCGTACCATGCTGACTGGACTGTCGGATAACGAACATGATACAAGTGATTTAAGAAAGACCCGCGTTATTAATGACGAATTAAAAAAAGATTTAACGTGGGCGTTGCAGCACTTCAGGAAACTCGGCTTTGTTGCTGGGGCTCAGTGAGTGAGAAAGACTACATATTCTACTCGCAAGGGAAAGACCCCAACGAAAAGACAGAGCGTGGTATAGGTTTGGCAGTAAAATAGTTTTGATTACATATGATTAAAAATCTCACCGTAGCAAACAATCGGATGCAGCAGGCCCTAACATCGTTGGAGGAGTGGGCGAACTCATGGCTGGTCAAAATAAATGAAGAAAAAACAACATGTACAATATTCTCGCTTTCAAATAAACCCCAGAACACCAAAATAAGTCTTAACGGCAAATATCTGCGGCCAAACGACAACCCAAACTACTTGGGAGTCACATTTGATCGGCGCATGACATGGAAAAGTCAGATCGAGAGGAACCGAATGAGAGCCAGACAAAGAATGGCAATCATGAGGAAACTTGCTGGCACAAGCTGGGGAGCAGACGAAAGAATACTAAAGAAACTGTACACTGGAAGAGGGAGACCAGTTCTCGAGTATGGCATTACGGCATGGGCAACAGCAGCAAAGGCGAACTTCGATAAAGTTAACAAACTTCAAAACCAAGCCATGAGAGTTATAACAGGAGGCATGAAGTCAACGCCAATTGTAGAACTTGAAAAGATTACAAATCTGCAATCCATGATCGACAGAAGAGACTGCAGAGCCCAGCAGCAAGCAGAGAAACTCAGAAGACTGACAGACCATCCAATGCATCAGAGACTAAATACATTTGGAAAAGGGAAACTAAGGCGGAGAAACTTTGCAGAATTAGCCAAAGCAAAGATGAGCGAAGACCCTATGAACACCATAACAACACCAAAGCCCATCCCTACTGTACGCAAACCAACATGGAAGCAGCATATCATTCCGGAGGTGGTAGAAAATATACCAGGTATTGGAAACAAGAACAGCCAGACTGAAAAAGTAAGAAGAGACATAACCCTGAGGCACATAGCGGAAAACTACCCAAGCATGGAATGGACCCATGCATACACTGACGGTTCTGTAACAAATACAACACAGAATGGAGGGTGAGGGATATTCCTGAGCCTAACAAATGGTAGAAAAATAACACTGTCAGTGGCAACTGGAAAATTCTCAAGCAATTTCAGAGCGGAGGCAGAGGCACTGAAGGCTGCAGTAAAAGCAATACTGACAGGTGAAAGCAATGAAAGCCAGATAGTCCTGTTTACAGATGCCCTGGCCGTGGTTACAGCATTAAAAAGCCAGAAAAATACTGAACTTATTGATTTAAGAGCCGTACTCTGTCAACTATGATCGGCAGTCCGCACCAAAAATAGTAGTGGTACAGTGGGTTCCATCCCACTGTAACATCCAGGGCAACGAGGAGGCAGACAGACTGGCAAAAGAAGGTGCAAGACTACCACAACCAGATTCTAGTGTGACCTACGAAGAGTCCAAAAGGTTTATTGGGGCCAGATACATGGCCAAATGGGAAACAGAACATACTGGCTACACAAAAAAATGATGCATATTACCAGTTGAACAGAAGAGAGCAGGTCGTGGTCTTCAGACTCCGCACAGGCCACAACAGAATGTGGTATCATCTATTCAATAAACTGAAGATAGGTGGCACTGATGAATGCACCTGTGGTACAGGGAAAATAACCACTGAACATCTGCTGTCAAATTGCCCGACATACGAGGACCAGAGAAAGCACATGTGGCCATCACCAGTGCCAACACTAGACAAGCTCTATGGCAGTGTCGACAGCCTCAGGATGACAGCTGCTTTCTTCTAACAAATTCAAGTTGACGTCTGACAGCCTCAGGGTGACAACTGCTTTCTTCGAACAAATTCAAGTTGACGTCTGACAGCCTCAGGATGACAGCTGCTTTCTTCGAACAAATTCAAGTTGACGTCTGATAGCGTACGAAGAAGAAGAATACACATGATTGACCGACTCATGCAAAAATGGATGAGAGTTCCTGCTTACACCCTTCTCTCAATACTACAGCAGACCCCGCAACCTTTGTCAGTGTATATGCACCTATGTTGTATTTCACACTTGAACCCAAAGATGAGTTCTACGAAGATATAGCAGCATCCATTAGAAGTACGTATAGCCAAGAAAAGCTTGTTTTACTAGATCTTCAATGCTGGATTAAAGGCGATCACAATCGTAACATTCATGGATTCAGCTAAACCAATTTACAAGCCTAACGACTCATAGAATGGTGTTTCTATCATGTGACCAACTTCTATTTTTAGACAAAATCTCAACATTTTATCTTCATCTACGATCAAAGCACTGGGCCCAGCTGAATCTAAATCTGGCAGAATCTCTCTTTAAGTGTGTGCTCCCCGCGCGCTCTTACCATAGTGCAGACTGCGACACGGATTATTCATTCTTCACTGTAAAATCAGATTTCAGCCAAGAAAGTTTCACTACACCAGAAACAAAGATAAATCACGCATTGGCCCAAGTAGATTATTGGACTCTGTGCTGGTCAAGCGGTTTAACAATGCCTTTGAGGAAACTCTCAATATACCGCAATGGAGGGCGATCGAGTCTCGCAGGTTTCAAGCGTCCCCTGGTCTAAATGGAAATGGGAACAGAGTGTCTGCATCTTGAGTTGCCTTCAGTTGTCTCTACTTATTTCTTGCCATTGGTCCAAGGTAGCTAGGGAGCAAAGAGTGAGGTCGATGACCAGCCCAGTTGCTTCCCCACTATAATTCAAAGACAGCGCAAGTTACATCATCAAGACAACAACACAAACCCTCTGATGATGTCGCCATCAACTAACTAACTGATCACAAAGGAAGGTATTGGTTCTGTAAGTGGAGAGAAGAATTCAAGGTGACTTAATACAGGTTTATAAGATGATCAGACGAATGGATAAATTAGACTATAACAAGTTTTTAAAAATACAGCCACCCGCAAGAACAAGAGGGCATAGCTACAAATTAACTAAAGAGAGGTCCAGATTAGATATTAGGAAATATCTTTTTAGTCATTGAGTGGTGAATGCTTGGAATGCATTGCCAAGGGAGGTAGTGGATGCAGGGACAGTTAAAGCATTTAAGAATAGATTGGATGCGCATAGATTTTAGAGCAAGGTGATGTAAATGAAACTGGTTGTATATAAACTCTGCAGGGTCTTCTAAACTAGTATAAAGAGGTTAAGTTAAGTTAAGTTAAGTAGGAAACAATACCACTGAAAACCATAACTTGTGAGAAAATAACAAATGAAAGCAGATAAATTGGTCAAACACTTTTCTGAGCTATACTCGTGTAACAATATCGTCACTCTCACAGCATTTGACGCTGTCAAAAACTAAGAAGTATGGACGAGCTGGACATGGAACGAACTATAGAAGATCTTAATGAAGTCATTAGCAGCCTGGCATAGAGCAGATCACTAGCAACGGCGGGATCGCACTTAATGTTATCAAGCGCTACAAAGGTGTACTCTTGCAACCACTGTATATCTTCTTCTTCTTCTGCGTGCGCAGTCCGACAGTAACCATTATTTTTTCGAAAAAAGCGGCGGTCATCCTGAGGCTGTCGACACTGCCATCGAGCTTGTCTAGTGTTGCCACTGGTGATGGCCACATCTGCTGTCTATGATCCTCGTATGTCGGGCAGTTTTGCAGCAAATGTTCAGCGGTCATTTTCCCGGTACCACACGGGCATTCGTCAGTGCCCCCTATCTTCAATTTGTTGAATAGGTGGTACCTCAGTCTATTGTGGTCAGTGCGAAGTCTGAAGACCACGACCTGCTCTCTTCTGTTCAACTGGTAATAGGCATCGTTTTTTGTGTAGCCAGTATGTTCTGTTTCCCATTTGGTCATGTAGCTCTAATAAGCCGGTTTGACTCTTCGTATGTCATACTAGTATCTGGTTGAACCACTGTATATGATGTTATTCCAGTGCTAAAAATATGCCATTATACCTCAAGATGTAAGAGATACACAGATTGTAACATTATGTAAAAATAAAAGTAACAGGAGCCTATAATAACTGCGTCTGCTATGCACGACCTCCAACGTGTGTGGAGTAATGGCAAGATCTCCCTTGGGACAAAAATCCGCATCTACCAGTCCTGCGTGGTCCCAGTCCTGCGTGGTCCCAGTCCTGCGTGGTCCCAGTCCAACTTTATGACTCCAAAACCTGGACATTGCTGAAACATGATATTTCGAGACTGGAAGCCTTAAATATGCGCAACCAGCGCATATACTGAACATCCGATGGCATTACTACATCCGCAACGTGGAGGTCTCTGCAAAAACAGGCCTCCACCCAATCTCGGGAACACTTGACCGGCGCTGAGTTTCTTTGTTCGATCATGTTGTACGGCTGGACCAGTAAACCCCTGCCCACAAGATACTACACAAGTCGTTCCTCAGTGTCAAACGTCTTTCTCTGACCGGTAGAAGACGCAGGAGAGGCCGTCCCCGAACAGTATGATTCCAGCAAATAGCAACCTCCTTCTCCGCCCTGGACGAGGCCTGGAACCACGCTACAGCTGTGGGTTATGGATGTGGTCGACCGACGCAACGGGCCTCAGACGCCTAAGCGAACATTATTTTTATTATCATGAAGGAATTTGCTCGTAGCATATTACAATAATTTGGTATTCGCAGCGGGATTAAACAAAACTGCGTCCTGGTCCCGACACTGTGCGGAATCTTCTTCTTTGCTCGATCACTGAAGCATGCATTTGGTAGCGCCAATGAAGAAATTTGTCTTCGCACTAGATCGGACGTTTGGCTATTTAACCTTGAAAGGTTCAAGACCAAAACGAAGTTCGGGGAGATCACCATCAGGTACTTGCTTTTCGCTGATGATGCTGCAAGTGTCCCGGTATCTAAAGCTTTAGCCAGGTCCACGAAAGTCATGTACAGCCCACGCTGCTGATCTTGGCATTTCTCCTGAAGTGGTAGAGCAGCGAATATTATATCCACAGTTCCGCGACCCGATCTGAAGCCACATTGGCTCTCTGGAAGAAGACCATATTCTAGGTGAGTGATCAATCTGTTGAGGAGAACTCGTGCCATTATCTGACCAGCAGTCGATAGGAGGGAGATTCCTCTGTGGTTGTCGCAGGATTGGCGGTTTCCATTTCGTTTGTATAAGTGGACGATGGTAGCATCCTTCAGTTCTTGTGGGACATTCTCAGTGGTCTATATTGTGTTGTGGGCCAGTCTCAGCGGTCCATATTATGTTGTGGGCCAGTCTCAGTGGTCCATATTGTGTTGTGGGCCAGTCTCAGTGGTCCATATTGTGTTGTACAACTCAGTTAGTCTCTGTGTTAGCACACAACTACCTGTTTTGTAGATCGTGTAGATCCCAGCCGGTATTAGGTTCACACCTGCAGCCTTCCCATTTGATAGCTGGTTGATTGCTGCTCTGACCTCCTCGATGTTTGGAGAAACGACCAGTTCCTTGTTCAGGTGTGTCTGAGTCAGGAGTTCTATTGCCTCGTCGCAGACGGAGGACGGTTGGTTGAGGACCGTGCGGAAGTGTTCTGCTCAGCGTGCCAGTATTCTCGGTTTGTCTGTCAGCAGTTCTGAGCCATCTGCATTCAGAATTGGAGTTCTATATGACGGCTGAGCGCCATAAACAGTCTTTAAAACGTCATAGAAGTATTTTGTGTCGTTTCTGTCAGCATAAAGTTGGATTTCACCTGCCTTGTTTTCGAACCACGTGTCCTTCATGTTCCTTAGCTTTCCTTGGATCACCCTTTGTATGGTTGTAAGCGCCATCTTTTTTTACTGCAGACGAAGTGTCCTTTTGATGAGCTCTAAATAGCTCATTTTTTTCTTTGATAAGGGAGATGATTTCTGTGTCGTTCTCATCAAACCAATCTTGATGTTTACGTGTCGTGTATCCAATGTGTTCAGAGGCGGATGAGTTTACAGAGTCTCTAATGGCGGCCCAGTCTTGATGTTTACGTGTCGTGTATCCAATGTGTTCAGAGGCGGATGAGTTTACAGAGTTTCTAATGGCGACCCAGTCTTCATCTACATTGGTCTGACCAAGATGCAGATTCTCTAGTTTCCCATCTAGGTACCTTAGAAGTCCTTCAGCGATCATCATGCTTTGTAGTTTTGTGGTGTCTAACTACTTTTTCTTTTGCCTTCCATCCTGATGCCGGCTTCTGGGTTTGACGTAGAAGTTCTGTTTGGACACGTTGAGCCTGTGGTCGATCCAGCACTCTGCACCACACACAGCTTTTGGTAACTCTTACATTGCGTCTCTCAGTTCTCCTGGTGATAACATAATCAATTAAGTGCCATTGTTTTGGTCTGAGATGCATCCAAGTTGTTTTGTTCCGTGTATCTCACCTCACAAAAAGTGTTTTGGAAAACCAGAAAAATACAATTAAAACCAAGGCAATGGTTTACAATGTATACATCGTCAACACACTCCTGTACTGTTCTGTACTGTTCTGTTCTGTTCTAGGAGTCGACTTCACTGCACTCCGGGCATACCCATAGGTGTTCAGTATCTCTCAGCAGATGGCGCAAAGTGTGGATGCTGATGGTGCCTGTAGGCTGTTGGTTTTACACCTTCCTGTTTCATCTTCTCAGGTTCTCTGATCCACTGAATCCTAATTTGATTCCAAAGTGCCGCAGCCTGTGCCTTGCAGACTCATCCAAAGCAGTGTCGTTATCCAGCAGGTGATTCTTGATAGCCTTCACTATGTCACCTTTAGCAATGTCCGCTGTGCCTGTTACGTTCACGCTCCAAAAAGGATACTAATTTTCTTGCCACTATTTTCTCAAGCAGTTTGCCATAGACATTTTGTAGGGTGATAATTCTACAGCTGCTGAGAAGCGTAGAATCCTTGCCAGGTTTAGTTAGAGGCCGTAGATAACTATACAGCCAGTCCTCAGGCACTGATGCCTTCTCTATGCTGGTATTGAAATCCTGCACCACATTGTCCATATCTGTCTCATCTAGCTCCCTGAGGTGGCAGCACTGTGCTCACTCCTGTCTGGTAGCAACACTTGGGCAACATAAACAGGAGCACAGGCTTAACACTTAACTTCCTTATACTGGTTTAGAAGGCTCTACGGAGTCTGTATACAACCAGTTTTTTCCACTCCTCCGATACCAAAACTGACTGTGATCATCCAATTTGTTTTTGAATGTATTAACTGACCCTGCCTCCACCACAGCCTACGGCAATGCATTCCAAGCATTCACCTTCCATCTACATCGCTTGCGATCCATTCTTGGAATTACATGGAGGGACAGACTACAAAATGCACTCTCGCAGCGGTCTCCCATGTAGACCCTCCTCAGGTAACGAGGACTACGATGGCTTGGTCGGCCGACCACAGCGGAGGTTTAAAGATGTATGTACGCGTGATATGACGGCACTAGATATGAGTCTGACACCTTGGTAAGACCAAGTTAGAGACCGATCAAAGTGGAGATATACCTTAAAGAGCAGTCTCATGCTGCTTGAAAAGAAGTGAAGAAGTTAAAGGACAACAAGCTAGGAGAAAGAAAACGACAAACTCGGTACAGAGATAACACACCAAGATCATCATAATATCATTACTGAAAGGGGTTCATACATTCATTTTGAAGAGGTGCACAAGAGCTACGGCCTTACTGAAGAAATCCTAAGATCAGCTTCATCTTCTTCTTCTTCTTATTATTATTATTATTGTTCTTCGTATTATTATTATTATTCGACGTTCGTCCAGAAAAGGAATTTTATTACGTTATGTCGTAGTTTACAGCGCCCTTCGGCCCAACACATACGATTTAAGCACGGACTTTTGTGAACCGGGTTTGCTTTCCCTCTTGGATCATTAATCTGTTAGCCAGGCTGCACTGTTGCAGTTTGTTTCCAGGACCACCACTTGTAAACACATTAAGGTCTTGGTCAATTATGGGTCAATGTCCCTGATGCAAGCAGTTAGCTATGAATCTTTGGCTGCCGTCAAATCGTTCACTATTACAACTTCGACCCATGCCGAGTAGTTTGAACATATTTTCCCAGTGGACAAAATAGTTCTTTCGTTTTCTTGATCTGAATAGACTCAATCGATTACTGCGCCCCAATTCTTCACTACTGTAGTTGCTGATCCAATAGTATATACCTGGATTGATGCTTCGCTGTGACATATTTATTCGACCATGTTGCATGCTGCTGTTTTTCTTTTATAAGTATTTTTCTTTCCAATGCGGTAGGCTATTGTGAAGCCCCGGTGCTATACCCGTATAAGTACCTTTTCGTACTAATTTATGTGTGTGAGGCATTGTCTCAACGATTGATCTCCGTCCCCTCTCCTTCTTCGGTCACGTTTTCCGCCTCCTCTCCTTCTTCGGTCACGTTTTCCGCCTCCCCCGGGAAGTTCCAGTCCACGAGATGATCCGACAGGCTGCGAGGGCGAAAGACGGAAAAGGCCGTTCCCATCCTGGAAACGTCTTCCGAGCCGCCCTCGCAACACCTGGTTTATACGTATCGCCACCTTCCTAACAGAACTGCAGGCCGCCTGGAACGTGACCATCGCACGTGGTCAAGGACATGGTCATTCGACGCGACGGGCCCCAGTCGCCTAAGCGCACTTTCGATTATATGTTCCCATTTCTATTTGATGTTTTCATTACTCCATGCATGATTTGTTAGCTCAGATTTGTATTGTTTTGTTGCTCCTGGTGGATGCATTTAGGTCGTAACGCAAGCGCGACATCTGACCATATTTATAAATGTCTTTTACACGAACATTTTAAAAAGGAAGACTAACGTCTGGTCAGACAGAATATACTGATTATACATGCTAGTCAAGCTCTTGACTTCTGGTCTAAACTTGGATCTTGTGATCACAGATGTGTTCTTTTTCTTCGATTCTTTGGTCAAAGCGATCAGCCCGTCCCGTCTGATTACGTCTCTTAGCAACCAACTCCCACCACTTCACGCAATCTGTGGGCATCCTTAGTACAGTTCCTAGTAAATGTTTATGATTCATGGTCAGGTTTCCAAGGTCAGCATCTCTTTCATTTTCCCTTTGACGTCCGCAGAAGAATCAGTTTCTCTTCTTAGGCAGATGGAGTTTAATGTAGAAAAATTTAGTTATCCACATGGGAAGATCTAATAAGGGATATATTTACAGGATGGGAGAGAACAATATTAGAAATATATTAAAAGAAAGGGACCTATGTGTTATAATAGATCATACAGGTAAGGTGCTTGTGCAAGTCCGGGCGGCATTGGAAAAGGCAAATGCAAAGCTGGGTATGACAACATTACACATTAAAGCAAAGAAGTGATAGTCAAACTGTATAAAACATTAGTTAGACCTAGATTGGAGTAAAATAAATCCAGTATTTCACTCGTGATCCGTGCTTTCTTCTTAACCCTGCGCCTACCTAGAACCTCAGATGCCGTGGAGAGTAAAGCCGAATTCAAGGCTTCAGTCATCGTCTCAACATCTGCCTCCTCGTTTAGAACCAAGAGAGGTGCGAAACGTGCCCCCCCCCCCCCCCTTCCCCATCACCGCTCCAAAGGTCTCCTCTACATCCGGGCACTTCAACTTCTCCAAGTCAAATCGCAGTCTAGATATCTTTCTTTTCAGAACTTTCTTTAGTCGGAGATGCATGGTCATCAGCACTAAGTCGTGGTCGCTCCCTATATCGACCCCTGGGAAACTTCTTGTCCGGGCGCTATTGACGCTAGATCTGAATCTTCTTTGGATCAAAATATAGTCTATTTGACTATGAAGCGTACTGTTTGGGCTGTGCCACGTCCACCGCCTCGACATTGTATGTGGTCCTAGCGTATTCGCTACTATCAGCTTATTGTAATACGCAAACTCCAAGAGTCTTAGATCTCTATCGTTGGTGGTCACATTTCCATCTGTTCCACATGTGCCTTTCTAGACACGTACCATGTCTTCGCCAATTTTGGCATTCCAATCGCCCTGTACCACCAGTATATCCTTCTTCGGTACCTCGTTCACTAAGCCTGCAATTCCTCTTAGAAGCTCTCAACCTCGCTGTCTTCGTAATCCGAGGTAGGCGCATAGCATTGTATCACCGTGACTTTGAAGGGCTTAGCATTTAGTCGTATACTGAGCAAGCGGCTTGATACTGGTCGGCAACTCAATACACAACATGCTTTGTCTTTGTGCACCAGCATACCGACACCATGAAGGTGTTTGTCAGTTCTACCACTGTAATAAAACTTGTGACCTTCTTCTGTAGTGTGTTCTCCGAAATGTCTCCAACGCGCTTCACATATGCCAAGCACATTCCAGTGGTATCTATCCATCTCATGGGTCAGTTCTTTTATTTTCCCAATTGCACTTAGAGTTCTAACATTCCAAGTGCCCAGAATGAAATGCCCTCCTCTGAGTCTTATGGTATCACCAGTAGCACACTTAACACCTCCGCCCTGGTGTGGGACGGTAGGCGCGGTTATTGTTGACCAGGGCTGCGACCGATCCGGTATAAAAGATTTCGTTTTTGTCCTCATGTGTGATTCTTAGGCTTGAAAACACCTGGCGGCGCCCATCTCCTCTCCAAGCTGCGGTGGGCCAACATCTACAATTAACCTGAAGGAGCCCGTCCCCCCAGGCGAGCCATTGCCTCGTTAGCCAAGAGTGAAATACTGGATTTATGTGACAAGAGACGACAATTGAAGGGAGCGAAGAAAACACTAGATGGGATTCAGCGATATCGAGAGATAAATGGATCCATAAAGACCAAGATGAAACAGGCCAAGGTGGATTGGATAACGGCTCAGTGCGCAGATATCGAACGAAATCCGGGACGAAATGATGCCAAGGGAGCATATAAATTAGTCAAGGACTTAGTAAGACCTGTCCAAAGTCGAAATACGACGATTAAGGACAAGAGTGGGAAATGTCTCACAGAAGCTCAAGACATTCGTGAGCGCTGGACAGAGTACTGTTCGGAGCTATATAAGCATGAAGATCGAGGTGACCCAAGAATTGCAATGTCTCCGGAAGTGAGTCTGATAGAGGAAAATCAAACGATAACAAGGGAAGAAGTATATGAAGCCGTGAAAATGCTGAAGAGAGGGAAGGCTGTCGGTGTGGATAATATTCCAGCAGAGCTCCTACAAGTGGGAGGTGAGGCGACAATTACTACCCTGACTTACATCTGCAATAGAATTTGGCAGACAGGAGAGTGGCCTACCAGCTGGACAAAATCAGTTATTATACCACTGCCTAAATCGGGAAACCTAATGTGTGTCAGAACTATCAAACAATCAGTCTGATAAGTCATCCAAGTAAAGTTCTCTTGAGGATATTACTTAACAGACTGAATCCTCTGGCGAGAGTATCATTGCCGAAGATCAAGCGGGCTTTCGAGCGGGAAGTACCATCGAGCAGATATTTAATCTTCGTCTACTGATTGAGAAGTACTCAGAGTATCATCAACCACTCTACCATGCCTTCATTGACTTTTGAAAGGCGTTTGACAGAGTGTGGCATGCGGCGCTATGGTCAACAATGAGGCATTATAAGTTCAACGGTGATATGGTGAGGGTTATTGCAAACCTTTATCAGCAGGCGACCAGCGCTGTCTCAGTAGAGGGAACGCTAGGCGATTGGTTCCGTACGACGGTGGGTGTGAGACAGGGATGTATACTCTCCCCCACACTCTTCAATATCTTCTTGGAGAGAATAATGGAGACGACCTTAAAAGGACATGTTGGCACGGTTAAAATAGGTGACAGGCTTATCATAAACTTCCGCTTTGCTGATGATATTGATGTATTGGCAGGCACAGAAAGGGAACTCCAGGAGTTGATTGGTAGATTGGATAGAACGGCCCTGAGTTTTTGTATGGAAATAAATGCTGATAAAACGAAGCTCATGACCAATAACGTAGCAGTGTTTCAATCTGTCATAGAGGCAAATGGGCAGGTACTTGAGGTGGTGAAACGTTTCAAATATCTGGGATCATTGATCAGCGAAGAGGGTTCGAAGCCAGAGGTAATTGCAAGAATAGCACAAACAACAGCGGCGCTGACTCGGCTGAAACCTATATGGCGAGACAAGCGCCTCGCCCTCGGCATAAAAGTCAGACTACTGCGCTCTTTGGTGTTGTCAATATTTCTGTATGCCTGCGATCCCTGGACCATTACAGCAGATATCCAGGGCAGGATACGTGCAATGGAAATGCGGTGCTATAGAAAATTCCTAAATGTTACATATAAAGATCGTGTCACGAACGTAGAAATCCGTCAGAGAGTTGAAGACGCTATTGGTCCTTTTGAAGATCTGTTCACAGCTATCAAAAGACGAAAGATGGACTGGTGCGGGCACGTCGCGAGGTCCAACGGAATCCCCAACTCGATACTCTTTGGATCCGTACCGGGACAAAGAGGGTGAGGACGTCCAAGGAAGAGATGGGTGGACAACATCACTGAGTGGTCAGGCCTTCGTCCCGGTGAGATACGTCAGGCGGCGACAGACAGAGAGGGCCGGCGTGGGATTTTCATGTCTTCATGTGTGCCCCAACGACCTGATGGGTTACGGGATGAACTGAACTGATATTGGAGTACTGTGTACATGTGTGTAGTCTTTATCGTAGAGGGGATATAAACATGCTGGGAAGTATACAAAGACGAGCTACTAAACTGGTAGTGGCCCAGACCACAATCTCTCTTCCATGTAGCGATCCTTGGAAACAGGCTGTTTTCAAGGCAGACTAGCTGATGACATGTGAATCGATGTGATCTCTGTAGTAGTGGGCGCCACGCAGATGAAGCCAAGCACAGCACAGCCGCCTGGAGACCCCGGTCCACATTCATCAACACGCTCGGGATGTAAGGAAAGCTACTACAACCTGCCACTTAACGTCCTTTTCGGGGCGCACAAATGAGTGAACTTGTTCCTTGTGGACATTCAGCAAGAACAACAACAACAACAATAACAACAATAATAACAACAACAACAATAACAACAACAATAACAACAACAATAACAACAATAACAACAACAATAACAACGCTGATATTGGGATTCCATAATTACAGTTATGAGGAAAGATTAAGAAAACCGGCCTGCAGTGTCTAAAACAGAAAAATTCGAGGTGACTTAATACATGTTTATAAGATAATCAATGGAAAGAATACATTTGAGTATACAAGTTTTTCAAAGTACAACCGGCCTCAATAATTAGATGGCATAGCTTTAAATTATTTAAAAACAGGTTCAGATTAGATATTAGGAAATCATTTTTTTTTTTAAATCAGAGATTGGTGAATGCTTATTATACATTGCCGCAGGATGTAGTGGAGGCAGGGTCAGTTAATGCCTTAAAAAATAAATTGAATGCAAAGTTATTTTTAGTTGAAGTAGAGGGAAATAAACTGGTTGTATACAGACTCTGAAGCGCTTTCTAAGTCAGTATAATGGCGGTCAAATTAAGTAAAGCAAGAAAAAGTGAGAACATGGCTGCTTCAATTTCGTTATTATGGTGTGCACATCTTCTTAAAGCGGTTCTTGGTACATGATGGTGTTTTGCCAGAAAATTATGTGAATCTCCTTCATTACATATGTTGTGTGGAACAATGACTATTTTGACATTACTTTTGATTACAAAAATGTCTGTGTATTTAACACTTTCATCAGCTTGCTGTTTAAGCTAGGTTTTCAGTTGTTACTTTTTGTCGATAGGTCAGTATGTAGGCAACAAGGGCTCCAACCGACCATTAACATGAAGAGTGGCTCAGTCTCACGCTGCATGCAGCGAGAATGTTGTCTTTCTGATTTTATCTAACCAGGTGGTGAATGGACGGCTGCGTGGGCGAGACCATGACGGAGAGCGTTGTTTCCCACCCTCGATGTACATGACCAGCTTTACGAGCGGATGCGTGGAGACATCCTTAGCATGGCGGGGCATATTTCTCAAAATGGCCAAACGACAACGGTTTAGTATAGGAAATGTGTTTTAGAGATCAGTCCGACTTCGTCGATCGTCACCCAGAGGATCGCAAGGATGCACCTCTGACTATTCACGTGGGAGGCTTCAGTGGGCTTCTGATCGCTTTGCTGAATAGTCCAAGTTTCAAAACCGTACACAGTGAAAGCATCTGCTGGCTCCAGATTTGACGCAGGACGTTCATAGAGACGGCAGCCATGCCGACTCGTCGAATGATGTCCAGATAACTATATGCGTCAGAGTTCTTGTTTGCTCTCCAGTTAAAAGAAATCCTCAATGGAGGTAACGTGTTTGTCATCGACAATAATTCCTGTCGCTGTGGGCGTGCAGTCAAGGTCTTGTATATTGTTTTTTTTTTTGTCGATGAAATGTGGGTATACCATATCAATAATTGCATGCATCTTTCATTCTGGAAGCCCTGTTGGATATTTTATCAGTGAAGAATCGTTCAGTTTTTTACGAGTTCTGCAGAAGTTTAGAAGAATGTGCTGCACATCTCTTGACTGTTCTAGTGTTAGATTCTCACCAAGGTAGGACAGCATACTTTACATAGTTTAGTCTTTATGCATTAACAAGTGTGCAGTCACTATAACATACAATATTTATCTATCTTAATCTTGCATGTCATCGGACTATCGCGTTATTTCTGTTATGTCCAGCGAAATAAAAAAAAATATTTTCACTGTATAGATAGAATAGTTGGGGAAGTCCTGTGAGGTTGTCAATAGATATTGTATACTCAGTAACACTGGAGTACAATTTATTGTCAGATATCGTGTGGGTTTTTTTAGTTCTCTTTATTCCCTGTGGCATATGACTATGAGGTCACCACAAGGACTTTTCATGCCTTTTTGTCTTAGGCAACATTTCGCGCAGTGCCCCATGTCAGAGATGCACAGCACATCTCATCCTCCAGTGTGAGTCTGCAAGTACTTTTTGGTCCAAACATGAGCTTCATTTTGACTTTGACCCATGCTGTTCATAAAATAATGCGGATTCCGTCTCAACGTTGTCGGATATCTCGATCACTTATTTCCTGTACAAGTTTCGGTAACGAATGTTTTTTTTTTATTGTGGCAGAATTTGTTGAACCCTGCACCCAACCCCTAACCTGGAGACCATGTTTAGACCGTACCCTCCTGAGTGGTCTGTCCGTCTGGGTGATCCTACTATGAACATACGTTCCCACCGTCATAGTGCACTGCCTCATTGGAGCATGCAAGCATCATTCCTAAAGTCATCACCACTAAGAAGTAATAAATACTAAAATAGTTTTAGACGCCGATATGGTCGCATACAGTTCATCACTAATTTCTGGTTTCATAAACGTCCTAAAGACTGTGCAATAATGTAACAAGACTGACTCTTCATTTAAATATTAGTAGAACCTTCCTGACACTTTATGCTGTACATTACATTAAACCAGTTTGACAAGGCCAGCAGACATGTCAACCTCTGACCCGCCATTACAATCTTGTTAGCATAACAGTTCGAAAGGACTAATCAAGTAAAAGCTTTACCGCGTTCTTTATTCACGTATCATGTCAATGGTTTAATTTGTCAGCATAAACTGTAATCAGTGCTCTCTTCTACTAATGAACTATTACATTTTAGATGAAGAAGAAGAAGCTTCTTCGACAGCAAAGTAGTGTCCATTGGAAGACAACAATACTTGGAATTCGAACTACACACCAGACGAATCAAGATGGCAGGCAACAGTGGCCTCGGTCGTCAACTCGAACGTGTGAGATCCAAATTTACCAAAGAACTTGATATAAATAAATTATTACCTCGGTTATTGGTAAGACGAGTTTTAACAGTATCAGAAGAAAAGGAAATATTAAGCCCATCAGTTCCACAGAAAAGAGTTGAAGCCCTGTTGGATATTTTGTCAGTGAAGGATCGTTCAGTTTTTTACGAGTTCTGCAGAAGTTTAGAAGAATGTGCTCCACATCTCTTGACTGTTCTAGTGTTAGATTCTCACCAAGGTAGGACATCATACTTTGCATTGTTCAGTCTCTATTTATTAACAAGTGTGCAGTCACTATAACATAAAATATTTATCTGTCTTAATCTTGCATGCAGCTTGTTGGTTTTTTCGTTTAATTTACAAGAATACTACTTCTAGAGTGTACTAGTAAATAATAAATACTAAAAACAAGGTCACACTTGACTTACCCTACAACAGTACAGTCGACAGTCGTACACTACAGTAACAGTAGTAGCACTACTACTAGTGTACTAGTACTAGTAGTAGGACTTAGTAGACTAAAGTAATAATATAGTACTAGACTAGGTCTAAAAACTAAAGTAGTAAAGTTACGTAGTACTAGGTACGTCGAGGTACGTTATGTCGTTAAGTAAGCAATTCATCTGTTTTACAAACTGTCACTGGTTAAACCAAAAATCAAAGTTTCTAAATTCTAGTCTAGTGATCATACTAATGGAATATATTTCTTTAATCTTAGCGACAATTTTCAACCCGCACTCACATTCCGAAAGTTGTATTGTTTATTAACATGAGATGTTACAATATATCATATAATGATAATTATATGAATTATATGCTTCTAAACTTTAGGGCCTGACACAAATGATCGTCACGCATGTTAGATAATCGACTAATATCGGAATATCGTAATGATCATCATGATAATGGCTCGAGGCGTCGACAAAGATTAGATAGCAACACGGGATATGAAATTTATTACTAATATTTATGTTATTATCAGTTTATCATGCTGAATAGCAATGGAATCAATATTGAGTAATCATACAATAATAATTTATGATTACAATTAAATCACATATTCCACAGAAAGGAATACAATGAGCTCAGACACAGCCAAGGGAAGGTATTCTAAGTAAAGTGGCAATTGCCAAGGGGCAATAGGCACCAATAAGTTGACAAGCATCTGAAAATCCTCTATAATATTATTAAACAAGTGGCTGGGCATTAAACACTGTTGTTTTCATGTCTAAACTAATCAGAGGCTCCATTCCATAGCACTCATGGACCACATGAACCAACGAGAAAGCATAAATAGAAGAAATTTGAAGAAGCAAATTTCCTCCACATCCTCTGCCATTTTGACTGTTGCCTCAGAACTTTTTGTGTGATTCCAAGCTCCACAGAAAACTTTTTTCACAAAACTATTTGCTAATGAAAGTATCGTGCTGAGGACCTGGAGGTCATAAACCACTGGTTCACCCTTCTGGACAAAATCTTACTCTTAACTGAAGCATGCGTAAAAGATATGAATGAACATATTGAACAGATCTTCAATGCTGACAAAACTGGTTTTGTGCAGTTGCATGCCAAGAATTATGAGCTCCGCAAGAGCGAGATTTGCCAGTGTCTATAGATTCCGCTACTTTGAGAGTCTCACTTCAGAGTAGTATATACAGCATCTGAGAGATGCAGCTGCTCAGGAGGCTTCTCCAACAAGAGGACGTGGGGGGAGGAAGAGGTACAGGCAGGAATACGCAATGCCAGAGTTCAATAATTCAGAATGAGGATGATTTGGAGAGAGGTCATATATGTGGACGTGGTGGTGGCATGAATTGGGTCCAGTGAGATTTGTGTGATAAAGTGGTACCACATAGAGTGTCTAGATATTGCTTCCAGCATTCAAGACCTGGAAGGACTAGAATGTATCTGTGATTTTTGCACCTAGTAAAGAGAGGTGCTTAATATCCCACGGCTAGGTGCCTGTTGCCCCATTTTCTCAGTTCTTCGTATAATGTTAATAAAATTAAATAAAACATACATTGAGATGTATTTTGAGTGCACAATACCTTTGTAATAGTGTGTGGATGGTGTTTCTATGATGTACTGGGTTGAGTTGCTTAAACACATTATTGCCGTGCGTAAATCACACAAATTATAACAAGTTACAAAAACACTGGTGCTTAATGCCCAGCTTCACAGTGAATTAGTCTACATTAACATTGTGATTGGGCAAAAAATAACTCAATGAAAGTTGTTAGAGCTACAATGCATGATTAATTACAACTTTGATAGTAACACAATTATTTCTCATCATTTCCTATTGTGGATTTTCTATGAAGGGGACCTACATATCAATTTGGAAAACAGTTGTTTGGAAGTGTTTCTTGAGTTACCAGCTATTCCTCCTTAACATAATTGTGTTGCTGATGCCATGTTTTTTTGTGGTGGCAGTTCTGTTTCTTAGGTCTCCATAGTACATCATTGTCATCAGTATAAATTGGATGCTTTTAAGGTACTCCCAGACTGAAACAAATTGGGCTCACTTAGAACATCAGAAATTAAGAACAGTATAAACAGTTAGTTAGCTTTCTTTCTACTTATGCCTTCAAGCGTCGTGAAGAGCTGAAGTTATCTGTCCTGCACCAAATGCGTTGCGTCGGTCAATGTGAGCCCGTGTCGTTCTACAATCATTCTGTCATCTGGGGACGGCGTGTCCTAGTGATTAAGTGGCACGGCTCACAAAATCCGAAGGTGCTGGGTTCGATCCCCATCACATCAACGACCGTGGAAGCAAAGCCTTAGAAAATGCAGGAGGAAGCAAACCCTTACATAAAATGCATGCCGAAGTCGGATGCACTGGGCCGACAGGCGCAAAATAAAAACCACAGTACAACGCACACCGCCTAGGGGATTAGAGAAATAAGGCGAACACAAAAAAACAAAACAAACTCTGTCATCTATCCACCTGCCTCGTGGCCATCCCCTTGCCATGCAGCCAGATCTACCAGCATTGTAAGCCATCAGTAGAAGTGGATGAGGGTGTATTCTCATGAGATGATCAACAGTTCATCCCCAAAATCTTTGTTTACCAGAACAGTGCAAGAAAAAACTGCTTTCTTGATAATCAAAAACATCCTATGCAATTAATCTTTTTAAGGAAATAAAAAAAAACCTTGAGATCATCAGCATTGCACTGAGCAGCCAGTTGTGAAATATTCAAACGATTTTTGATCAGACATTAAACAAAGATTACATGTGGCCATATTGATGTAGTAATACATCAGAATGTTGGGAGCTCTGCAAATATTACAAGGATTAATAAGATTGTAACACTGGAGGCCTGTTTCCATGCAAAACTGATACAGTAACTATCCGTTTGTACACACGTTGTTACGTCAGGGATTGATGTCGAGCAACGATGGTATAATTGCATACTCAACAGTTACACTACGGATAACCAGCACCATGGTTTATTTTGTGTGAGATTAGAGGCTAACCATTAAGACCAAGAAATACAAAAATATTTGCAAAGTCTACCAAATGCTTGAGAAAAAATATGAAATAAAAATGGTTCTTAATTATCTACTAACCAGTTCTCTGTCTTAAAAAGAAAAAAGAATTGTAGCTGTTTTGGAATGTCTGCCATAACAGTTACAGCCAATGACTTCATTTTCTTGGCCAAAATTATGGTCACAGATTGGCTGTCTCATCTTGTTTAATAATTAATTCGTAAATGTTGCAAACTGAGTTTTAACTGTTATGTGACTTGGAGTGTTCAAGTTGCACCTCCATACTGTTACAGGCAAGCGTTGCGGATTTTGTGGTTTGTTTAAGTGTTCTCACCTATCAACAGTTCTGTGGTTGACTTGAAGTACAACAGTTTTTAGCTAAGTGCCTTACAGTAGTGCTCAATGAATGGGTGTGCACCCAATATGAAATAAAGAATTCAATAGCCCAAGGAAAAAATAGTGTTGCAGAAATTGAAAAACAGGCTAAGGAATACATTTCCCCCATTCAGATTATTCAAAATTGCTATTTGTGTTACATACATAGATACATAGAGTTGGTCCTGGCGAATTATTGACAATCACAAAGCAGATATCCGCGGGGAGATCCCGAGGCCCTTTATTGGGGAGTAATGAATAGAATTATTGCAGCTCCATCACCATTTCTCTGTATGTCTGGTTCCGTTTAGAACATAGGGGCATCAACTCCATGCTTGTAATAGAAAACATATAAAGAGTTGCACATGTGGCTAACGACCTCATCGTGTAAAACAAATTGCAGCAGAAACCGCCGATGGAAAATCATGTAAAGTGTTTATTGTGCAGGCTTTCAGAAGGAGACCAACTGAAGTGGTGGCTATATGCTCCGGTTGTAGTGAACAAGAGAAAGACTAAGCAGATATGATTATTGCAGGCCACAAACATGTGATGTTATCAGAGAATTGGCCAGTTTCAGCGGATATCCAATGGTGTTATCCCGAGGAAGGACAGTTCATAACAAACACATATTGCCAGACAAGCAAGCATTTTTGAGCTCATATATTTGAGGATAAATTCAGCACACTTTAATAACAGGTTGAACGGATATCTCTTAATGTAATTGGATAATTGGCCATTACCAGCTGACATTCAAACCGAACAATGATGATATCCAGAAGGACATCCATACGGAACACATATTGCCAGACAAGCAAGCAGTTTTGGGCTCATATATTTGAGAACAAATACAATACACTATAATAACAGACTGAACTGATATCTCTTGATATTATTCTGCAACTTAATAGCATTGTCTGTCACTTTTGTCCTCTACTTTTCCACCCAGTACAGTTGTCAGCAAGCTGTTAATTCTTTTGATGTTTTCAATATATCTTGTCTACCTGACAATGACTTTGTTGAATATTTGTCCATTCTGCCATCTCAGACCTTGGCACAGCGCAGTGGTTAAAGTGTAAGCCATTTTCTTTTTAATAAAAAAAATGGATTAAAAAAAAGGATTGTCTACAATGAAATGCGAAAATATTCAAATTTAAAAATGCCAGCAGGAAGCGAACCAGCTAAAGAATAGTATATTATGCTGTAAAGCCAGCGCTCTACACCCATTGACGTCTCGAGGAATTCCATTCTCATTGTTATTTGTGCTCCCAATAGGACACTAACTGCTGCAATCAGACCGTGCCTCGGCGGAGTAGATGTTAGCCGTGCTGTATTGATAACGATCGTGGATAATAGATCTACATTCATGCTGGGGTGAATGAGGTTGATGTGAATGTCGTTTTGGATGTTAAGAACACGACCAATCGACGCATACATACACGGGTTGACAAAAGCGCTCGTCTGTGGAGAACAATTATTGCTTTACGATTAAAAAAACAAAAACTTTTAAAATCTTTAATTACATTTTCAATCGTTACTACATAACGACCGTCGCACGATCATCAATGATATTACGGTTCAAATAGATTGTACATAAACTAGCGTATGATGGCGAATCTAAATGGACCTCCTCTGCCACAACTTACTAAAGCCATCGATAAATGGTACTACAGTGCTAAAACTACCAAGAATGTTCAAGGACATACACGCTCTGCTCTGACAATAGTGCATTTTTTCTTAAGAAGACATAGACCAATACTGTGAAAGTAATATACTATATGTTGGTTTGGTAGTATTGTTATGTAGAAATAAAGATGAACTAGTGCCTAGTTTAAATTTGTTAACATAAATTGCATGGCTGTAGTCCGACCATGCTGACTGGTGACATGTTTGACTGACTGGTGAGCCAGCCTAAAATGTATATACTATCACACATACACAGCGAGGAACAGAACTCCGAAGATGACCCGGATGTTATGAATGACATTTTGGTGATAATGGTGAGAACATGTTTGTCTACATTTTGCCCATTTCAGTTCAAAATGTCCGTCGTCGTGCAACACGTGCGCGAATCCTGGTACGCCACATCAATTGTGGGCTGTTCTAGCTAACCCCGTGCCTTCTTTATCCGCTCTCTTAGCTCACCCAGTTTGCCAATTCTTTTGGTAGAAATTATCTTTCAAAACGCGTCAGCTCCCATAATCCGTTGGTCTAACTGGACCATTTGGTGACCATACTTTGGCAGGGTTCGTTGAATGCAGGTGCTTTCTGTGCGAGCAGCGCAACCGTTTCGCTACCGCGACGAGCAGGTTTGCTGGAAGATGAGGAATTCAGACATTTTCCTCAATTAAGCAAGAAGAAACATAATCAACAGTTTGTTGTGTTAGTAATATTACCGTCTATTTTTATATCAGGTTGAACAAAATGAATTCATCCGAATTTCAATGTGGCCCAGTGAACGGACACCAACATAAATCATTACTGATTTGCTAGACTTGAGGTTTTGTTTCGTAACGTACTAACATATATTTTTCTGGTGTGAGGTAAGGCCAAACAAAATAAGTACAATACAATCATGAAAAATGACCCGATAACGATCAAGTGTAATAACTTTTGGTATAACAATATCTCTCTCAAATATCGAGTGTAGCGCCACGAATTGTACACCTGTTAGGTGGCGCTGTATGCAACTGTAATTTATCTGCTACAAAACTCGATACTCATTGGATCCGTACCGGGACAGAGAGGGCGAGGACGTCCAAGGAAGAGATGGGTGGACAACATCGCTGAGTGGTCAGGCCTTCGTCACGGTGAGATACGTCAGGCGGCGACAGACAGAGAGAGCTGGCGTGGGATTTTCATGTCTTCATGTGTGCCCCAACGACCTGATGGGTTACGGGATGAACTGAACTGAACAAAATGACACTCATTGAAGAAGAAAATACGGCTATCAAATTTCATCAACGAAACAAAATTATGATGCAAAACGACTTCTTAAGGAGTTTCCAAACAAATGATGGACTTTTGATGGGCTGACATGTCCTTTGTAAAAGATAGAACAAACCGGCACAGTTGAACGTCGTAAAGACAGTGACCCAGAAATCACTGCGCTAACACATGACGATACCAATGCTGTTATTGAGCTTGTGGAAAGTCAAAGGACGTCTGCAAAAACAGCTATCCCAACATCAAATTGCTAGTCGGATGTGCGTTTCTCAAGGATCATGAAAATATCTAGACAAGCAGGAGAAACCAATATCTTCCTCGAGAAGCAACAAATCAAACAGGTGAAAGATTTCATATACCGGTACTTAGGGAGCACGTTATTGGCAGACGGAAGAATCCTAGCGGGAATCCAACAAAGATGCAATCAGGCAAATCAGATCATTGGAAAATTAACTCCAATACTTAATTGCAAGCATGTGACAATAACTACCAAAAGATCTTTATACAACATTATTTTGTTCCCTACACTATGCTACCAATGTCAAAAATGGACACTAACATCAGATAAACAACGGTAAATCGTAACAGAAGAAATAAAATGCCTGCTAAGAATATTTAGTGTTACAAGGAGAGACATGATCAGAAACGATGACATCAGGATACTGGTGGGAACAACGCCAGTAACATGATTTGGCCACGTAACAAGGCTACCACCCTACAGCACCCGCAAACAACGGATTCAATGCCAAAGGCCGACCACGAACAGGTAAATTACGGAAATACCTGAGGCAGTGACTGCCACTGCGCATGAGGCACACAGTAGGGCTCGTTTTAGTGATATCTTCATAACCTGACACTGAAAGGCAAAACAGGAAAAGCGGAAAGAAGAAGAAAAATCTGTCAGCAGAATCATAAAAAAGGAACTAAAGTTGAAATGTTTTAAAAAGCACCAGTCTGATTTGAGCACAACGCATGATCATGGGATTTCCTTCCTAGTGCAACGATCTTTAGCGTGCTTCTCGGAGCATCAAGTGAGTTCGATCTTTTTCACTGACATTTTTCAAAGTGCGTCTCTTTCTCCTTACAGATAGTCAGGACGATGAGGTGTATGCACGCCTACATATAGTCAGGACGATGAGGTGTATACACGCCTACAGATCGTCAGGACGATGAGGTGTATGCACACCTACATATAGTCAGGACGATGAGGTGTATGCACGCCTACATATAGTCAGGACGATGAGGTGTATGCACGCCTAAATATAGTCAGGACGATGAGGTGTATGCACCGGTTGTCACCAGATACAGGCAAATAGCTGTTGCAGCTAACACAACCAATGTTCAATAAATCAGTATTGGTTTTTGTTCGTGTCTCGTCCATGGGCCACGCTGGAATTCATTTTTGTTCAACCTGTTTTAAAGATAGATGACCATTGCTACCGCCCAAAAACTGTTCATGAACTGCCTTCTTTCGGACATGAGGGAAATGTTCCAAAAAGCATGAGTGTCTGCTCATCGCGGTAGTGAAACAGTTGCGCTGCTCACTCAGTAGACACCTGCATCCATCGAAACCAATTTGTGGCCACCAAATAGTTGAGATCTTAAACCCGTGGGCTATGGGAGTTGGGCTGTTTTACAGGAGAATGTCTACCAACAGAACATTGACAGCATGGATGAGCTAAGAGCGGATAAAGAAAACATGAGATGAGACAGAACAGCGTACTATTGACGCATGACCTACTCTAAACTACAGATGGCCATGATTGACGCGTCATTTAGCACGTAGCACATCCCAAAATAAAAACATAGTGCGAAATACACCGCCTTGGAGAATAGAGAAATAAAGCGAATGGAAATAAAAATCTATAAGGGTAATCAAGATGCTGAGCAGTGCACGCGCTGCAGCGGTCAGCGACCCATAGCTGACTGCTGGCGTAAGGGCGTGTGACCCAGAGCTGCCAAGAAACTTCTACACCTCCACGTGGTGATCTGGCTGCAACAGCAGACAGGCTAAGGAGAAGGGATCAAAGAGGAAATGCTGACCCGGTGCTCAAAAGTCGGATGTGTCGGACCGAACGGTGCACATATCGCAGTCAAGTCGTAAACTACGACACAACGCATTCCGTTCTCCTGAACATTTTACATAGAAGCAAGGACGTGATACTCAAACAATATAAATTTAAATTGACGTTTTTTTTTATACCGGTTTAGAAGACTCATCAGTCTGTAGACAACCAGTTGCATTTGCATTACGCTGCTCTAAAAGCTATGCGCATCCAATCTATTCTTAAATGTATTAACTGTCTCTGTCTTCACTACCTCCTGGGGCAATGGATTCCAATCATTCACCACTCTCTCATTGGTGTTTGCATTTTGAAAAAAGACTTGTTATATATAGTCTAATTGAACCTTTCCTGTAATTATCTTATAAACCTGTGATTATCTTATCAAGGCACTGTAGGCCGGTTTTTCTGAGTCTTTCCTCATAACTGTAATTCTGGAATCCCACTATCAGCTTTGTCACTCTTCTTTGTATCCTTTCCAGCATGTTTATATCTCCTCTACGATAAGGACTCCACACCTGTACACAGTACTCCAATCTAGGTCTAACTAATGCTTTATACAGTTTCTTCTTCTTCTTCTGCGTACACAGTCAGACAGTAACCATTATTTTTTCAAAAAAAGCGGCGGTCATCCTGAGGCTCTCGCTACTGCCATAGAGCTTGTCTTGCAGTTCCACTGGTAATGGCCACATCTGCTCTCTCTGATCCTCGTATGTCGGGCAGTTCTGCAGCAGATGTTCAGTGGTCATTTTACCAGTACCGCACGGGCATTCGTCGGTACTCCCTATCTTCAATTTGTTGAATAGGTGGTACCTCAGTCTGTTGTGGCCAGTGCGAAGTCTGAAGACAACGACCTGCTCTCTTCGGTTCAACTGGTAATAGGCATCGTTTTTGGCTTTTTACAGTTTGACTATCACTTTCTTATTCCTATGTTTAATATTTATTTTTATCATACCTAACATTGCATTTGCCTTATTTGCTGCTACCTGGAATTGCTTACTCACTTTACCTGTATGCTCTATTATAACCCATAGGTCCCTTACCTTATATATCATTCTAATATTGTTCTCTCCCATTCTGTAATTATGTTCTATATTGGATCTACTCATGTGGATGACTGTACATGTATATATATTAAACTCCATTTTATCTCACAGACCAGTCTCGAATTTGATCTAAATCCGACCTCAATATATCCACCTCTGCTATAGATGAGAGAGTCCTACATAGTTTTGTGTCGTCCGCAAATTTTTCAATCATTCATCCTATATCAATGTCCAAATCGTTTATATATTTCAAGAAAAATATTGGTCCCAAAACCGAGCCCTGTGGCACTCCACTTTTCACTTCACACCACTCAGAGTACTCCTTATTTATACCCACTCTCTACCTTCTTCCCGTTAACCAATTTTCAATCCATTTGGCAACTTCCTCACCTATTCCATGTGATTTTAACTTTTTAAAGAATCTTTAATGAGGTACTCTATCAAAAGCCTTTGCAAAATCTAGATAAATAACATCCACTGGTTCCCCGTTATCTATCATTTTAGTAACCGCCACCATGAATTCCAATAGATTTGTTAAGCACGATCTCCCTCTAGTAAAACCATGCTGACTATTTCTGATTGGTGATACCTAAATGGGAGTACTATGTAGAGGTGTGGAGTTTATATCATAGAGTGGATATAAACATGCTAGAGAGGATACAAAGAAGCTACACAAATCATAATGGGGTTTCAGAATTATAGTTATAAAGCGGTTAAAAAACTGGTCTTCGGTTGAACCTAATACAAATTTATAAATGAATCAATATAAAAAGATCAATTAGACTATACCTTCTGCCGAAGACGGATGTGTCGGACCGAAATCTGCAAATATCAAGTCAAGCTGTTAACTAGCAACACAACGCATTCCGTTCTCTGGACTACATTATGCTACTTGCAAAATCCTGTTTATGGCTTGGTTACGGGAGAACGAAGGTAGAAGTAGAAAAAGTAGACTATACCAAGTCAGAGCGTGGTGAATTCTTGGAATGTATTTCCGCAGGATGTCATGGATACAGAGTTAGTTAATGCATTCAAAAATAGATTAAATGATCACAGCATTTTTAGTATCGTTGGAGTGGAATAAACTGTTTGCATACAGACTCTGAAGAGCCTTCTAAACCAATTTTTTTTTTTTAGCGGGCGTTTGAGAAAGCACGAAGAAGAGGAAGAAGAATTCTAAAAGGGAGCTACCAAATTCCGTATATTTAATATTCAATAACATTTCAAATCAAATACACCATACACCTTTGACAGAAACACAAATTCACGTGAGCCTGATTCGAACCAGCGACCTAAGGATTTCTAAATTTTCCACTACACTGCTCTTTCAAATTGAGCCTACCTCGGGTCATGCAAATGTGTTGTGATTTGCTGAATATAGAGAGTAAAATTTGTAACGTAGAAATGCGAGAAAAATGTTATGATAATCTGAAATATTTGCAGTAAAAGACGAACAAAATGTGAAGGCTTTATCTTCTTCTTTTTCTTCGCTGTTCGTCCTGAACAGGATATTTGTGGCGTGGCGTAAGTTTGCGGCAAGGCCGCGATATCACCTTTCAACCTTGACCCGTTCAATTTTAGTAGAGCATATTAATAATCGTGTTTGTCTTCCCTCTTCGATTTCTAATCTCATAGCCAGCCATCATGGCTGCAGTCTGTTTCCAGGGCCGCTACTTGGGGATGGAATATGGTCTTAGTCAGTTACGGATCACTGCCCCTAATGGAAGTAGCCAGCTACGTGTCGCTGACTGCTGTCAGTTCATTTACTGTTGCTTGCTCGACCCCGAAGGCGTTATTGCAGTACCGCGTCCTTGCCTGTGCAGATGGCAAACATTATTTCCTATTTCTGAACAAATCATATGTATTATTCCGAAACCCCGAAGCGACCGGGTTATAAATACGAGCCTTTGTCAATATCTGCCTGCACGGACGGCCATATGAAAGGGCTGACTTTATGACGTGTAAAGGATGGCTCAAAAGTCATTTTGTTCTATCCCAGCTGGCGTGACGCTGTGCTAAGGTTGAGACAGCTTAGCGTGGTGTGAAACCCTTAGCCGTTAACCTAACACTAGCTCATGTACATTGCTCGTCTGTATGTGGGCTTGTATGACTTGATTGCACAGAGAAGGAAACACAGACAAGTGGGAGCAGAACGCTCAAAGTTTTCAAACCCTTCGGTGGGTTTGGGCTTCTTCGTAAAGCGAATGCACCAATAAAACTGATTGTCTCAATAACAAATGATGTCTCTCTTATTTGAGAAAGCGTACCAGTGGTCCTGGGTTCATTCCCCAGTTGAGGCGGTAATATTTTTTTCAGACCGCAATGGCTCCCGGGTCGATCCAGCCTTAAATGGGTACCGGTTCAGTCCGGGAAGTAAATGCGGCGAGGGAGAGGAGATGGCTACCGCCCTCATATAGCCGAGCCTTTGAAATGTGAGATTGCTAACGCCTCACACCCCTAACGGCAGTAATGCTATGGGATACTTTACTTTACCTCGACGTTAACATGCGCGCTTCTACACTTGATATCATCTGTTATTCACTCTAATTTCCTCCAACTATTTGTGCAATTATCGCATCATTATTAGAACAATCACAACATCAATACTACCACAACATCAGTGATACACCTCCCACAACCAAATTCACATCCCCACAATAATATTGGGACCACCATATAGTTAATACAACAGCTTCATTATTTTGAACACCATCAATGCCACCACACCGTCATTATTACTATCACATCATCAATAATGCCACCATTAATACCGTCACCATATTATTATCACCACAAAGCAATTAATGCCATCACAACACAATACTATTACCACAAAAATAATACCATCACATCATCATTAATAACACCAATAATACCATCACATCATCATTAATAACACCATTAATACCGTCACCTCATCATTAATAACACCATTAATACCGTCACCTCATCATTAATAACACCATTAATACCGTCACCTCATCATTAATAACACCATTAATACCGTCACCTCATCATTAATAACACCATTAATACCGTCACCTCATCATTAATAACACCATTAATACCGTCACCTCATCATCATAATTAACACAACCACCAAATAATTATTGCAATCATAATATTCTGAATACCTCCACAACACATAGCCTATAAGCACCATTACTGCCATCTGAACACCATTAAAGCCATCACTACACAATTGGTATTATCACATTATAATTAATATTACAGAATAATTAATCTCATCACAACACCATTGAACACTAGTTAGTTATCTGCATAACACTAACACAAGAGCACATATAAAGATCCGGATGACTCCCATCTACCCAGTGGCAACCATGCGAGACTTGGTCAACCATGCGAGACTTGGTCAACCATGCAAGACTTGGTCAACCATGCGAGACTTGGTCAACCATGCTAGACTTGGTCAACCACACCAACCCTACAGAAGAAGATGAAATCCGTCGAGTTAGAATATTACCATTGAAAGTGAAAAGGCAGAAGTCCTACATGACCTGGATATATTATAAAAACGGCTAGTAAACAACATTACGTCTAGGACATTTACATAGTTTGGTTACATCAAACGTCACAATGACCCAGAAATAACGGTACTGGAGAGGGTGCTGGCAGAATATGGACACGCATTTACAGATGCTCTGTGGTTGACAGTGGCAGAGGCGAGAGAGCTGACCAGGGATTGAGTATTTTACAGATCGGCTGTCATGAGAGCAAAGTTTTGCAACGTTACATGATGATGATGATAATACTGGTTGCTGACTACTGTCAACTCATTCACTGTACTGGTTGCTGGCTACTGTCAACCCATTCACTGTGCTGGCTGCTGTCA
The DNA here is from genome assembly GCA_036924085.1 of Ariolimax columbianus. Lineage (NCBI taxonomy): Eukaryota > Metazoa > Mollusca > Gastropoda > Stylommatophora > Arionidae > Ariolimax > Ariolimax columbianus. Next base: position 40,720,796 of record JAVGWX010000019.1, on the reverse strand, counting down.
ACTCATTCACTGTACTGGTTGCTGGCTACTGTCAACTTATTCACTGTACTGGTTGCTGGCTACTGTCAACTCATTCATTGTACTGGTTGCTGGCTACTGTCAACTTATTCACTGTACTAGTTGCTGGCTACTGTCAACCCATTCACTGTACTGGCTGCTGGTCAACCCATTCACTGTACTAGTTGCTGGCTACTGTCAACCCATTCACTGTACTGGTTGCTGGCTACTGTCAACCCATTCACTGTACTGGTTGTGGGCTACTGTCAACTCATTCACTGTACTGGTTGCTGGCTACTGTCAACTCATTCACGGTACTGGTTGCTGGCTACTGTCAACTCATTCATGGTACTGGTTGCTAGCTACTGTCAACCCATTCACTGTACTGGTTGCTGGCTACTGTCAACTCATTCACTGTACTGGTTGCTGGCTACTGTCAACTCACACTGTACTGGTTGCTGGCTACTGTCAACTCATTCACTGTACTGGTTGCTGGCTACTGTCAACTCATTCACTGTACTGGTTGCTGGCTACTGTCAACTCACACTGTACTGGTTGCTGGCTACTGTCAACTCATTCACTGTACTGGTTGCTGGCTACTGTCAACTCATTCACTGTACTGGTTGCTGGCTACTGTCAACTCATTCATTGTACTGCATATTCGGCCTCGTTCCAAGTTTGATTCCGCCGTGCAGCCTGTCCACTGCTAAACGATCATCTGTCAGGCGTACATTACTTGATATCACTCTTGTGTCCACCTTATTCATCCCCCAGTGTTCCCTACTATACAAGACCATCATCCCATTTTTTGAGTGAATTGTTTGTGTGGGCTAGAAGAAACTGGACAGATCGAATTACACTATTGGTGGTTGGTTGGGTTATCGTGGTGTAACAACAGTTGATATGTAGTACTGTCCAACCAGAATGTTTGACATTATCCTCAGCGCCAGTCCAGCAAATATGCCGTATGCGAGGAAGCCAACACTATTCTGCAATCGTCCCGATCTTTCGCAACGCTGTACCAATGCGGGCCTAAGTCTTTGGTCAGTCCATCCCGTCATCGTATAGGTGGGCGACCCTGTGGACGTGTACAGGCATATGGCCACCAAAACGTTCTGTGTGTTTAGCTATGGTCAGGCATGTGAGCTCTACATCCAGCTCAGCGATGCTTGCGTGATATCGCTGCTTCCACAACGCACAGAAACAAAGTTTGATGTTGAATGTCTTCGTTTCGGATTTTATCCTGTATCGAAACGTTTAACACACGTCGTTTGATTGCTCTCTGAGCTTCTGAGCATCTGTTTTGCGCAAGTTCCAAACCTCACACCCGTAAACCATTGCTGGAATGACCATAGAATTGTGTGATCTTGCCGTGGTGTCTTTCATCTCTTGAAGTATTTGCTTAATGGAATTAAAGAAATACCAAGCGGCTTCTCGTCATCTACAGAGTTCGTGATCAATTTTGTGGTTGGCATTTATCTTTTGGTCTAGGTAGATACAGGAGTTGACATCCTCGATGGTTTCCTCTCCTAGCTTGATGTCATTCTTTGGGCAGTGAGGGTTTCTGAGGCATTGTGTTTTACTTTTATTTATCTTCAGACCAGCAGCTCTGCTGACCCCATTTAGGTCGTTCAATGATTGGTGGGCTTCCTCAATGGTATGACTAATGAGCACGATGTCATCTGAAAATCGTAAATGGGTAAGCCCCTCGCCATCTATATTGACGCCTCTGTCGTTCCAGTTTCTTCTTAGTTCGACCCGTTCTTCGTCAAGGGTTGGTCAATCCTTGAGCGGGTCCCAACTCAGGATTCAGTGGTTTCTGTCGCGGGCTCGTGTCGTCCAGTGTAATAGTAGTATGTCTGTTGTAGGGTCGTGAATGTTGTATTTTTCTAGTGCATCTCGCCAGCGAGTTGAGGGCCGTCCCCGAGGTCTCTTTTTGTCGTGCGGGTACTATATGGTGATTATGGTACTCCATCTTTCATCTTGTCTTCTGGATATATGACGTGCCCAGCGGTGTTTCGAATGGTTGACGTACTGTAGGACATCTTTGATGTGTGACATTCTCCAGATGTCGCTATTGTGTCATTCGCTCTGCCGCTGTTGTCTGAGAGTTATGCCCACGAGGCGTCATTCAAGAGGTGCGTTTAACTGTTGGCAAATCTCTTTGAGAGTCGCTTTAAATAGTCTTGGAGAGATGGTGTCGCCCTGTCGGACTCCATTTGCTATCGGAACACATACGGTACTGCACTATGGTATAGCGTAATGGCTGTATTGTAGTCTTTGTTAGTTTCCTCGATCGATAAGTTATATGTTTCAGAGATGACATGATTTCTGGGATAAAAACCACATAATTGGTGGCGATACTGTCAAAGGCTTTCTCGTAGTCGATAAGTACAAGACATTAGGGTAAAACGTGCCCTCAATCAGTTGATTGATCGCGTGAAGGTGGTCAATCGGGAAGAAGCCTTTCCTGAATCCGGCTTGTTCTCGAGGTTGGTGTTCATCAAGTTGCCTGTCGATCCTGTTAGCCAGAATGTATGCAAAGCAGATCAACAAGTTGAAGTCTCATTGTCACTCGGTTCAAAACATGATTTTGCGTATTATAGTCCTTCAAATTAAATTACGTATTGTAGTCCTTCAAATGAAATTACGTATTATAGTCCTTCAAATTAAATTACGTATTGTAGTCCTTAAAATTAAATTACGTATTGTAGTCCTTCAAATTAAATTACGTATTATAGTCCTTCAAATTAAATTACGTATTGTAGTCCTTCAAATTAAATTATGTATTGTAGTCCTTCAAATTAAATTACGTATTGTAGTCCTTCAAATGAAATTACGTATTGTAGTCCTTCAAATGAAATTACGTATTGTAGTCCTTCAAATGAAATTACGTATTGTAGTCCTTCAAATTAAATTACGTATTGTAGTCCTTCAAATGAAATTACGTATTGTAGTCCTTCAAATGAAATTACGTATTGTAGTCCTTCAAATTAAATTACGTATTGTAGTCCTTCAAATGAAATTGCGTATTGTAGTCCTTCAAATTAAATTACGTATTGTAGTCCTTCAAATTAAATTACGTATTGAGGTCTTTTAAATTAAATTACGTATTGTAGTCCTTCAAATTAAATTACGTATTGTAGTCCTTCAAATGAAATTACGTATTGTAGTCCTTCAAATGAAATAATAGGGGGATGGCGTGGGCTAGTGGTTAACTGACACGGCTCACAACCAGAAGGTGCTGAGTTCGATCCCCATCATATCACCGAGCGTTACCCTGGGTAAGCAAACCCTTAGAAAATGTAGGAGGAAGCAGATAAAAATAAAAACCACAGCGTAACGCACACCGACTTGGGGATTAGAAAAATAAGGCGAGCGCAAAATGAAAAAAAATGAAATAATCACAAATAAGTCACGTGACTGTTTATATACAAATGTACATATGATCAGCTGAAACGATAACAAAGAAAAATCTTGTCTTTACAATTACATGCTGTGTTCCAGAGATCTATATTCCTTTACTTAGTTCTTAGTCGACCTGTACTCCTACACGGGCCGATGCCCATGTGCAGGTCCCAGCTCAGATATGAGCTGGATGTAGCCTGAAGGAGGATTTCCTGCTTATCGGGCTAGGCTCGAGAAGCTTATTACTCCGCTCCATTGGGACAAGTGCCACAAACGGTGGTTAACCGATGTGCGAGTTCATCTTAATAGACTCCACAACGCTAGAGCAAAGTAGACTCGCAGCCTGTTAGGCGCAGTCTATGCTGCTCTGAACAAACCTCCTAACCATGGCCAGTGTTATGCCATGTCACACAGCTAGTCGCCTCGTACGACGTGCTCTCTGTGGGACAGTGGTGCTATTCTTGTCCTTGCCATACACAAAAACTCCGGCGGACCACTCGGGAATAACTATACTACCCAGAGAAAATCTTAGGGCCGCTTATCAATTATCACCATATTACAAATGAAGCCATTTGAATATTTGCAGCAATAATTAATCTCGCGACCCCCCCCCCCCCCCCCCCCCCCCCCCCCCCCTCCTCTCTCTTCCTCCCTCCCTCCCTCTTATTAGACGAAAACATGAACGTGTTTCTTGTCTTATTTGAGCGTCATACTTCCAGTTTGGAATTGTTAAAATAAATATGGCGTGGCTTGTTTTCATTGTTCTTCAACGTGATCCTTTGTCTGGCTTTGACGTTCTTCTTCTTCTTCTTCGTACACTGTCAAACGTCAACCTGTATTTTTTCGAAAAATGCAGCGGTCATCCTGAGGCTTTGGACACTGCCATAGAGCTTGTCTAGTGTTGCCACTGGTGATGGCCACATGTGCTTTCTCTGGTTCTCGTATTTCGGGCAGTTTTGCAGCAGATATTCAGCGGTCATTTTTCCGGTACCACAACTGCATTCGTCAGTGCCACCTATCTTCAGTTTATTGAATAGGAGGTACCTCAGTCTGTTGTGGACTGTGCGGATTCTGAAGACCACGACCTGCTCTCTTCTGTTCAATTGGTAATAGGCATCATTTTTTGTGTAGCCAGTATGTTCTGTTTATCATTTTGCCATGTATCTGGCTCTAATAAGCCTTTTTGACTCTTCGTAGGTCACACTAGAATCTGGTTGTGGTAGTCTTGCACCTTCTTTTGTCAGTCTGTCTGCCTCCTCGTTGCCTTGGATGCTACAATGGGATGGAACCCACTGTACCACTACTCTTTTTGGTGCAGTCTGCTGGCATAGTTGACAGAGTACTGCTCTTAAATCATTAAGTTCAGTATTTTTCTGGCTTTTTAGTGCTGTGACTACGGCCAGGGCATCTGTAAACAGGACTATTTGGCTTTCATTTCTTTTGCCTGTCAGCATTGCTTCTGCTGCACCCCTCAGTGCCTCTGCCTCCGCTCTGAAATTGCTTAAGTATTTTCCAGTTGCCACTGACAGTGTTATTTTTCTACCATTTGGTAGGCTCAGGAATACCCCTGCCCCTCCATTCTGTGTTGTGTTTGTTACAGAACCGTCAGTGTATGCTTGGGTAGTTTTTCGTTATGTCCCTCAGGGTTATGTCTCTTCTTTCTTTTTCAGTCTGGCTGTTCTTGTTTCCAATACCTGGTATATTTTCTACCACCAACGGAAATATATGCTGCTTCCAGGTAGGTTTTCGTACAGTAGGGATGGGCTATGGTGTTGTGAATGTGTTCATAGGGTCTTCGCTCATCTTTGCTTTGGCTATTTCTGCAAAGTTTCTCCGCTTTAGTTTCCCATTTCCAAATGTATTTAGTCTCTAGTGCATTGGATGGTCTGTCAGTCTTCTGAGTTTCTCTGCTTGCTGCTGGGCTCTGCTGTCTCTTCTATCGGTCATGGATTGCAGATTTGTAATCTTTTCAAGTTCTACAATTGGCGTTGACTTCATGCCTCCTGTTATAACTCTCATGGCTTGGTTTTGAAGTTTGCTAATTTTATCGAAGTTCACCTTTGCTGCTGTTGTCCATGCCGCAATGCCATACTCGAGAACTGGTCTCACTCTTCCAGTGTACAGTTTCTTTAGTATTCTTTCGTCTGCTCCCCAGCTTTTGCCAGCAAGTTTCTTCATGATTGCCATTCTTTCTCTGGCTCTCATTCGGTTTCTCTCGATCTAACTTTTCCATGTCATGCGTTGATTAAATGTGACACCCAAGTAGTTTGGATTGTCGTTTGGCTGCAGATATTTGCCGTTAAGACTTATTTTGGTGTTCTGTGGTTTATTTGAAAGCGAGAATATCGTACATGTTGTTTTCCTTCATTTATTTTGACCAGCCATGAGTTCGCCCACTCTTCCAGCGATGTTAGGGCCTGCTGCATCCGATTTCTTGCTATGGTGAGATTTTTTTCAGAGGTCCACATAGCCAGATCGTCTGCAAACATGGAGCTGTGGACTCTTCTTGGTATATTCTCTGTGATGTTATTTATATACACCAGGAAAAGTGTGGGTGACAGTACTCTGCCTTGGGGTACTCCCTGCTCAAGTGTCACCTTTTTGCTCATCTGCCCTTATACTTGAACTCTAGCTGTTCTGTTTTCAAGGTAGTGGCTGATCCATCTGTACATTTTCCCACAAACTTCACTTCTTCGTAGCTTGACTTTAAGTGCCTCTTTCCACACCTTGTCAAATGCCTTCTCTAAATCCACCCAAACTGCTACTGTATGCTTTTTCTATTGGTAAGCATCCTCTATTTCCTGGGCTATGAGAGTGATCTGATCCTCAGTGGATCTGTGCTGTCTAAAGTCTGCTTGCTGTGGAATTAGTATGGGTTTTTCTTCCAGATGCCACATCAGTCTGGTGTTTATTATACGCTCCATCAGTTTGCCTACACAGCTCAGTAGACTGATAGGCCTGTATCTATTTGGATCTGCTCTATCTTTTTATTTCTTTGGTACTGGTATAAGTACAGCATCTTTCCATGCCTGCGGTACAATTCCAATTTTCCAGCTTTGGTTCAGCACTGATAAGTAACTTCGTCTTTGCTGTTTGGCCCAGCCCCATCAGCATTTCGTTTGTTACCCCATCTTTTCCGGGCGATTTCTTTTTCTTCAAAGTTCTCATGGCCTCTTCCATTTCATTCATTGTTAGTTTTGCCATGATGTGCTCCTCTGGTGCCATATTGATGTTGTCGTGCCCCTTTTGCTCTTCACTAATGTCTGTATGCCTATCTGTAGGGACATCAATGTGGTTTGCTCTGGCATAATGTTCTATAAAGGCGTTTGCTGCTTTTTTTCCAGTGAGCATGTTGTCGCCCTGCTTGATGGTAATTTGTTTATTTGATGGAGTTTCGTCATTCATGGCTCTGACTAACTTCCATAGTTTGTTCCCTTCTTTATCTAAATTGAGGCTTTCTGTTTTGTTTTTCCAGCTGTCTCTTGTTATTTGGTTTAGTGTTCTTTTGAATTTTGCCGTGATGGCTTTGAGGGCGATATTTGCCTCCATAGATTGTTCTCTCTCTACCATGTTCCTAGCATTTGAGACTTCGTCTTTCGCTTTCTGCAATTCATCATTCCAGTATGGCTTGTAGTTTTTCCTTGCCCCTCTTGGGTTGGTTTCGGTGGCTGTTCGCATTACTGCTTTGCTTAGGCTTTCTACCATGGGTTTCATACAGCCCATCTGTCAGCAGTGCAAATCTGTCCCAGTCGGCTCGTTTATAGTTCCAACGTGGGAGCGGTTTTATTTCTTGTGGGCCTACTTCCATATCAACGTCTAGCCTAATTGGCCTGTGGTCGCTACCTGCCAATTGGTTGAGCACTTGGCGGTCTATTTTGTGGTGAATATCTACCGTGGAAAAGGCCAAGTCTGGAGTAGAGGTGGTATGCCATGTTCTAGAATAGAAGCTAGGGCTGTCCTCCGGCCTATTGATAAGATAGAGATTTGTGTCTATCTCCCAGTCTTCCACTTCATCACCTCTCTTGTCTGTGTCCGAATATCCCCATCTCTCCGAGTGGCTGTTGAAGTCTCCAACTACTAGGCAGCTGGAGTCCTTGATTTCCATACTCGAGAGCGACAGGTCTTTGCTTGGTGGGCCATACAGGTTGAAGATGCGGATCTTCGTTTCTTGTGTCATTATGTCGACTCCTACAATTTCTGCTTGTCCGGTGTGATTGACAGCTACCGCGCTACTCGGTATGCAGTTACGTGTCAGTATCAGAACCCCACCTTTGTGACCTTCCCTATCAAGACGGAAGGTCTGGTATCCTCTGATTGAGAATTTGTGGTTGTTGTTGAGGTCCGTTTCTTGGATACATGCCACGTCAATCTTACCTTCATGCAGGTGATGTGTTAGGGAAAGCTTTTAGTTAATGACTCCCTCTGCATTGCACTGTAGGCTTTGACGTTCGATTGCCACACGTTTGACACTACCACCTCTTGGCAAGCTGTCTATAAAGTGTTGTCCGCTTCTGTCACGCTTTGTAGGATGAGTTTCTGTTCAGTGATTCTCTCAAATTATGGGCAATGTACCGCATCTTTTATTGTGATCACCAAAGCGAGGCAAACGTTTTATGAATAAACTGCCTTGAGGATGCCTGTGACTGTGTGAAGTCATGCCTGTCAGATTCACCAAATGATAACTTTCAAATGGAATTTGTTATTTTTCATTGAAAGAATGTGCGAGCATGTATGTGCGAGGCCAATTCAGATGAAACCAGACCTAACTGCACAAAGTGAACATACGTATGATGTGCATGATGACGTCACTTCTGATGTAAACAGCACACACCAACCGTCAAGTTTGCAAAATTCCAGTATCTTCCAAATCATAGTTTCCTCAGCAGACTGTTGAAAACATGGCGAGTGTGAAACGGAATCCGTCCAGAGTTGAGTTGAAGCTGAAGGATGTCAACCATTTTTACGTTCATTGCAGAATGCCGGGGGGGGGGGGGTCGGGGGGGGGGGGGGGGGGTCAGGTTAGGACAGGTAATGTAAAAGTGAGCAACACTTTTTATAATTGTAAGTCTACACCACTTTGAACAAATGTATTACGCTCTTTTCTTGGTATTTGTAGCCCAAGTCCATGACCAGGCTGTAGGTTACATATTTCAGAAATCAAAATTAACGTTACAACCGAATGGGTTTATCAGTAGGAATGGCGTTATTAGAAAGTGCAAATTATGCTCATTGATTAGTTTTTATTGAAAGAGTTCCTAACGGCTGGTTGAACACAAAAAATTGAAGCTGAAACACAATTATATTTGCACAGTTGGTAGAAATATCACATTGGGGAAACAGCTCCACTGGACAAAAAGGGTAGACTGAACGTCATGTGGAATAATCGTACATGTTACGGGTAAGGTCCATTCATGGTGCGAGTTAGGTCCATACATGGTGCGAGTAAGGTCCATACATGATGCAAGTAAGTTCCATACATGGTGCGAGTTAGGTCCATACAGGGTGTGAGTAAGGTGCGAGTTAGGTCCATACATGGTGTGAGTTAGGTCCATACATGGTGCGAGTAAGGTCCATACATGGTGCAAGTAAGGTCCATACTTGGTGTGAGTTAGGTCCATACATGGTGTGAGTTAGGTCCATACATGGTGCGAGTAAGGTCCATACATGGTGCAAGTAAGGTCCATACTTGGTGTGTTAGGTCCATACATGGTGCGAGTAAGGTCCATACATGGTGCGAGTAAGGTCCATACTTGGTGTGAGTTAGGTCCATACATGGTGCGAGTAAGGTCCATATATGGTGCGAGTAAGGTCCATACATGGTGCGAGTAAGGTCCATACATGGTGCGAGTAAGGTCCATACATGGTGCGAGTTAGGTCCATACATGGTGCAAGTAAGGTCTATACATGGTGTGAGTAAGGTCCATACATGTTGCGAGTAAGGTCCATACATGGTGCAAGTAAGGTCCATACTTGGTGTGAGTTAGGTCCATACATGGTGCGAGTAAGGTCCATACATGGTGCAAGTAAGGTCCATACATGGTGCGAGTAAGGTCCATACTTGGTCTGAGTTAGGTCCATACATGGTGCGAGTAAGGTCCATACATGGTGCAAGTAAGGTCCATACTTGGTGTGAGTTAGGTCCATACATGGTGCGAGTAAGGTCCATACATGGTGCGAGTAAGGTCCATACATGGTGCAAGTAAAGTCCATACTTGGTGTGAGTTAGGTCCATACCTGGTGCGAGTAAGGTCCATACATGGTGCGAGTAAGGTCCATACTTGGTGTGAGTTAGGTCCATACATGGTGCGAGTAAGGTCCATACATGGTGCGAGTAAGGTCCATACATGGTGCAAGTAAGGTCCATACATGGTGCGAGTAAGGTCCATTCATGGTGCAAGTAAGGTCCATACTTGGTGTGAGTTAGGTCCATACATGGTGCGATTAAGATCCATACATGGTGCGAGTTAGGTCCATTCATGGTGCAAGTAAGGTCCATACATGGTGCGAGTAAGGTCCATACAT